>OX403618.1:7935719-9135719 GCA_948107695.1 Meliscaeva auricollis
AACAAAATGAGAAGAATAGGGAAAAACAAGGAGAATGCTGAAGTTATATTGGTACTAAAACACCAATTGGTGCTCTAGGTTTAGTTTTCTCGTCGTTTTAGTACAAATGTTGTTACTGATGTAACAAGGGTGAATAATTAAAAAATAGTACTTGTAAATGTATAGAATTAATGACATTAGTAATTAAAATCGGTACTTAATTATTATTCACTTCCTATTCAATTTCTAAAGTACTTATATAAATACTTTTAAGTATTCTATTATTCTTTTTGTATTCCCACTCTTCTACTGAGCTTACAGAAAAAATAAAGAGTACTTAAAACAATTAATAAGTAGGTACTTATGGAATTGAAAATTAACTGAATTAGTGAAAAATTATTAAGTAAACTACTGATGTTAAATCCTGCAGTAATTAATTACTGATTTATAAGTACTTTCTTGGAAGTTTTTTTTCCTTAGAAGACCTTTGAATTTCAGAAGAAGATGCATCTTTAATTTTACATATTTTGTTCTCCAGCTCGATGAGCACACTAATCCACATTCCACAAGATAGATTTGATTTTTGAGGATCGGAAGACCTGTGGTTTTCGTACCTACTAATATTCATCTTTCACTTTTCATTTGAAATTTTCGTAAACTCGATGAGTTAAGAATTTCTGTAGTGACAGCCCGGAGTAAATCTCTGGACAGCTGAATTATTCGAGTATAATTTTAAGAAATCTACGATAAAAATTAAATTAAATTAAATTATACAATTTATAGTTCGTTTTTGTTATAACTATCTTAATTTTTTTTTGATTTAATAAATATGAGTCTTCTGCGGTTAAAAATCCCATATACTATATACAAGAGTGACTTCTTAAAAAGATTATTCATTAAAGCACAAAAATAGCAGTTCTATAACCCACTTTAAAACCAATAACTGATAAAAATACTCCCATTGTTTTATTTACAATGTAAACTACAATAAACTCTTTTTTGCAATATAAAAGAGAAAAAAATATTATGCATCATGATCACGATTGTTGTGCTCAACTTTATTCTGTAAGCCATAAAATTATTTATTTACTTATATTGTTATTTTGTTTTGTTAAACAATGTTTATTTCTTATTCTAACGACATAATAGCTTAATAATTATTATTATTCACCTTCAACTTGAAGAAAATTGTTTTATTTCAATGTCATGTCATGTAGTCGTCGTCGTCGGTCGATCATCGTTGGTTGGAGTGACTATTAAGAAGATCATCTGTCAAATTTGTCACCTCTGTCATTGTGTACATTTTTTATTTGCTTTAACTAGAATGCACGTTTTTGACACATTTTACAAATTGTGACATTCTCATGCAGTATAGGTAAGCATCAGGTAGGTACATATATCTTAGCATCATCAACCACTGCCATTGTAACCAACCATCGGCATCGCCTAGTAACATCATCATCACCACAATTGGATACGAAAAAATAAAATCGAGCTTAATTCAATCCATATGTGAGTCTCCAATTTCCCATCGTGGCTTACTTCATCATCTAATTACTTCCTCCCTGATGCAAGTTAAACACAAATAAAAAAAAAAAATTGTAAAAACAAAAACCATGTGATGGCAGTGTGTACCTAGCAAAATAGCAAGTAGCCACATAGTCTGCGAGTTAGCGTTGCATTGCAAATTTCATGGCAACTTTAATTAACAAAAAAAGTGACTTAGATATAAGAAGTTTACTTACTCTGAATTGCATTAGCTTAATATATCAGATCCGCGTCTAACCACAGTTTAATAGTTAAATCAGAGTTGGGGCGAACAATAAAAGATGTTTTTTTTTCCCAAAAGCAGGAATTATAAATTGTTACTATTACTATTACTCTGCGAACCATGAAAGCCTTCATGCAGATGGTTCAAAGATGGTTCATGGGGTTGGTGCAGGGTTCTTTTCCGAAATTCTTTGACTGTCCACCTCATTCAGACTTCCTTGTAACATCAGTGTCATAATAGTCGGAGAGCCAGCAGCTAGTCGCGAGGCTGACAATTTGTTTAAAGTTCATTTGGTACTAGTTATAAACAAAAACACAAGTCTGGCAGGGTTGCCTAATCGCTAATCGATTTTTTCGAAATGCGAAAAAAATTTCAAAACAATCCTTCTTTCGCAGGGCTGAAATTTTGTATACAGGTACTTAGGTACTAGTACTTAGCTACTAGTCAGGTTTAATGAACACGATCTGGTAGAGCTGTCGTGGGCCGAAGGGTTGCCAGTTTGTAATAAAAATAAAATGTAATACATATTTTAAGACATTGGCTTAAATTATTGCTCAATAATGGTGTTTTTTCTTACATTTAACAGTCTTTAATAGTATATGAAGGTTTCTGTGGTTGTAGAGTTGCCATACTTATTTTTTAAATTCAATTTAAAATATGTATAAAACATAAAAATACGGTACTTTCAGAGGGCTGCTATTTGAACAACCTTATACTTTTTCGTGCCTTGAGAATATTTTTTTTGGTTGTAGCTTAATACAAAAAATACAGTCTTGCAGAGTTGCCGCAGGTTAAAGTTCTTGCCAGATGAGTCTAAAGTTTTTGTTTATATAAGAAAGTTCAAGCGGCCATAACAGCGATTTCTACTATTGAAAATAAAACGAAGCTTGTAACTTGTTGTCGCAAAGAGCTAGAGGTTCAGATTCCGCCTTGTTAGTTATGGAGAGGAAAGACTGACAACATCATGATCTGAAGGGACTAACAACTCTATTTCGCAGACTACAGAAGATTATCTTGGAATTCCATTGTCTTGTAATCGGTTCACATTGGTGATGTCTGTAAGAGTTTATAATATTCATATTCTGAGGGTGCTGCTGGTTGAGTTGATGGCTGTTCTGATACTGGTGGTGGTTCAGATTCCCACCAAACCATCAAATCAATCCTTGCCATAGAGAACACAAATTTATTGTTGGAGGTGGTGATGGAGAATGATTTGCTTCGATGAATCGTTAATTAAAACCACACGATATGCAAAAACAATAATAACAACAACAGCAACAACAAAAAAATCAATCCACACGCTTCAGGCAGGGTAGCAGAGTGGCAGTCATCAGTGTCATAGTGTCGGTATACATATAGTTTGAAGCTTGAAGGGTTGCCCGCAACAAAACTATATACTGCTCCGGTGCAGCAGTAATGATGGTAATTATAGATTCATGTCTAAATTACCATGCTCTCTCTCTATCTCCCTGGAATACATTATTCAAGGTCACTTTACTGTGTGACGGCGGCGGCGACCGACGGTGGCGGCGATGATGATGAATATCAATCTCTCGGATGCAAATGCGAAAACTCAATTAGATGCACTTGCATATTGCAACGAAACGATAAGACATCGCTGGACCATGAGAGTCATTACCGAGAAATTAAGGGTGATTCAGCTCAACTCAACTTAGCTCGGCATGGACCTGGACATGTGTTTTACTTTGTCAATATAAGTGGTGAATAGGTAACATACACGATGACGACGGTGGGCATAGGTGGGAGCACCCACCATCATATATGCCACAGCACTAGATTCGCTTAGATGATCTTACAAAAAAAAACTCGGTGATGGCTCTGATTCCAATTCCAATTCTGACTTCTGAGTCATTAATAGAATTGTTGTGGTGGTGATTCTGATTATGAAAGAAATTGTTTTCGACGAAAATGTAAAGAATCAGGCACATTCACGACGAATGGACTTAAAGTTGGACTCAAAATCAGAATCAGCCTCGGCCTTGGCGAATGTCATAGTCATGCACGTTAATCGCATGCAACAATGAGTTTCATAATCTTTTTTCTTTTTTTTTTTGTATTTTACACAAACTACATTCTATGTTTGTTTGATAATTACAACGATGATGGTGGTGGTAGTTTTGTTGTTGTTATTGCTGTTGTTGGGGTTCTGATTTACAAAATACAACAATTAACCATCACTTGCGGGATCGAGATGATTTATGGTGTGAAGAGCAATGTTATACTCTCACTCGCATAATGAGAAACAAATTCGTTCATAATAAATTTTGATGTTTGTTTACAGGATACGGGCTGTGCTAGGTACAAACCAGCTCTTGGACAACATATATCTATCTACCATGATGTGTGACACAAAGGATCATCTTGTATCTTGCATGTCAATGGAGATAGAGGTACCTATAGTTTAATTTCGTTGTTTGAAAATTACGCTTGAATATTTTATATATCATTCAAATGGGTTTTTTATTGTCCTGTGATTTTTAGGTTAGGATAACTCTCTCCATTTTATTGTTATTGGTGGTCTAGCAAACGTAATCTATAAGGAAGCTTATTCATGTCGCGTGGGACTTAATGAAAATAAAAATGATAAATATTTTGAAGGTAAAATCTTGATTTACATCACTAACATCGCATTATAATTAGTACCCAATCCAAAAAAAATTAGATCACCAGTATTTTATATGTGGCCCAAAAAGTAAATATTATTTTTCCGTATACACATTGGGTACAGTGGAATTAAATCAACTTTCTCAATATTGCTCTTTTTAGAATTATTCGATTTTACTATAAGAAGTCATGAAACGCAGAGAAAGCACGTTTTTGAGATATTTTCCTTTGGAAATTTTTAACATGATCCTAACAGAAATGAGATCAACCTAATTGGATCCGTAAAGACAAGAAGATTAGGAGTAGAAAAACTAATTCAAGCCCAAACCATTTCCAATAAAATCTTATTGTACTTTTCATATAAAAAAACCACCAATTATGGAAGGTACCACACCAATTTTGTACTTAAGAATTCACAAAAAGGCAACAAATTCGATTTCTGTTCACTGTTTTTAATGCAAATCTTTTTTGAACATGTGCTCTTTTGTTTCTGAATACATAGGGCAATAAATTCTGTTTTGAAGCATTACAAGCATCATATTCGCATCAATTTTCTACTACTTACTTGTTCAAAACCGAAAACTGAAACGGTTTCTCTTGTGTTATTTTTAGTCAAAACTTCAAAAAACTATATGCATTGTTTATAGTTCTTGGAAAAAAATTCAAAAATAATAATGTTAGTTTTGAAAAAAAAAAATTTTTTTGTGTAGGTATTTTGCTTTTTTCCAAAGTTTTATATGTATATGGAACTAAGAAATATTTATGTCTTGTTTTAAAAAACTGACCAGCATTTTAGGTTTTCTTTTATTTTAATAAAAATAGTGCCTTATTTACATATATTGTAAGATTATGAAAAAAATCAGTTTGAACAAAATATAGCAAAAATATAAAAACAACAAAAATATATGACAAAAAAATATAACAAAAAATAGTAACACAATAACAAGAACTATGTATGTTTTTTGCTTTTCGATTAAGATAGTACAGAATAATAATTTTTTAAAACAAGAGAGCAACCTTATACCAAAAAAGATTTGTGGTATTATATATGTACCTTCGCTAAAATAAATGAGATAATTATTTTACAAAATTCTGCTAATTATAAAAAAAGGTTTGTAAAATGTTAAAAAGCTCGCGCTTTTTAGCATTTTACAAACCTTTTTTTATAATTTGCAAAATTTTGTAAAACAGAATTTTGAAAAGCAGAATTTTGAGAAGCAGAATTTTAAAAAGCAGAATTATGAAAGCAGAATTTTGGAAAGCAGAATTTTGAAAGCAGAATTTTGACCCCGGCAGAATTTTGACTCCAACCCAAATTTTGAACAATTTTTTTCTAAGGAAACTTGCAAGCTGTCACCTCAAAAAAAAACAAAATTATGTAATTAGAAATAGCTTTGTCCTTGATATAACATCAAAACATGTTAAATAATTTCTTGAGCAACACCAAATAAACTATAGAATTTAAAGAAAAACTCCATCATTCGCGACCCTCTTATTTGGGACGGAGAAAAATTAAGAGAATGGGTTGAAACAAAAGCCAATTAGGGCTTTATAACCTACCTTAGAAGGAAAGGGTCCTAAAATTTTTGTTTTATAATTTCAAAATTCTTAGGAAATTGACAAAATAAAACTGAAAAAGTTGAGTAACAAAAAGTTGAATTTTGAAGCACGGTGTTATTTCGTTCAGCGTTATTCAGCAGTAGGTATCTACCATCAAATTGCAAAGTGCATGAATACTCAGCACAATTTATTGTTCCCAAAAACACCACTTACATAGTGGGCTATTGATACAGCTCATCTAATAGTGAAATAAATCTATTTGTACTAATAATTCTTTTTTAATTTCATAAATGCAAAAATAATTAAATAATTCACCTTCATTTCAAATAATATTGAAATCAAATTGATAAAATCGAAAAAACAAAACTAATAAAACCCATAAACAGCTTTAGTCAGCAATCAAGCTTCCAGCAGTCTACATATTACTTTTTTGCATTTTGTACTTTTTTAACCGATGATGCACTTTTGTGGTAAATCTATGAATTTTGAGTGATAATCTACCACACCATATGTGGTGAATTTCTAATTTTGTATTCTCCTTTGCCTCCTGCAAAATTTAAATTTTAAAATCAAGTGCCCAAGTGCGATTGCAAGGCTCCACCATTTCCATTCATTAAATACAAAAAAAAAAATAAGATATGATACACCAACGCACACAATAGAACTAAACCAACACCAACCCAAATAACAAAACTATCAAATTCATAGTAAAACAAAAAAAAAAAATAAACGAAGAAGAGCAAAAAACAAAATGCGATGCGAATGCGATTACCAACGAAAATGACGCGTTTGACGGATGGCTTCTGTGCTAGCTGATGTTTTGTCATTTTGGTGTTTGTTTTTGTTTTGCTATTTTCTTTTATTATTTTGTTCGTTTTTTTGTTTTTATTATTTACACTGCCTCTGTTCTCCGTCGACTTCTAAATTGGCGTTGGTTAGTGTGCCTGTGCATTAGCTAAAACCAAACATTGTCGATCAACCCCTAATTCAGTGGGACTTTTCTACTAAGTGTGGTGAATTACTAAAGTTTATTTTGTTGCTCTTCTTTTGTTCATTTTCTTTAGCTTTGCATTAATTTGTGCTTTTTTTTTCCTTCAACAGATTCTCCTCTGCTTCTGCTGCTGCTGAATGGTGCTGGTTCAGTTGGTGCTGCTAGCTAAGCTATCTGTTCTGCTGGTGTGGTGCGGTGCTGCGCTGCTGGGATTACGTGAATTTCTTTATCGAATGGTATTTGAGTTCTGTTGCTCTCTATGGTGAATTTCTTCCTTTCTTCATTTACCCCCATCCCATCTCATCCAAGAACCATGATAATTCCTCTTCTTCAATGTGTTTTTGTTGTCCACACTTTGTCGTCAGCCAGCGTCACTCTGTGACTCTGTTGCTGTTTTCTGTTGGTTTGGTTTGGTCTTGGTGTGGTGTGGTTGTGGTTTGATTCAATTGGTGGTTGCTTTTGCTTTTAATTTTGCTTTGGCTGGCTGGCTGGTCTCGTACTGTTGCTGGTGCAAATGGAATAATTCTTCGGGCCATCGCGGTGCTGCTTAATGCTAAATTTTTCAGTCGTCTGAGAATCGCCGACGAGAGTGGTGTGTAGACACATTTAACTGTCAACCAAAAAAAAGCTTTTTTCGCAAAGAAGTGTTAAACTTGAACAAAAACAAAAATAAAAGACCACATGACTCTGAGAGAGCCGCTTGCTCGTTAGAGAAAAATTATAAGAAAAAAAAAGAGGTTTTTCGTCGGCAAAACAAAGTGTGTTGTTGAATTTTTCTATGAATTTTTTTTTTTTTATAAATAGACGAAGTAAAATCCACAAAAAAGAGAGAAAAAAGAGTGTTCGCACATTGAAGAAGAGCATTCATAATTTGTTGTTTTTTTTTTCTTCTACTCAAAGTGTTTCCTTGTGTGTTTTTTTTGCTTCTTTTTATGATATTTTTTCCGCCTCCTTTTCGTCACCTAATTTGGAAATGTGAAAGAAAATTTGTGTAAAAAATTTTAATTAATTTGAAAATAATTGAACCCAGACCCAGAAAGAGCAATAGAGAGAGAGAAAGAGAATAGAGTAGTTGTGTGCTTGTAAATTCATTGTCATCGCCGTCGTCGTATCTGATAGCTCATCGTGTCGGCGAGAGAAATGATGTGAAATTATTGTGTCAAATTAATTTTTTTTGAGCACAGTTTTTTTTTTTGTTTCTTCTATTATCAGTGTAAAGTGTTGATTGACGACATACAGTGCATTACACTCGTTTGCACTTGAAAACAAAACTGCTGTCCCTTAATCAAATTCGCATTAGAAAAAACAAAAATACAAAATTATAGTTTTCATTTTTACTGTGGTGAATAAGAACTTGTGTACCTCTACCTATCTTACCTTACTTACCTATCTGGTTTTTTTTTGTTTAACTGATAACTACGTACTCTTATAAAACTGAATAAACTTCTTGGATTATTTACATTTTTGGCTAAAAATTTATTTATGTCATTTCAACGTTTTTTCTCATTTGAAAAGAAGATAAGGCAACAAAAAAAACATAACTTCTATGTTGAATTCTTAAAAAGAAAAAATATTGTGAAGTGCTTGATAAGACCATTTTTTACGGGATAAAATTATGTTAAGAGTTTAGATAAAAGTTCTTAATATTTACCAATTGTTGACGGTTTTTAAGTGTTTTTTTGTCTTCTTCTTTTTTTTTGTGTTAAAATTCTCGGCAAAAAAGAATTATTTTATTTAAGTGAAAAATACAACAACTTGTTGAAATAGAATAATTTCAAATTTGATTTAAATCTTAAAAAAAAAAGAAACAAAATTGAGTGGATTTGAAAATAAAACCATTTCTAAGAAAAACTTCTTCCATGAATTATCTTATTTTAACAATTAAAACAAAAAAATATAAAGCAGAAGACCATATTGGATATTAACAATTTTCACTTATTGGTAAGTTAGATAATGACAGGAGGTGAATATATTATTTTTGAAGGTGAATCTTTTCATAGCACTCCAATTTTAATGTTCTAACAAATGTTCTTTGCTACACAAAATTTCTGGGCATAGAAAAAAAAAAAAAATTTCTCCCGGGCGCCATTTAACAAAAAAAAAGTGTTCAAATGATTCCCAATATAAAGTGGTTTTTAAGGAAACTATGTGTGGCAAATCACCAGGCAGATGTTCACACTGTTATAGATTTATTCCTTAAATTTAGTTTGAGTTTCTTAGGTTACCAAAAAAAAACAAAATAAAATTTGATTAAACTTTGATTTAAATTATGTGAACAAAATGTCAAAGAAGTTCTGTAAGGAGGATAGATAATTTGTTCATCTTTTTTGGCGCCATTTAAGCAAAATATTGAAGACTCTCGATTTTTCAAAAGACTAAAAACATTATTACTGGCGATTAACAGGAAAACCAAAAAAAAAAACAATTGGTTCCATCTTATTGCCTAATTCTATAGATCATGTCTGGCATACATACTAAGAGCCAGTTTTCCGTGCTAGTGCGAGTCGAGATTTAAGTTAAACACGAATTTATTTAGAATTAACTCAGGAAATTGAACAGATGCTTCTGAGGTTTTTTTTCGCTAAAAAAATTGAAAAAGCAGTTTTTCTTTTAATCACTGCCAAACGTTCATAGCTTATTTCTTGAGATTTCAAATACTTTCATAAATTAGCGCAAAATTGTGTTTGAACTAAATTTTAAAAGCTCAGATTTATTATATAAATCGATTCGTTTTGTCTCGGGCGCCATTTTACAAAATTCTCAGATCATATGAGCCTTGATTTAAAAAGAGATGATTTTTCTCCTGGGTGCCATATAATGAAAAATAAAAATTGTTGAAACATAAACATATTCAAAATTTAATTATCTGATGGGCATTATCATAAAATTATTGGTAACTTTTTACCCTAGCAAACGAATTAACTAAAATAATTACTGATTTAACTTGGTATCTTTAAATATAGAAACGGCAGCCAAGTGTCTATGAATTAAAATCTAAGAAATTGTTAAAAAAAAGAAAAACAAAGATCATTAGCAATGAATTACGTTCTGCAAGCTCGCTTGGGAAAGCATACCTTCTTGCAAAGCAGTTTTTGCCAATTCATGAATCCATCCGCTTTAATCTTCTTTTGCACTCTCAGAGTTCTGTAAGATCCTGATCCTGATCCTTCTTAGAGATTTTCTTCTACCCTATAAGAAGCAATCCGTAAACGTTTTCATTTTTCCACTTTTGCTCTCTTTCCAAATTGATGAAAAATAGTATTTGTCCTGATCTAGATTGCCTTACAAAAAAGTTTATTTTGTCTATTTTTCCAATTATCGGCTAAGTGCCGACGATCCTTGTTTGTTTGTCATCGAAACGTTTTTAATAAACCTTCAACTCATGAATAATATTTTAAACGAGAGCGTCTTAATGACCCACAGTGAATAATTCTTTCTATAACCGCATTGCACAAATGTGGAATGCATTAAACGTTTTGTATGTTTTTCTTTCCCATTCAAAATTTGAAAAACAAATATATGTACATCGGAATCCCCTTTTAAATCCTTTCCTGTAATCCTAATGTTTGTACCTTGTGTTAACATAATTAAAGACAATAACTCTTTCAGTGTGTTGAAATTTTGAACTAAAAAGGTATTCTTCATAATTGGGCGCCATTTTAGAAAAAAGTTAGAAATGATTGAAAAATTATATTAAATCATATTCAATCATGAAACACCCTATTATATTATCAATCATGTTTTCCAGGCTTAGTTCTGGAGCGAACACCTTTTCACAAATAAATTGAGTACATGAAAATATTTAAATCCCATGTGTTTGATTTCGAATGAGAATAATGTCAAATCTCCAAACAAAAGTACGCATTTGGTTCAGATTTATGCTTCGTTGAAAAAAACACTCTATCTACGAAACTTCCAAGTGCCGTGTTCACGCTTGTTAGTAAAGCTCGTATGGATTAGATTGTATAAAAAAAAACATACTTCATAATTCATAAATCGATTCTATGTATATCTCCTGGGCGCCACTTAACTATTCATGTAGTAAGATCATTGGCCTTTGAAATTATCGATTGTTTATCTTTTAGTCACCATTTCAAAAATGCATTACTGAAACACCTTCGATCATGGTACCTTCTGTATCAACCACATCTGACTTAATTGAAGAGTCAGGATGAAAATTATATTTAACAAAACTTAACGTAAGTAACCATTTTCGAATCCTCTGGGTTAAGTTCAAAATATTTTGATTATAGGCCAAAAAGGTATAAATTTAATTTTCATGACCAGCCAACGCTATTGTGAAAAATAAGTGATAGAAAAATCGCTTTAAAAATTGTTTTTTTCTTTTTTGTCTGTTGGGCGCCATTTAAGAAAATATCTGCATCGTCTCTTTGTGCCAATTCTTTTACTAAATTCGTAGTTTTATTTATTTGTTTCTAAATATATTATAAAACTGTGCAAACATTGTTTACAAAATGAAGTAAAACAAAAAAATCCCTTAAGTAATTTTCTCTTGAAAAAAACAATAAAAACTTTCAAAACAGCGTATGGGTCTTTTTTCCTATTTTATTTGTCATCAAACGATTTTTTATTTGTTTTTTGTTGAAAAAAGAACTCAATAATCTTATCCATCAAGAGTTAAGACACAATATAATATTTCACATTGATTTGAGATTTGTAATATAAAAAATAATGAAAAATAAAAAAAATCAATTCATAATCAGAATGCAATCCATATGATGAAGAAATCGTGCAACAAGAAGATAATAATATTTATGTGCACATTCTTATCTCGTATAAAAAAGTATAAATGTGGCTTCCGTGTTGCATAAATATAAAATCTCCAAGACAGTAAGAATTTCAATATATCGCCTCAACCTTATTGTGTTGTATAAATTTAATGATGATTTTTTTTATGCAATCCATAAAATGATTCCATTGCACGCATGAATGTGTACATATTTTTGCGTATAGCTCAGAGATAAACATTTGAATACCTTTGATTATTTTTTTGATTTTTGTTTGTTTATTTGTGTTGTAGGAAATATATAGGGCTTGACATTCAATTTGAATTGAAAATAATATTTTATTCCTTTCGGAAGATCGAGTGCAGAAGGTGAAATGATTGTTTACCAGTTATCATTTCAAAAAAGCTTTTTGCTGAAACCTTTAACCGCAAGGAAATTGAGAAAAACAAACATCTCTTAGGGCAATTATAATTTAACAAAATATTAACTCTAGCTTCTGCTTTCAGTAAATATTGTGAAAAACAAGAAACCAATGAAACGCATTATAATTCAAAGAGAACGTTTCATGGTCCATTTGATTATTATTACTAACCACCTGTTTGCACGCATTAAAAACTGGTTAATGAAGCTGAACTGCAAAAAAAAAAAAATATTCACCACAGATGACTTGTTTTGGAAAAAGAATGAAATGGTTTTCTTGTTTTCCGCATCAAAAATAAAAAACAAAACTTAACAACGCAATTTGTGATCATTGAGAATAAGAATATATATAATTGTTTTGATAGATATTAGATATAATTGTTTTGATTTCTTGATTTTGTTCAATCAGATATTTGTCACTATCAAGAGGAGCGCATGTTTTGATAATGCAACGACACTAAATTAATAAAAACCTCAAATGCAATGCTGTAGTTAAGCAGTTTTTTTTCTCATACTTTAATTCAGAAGGTCCCAACATTGCTTATATTGCATTCCCTTGAATTAAGATTCCTTGCGTTGGGCGCCACTTCTCATACTATAATTCAACTTTGTTTATGTGGCATATCCTTCAATTTTACTTTAAAAGACCAGAACCCCTGTAGGAGTGAAAAAAATTCTACAAATTATAGACATGACCAAAGGAGGGGATACATATTGAGGTTTTGGTACAAATGTTTTCTTGAAATTATTTACAACTTTTCTTATAAAAAGTATGACTAAAATCAATTGGTATAGGTATATTGCAACAATAACTAGGGCACGCCTGTTTCTCTAATTTAAAGATTCTTCACGTTGGGCGCCAATTAAAATATAATACCCATACTCTAAAATAGAAGCTTCCAAGCGTTGCATTCCCCGTCACTATATCAGATATTTTCAGTGCCCCTCTCCTTCTTGCCGAACATTTTCTGGAAATTGATTTCCTATCATTGTCTAACAGTATGTGCCTAGATCCCCACCTTTATTTCCTCAACATTTTACTTCCCGAATATCTTCTGGATTTATATTTTTCGTCGATTGTCCTTATTTTTGATCTTCCTTGTTTTCTAGAAACTCGATAAGTTTGACAAAATATGGTTGGAGACAGATAAGATGGAAGAGCTGTTCTTGTTTTTATTCTTTTCTTTTCTTTTTGATATTAGAAACCTGTTCCGCAAAATGCACCTTTTTCGTTTAATATTTTAATGTTTCGTTAAAGATGGCATTTGTGAGTGAACTCTAAAACTCCTGAACAATTAAATACCAACAACCGTCATGGCTGAGACTTAACAAGAGTCAGAGAGCCAAAAATTCCTGGGAAATCGGGCCAACTCTTTAGTGTTTAAGGGTAGTGGTTGGAAGGTAATGTCAAAAATTGGCGAATATTTATTTTAGTTGACATTCCAGTTGAATCACTTCCGCAAATTACGGTTTTCGAAAAACAGTGTTGACATAAAGGACATATAGTGTTTACCCCAATGTTTATAGAGTACCAGGCATACTCTACAATAATTGAACTTTAAGAATGCATCCTCCCTTAAAGAAAAAAAACGAAACATTCATTCCCATTAAGATTAACTTAGTCATAGATACACACTAAATTAACACACATATATGTGTGCTACTTTATTGCTGCGATTTTGACCACATAGTTCTAGTTTTTGAGTCCACCACAAATAGTAAAATAGATAGAACTACGACTACGAGTATAAATTTTACTCAGCGAGATACTTTTTTCTTTATGTTTGTTGTTGTTGTTGTTTTTTTTTGTTTTCTTCTAAATTTCTTTCCATTTAATGAGCGTGTACGTATATCGTCTTCCTTTCATGCGCACTATGGATTCATTGTCATAGAGTGGGATGCCCCTGTCATTTCAATCGTTTCTTGTAAAAAAACTTTTGTTTATAGATGGAAAAGTAGAAAGATAGATTTACCAGTACCTACATATACCTATTAAAAACAACTATGTGACCCACAATACGATGTAGTGTATTATAATGGGCCCCATAGTCGGTTAGGTTTTATGTCGCGCACTTGTTGACATCAAATACACATAAAAATACACATCCAACCAAGTATCTGTCATCCAGATTCGTGTTTCTTCGTTCAGTATATCTTTTAGTTCGAATATAGAATTTACCGATATTTAGATGAGACGGAAGAAGGAAACACGAGAGGAGGAGGGTGATATTGTTTTATCACATGTGTGTACTCAGCTCTCAGCATCACACACATCACCATCAGCAGTATCACACAGTCAGCAAAGCAAAGGAATTTTGTTTTGTTCTTTCTTCTCTTGTTGCTCCCGTTCTTCAACTTCAAGATGAAGAACGGAACAATTTTGTTCGGAGATTTATCTCTTTCGATAAGGTTCATCCATTTGTATGTACTCTTCTCTATCGTTGGTTGATATATAATCTGCAAATTCGTTTGTGTTTCCACCTTAAGCAATTTTTTTGTTTAAAGTGTATAACCAAACAATAACACACAATGGCGAAAAATGGATTGAATTATTGCTTTTATAGCAGACCATCAACGGATTTTTTGTTTTCTGTTATTTTACTTCAAAATGATGTTATTTTATTGTTCTTTGATACCAGCAATAAAGCAGACAGACAAAAAAACAGATATTCCATTACTTGAAAAGAGAAAAATAAATAAAAATCCACCAAATAACCAAATAATAAACCAACACACTTATGTCCACATATTTACTTGCTGGTATTTTCAACAACAACAAAAAAAGTGTGATAAGAGGAAGAGAGGTTTCGAGCGGGGCGACAACGATGGATGGTGTGTTCTTGAGAAATCATATTACGGCAGATTGATGTTGAAATTTTTGGATTCCTCAACAATTCTACCCCAAACAGAAGTCAGGCCAACGCAAACATTACATTAATTTTTTTTTTATTTTTTTCTGTAAACCCATGGTTCGTTCCAGAGATAAGATGTCTCGCAGAGAGTCCAAGTCCAAGAATATAGCATTGTCACCACCAAAGTATTCTTCGGTGGCAAGTGCTTTAAAGCAAGTCTGGAGAAGATTAGGGCTTGAATGGATCGTCCGTCCGTCGTCGGTTGTCGCTAGTAGCGCACACGCTTATCGCGGTCTTATATATTTTCGTTTCGCGTTTCAGTTTGTTGTATCTCATATTTATGGATTCATCGTCGTCGTCGTCGTCGGGGTGGAATGTCAATGTGATGGTTGGGTATTGGGTACCTAAATTTTTGTTGGTTCTTGAAGTTGGTTGACTCTTCCTTGGGTTATATGATTGCTGATGGCTGAGATTCTTTTCGTTTCGTCATGCTCTCAGCTCTCATTCGAAGTGTGGACTCAAAGATTATGGCTGGCTTCTTATCTTCTTTTGGAATAGCACTTGGCAAACCCATGTATACTATATTGCTGAGTGGTATGATTTGGTTGTGATGGGTTGCTCATATTCTTCAACCAATGATGGAATTAAAAAAAACGTTTTTTTTTTCTTTTCTTTTAAACGTATAACCGTGATGGTAAATTGCCAGTATAATTGTGATAAGAAATAAAATTTAATTTTTTTTTGTTAAGTTGAAAGACTTGATATGGTGGAAACGACTTAAGCAAGCAATATACGAGTAGATAGCGATAAAAGCTGATATAGGTGATATTATCTATGTTGCTGGCTGGTGGGTTGTTTGTGTGGGTTAGTTTGAACTGAAGTTAATTCTTTTTAGTACAGACTGTTCTTTTAATTGTAAGTTACTCATTAGGAATTGAATTTAAGATAGTGAAACCGGACGACTGCGAATACAGTAGAAAAATAATTGGCTAAGGTCAAAAAGAATTATAACACTGCCCAGCACATCCCGGCTGGAAAAAATCAACATATTTATCTTATCTACTGGTAAATGAAATCTATAAAAATTTTAATATATAAGAAATTTATTCTTACATTTATTCCTTATATCCTAGTTTTGCCTTTAAAAAAAATAATTGTTTTGGATGGCGCCCAACGTGAAACGTATTACCTGCATAAATGTGCGAAATATTTTGATTTTATCTTGAATTTTTTCGTTTATCATTGATATATAAGGCTATATATATTGATATATTAGGCTATAAAATCGTTAAGAAATGTTGTGGACACCTTTTTTGTAAAAGCGTATGTGATTTCACGCATTCTACATTGAAGTAGACAAAACTTGGTTCTTAAGCTGAAAGAATTGTTCCTCCATTCCAAATGCAACTTTGACATTCCAAAACAATGAAAATGTTCTTCTTTCTCCTAAACGATTTATGGACATGAGTTAGTACAGGTGAGTTAGTACTGGTGCTGAATGCTTTTGTTTTAGCAGCGTGCATTTTCAGCCCCATGATTTCTGCTTTTATCTCCATCCTTTTTGTCATTTGATGATCTTGTGAAAGAGTAAGTATACGACACCTGCCTAGTTCAGGCGTTTTGGTTGGGATGCTACAATCCATTGAATTTCTTCAATTTCGGTCATCAGCGTTGCTTGATAGCCTTAAATGACTCAAGTTCGGGCATCAATGCATCTTGTAGGCCATCACAAAAAACTCAAAAATAAATAAGATTTTGAAAAAAATATTTTAGGAAAGAAAGGCAACATATTGCTTCGGAGGGATTTATCTATTCTATTTGTAAGCACTTTGTTGTTGCAGGAAACTTTCTTATTTTAAACTCTTAGTGGATCAACATTTTTCAGATTTTTTTCGATACCAACTCAATTGTTTTTGAGCATTAATCAATGATATTTTAGGAAAAAGTGTCCTCCTAGCAACATGTTGCTTCCGGTTTTTGTTGAACAACTTGTTGCTAGAAGATTCAGCCTTTTAAACTCGAAGAAAATAACTCGGAAATAAATTCCATCAAATGGTTTGGAAAAGCACTATTTTGGCAACAAGTTGCTTCCAAATTGAAGGCTATTTTGTTGCTAGCATCCTTTTTTTATTTAAAACTCTATTTCAGATACTGTTGTCATCAACTCGATTCTTCTCAGCTTCACTCAGTGATGTTTTAGAAAAAAGCGTAATGCTGCTCCCGATTGGATTTCCCTAATTTCATTTTACCTCATTTTAAGTGAAAGAATGCTAAACAAAAGCTGCCAGAAGCTGAAAAAATGTAGTTTGAATTTTAAATTCAATGCATTTTTCGTGTTGCTAAACAAGGTTTTCGTACTTTCAATCACACTTCTAGTAGTTTTAAAGTAAAATGTTCCGTTCTCCCCCTTTCGAAATGAGCATTAAATGAACTGTAAATTGTTTTTTTTTTTGCAGAAAAAAAATTCAAAATGTAAAAACAAGTTTCAAAAAGACATGATAAAAATTATTTTCGGATTATACCGCGTTATAAAAATATTACAGAGTGCAATATTGTACTCACCCCGAACGTTTCGCAACAAATTACATTGTGTTGCGAAACGTTCGGGGTGAGTACAATATTGCACTCTGTAATATTTTTATAACGCGGTATAATCCGAAAATAATTTTTATCATGTCTAATAAAAACCGCGAAAGCTTAAAAAGTTATATAAGTTTCAAAAAGTTTAAAGCATGTCTTCGTGGGAAATAATTTACCTCTCTACCTTGCACATTTTCCATTCAATCAAAAATCCACCATCAGCCTTCAAAAAATGAGACTTTCTCCAAACCTTTGGGATAAAGTTCAAATCCATCTATGATTGATTTATTTTTCGCTTACAAGAAAAAAATAAGCAAAAATCTCGCCTAGCCATAAAATACTGTACTTCCACACAAAGTAGGTAGATAGGTATGCGGAATCTATCTATTCTCTGTACACGAGTATCTTTTACAGGCACGAATAAGTATCTATCTATCTATCTATCTCTTCCATTGTATGTATATCTACACAACACATTGATTTGACAAAAGTTCATTAAGGGTTGTTAAACTTTCACCTCGAGACACTTTGTGTTGGGTGACAACTTTATTTGTCATGCCTCGCCTAGATATTCTTCGTTCCTTATTTATAATTTTTGTTTTTTTTTTCAGTGAAATTGTGCCTCACTAGACAAGAACCGCTTTAGATATTTTATATGCATCCACATTCAAATGCATTTGATGTATAAACAAAATACCATGACATAATACGCGTTAGTGTGCCTCTGACATTATGGTTTGTTCTTCATCCATCTGGTTTATAAGTGTATCGTCGTTATTTTAATTTATTTTTCTTGTGTGATAATGATTATTCTTTTTCTTTTAGTCATGTTTTTATCGGTGAAAAAGTAGGAAAAAAAGAAAGAACAAAAAAAAAAAAGAAACCAAATACACAAGGTTTTTTTTTTTCTTCTAGCTCAGGGATGATAAACATTATACTTAGGTTGTTTTATTTTTGTTTTTGTTTTTCCTTAACCAAGACCGGTGAATTTTTGATGTTTGTTTCCTCTTTTACTTCAAGAGAGTATAACGGATATTTAATTAAATTTCCTGAAGGTTAAATTATGCTGATGGAGTAAAACACGATATTAAGGAAACGATACCAGAAGGATTATGCTGGGCTTTAAGGGATGAGCTTAAGAGTAAAATCCGTTCAATTTCATCATCCCTTATCACGTATATACAGTATACACCCAGAAAAACATCATCAACTATCTAAGGGGAACAAAATACTTTAAAATCATAGACAAATGAACAGGATTTAGTTTAACCTCATTATGGTTGGAAGTTTTAGATGAAAAAGCTTGCAATAGTGAGTTGGTAGCAGATTATCAGAGATGTTAAAAACTGCAGTCTTTTCGGTATACTGCAGTTAATTGCCTTTAGTCTTTTAACTTACAATAGTACTTTGAATGTAAAACTACAGTCAGCAGTCAGTACTAAAATACTGACTGAACAGTCAATGAGAGAAGTTAATTGACTGCAGTACTTTTTTACTGGTTTAAGTCTTCTAGTCAGTAGAAAGTTTTTGTACTGTTATGTTTAAAATTTTATTTAAGCGTACCGCCACACTTCTGTGACACTTTCTTGCAGGAATGCAGAGCTCTGAAAGTAACTCTAAATTAAAAGAATACAAGAAATAGAAATTAACTTTCAAAAAGTACTGCAGTTAATTCACCTTTAGTCAATTAACTGCTTTCATCAGCTGTTTTCTTCATGTGTATAATTAGAAAGTTTCTAGCAAAAATTGCGAGCAACTTTTTGCGAAGATGGCAACTTCTCCTCAAAAACTGTCACGTGTTTTAGAAAATAAAGTTCAAGTTTTAAATAAGAATTATTCAGGCAACAAATTGTTGCTAGAATGGCTCTTTCCATACATAATACACCGAAGCTTGCACCAAACGAGTTGAATGGAAGCAACTTGTTGCAAGGCCACTTTTCTACAAAACGTTATTGACAAAATATGAAAAGATGTTGTTTCACTTCAAGTTGTTAAATATTTCAGAAACAAATTGCCTACCAAAAAGAAGCAACTTGTTGCTAATATGGTGTTTTTCCCAAATTTATTAGCCATAACTGCAATCAAAAAATTGTCTGCTATATCAGGAGTTACTTGTTGCCAAGATATTAGGTACTTTTCTTTGGAAAATTATTAGCCAAAACTTTGAAGAAACAAGTTGATGGTAACAAAATTTGATAAAAAAAACTTGAACCACTAAATTTTTGAATGGGGAAATAAGCTAACAACATGGGAGTGACTTGATGCTTCGCTCTAAAATATCAAACCATTTCTCTTTTAGTGATTTTGTTTGAAAACTAATTTACATTGACACTTTTGCTGAGTGTACAATCAAATAACCTTCGCACAAATTTTATTAATATTCATTTAAAATTCAATTTAATTGATTTATCGTTCAGTTAGCAAGGGTAACCATCATGTTTGTTTGTGCGCTTACTGATTCATTCTATTGATTTATTTGAGTATTTTTAAGTAATTCAATATCTAAACAACAAACGAGGGATAATTTCTGCATTATCATCAATTCCTCCATCACTTTCATCACTCAACAACCAGACTAGCCAGCCAGCGACCAGACGAGACCCAGAGAAAAAAGACAAAGGAAGTATCTTTCTGGATGTTTGTGTATACATTTCGACTTAAAAATAACAGCAACTTGTTGCTGGAGGATTAGTATCGCTTTAAATGATTCCTTGATTGAGTGTTTTAAGCTCAATTAAATTATTTGTTTTTCTTCTAAATTTCTTGTTTTTTTGATATTTTGTTTACATTTCAAATGAAACGAGACAAAAAAAAACTGACATTATGCGGGTTTACCTAAAAATGGTAATGCAATTTTTTGTATTGTCACAATCAATCTTCGGAAGATTATTATAAAAGCCCGAGCGCACAAATTAAGTGGTCATTCTACTTGATATTTGATATAAATCTCCTTGAGTCTATTAATATATAAACTTACCATCACTGGAAGCGGTTTTTATAGTATATAGTAGCATGTCAGCGTCTCGGATCTTGTGTGTTTAGATTATCTTGTCATGAATATGATGAGTGTCTTACTTGATGATGATTTCTGGTTTCAAGAGATATTTTATTTATTTTTGAAGTCAAAGATGCATCGAATTTTTGGAAGAATTTTAAAAGACAAACAAATTATTTTATTTTCGATTTTTGGTCTTTTAAACCACGCATAAATTGATACATTTCTCATAATACAACTTAGATTTTTGATTTTGAGTGTCACACGAAAAGAAAAATTAAGGTCCTTAGTTTTTGACTATAGTTGCTTCTGATTAAAAATATAGATATCTGAGGTGAAGGTACGATTACGCCAACACCGTAGATGACCTGATTCTCGGGTTCAAATGGTTTCAACTTCTTTCTCGTAACTATTTTCGCTTATGCAACTTCGCTGCTTCCAGCTTAGTAAACAATGAGAATATACGTTATTCCTAATATCAACTGGATATTAAAATTAGAAAACTGTTCACTTGTCAAGTAAAAACACTTTAAGCAGAGCAATAAATTTTTTTGTATTTTATTCTTCAGTTGGGAGCTATTTTATGAATCTTTACAAAAATCGCTTTTTAAAGCTTTTAAAAAAAAATAGTTTATATTTACAGATAGAGTGTTTAAAAGTAGCAAATTCTTAGTTGCAGCTTAAGAATTTGTGATTTAAATTGTGTATCCAAGCTCAAGCATTAATGCTTTAATTAGTTGTTGTTTCTAACGTTGGGCGCCATTTTTCACTCAATCAGAAAGGAATCATATCTTTTTGCAAAACTTGAACAGTCTTCAATGCATCTTATTGCTCACTTTGTAACATTTTCCTAAATGTCATACTCATTGTAAAAACACAACGTTGACAACGTTCTATTCATGGAGTCTACTCCAAGCAATGGTTTTTCTAAGAAGAATAAACAAAGAATCAAAATAAAATCAGTAACCATATAGCTCCTGAGTCATCTTAAACAACTTAAGAATATATCCAACCTTTCAAAATCCAATTTAAATCCCATTAAATCAAGTTAAGAACTTATTCAAATCTCATCATCATAATCATAGCTATCAAAACCCTAAAGAGAATATTTTTGCCAAACAAAAAGTCTTAAGACGGTGAACAACAACAACAAGAATAACAGAAGAAAATAAAAACTTTTGACAATTCAAATGAAAATAAAAGCGAATAATAATAACTAATCGTTTACTCCTCACGTCATGCATTCTATTGTTGTCGTCGAAGTCGACGACGCGACGGTCGTCAACTTAACCATATATTTCTGGCCAAGCAAAGGCAAAATAAGACTCCCGCAGAACTCAAACCTAGCTAAAGACCAAGCAAGCAAGCAATAGTGCTAACAAATTTCCACACTTTTACTTTCGTTCTTCGCGTTCTATTTTGTTTTTCTACTTACACCCTTCCTTCTTCCCTTTTCCCCCTCGGACCACCATTTATTCTCCTTGAAAGTTAATCTAATGCTTTTATGTTCTATTTTACCATTCCGTCTATTATGCTTATGGCATAATAATAAATTCTGCACACTAACTAAACGGTTCGGTCGGCAGAATAGCTAGCTAGCGAGTTAGCGAGTCGACTATACACAATACACGGCCCACTTCTTTTTCCTTTCGTTCTTTTCTCTGGTATTTTGTTCACGGACGGACGGAATGAACAAAACGAAACCGGGGGAACAAACAAAACAACCACGATATACTTTTGATTTCATTCCACACAGCCTATCTGGCTGTGGCTGGCATCATCATCATCATCATCATCGTCGTGTTTTCTTTTTTTTTGTGTATTCGTGTCTTCATTTGGCATCGCCATAGTTAAGCCAACTCACGTCAGCTTTGTCTCGTAGTAACTTATCAGGTTGGCCAAGAAAGAAGAAGAAGAAGACGATGAAGATAAATCATTTTGAAGAAGACAAAACAAAAGCAAAAGAGTCGCGTATTCACACGGTAGTGTCCGTGTCGGTGGTGGTGGTGGTGGAACAACAAATTGTGCGTTGCGCCGAACGTAGGATAGTTTTATTGTTGCATGACGTGCGCCTTCTTCATAAACATTATACCTACAACATTCATACGGTATATACCAGAGTGGCATACTAGGAGGCTTTATTGTCGACCCACATTCCATTTATGACTGGCTTTGGCATTTTATTAGTTAGGCGTTTATTTTCCTTTTCGGAGGTTATTGTATAGAATAGTTTTGCCAAAGCGGTATATCGGTCTTGAGCCTTGACGGCTAAGATGACGCTGCTGACGACCGATGGTGGTGGCGCCATTTTGCTTCTTTTTGTTTTTATGAAAAGATGAAAAATTCTTCGTACACTGTTGGAAGAGATAATAGATTTTTAAGTATATTTTCAATAGTTTTTTTTTTTTTTTTTTAATTGAAAATAGAATAAAACTATGAATCAGTGGGGCCATCGAACGACGACACATCGTGGGTTGCAGAATATTTTTTTTCATGATTAATAGCTGATAATTGCCAAGACAAAATTTAATGATAGTAATTTTGGTCTTTTGTCTTAATAGTTTAATAGTTGTAGCGGTGACCTTTGATATGGCTAAAAGGTTTTCTCCATGATTGCAGCTTTGTATATTGCATGAAAAGGTCAAGATGATGAACAGATTTTCATTTAAAATTTCGTAGATATAGCTTAAACCTTCATATTTTACTTTGTCGAAGTTCACGTTGGGCGCCATCAACACATTGTACTTGTTGCATCTTTGAATAATTACTTTCTGCTTTACTTTTTAAGCATAAAAATAAAATTCAATGTACTTACAAATTCTTAACTTGCTCCACGATGGGCGCCGATTTCTAACAAATAAGGAAATGTTACCAAGCTAAATCAGTGGAATACATTTCTGAATATTTAGTTTACTTGGCATATTTGCCACTAAATCTGGTATATTTTAGTCCTTACCTTATTTTTTTGAACATTAAAATAAATTAAAATAAATATTTTTCCCACACTGGGCGCCAGTTAGTATAACTTGGAATTATTTATTGAGAAAAACTGACTGCATGTCAATATCTTTGTCAAATTAAGACATTAGCACACCCGATTTGGAGGCTATCTTGTTATGAAATGTTAAATCAAGTTCTTTGCTCCACGTTGGGCGCCACTTGTAAAGAAATAACTTTAAGTCGAACTATAAGTCACCAAAACGACATAATTCTGGTTACATATTTTAATACTCACTTCAAAGTTTATCTTTTAAGGTCAGAATAAAATCGAATTTATTTGATTTGTTACTTTGTTCCACGTTGAGCGCCAATTACAAAACATGTTTTATTTCAATTTTTCCGGTTAATATTAAGATTAAAATTCCCGTATTGGGAGCCAGATACTGAAAATTAAACAAAATGACAAAAAAGTCTTAGTGAAAACAAAAATAACTTAGGAAACATACTACAAGACAAAACATACCCATTGGTTCCTTATTATCTTTGTCAAGTAACAAACGTGACAAATGATGAAATTTAAAACCTTCGACACAAAACTAAAAAAAAAAGTTCAAAAAGCTGTGTTTTTTCTTTCTATTCATAAAGTTGGCCCAAACGACTTGTCTGCCAAAGATATTTGCATCTTTCTTTTTATTAAGTAAAACTTTTTCTTTTCTTTTTCAGATGACCAAACGACCATTGTTGATTTCAAATAGAAGAAGGTAAGTGAAGTAAATATGCAATCGAAAATGTCATAAATCAGTTTTTCCCAATTTAAAAATGTAAAATATTGAATTAAAAAAAAGCATTTTTAGCGAAAGCTAAGTTTAAGTTCAGGTCCATTAGATACTTTAGCTTATTGCGTAGTTTTTTCTTCGAATTGTTCTTTTACATTAAGAGAAAGTACTTTGAGGAAGTTAACACTTCTACAACATCAGTGTGACTGCGTCTTTCTCGTCTCGAAACTCAAGGATAGCAGTTGTTTTAAATTATTGCTCATAGAAGGTAAAAGTCAAACGCAGAACTTGAAGCTATGTGTAGGTACAATGTATCTCTATCTATCAACCCATTGGACTTCACCGGTCTCCATTCAATAGCACCCAGCATCAGCACCAGCAGAAACAGAAACAGCTTTAGTTGCAACTCATTGCCATTGCAATTATTTTTTGTTGTTGTTGTTCTTTAGAAATCCCGCGCAAGAAAGTTAATTATTTTTGCAATATTAAAAAAAAATAACACATTATAAGTTGTTTATGTTTACAAAAGATTGAAGGAAATCCAAGAAAAAAGGTTATTAGTCGTAATATAAAACTTCGACAAAACTCCCGTGCATAGTTAGAATTATTGTATTTCTGGGAATTTTACGGCTTTAAGTCTCAAGTTAGCAGCAAGCAATTCAATACTTTTCTTGTTTATTTCTTTGGGGGGTATTTTTTATTATTTTACTTCTTCTCGTGATACTTTGTGTTTGAATGGTTGATTGGTTCTTTAAATTGGAAAATTCATGACCAATAACTGATTCCTTAAGATTTTACTTTAGAGAATGGGGATGTCTAAGATTGTTTACCTTGATTTCTAGAAGTGGTCAGGTAGTAAATCTTTTAGACTTTGTCCAAGAAAAATAATGACCTCATACTTATTGTTGATTTATCTTTCAAACACTAAAAGATCATTGGGTCGCAATTCTTACATGAAAAAAAATCTCTGAAAGGCGCACAAGAGTCTTTAGTAGTCATCACATAAGACCCTAAATTCCATTTGTATTATAGTTCAACCCTTTGCAAGGTCATATCAAATCCAAACTTCAAAAAATACTTTGTTTTTCTTTGGCACGAACTATAATATACGAATAGAAGTTACCTTCATGTTACAGAATTGGGAACTAAATTACATTGAAAACGTTGAGGCTAGAATTTAAATGGATTTTCCGTAGGTCGGTCGGTTCGTCGTTGTCAGTTGGTTGGTTGTAGGTTTTATAGGCGTATCAAGGTTTTGAGTTGAATTTTTTATTTTTTTTTTGGGTACAGATGTTAAGCTTGATACCTTTTTATGGACAAATAAATTTAAATGTAAATTGCATAAAGGCGCTGGCTGCTTAACACACCGGAAGTGAAATAATTTTAAAGAAGATTTTTTTTTAGAGATTTATATTTTAAAACAGATGTTTTGGCAGTTTAGAGGAATGGATTTGGTTTGGATATAAATTATTTATGCAATAAAAAAAATTTATTAGACGTTGAACAGTAGCCAATTTGTTACATCTTAGACAAACATAAACATTTGAATGAAGAGCGAGTTGTCTTAGTTTTAAACCATCTGTTCTGTTTTGATGAACTGAATAATTGTTGT
This sequence comes from Meliscaeva auricollis, assembly GCA_948107695.1. Taxonomy (NCBI): domain Eukaryota; kingdom Metazoa; phylum Arthropoda; class Insecta; order Diptera; family Syrphidae; genus Meliscaeva; species Meliscaeva auricollis. The sequence continues at coordinate 7,961,569 of OX403618.1, forward strand.
GTAGTTTTGTGTCTCTTTAAATAAAAAAAATAATAGGAACGCTTATAAGGACTAGAACGCATCTTTTTGTTGCAGTCCAATATTGTACATTTTGGCTTTTGGAATAGTCTAGATAGCACCTATATTTCAGCTACTTAGCATGAGTATTAAGTGGACTTGAAAAATTGCAAACCCGTAGCTGACTGACTTAGTGACAGATCATCAAAATTATGGAGCATTTTCCTGCACCTTAGAACCTTGAAATATTTCACAATAAGACAATGGCCAATATATCATTTACAGTCTTTGTTTTTAATTTAATAAATAAGCTTTGTATAGCATTGTATAAGAAAACAGACACATCTTAAAATTGATTTAAAAATAATTTCAAAATTATCAAATTTTTCACTAAATTGTGTAATTTTAACGCATTCATTAAAAACATATTTTTACTTACGACCTCTTTGGCAATGTTTTTTGTTAAATAATATTTTCTTGCAGAAATAAAGTCCATTATTTTATCTATTAGAATCTGTTAAATATATTAAAATCCTGTAACTAAAACTAAAGTTACAGATTTTAATATCCAATGAAATCAACTTTTTTTGTGTTATTTTAATTTTTTTCTATCTAAAATCTGTAAAACTAAAAAAAAAATTTCTCTGTGTAAATACCTGATTTTTCAGCTAAGAACTCACAAACTACAGAAAATTGTGAAAGTTTTGTACAAAAAAAAAAATTGTATAAATGATAAAATATGGTTGGAAACGGTCAAAAAACTTGACTGAAAAATCTTGTTTTTACTGAAATTCATTGAAAAAATGTTTAAAAATCTTATTTCTTCACGCATGTATAGACAACACATAAATTTAAAAGTGGTTTTGAAAAAATATTTTTCCCATTATTCTCTAATTTTTTTTTCATTATTTATCAATGTGCATAATAAGTTTTTCAATAAAACATCAACATATCATATTTGATTTCGGAAAATAATTTTTAACTTGAAAAGTTGATTTCTTAGAACTTTTTTCTGAACCAAATCTCATCATCATTTCAATTTTTCTTTTGAATAAATTTATTTTATAGTTTCTATCCATATACTTTTCGAGATACACAATAATTTTTTTTCTTTTACCCCATTTTACCCTAACTTCCCGGTGGAATTCCTGTTTTACCGGAATATAACGTTATATGACCCATCCTTAAGTGTATTTATTTTTTTCTATCACTTATGGTGTAGAAAATGAATCAGTCAGATTTATTTTCAATAACAATGGCTGACTTCTTTTATTTAATAAATTTATTGTGTTGCACACAAAACGCAAATAAAAAAAAAAAACAAACCCAGTATAAAATGTTAGTGTCTTTCCCTACTTATAGTGTCTTGGTGAAAAAAAAGTAAATGGGCTGTTATTACTGGTTGAATGTTTTTATAAACGCTCGGTAAAGAAGTATAACTTAAAAAAACAACTTTGTAGAGAATTTTTAGTTAATTTTTTTGCCACATCGTGTTATTTTCGAAGATATAGAATGAATCAAATTGTTGATTGAATTTTGTTTTTATAATTTTTGAACTTCTTGATTTTTGAATCTGATTTCGAAATTTCTGGTGGAGGCTTCCTAGGCCGGATGCATACATAAAAAATTGATACTTTCGATTCGATGTTGTACTTACTAAAAATACTTTAAAAAAATTGTGATAAGTGTTTTATGTTCGATCCCGTAACAAAATATGCGAATTTCGAATCCCCTCTATTGCACATCTAATAAGTCAGTTCTCCGAAAAATCATATTTCATTAATTTTTTTTCACCAGAAACTAACATCTCGTAAATAAATAATTTCTTGATAATTACAGAACGTACATTCCATCATCGACCACTGCCACTGCTATATACTGCACATAAGTTCAAATGGTTTAAGAAAAATTGAAAATAAAACAAATTGAAATGGTGTTTAAAAATGTATCTTCTCATCGTGATTCACATCCGGAGTGTAGTATACATTTATAATGTCGATTCTGGGAAAATATCGATACTTGTTCCTTCGAGTAGATGAATATTTTTTTTTTACGATTTATCTTGTAAATTTTCTTTGAAATGAATTTAATGAGAAGGTATTTTCTTAAAGATGTTAATTATTTTCTATTCAATTTGGATAATAATTACTAAATTTGCTCGTCATAAGAATTAAACGTCTAAATTAAACAAAAAAAAAAATCCCTTTAAATTCGAACTTGTAGTAAAAAAATGTCAAAGTCATCATTAAAACAATAAATTAAATGATCATTTTTTTTTTAATTATTTTCTTAACTTAAAATTAACTATAACCATCATCTTGCAATAAATTAAAAACAAGAAATACGTAGAATGTGGCTACAATAATAATTTTTTTTTTTATTGCAATTGAATGCAAAAAAAAAGAAAGACGATAACGTCGGAGAAGAAGAAGTAACACCAAACAAAAAAAAGGAAAAAAAATAAATAAATAATAATTAAAAAAGAGCAAAAAAAAAAAATTAACAACGATACAATCCGATATACCTACTAAAAAAAGCCATTACTTATATATGTTTGAATATCTTGTGTATCTTTTTTATATCATTGTACAAAGGTATACAATATATGTGTGCGATTTATTATTACATTCGCTTGCATTTTATTAAAACGAGTATATTATTCTCACATTGACCTTGAACTTGATATTAGACAGGTAAATAAGCTCACCGATGGATGGTGCACATACAATCGTACACTGAACGAACAAACCGACCATCATTCGTTCGTTGAAGTTGAAGTTACCTATATTTTTTTTTTTTTTTCTATTTTTTTTTTTTTATTGCCATCGCATCGAGTCGTCGCGTCGCGTCAGTAGTCGTTGTCGTTTTGTCATTCATCAGCAGCGTCAGAAAGATACATTATTTATAAGAATAGATGCATCATGGCAGCGAGGTACCACCAGCCACCGAGTAGGTTATGGAAAAAGCAGGGGCGTGGGTTGTAAACAAATTAAATTGTAAGGGGAGGGGTGGAGAGGTGGGAAATAGAAAGATGCAAACAGGTGAATAATGATCTTCCATGTGCCATGAAGGGAGAAAAGATATAATGGTGATTTTCATATAAAAATGTATCTATATGAACTTCTGATATGGTTTGGATGTCGCTTTTAAGATGAGAAGCTAGGAATTGCACGCGCTGAAGTTTGAGATACATACCTTACCTATGTATATGTACCTACTTCTTTTCTGTTGAATTTTACTATTTCTGTAAATTAAGGGCTTGTTAAATACTAAGAAGATCACCGTTTTACTCGATGCCAAAGATTTTTAGCGTCATTGCACTTCTTCTAGCTAAATATTGAAATCAAACGTCATTTTGACAGTTGATACATAGTGACCTACGCTCCAAACTTCTTAATGAGTGCGAACGGCTTAGCGACATGCACTTTTTTCATAACACGTGTACTCTTAAAGATTTGTCAGTTCTCGAAAGAAGCATTACCCCTTTAAAAAAAACAAAGTGGCATAGACTGACTGCAACTTGAACCTTCCATCGTGATAGTTACAGCGAACTACCAAGGGTTCTTCATTTCCATACAGAGTGTATCGATTTGAAATTCGTATTTTTTTCCAGGAATTAGTTGTGAGAAAGTATTCGATGGTTGATTTTTCTCGCCTTGTACGTTGATAAAGGCTGATCAGGTGGTTGACAAAATGTTTTTGGCTGACAAAATTGTATTCGTGATATTGAGAAGACTTATGCCTCTATCGTTTGTGTGGTTCGGAGCGTTTCTCTTGTGAATGGGAATTGTTGACGTTACAACAGTTTTCCATTCATCCCCGAACATACTTTCGTTGTACAGATGCGCTTTTGATGTATGTATGTATACTCATCAGCAAGTCATCTTCCACAACCTCAAAAGTACCACCGCAAGGCCATCCGGATCATCATCCTTATTCGACTCTAGTTTACAAGTAGGCGGAAATATTATTGTTAAATTTGAATGAATCGTTCTGCATAACAGGGGATGGTTGTATGTCTTGGCCATTCAGCAGTTTCGAAAAGTGTTCTGTTCACATCATTCCTATTCATCATTGCAAGCTTCTATTCTGTTCTGCTATCATTGGATGAATCGCAGACACTTTGACAGAAATTTCACGTTTTACCCCTAGCCTAGCAACTCTCAATATAATCGACCGTTTCAATCTTCGTGTTAAAGTTACCAAGAACAATCATTAGGTCGTCGTTCAAGTCAAATTAGTTGACTAAGTTAATTGACTAGAAAGACGAAATTTCTTAAGTCTTTTAACTTACAAAAATGTACTCTGGCTGTAAGACTACATCAACAATTAAAGCAGTTAATTTCCTAAAGGCTAATTAACTGCAGTACTTTTGACTGGTTTTAGTAGAAAGTAAAAAGCTTTTGTGTTTAAAATTTTAGTCAGGCGTACTGCCACACTTCCATGACACTTTCTTTTAGGAATATAGATCTCTGAAAGTAAGTTTAAGTTAAAAGAATACAAAAAAAAGAACAGTACAAAAAACATTCTACTAACTAGAAGACTAAAATTGACTGCTGTCTTTTACAGCTCTTTAAGTCACAAATGAGAATTAGTTCAATTAGTTTTGTTATGCTAGGTTAGCCAGTTCAGGTTAATGTCGTTTTCGATTGGTAATCCGGAACAGGGAGAGCTCTCCAAATCTGGATGCGAATAAAATAGCAAATCACTTCTGAATTGTTTTGTCACTTTCTTTGTGATATAAACAACGAAAAAAATAACTGAAGCTTTGTTCAACGAGGAACTAGTTAGATCAGAACAAATTTGTAAGAAACGTTAGAACAAAAAACAACAACGAACAAATTTGACAGTTGTCACCATTCTGTTCTGATCTGTTCTGACTCAAAAGCAAGTACAGATAATCCTGTTCTAAACTGTTCCAGGCAGCATCATTGAAGACTAAACTAGAACAGTCTGCAACAAAATAACCTCATTAAACAGCAAAAAGTTGTACTTTTCTATTTCGAACAGTCCAGAATAACGTCATTAAACATCCAGAAGCGAATTTCTCTTCTATCCAGAAGAAGAACTGTCAGTCAGCACTTTCAGAAGCGCCCAGAAGCATTCTGGATTACCAATCGAGAACGACATAAGATTTTAGAGAATTTTCTTGACAGAAGCTGAGGAACTGAATTCAAAATTTACTCTCCAAAGTTTTTGACAGGCAAGTGTGTAAGAAATGTTGCTAAGGATTATTTTATGTTTCTAAAATTGCTGAGCTATCTAAGGTCTCTGTGAACGTGAACTTAAACGTCATTCTGAAAATTTTCTTTTTCACCATTAAAAATAGTAATGGCGAGGAAATTAAACGTCATTATGACATTTGTTTGTTTTTTTTTTTCCTGTTTCTTGTTGTTGTCATTGTTTTTTTTTTTTTTTCCCATGAAGTGCAGCGGAAAATTGTTCATTTAATTATTAAAATGATTGTCAAGTGAAAAATTAAACATATCACCATCATCATCATCATCGTGATTGTATATAGTAGATAGAGATATGTATTGTGTTGTTTGTCCAACAGCAGCAGCAGCAGCATCAATATAGAAGAGTGTGTTGCGGTGATATAGTGTATAGTTATTTTATATCCCGCATATGGCCTTGGTTTGAATGAAAATTTGTTTTATTGTCTGTTTTTTTATTATATTTTTTTATGGGATTTTTTTTCCATCACAAATAGATAGATGTTGTAGGTACACATATTTACTTCTCCATTGAACTTCAGTCAATGCTATAATTTGATTATGATGATCATCATCATATTGTTGCCGACGACGAGCGACGCTTGTCAGCACCAGAAATTTTGCGGTGGTCGTGATTTTTTTTTTTTTTAGTTTGCTTATTTGTTTGTTATTATTTTTTTTTTCTGTGGTGGCGGTAAATCGCTGGAATGATGGATTGGATAGATACATTTTTTTGTTGTTTTACTATATAATAATGCCTGATGCATGTATTTTGTGTTAATTTAATTTCATTATAAATTATTAATAAAAAAAAAAAATCAAATTGCTGCGATGCACTTGAAAACAGAAAAAAAAAATTACGAAGAGGAAAAGCAAAAAAAAAAAGGCAATTTGCAGCACTACACAATAAAGTAGGTAATGATGGGCAGCACATGAGGGAAAATATAGATTATTATTTTTTAGTAAAAAAACTTTTTTTTAAATTTTTAATAGAAAATTTGTTGAAGGTTCTTTCTGAAGGTATTCGGTGTGTTATCTTATCATTGTTGAATCTGATAAAGAAAACCAATTGCACGTAGGTATTAGACGCTACAGGCTTAAGTGGTAAAGACTTAGCGACCAAGATACCCCCATCTAACAACAATTTTTTTAGGCAAAAGTATTCAAAATGTTCAAAATACTTCTACAAGAAGTATTTATATGAATTACTTTTAAACAGTTGAAAGATATAATATAACTTATTGTTATCAGTTATCAGACATTTATTTAAGCACCATTATATCTATTGTCACACTTTTCAAGGTATATTGACCTAATTTTTCATTTATTATAAATAAATGATAAAGGTTTGTTTCATATTTTAGAATGTCTTCTAAATTAAAGTTGGTTCTGTTGGTCAAATGAATAACAAAAAATAAAATCGATGGTAGGTACTTAAATAAAGAGCTATTAGTGAGTGCATTTGTAAAAGTATTTGGAGTCATTGCAATGATAAGATTGCAATATTTGCAGCTGATGTCTGCAAAATAAATTCTTAAGGAGTTATGTAATCATTATAATAGCACGTGTGGATAGACATTGGCGTAGATAGGAGCAGCGATACCACTTTGCTAAAATTGAAGTAAATCTACTACAATTCTTCAGAAAAAATAATTAAAATCTACTCCTTACTACGCACCATCAAAATATTGAAATATACTACATTTTGAAAATCTATATTTAAACCATCTTCAATTTTATAAAAAGAAGACCGAATTTACTTTTTTTTTCTATTTCACTCTGTTTACTGTATTTAACACCAGAATATTTATTTTTATATGCCAACCTATGTGTATAAAAAATATAATTTTTCAATCTACTACTTTTTTAAAAATATAATCTGATTTTTTCTTCCGAAAGTGGTAACGCTGGATATAGGAGAAGGGGGCGGCGGCTATTTTTTGTTTGTACACATTTCATTCTAGAAGGGTAAGACCCTCTTAGGTTAACAATCTTGATTAATTTTTTTTACAAACTTTCGCAAATTTCACGAATATCTTTTGAAGCGCTGATTAGTACTCAGAAGACTTTTGAGTATTATATGAAACATGAAAGGTATAATTGTGATAGAAAAATGTTCTCCCAGAATCTTTTTGTTACCTCTTCAAAATAGATTCGATCTTGAGCTTTTAATGAACATACTCGTAGACAGATACAGTTTTTGAGGTTATATTTTACTTGGTAGCCTTAAATCATGTCAGTCTTGGAGAAAGGTTTTATTCTCCAACACAATTTACACTAGTTACTTTTGGGTTCGGGAGATATGCCATCAAGTCCATGTTTGTACAGCGAATACTAAGGGACAGTCACTACCTGCGTATGCCCTTCTTCAAACAGAAACATTGCACAGTAATTTCCTTCATCTCTGTTCTATAATATTGACGTGGTCGCGGTGGCTGTTTGGCTAACTTAACACAAATAATGACTTCCCCAGAATGATATTTGCTCGAAAACGAAGCCAAGTCGGATTTGGGACACCAAGTTTGTGGTCCTATAAGAACAGATATTGCAGATGTATGTATATTTAAAAAAATGTCGGCTTTAGTTCCAAGTTGACCACCAGATGGAGTGGCTCCTGTTTAAAATTAAAAGCTATAGATTTTAATTTTAGATAGGCACCTAAGTAGTCCGTAAACTACTGATCAGACGTGTTAAAGCTTTGTCACTGTAATCTGGTAATCTGATACATTTGGAAACTATGCATTATTATTCCTTGACCAAAAATATGTACAACTAGATACCAAGTTTGTCGTCAAGCTGACTGACCCCACGTGTTTAAGCTTTTTCTTTATAATTTTGGGTCGTTTTGTGTCCTCTACGCCCCCTGATACACTTGAAAATTATTAAGTTGTATTCATTGATCCAAAGAATATATACTTAGACACCAAGTTTGTGGTTCTAAGTGATCTAGAAGCAAGATGGCGGCTTAAGTTCCAAGATGGTCGCCAGATGAGGTGGCTCCTATCAAATATTTAAACATGCTTTTTTTCTGGCAGGTTTACATTTTCGATCTAACAGACCCCACTAGAATAAGTTGTGGCCCTAATTTATGGATTATGTTCGTTAAGGTATTCTTGAAGAAAAGATTGAATGAAGTCTTAAAAGCAGAAATTAACTAGAGGAGTCAAGAAATTGCACACTTAAACGCTTTGCATAGCCTGTATCCTACAGTGTTAGACGCTAAAGCAGGATAAAGAGCTGAGACGCATTGAATTAAGTGTAAGCCAAATACCATTTCATCGTAATGCGATAACCATATAATAGAAAATTAATGCAAATTATATTGAAATTATACAACAAAAGCAACATCACCCAACCACAAGTTGTAGATATACAATCACTTCCTCCCGCATGGTTAAGCATTAGCATCAAAATCATAACCACCCTAGGTATGTATAGTATTTATAATATGGGATGCAACTAAGCTCTATTATATAGCTCCATAAGCAAAAGCAAAAGCAAAACCATCAACAACAACACCTAACCAAACGCGCTCATCCATTTAAATGCAATTCGTAGCAAATCCGTTTTCTAGGTTGAGCGTTTGTGACTCTAATTTCAATTAAATTCATTAGATTCTGATGAGGGATGCCTTAACAGTGTGTCATAGTCGTTGTCGGTCATTCAAAAAAAAAAAAAACTCTTTGCACATCATCGGAATTCTAAGTACCTTCATAGATCGGTGCTGCCTATAGTGTGCCTAACACAACATATACAAGTACCATTTAGTGTGAATCTGAATATTTGAAATATTCAAAGCAAACTTGTTGGTTGTTTTCAAATAAATTAACCACTAACCATCCCATTGACAACGACAACAAAGTCGTCATTAGCTTTTTAATTAATTATTTAAACAGAATTCAACAAAAACAAGATTTTCCCAGAAATATTTTTCTGCTAAACACAACCGATCTGACGACGATCCAAACAAACGATTGTTCGAGTACAGTAAAGTTTGTGTATCTACTAAAGCTTCTCTCACTCACCATTAAGCTCTAATGCAAGAGATAAATACATATATCTACAATCTTAGATGATCTTGAAGAAAATCGCATGTCTCGAAGATTTGCATAATGAATAGTTATTGGCGAAGGCAATGCGACGACTTGACTCCAATAATAGCTAGCAGTCCACTCCTAGTCTTTGGACTTTACCTCACCCTAATACCTACGCCATCTTCTCGGAAATATGTTTGAAGCTTCTCCTCAAGACTTCATCTATCTATAATATCTCTTGAGACTTTGTATTCTTGAACAGCAGCGTAGCATTCTACTATATGTGACTGTGAAGGAAAAAAAAAATTGCAAATCAAATTACCGCATCTGATTGAGTGGAGTGTTATTAGTTTTGAAAAGCGATTAGCTTGGTCTTTGCCGCCTCGTCTCATCGCGTCTTGTCAATTAAAAAAAAAAATAAGCCCGAACAATCGCATAAAAACTCACACTCTTGTTTGAAATAAAATTTGACCCAGTCATACATTACAAAAAAAAAAAAAATAAATCTGTATCTTTAAGATGCACATTTTTACACTCATACATTTGCATTTCGTATTTAATTGAAAACAATCCAGAGTGGCACTTGAGTGACAAGTGGTTGCTATTTTAATTAGCATCAAGAAAAGATGCTTTGGAGCAAAAAACAAAAAAAAAAAAACGATAAACACTAAAAAAAAAAAGAATCTAAGCAAAAACAGATGTAGAGTTTTCAACTCAAACTCAATACACGTGTGGGACTCTAAAGGTAGTAAAATATTCTTAAGGTGAGATCAATAAAATAAACAGATTGATCATGTCGGACGTATTTCGTATAAGTGGATAGTTTAATTACAACAAGGTTGAGGTTATAGAACAGCAAACAAATCTATACCTGCCCTACCAAATCATCAATTTGTTTTCTTATGCAAAATAACTTGTTGAAGGAGTGTTGTTTAAGAATGTTGGATTGATGAGTTCTTCAATAATTGTCGATTTTCACAGTTTTGTCTTGTGAGAATAAAATGTGGGGGTGTAAGAGCGGTCCCTTGTGGTTGGTCGTTTTCTTTTGCAATGTGACAGTAAATTTAATGTCGATTTCTATTAATTTCACTCAAGAATTAACTCATTTTGAAATCGAATAGTCCAGGTCAAATTGCTTCCACTTAATTCTAGCGATTTGTATCTGTGTATGTGAATAATCAAAGTCAAATCATTTGGTTTGATATTTGAGTCTTTATGTATTAGGGCTTCTGAGTGGATTTTAGCTTGAAGCCGCGAAACGTTTCAGAATCGTCCGAAATGTCATTTTTGTACCAATAAAACAGCCTTAGAAGTCTTCCAGACTCTTGGGTATCCAATCGAAAATTACATATATGTACGCTTGTTCTACTGCCAAAGTTTTTAAGGCGTATTTAAATTGACTATCCATCCGAATGCTTTCGTAACTTAGACACCAGCTTTGGTAGCAAATGCAAATATAAAATATCGCAAGCTTTAGCATATTTATAAGGAGTCCTTAAAGCTTGGCCCACAATATATTTTGCTATAAAAGAAATAACTTCGTTAACTGCTGACATAAGGTAGTTCAAAAGTGCTTAAATTGACGTAGCGTTTAGTAGTAAAATTTTCACTAACTTTATTTTTTTTTTGGGAAATTGCAGTTTTTGATGCAGTTGCTTACGAAGATATTCATTACCAGCTTCATGACTTGAGGAAGTTTTAAGTAGTTGTAAATAATATTCGACCCTGATGATTGTTTTGGTCGTTCATTTTAAATTAAATCAGCTACTTCGCGAAAAAAGTGTGGCACATCTGAGAAAAAAACATAACGATCATGAAAAAAGCGTGGTGCTTATAAGTTCATTCACCAGTTCTCCACGCTTTTTACGGTGCCAGTCCGTGGTATTTCGCTTAAATTCGTGAAGTTTTTTGCTTTTCTCCGCGGCATTTTACTCTTTTTTTTCGCAGTATTTTACGCCTTTTCTCGCGTTTTTGTTTTGTCCTGTATTTTACGCTTTTCTCGCAGTAAAAAGCTCTTTTTTAATGATCTTCTATGCGTTATATCGTGATCTTTAACTGGTGTTCATTTAAATCGAAAACTCAAAACGAAAATTGCAGATAAATCGCCGTGCACCTCTCAACAGCTTGCTCAAAAGTATGCAATGAAAGAACTTTGCAACTGGCAACTGATTTAATACTCAAAGTATAATGCACACACCGCCATCTGCTGGCATTATCCAACCCAGCATTCCGTGTTCTGTATCTATCGTGTATCAGAGATGTCGTTTTTCCTATGCATGGGACAACTTCTAAGACCATGATTTTCCGAAGTTCTAAAATTTATTCTCCTATTCGGAAAGAAGACGAATCCAAAATAATCAGAGATTATTAAAATCGGTCCAGCAGTTCTTGGCTTATAAATGGTGTAGCTAACCCAACTTTGTTTTATATATTTAGATTTGGTCAAAACACAGAGTGAATTATAATTTCACAGAAAAACTGATCGATGAATTTTGTTCCCATTTGAGATTTTACCAGTGTTGATTTTAAGGATTGTTAGTGAAGAGAGGTTTTAAAACGGGAGTAACATTCTGGTGAGTAGGCGGACTAGCTGTGTAACACATTATCTACACTATAATAACCAGTTTTTGAAAGTGACTTCAACTTGTTTAACAGTAAGAACTTTATACTCATTATTATGAATGTGCATACCTAAACCGAGATCAATAATTCAATTGAGTTCAGTTAAATTAAATTCAATTACACTTCCAAAAATAAACATTACTTTATATCCTTGTAGAAAACTATGTAAGGATGAATATTTAAGTAGTTATGTTGGGGGTTTCTTCCTTAATTTGATGTTCATTAAAACGCCTTTCATAATTTCAATCATAAATAATAGACCTTTTGCTTCAAGTAAATATATAAGTATCAAGTATGTTGGTATAACCTACATCATACATACATACATTATCAATGTCTTTATATCTTTCACAAGACAAAGTTTTATTCTCCTCGTATTTTCAAGATACATGTAGACATGCCTAGATATTTACTTGCCTTTTTCTCAATAAGGAAGTGGAAGTTATGCCTCCTTATCATAACTAAGTGAACATACGCATAAAATTGATGGTTTGTATCTTCTACATTCATCCGTAGATACCTATTCATCTCGTAGATACATTTTAATCTCGAATTGCAAAGGCAAAAAAAAGATAGATAGTAGATCTACACACAGACATCCATCATCACCATCATGAGTGTGTGTGTGTTGTATTTTCATCAATCTGTAATTTTAATTTTCTCAAATTGCATGGAATTAGTTTGTGATTGATATCTACAGACAAAAAAAAAAAAACACACAGTAAAACTTTCTGTCTGTCTGTTTGTCTGTCATGTATCTTTCATTTGAAGTTTTTCTTTACATTATTTCTCATCATCATCATGAGCATCTACTATACGATACTATCTGTGTGCTACTATATTTGTTTTTCCTCAACAAACAGACAACAAGAAAGAAAGAATGAAAAAAAAAAATAAAAATAAAAATAATAATAAATAAACAATCTGTGTGAGTTAACAATCTGACATTGAAAAGTGCCATGGAAAAGCGTAATTACCTCTTTCTACTCTCAGCGAATATAAATAGCGCGATTTAACATTTTTAAGTATACCGCTCCCGCACCAAAAATATAAAAACAAAACAAAATTAAAAAAAAAAAACTGTTGCCCCGCTTTTTTTTTTAACAAAAAGATACAAAAATTACATCAACTTTGTCAGATATCAGTGGTTGTCGTCACTTGGCATATGAAAATATCGAAGAGACACAAATACTCGTAAATTTACTAACTTGCTTTGGATGGAAAATTAAATGTTTCCATCACGCGAGCTATACGAAAATCAGCAAACAAATTATTAAAAAAAAAAAATCAAATAAATTGTTGGATTTGAACTTGAAACTGCATAATATGAAAAAAGAAACAATACACCGGGATTATATAATATAAATACACTGAAGGAAAAACATTCATATTGTAAAACTATCGTAATGAGTTTTATTTTATAAAGTACAATAAAGGAACTCATGCAACCGTGGTAAACCTGGTAAACCTGGTGGTAAACATGTGAAAATTTGCATGGAATTGACAGTTAGTCTACCAGATATTGTACTTTACCACGTTTACCAAGTTGCATGAATACCCCCAATGTCAATTCGATTCTTTAAATTCAGAAGCACATGTATTCCTGTCAATCTCAATTCTCATACTCTCCAAACTTTTCTGAATCATTAAGCAGCTGACCACGTCCACTGAGCTGTCAAATAGAGCTAATCGAGGGGTTCACATTGACTAACTTGCCGGACGACCAACTGTCAAATGCCCGCATCGAACTTGGTTGTCATTTGTCCTTTAAGTTAGTTAATGTCATATTTTATCTATTTTAAGGGCTGTTCATATTCTCCAATTAGCTTGTCAAGCATGCTTGATGAACTACTACTGAACGACTCTCCACTAAATGTCTACTATAAATCACAATCTCTCCTATTAAGCCAATTTGATTCTGACATTAAATTGACAAGAAAAAGAACCATTGTCAATCTAAATCCGGATAGGAATTTTTCAGAAGAGGTCAGAATCAGTCTAAACACTTATACACGTCTAGGTACTTAGTTGTCCATTTGACATTTCCACTAAATATCTTAGCAAGTCTTAGTCTATGATCCAGAATCTTTACCAACAACAAAATAGATTAAAACCCAAAACTTTTTTTTAGTCAGGCTTATTTCTGAGACTGACAGCTTGTAAGTAAAAACAAACTCTCCACCGTGTGAACTGAATATGCACTAAACCTCATTTTACATAATTATTTTCATTTCTTTGAGTGTAGAATAAAAATACTTTAGTAGTTAGACTAATGGAGTAGTAGAGCAACAGTGGAGAAAGAGTCATGTGGTGCGGTAGCTGCAGGCGCAAGCGCATGCAACAACTAACTATTAAGCCAAGCACGCAGGCCATATGCAAATGAGTGTTGTGGTGGTGGTGGCTGGCTGTGCTATTGGTTTGTTTGCCTTTGACAATGGCACAAAGAGCAGCGAGGAACGTGTGCACCACAAATAATATTGTCTATCTACATACACTACACTGTAAAAGGTATAAAGTTTAATATTTGCTGCGCGGTTTTCTGGTATTACATACACGTAACCCTTGCATGCCATGCAATATACCCCCATATGCCTATTACCTCTATAATGTTTGTTGTATGCCAATTACTAATCAAAACTGACATTAAGCCTTGATAAAGAAAATTTCAATGTGATTCACTGGTGCTATTGCTTTGTGCGATTATGAAGTTTCAATCTATATAAACATCACGGTTGAGGTTGAGGTCTACCCCGAAAAAATAAAAAAAAAAATAATAAAATAAACAACAATTTGATGGTTAAAGTCACATTTAGATGGTTACACTACATACTACAAAAATATAATTTGTATCGAATTTCCAATTCGATAAAAAAAGGTGACATCTAAATGTGAGTAATTTATTTTAATGAAAATCGTGGTCATTTTGTCTTAGTCATTTTTAACACAAAGCTAAACGTCATCTCATCACAATATTTGAGATGGATGAATATTTTGTCTTTCTGTCAATAATAATTCGGCTCACAGGTTTTTCAATCGTTCGTCTTTGTATATGTATATGCACATTATAATAAAGATGCTATCAGCAGACCCATCAATTATTGGCGCTGACAACTGATAGCATTCAAATAATTAATTATATCAACCTGCAGCCGCGTCGGCGCATGTTTAAAACAAATGCCAACGAAATTCCATGGGGTTCCACCGGGTAGACATTTGGGACCTGTTTTATTTTTGTTTTTTTTTATTTTTGGAAATTTTTGACTATAGCGATGAGTTATGAATTTTTAATGCAAAATGCTTGAATTTTGATTGGATTGGAATACGTGTAAACGCAACCTTAAGATTATGGCTCGTGTTAAAATTTGCATTTTAGGAATGATTCGATTTATTCAAATTTGCAGATGTCAAAAGTCTTTGTGATATATGGAATCAATTAATATTGATTGTTTTTGGGTGTGATGTTAAAAATATTAGTACTTAACTATAGCGGCTATCAATAGAATTCCTTAGACTGTGCCAAAGTGGCAGGAATAAAAGACCCTAAATTATAAGATCGCCCTTTACTTTGAAGCCTGCGTAGGTGTTGGGAATACCATAGAGTGGGAGCACTTCTCACGGTGTAAATAAGTTTAATTGGAATATTAATTTTCTTTAATTCATAAGCCAGACGCTCGTTTCCGTAAAAATAATAAAGAAAAAGAATAACATTTAAATATTCTTAATTTAAAATCAAAACATTAAACTAAACATGCACTTCACTTGTTAATGCCAGCTTACAACAACTTTATATCAATGCAGCGGCTGCAGCGCAGATATTTTCAAGGCATTCGTTTGTTGTAAATTTTTTTTTTTTTGTTTTAATGAAACGAATTAATTTTGTGTCGTCCCTCTGTTTATAACAAAACAACACAAAAAACACACACACATAAGTAACAATTATGTGATTTGCTGTAATCGGTTGTAATCAGAGTTTTCAGTGTCATTTATTGACAACTAAAATGACAATGAATCCGCTGTATTGTAGTTGGGAACAAAAATAACACAAAACTTCAAATACAAAAATGCGTGTATGATGAGTTTACGGTGTACGATTGACGCGACAATAGTGAAATAATTATGTAGACAAATACGAGAATCGTTTAATCGTTTATGTATGATGATTGTATGTGTGTGTGTGTGTGTTAAAGTTACAATGTCAAAAACACGGATAGGATAGTTGGTTTGATTTGATTAGGTTTATATTATTTTTGTTTTGTTGTTGTTATTTGTTAAGGCCGATAAGAATGCATAGAACCACATGATTTGATAAATTAGGCCTTTGGTGAGGTCACAAGTGTTAAGTTAACACTAAGCAAAGTGATAATGAGGTTTAGTTTAGCGGAAAGTTATTTATAGTCATATAAACGAGACATAATGAAGATTGAAGAGACCACCCAAAATTGTTATTTATAATAACATCCGGTGTTGTTTTTTTCGGAACAGGTTCATATTATATGGTGGGAGTCTGTTTCTATTAAGCTTTATAAAAGATCATCAAAGAATGTGTTGAAAATTTCATAAATATGAATTATTACGTTGGGCGCCATTTAGACTAATTTAGTATTTGTTTGATTTGAAAAGGTTTTCCAACCATTAAAAAAGGCTTTTTGCTTCATAGATACGACAAAACATATTCTTCTCTTCTTAAGATATTGTGGCGAGTACCTATGATTAGATTTCAACTCACCACTGTAATTGACCTTTTTTTTTCTAGTAAAGACAAATATGTATTTAAGCTAAACGATGAATTTTGGAACTTTATTCTCTCGAATTCAACTTTAGTTGGGCGCCATTTAATTTAATAAATATATCGAAATTTGAAGAATTAAAACATAAAAGTTCTTTACAAAGTAGGCCTAAAAGCAGTTAACCTGCCTTACTTCAACTTCCAAATTAAACATAAAACCAATTCCCCAAAGGCCCTCTCTTTCATTCAAGTTCACCTGTTCTAAACTACATAAAAGCAGTAAAAATAAAACCGCCAATCTATTTTACACACCTCGATTTGAAATCTAAAATTTATAGAGACATTTAAAAGCACCGACAACCAAAAAAACAAAAAACGATCGAGTCAAGTGCATGTTAAATTTGTTCAGCTGTCATGAAACCCCAACAACTAAAAAAAAAGCTGTGACATTGTTCATTGTTGGTTAAAAATGAAATGAAAAAAAATGTGCTAAAAAGATCTGTTTATCTGACTTTATCTGTTCACTCCGGAGATACTCATTACATTACAACCAACCATCACTACCACAAAGCACCGATAAAGTATAATTACTTCCATTGGCTGTGACCATGAAAACCACCAACTAACCAACCGATTCGATCCAAAAACATTACATAATTAAAAAAACAGAACAAAAAACACATCGCAGCAAATAGCAACAAAAACGAGAAAAGTTACAAATACGATGGACAACGAGATGGAGACGAACGACGATACGACGATTGTCATGGAGAGCGACAGATACAAATATACGAGATGAAAAATAAAATTCCTCTTCATATTATATTGATGATACAGTCAGCTAAGCAAGATCAGCATCATCGGGGAGAAATATTAGGGAGCTAATGGCAATTGCTTTCTTTAATGTAGGTCTTTAATCAAATCAAACTAACCCATCAATTTCGTTGAACACAATCATTACAAACGTCATTATTAGGGTTCTTATTTTATTCTTTTAAACTTAGGCCGGTATTCATCGAGTGCTCACATCTTTAGTGGCTCTTTTTAGAGTCAGCGCTCCCTACTTCAAGGTGCTTGGTAAATACCGGCCTAAAAGCGGTTGAGCCCACGTAGTATAAGTCAATATTATTCCTTCGTAAATAGGTTTATGAGCACTATTAAGTAATGAGCTCTTGGTGAATACCGACCTGAGAATAAGAAGCAGAGAAAACGCTGAACACAACACATCTCATAAATGTCAAATTTTTACCTGAGTTGTCATATACCATTTTGCACATATAGTTGCTTCTGAAATCAATCGGCTTTCGTTGAACTTCAACAGCTGGGAGCAGTTTTAATTCTAAGGTAGGTATTCACCAAACGCTTATAAATGCTGTCAAACTTCACATTACAATGCGATATTAAATCACCTCCAATAAAAAAAAAAACCCTGGTATAGGTACTGTCGCTAGCTCCTTAACTTAGCGTGGATACCTTCTGGTCTACCTCTACGAATGAATCTTTTATAGTATATACATATTTGTCTCTCTCAATATGACAAAGAAACTAATTCACATGAGCGCGCGTCATCGCACATTGTATAGTATTTCACTTAATGCGCATCTGCAGGTGGAACACAGCAACAGAGTTTGTCATCACCAACGCAATTGCATTCAGCTTTAACACACCATAAAGCCCTCCACTAAAAATATGACCATAAATTTTCTATACAAGTATTCCAATATAAATGCATTGTCTTGAGAGGCTACAAAAAAAAAAATGAAGAAGTCTTATGAAGAAAAAAAAGATGCTCCAAACGGATAAGATATGGGCGGATTGTTTAAATGGATTCTGTCCATAATAAGTTTTGTCGATCTGCTGAATGGAACGGAAAACCAAACAAACAAGTCAAGCGATTACGTATATACTTGTTGCTTGCAATTTGGTTTGAATTTTGGGTATAACTACCAAATTTGGGCGGATTAAATGGCGCGCGATCTTGGACTAAAATTGTGTCTCTCTGGACCATCTGTTGGACTCGATGACCATGGAACTGCTTTCTGAAAAAAAAAAAATGTTGAAAACTTTGTTGATGCGAAGCACGAAGTCAATATTAAACTGGAGAAATTAAAAGGCGGAGTAGATCAAAAACACTAAGGTTTTCTCTTTCGAATAGGTGTGAAATGTTTAAATTTTAACGGCCACGACTATAACCATCTAAGCTTTCGTCGCTGGCGTCTGACAGACGCAGGGCAACTCGCATCCGAAATGTCCAATCTTGCATTTCCTTAGTGCATAGATAAGGGATTTTCAGTAATGGGATACTGCCTCGGAGCCTACTGCATACTTTAACAGACAGCTGTTTCTATTTTTGACAGATCTTGCATTTCGCTCATATACAGATATTGGAGTTTTTCTCTTTTTTATTGCCGAAATCGGGGTCTACTTTAAAGTTTTACTTTCTAAATAAAAAACCACTCGGGTGAGTGTGTGAAAAATAAAATATAAAAGCCGAAGTGCCAAATAAATGATTTTGCAAAATCTCCATAATCACCCCTTTTGGGAACGAAATATCCTGGTTAATTTTTAATGGGTAAAGGGTTCCCAATCCAAATATGCCATGAATGTTGTTCCCTTTTTGCTTGTAATTTAATAATATTTAAAAATACCGGAAAAGTGCAAAGAGAGTGACTTTTCGATTAAGAGCACTTTTCCCAAAAAAAAATTTCCCCTCTAAACTATTAATAGATATAAATAAATAAATAATAATACACATTGCTAACCAGCCAATCGCCCTTCTAGCACAGATACTTAAAGCAAACTTAGCTCAATACGTCTAACTTCCTTGACGAGATGCCTCCTACTCTATTCTAAACTGTTTTACCTTAGAGTTTTCGAATCGGTATAAGTTCCTCATCTACAGATCACTTCTTACATATGAGCGATTCACTTATTTATGTGAATTATAATTAATTTTATATTTGTTGGTTCGAAAGATTGCTTTTGCTTTACTTTGAAATCAGTACCTTCCGAGTTCCAACTATCTCTGACATATTGTTATGGTATAGGGTTTTTAAAAATCTCTGTCTCATTCTACCTCATAGCTTCTAAACGTCAAATCGACACTTTGGCCCAATGACGTTTAAGTAATCAACAGTTATAATCAAACTTGTTCAAAAAATTTCATGTGAGAACTGTCATTGGACAAAAATATCGGCTAGTTTGACAATTTGGTAAAAGTCCCTACTGGATTTGCCCGTTTGACATATCGGGAATCTACTTTTCGTTCAGTTATAATAGAACCTTACGTAAGCTTCCTTATTCAAAAGTTGGTTCAAATTGATGATTTTGACGTTTCTACCTTACATGTGTCAAAAAATAACAGAAAAACTACCAAGGCTTAAGTCTCTACAATAAAAATCAATATTTTTTTTTTCATTGTGTTAAAAAGGAAATGTCGTATTGCAACATGTGAGAAACTTCAATTTTTTTTCATACTTCTTCCGGTTCCATCAGTGAAAGTAAAATATTTTTTTGTGAGAAATATTGGAAACTCCTCCGATAATTATGTTTGCTTTGCTGTTCTGCAAGAAGTCAAAATATCACACTTCATTGAGTTTGAGGCATATGTAAGTTTCTCTTTATCAATAGGCCTCTACAAGAGTAGGTATACAAGCCTTATACAATCTTCTTTACAAAACAATAACAAACTTCATTCTTCCAACTAGCATACCACGTTTATTTGTTGTTGTTGTTGTATAAATACGAGTAAATACTTGTATACAAACCAATTACTACGCGCTTTCAATTTAATTTTCGTTATCAATTTGCACCTCTCATGTACCTTGACAGAGATAGAGATAAATACGAATAATAATTACAAGTGCAAATCCACCCAAATTCAAAATAGGCCATCATTTTTGTAATACAACTGTTGGAATAGCGAGGCTTATTATAGTGGTATAGGCTTATAAGGCTGTGTATAACACTGAGGTCAAAGCGACCTCTAGCGTAGCTATTCATGTGGATATATCTAGGTACTCGTATAGTAAGTATTATTGTGTTTCGATTTTTTTTTTTTATTTATTTTTCAAAACCACCACTGACTGGCATTTTACCTAGTAGTGGTCAACGCAGAACACCTGATGGGACAGCACTCTCTTATGTTGGCGGTTAACTTGTTTGACAATTGTTATAGGCTTGCAACACGGTCTGATGTCTACCAGTCACATAGCGCAGCGGTGACAATGACAAGAGTGCTGGAAACCAAAATGTAAGCATTTTTATGCATGACAAAAGCTATTGCTGTGGTTTTATTTTTTTTTTAAGTTTTAATTCTAACGATGCCTTTAAATTACTATGTTTTGACCACGCGGTCAGGCATTTTTAACGTTCCTAATTTGAATTATCTAGATTTATAAATTTATATGGGACATGTTTGTCATAACGAAGGGCTTTTCTGTGGGGCATTCCTATACTTGAAATAAAAAATAAGTGGAAGTATATTTAAGAGGTTAGAAGGTTTCTATACTGAATTATTAATAACTCACTCGAAAATTGTGACAAACAATATCGCATTTCAAATTAAGTGCACAAGTGAGGCGTGTTTCATTGATAGTTAAAATCTCACCACAAGTGGTTTAAAAGTTAGAAAAGTTCAAATTAACTCAAATCCTAGAAGCTTTCGAACCCTTTCAACACACAAAGTAAGGTCGATGTATAACTAAATTTATAACTAAATTTATAACAATAACAGGATATACGAACTTTGAGCCTTATGCCACTATTTGTGTCATTTACTTGAAATTATTGGAAAAATTATCACTAATTTGTCATTTATGTAGAAAAATGAAATATGACTTGTCAATAGTATAAACCCGGGATTAGAAGAGTGCGACAGCTTTTAATTGATAAGCCACTCTGGTGAACAAAAGTAGATTCTACTGACATCTCATTTTTATAGTCGGTGGATACACTTTTGACACTAATGAGGTGAAAATGCTTACAGAAACGTCAGAAATGCAACTACATAGGTACGAGTATACCTGCAAAATTATCGAAAAAATTGACGTTAAAAATGTGAAACTCTTATGTTTTTTTTTTCAAAAACTTACCACATTGAAAGTTGAAATTTGAACTGTCAAAATGTATGAAAGCCGTGTGGTGAATAAATGCGTATGTAGTTGAAATGGAGCATGCGCTTTAGTTCTGTCAATTGAGTACCGAGTACTCATAGTTTTTGGGACATTTCTGATGGTTTACGAAAGAAATGGCAAATGGTAGGTTCGAGTTGTCGAACCAAAACTTAACAGAAGTGTATGCTGAAAGAAAGTGCTGCTAGGTGTGTAGTTCTCATAGGAGGATCCCATTCAGTCAAACAGTAATTAATCAATATAACATACGTCAGTTTTTGACCTAAAATAAATTAAAATTGGTAGTACTTTATACTTCGAACTAACAGGTGAAATATTATGATCGTTTTTTTTGTCACGAAACTTTCAAGTTCGAGAATCATGACTTCACCACTGTCGAAGCTTTAACAAAAAATACAAAATGCTCTAATTTGTATCATGGTCAAGTTTACTTCAATTCATTTGGGCATGACTGATGATGTTTTAGTTAAGCTTGGTGGAGACCTTCGTTATCGGATATTTGTTAATTGATTTTGTAAATAAATAAATAAAAATTAAATCAAATAAAAATAATTATTTTTTTATATACAAAATATGCTTGTTATAATTTACAGCAAATTCTTTCATAGAGTCTTTAGGTACTAGTCCTAAAGATGAACGTTTCTTAAAGACTACAAATACTGCGAGCAGCCTCAAGACTTACATAATGTTCGAAATAATACAAGTCTCAGAAAGCATGAGGGCTGCTAGCAGAATTTTTATTGTCAATAAGCACTGTTAGGGTTGGTGTTGGTACCAGTAATAGTGTTTTTTTTTTGTCTAGCTTTAAGGGAATTTTGAGAAATGTTTTATACACCTTAAGTTAAGCAATTCCTTGCGTTGCAAGTACCAGTTTGATTAACCCCATGTGTGCAAACCCTTTAAGCTCTTGAACGAGTGTAATAGTTTTGGGACACTTTAGGACAGCTATATCTCCTAAACCCGTTTGTTTAAATTATTGAAATAAATATTTTCTTAAAGCTCAAGATGTCAGTTATCAATCTATTCTCATAAAAGATTTTAAACTACTAGTTACGTCTGTTAACTTCTCATTTTCTCATACTCTACCGATTAAGGACCTACCTACATAATGAAGGATATTGAACCGACAACCTTAAAAAAAGTCAAACTCTTTCGAAATAGAATAAAACTACCTTAACATTCTTTATGTCGTCACATTATCATCATCTAACACAGACTCTTGCGTCATTTTACCTGCAGAGGACAGGAATTCCAACGAAATCTTTATTTATATAATTTTTATTGATTATTTTTGTCATTATTTGTATCTTTTATCTGTTTGAGTGGTAATCTGACAAATCCAGAAATTGTAAGCTTGTCAGTTTTAATCAAATGGAATGTCTGCACACACCATGAGTTTTGTTGATGGATTCGTTTATGAATAATTTTTCTTCAACGTTTTAGGGTTGGGTCCATAAAGGTTATGCAAACTCAAAAAAAAAAAAAAAAAAATATTCTTTTACCTCACTGACAGATGGTCACTTAAAAAATCTTCTTTCATTTTCTGTTGCTTTTTTTTTTTTGGATTTTTGCAATATTCCAAGCTCAACGCGCATAACCCATCATCAATTTTGCAAAAGAAGCAAAAGAAAATTGAAAAAAAAAAATGGTGGCAAAGCAAAGCTACAAAATGAAATGAAGAACAAAAAATTACTATTAAGTAAACCATCATCCTCATCATCCACATCGAGTTTAGTACCAAAGCAAGTACCCGAAGCAGCAGCTACCAAGCAAGACCAGAACTACGCTTGAAGGTAATCAACTTTACTTCAAGTTGTCCCGCACTTTGACGCAGCTGATGCTGATGATTGTCATCTTGTTCTGCTGGTTGGGTGTCTCTCTGTGCTATAGTCGACATTGTATAGTTGTTTCTTGTTGAATGGTGGTTTTCGTATCATGATGTTAATATCACGATTTTTTTTTTTTTTTCAAAAAGCTGCACACTCTTGGTCGCATGACTATGACGACGACGAAGATGATGGCGACCATGGCGGCTCATCATGTACTTACTATACACTGCACATTTTATAAAAGAAAAAAAAAAAAAAAAACTCAACCCACACACAAGAAAATGAAGTAAAATAAATGGTGTAAGCGCTATAGCGATAGCGTGTCATTATGTATGTTTGCATGGATTCATTGAGTATCAGCATGATATATTACGATGATGGTTATTCCATCCTGTTCTTCTTCACTCAAGTACAAGAACTACATACAAAAGCAAAAAGAATACAAATATTATATCATGAAGCACCGGGTGGTAATAGGGTATATGACATACAATTTGTCAATTTTTTTTTGGAAAATGTTATGGTTTTGGGACATATTTTTTTCCTGCATGCTGTCCCAGTCCCTGATGATAGGGTATTTGGCATTACATTCGGCAAAATATGGAACTTTTTTAAATGTTTTGGGACGTTTTGGTACATCATTTTTATGTCGTTCCGAAGATCGTGTAGTACCGGGTGCTAAAATTTTTCAATTTGTGGAAATTTTTTTGGGACGTTTGGGACATTTCTGTTCGTTTGGCAGAAAGTCCATCTAGTTGCGGATGGTAGTAGGATATTTGGCATTAAGGGGCCAACCTATATGTCGTTGTGAAGACCGTGTAGTACCGGGTGCTAAAAGAGTACATATTTGGGATAAGATTTTTTGGGACGTTTTGTTCGTTTGACAGCAAAGTCCATCTATTTCAATTTTTGGGACATGTTTTAATGTTTTAGGATATTTCGTGATTTTTTGTTAATGTAGTAGGAGAGTCCATCTATTACTAGATGTTCTATGTAGAGTATTTGTCATGAAATTTGTCAATTTATCAAATTTTTTAATGTTTTGGGACAATTTTGTTCGTGTGATACCAAGGTCCGTTTAATGTGGAGTCGTGATAGGGTAATTGGCAATTTTTGTTTGGTTCTTTTTTTTCGTTTGACACCAAAATCCATCTATTAGAGGGTGGAAAAATGATATTTTGCATAACATTTGTCAATTTATGGGAGATATTTTAATGTTTTGGGACATTTTTTTTCGTGTGGTAAGACAGTTTTTCTAGTACTAGATGTGGTAGAGTATTTGCAATAAAGTTCACCAATTTATTGAGTATTTTTTTTTTTTATTTTGGGACAGTATGGAGTGTGTTTGTCAATTCATAGAACTTTTCAATTTTTTTTTTGGGCAAAGCCCATTTAATAAAGCGATAAGTAAGTATTATTGGTTAAGTATTCTTAAATGTCTTTTAACTTTATTAAAAAAATACGCCATTGAATTTAGGACACTTTGAGACAGGTTTATCTTCAAAACGTCTTTGTTTAAAACATTAAAAAGATTATATATAGAATAGTAAG
Organism: Meliscaeva auricollis; assembly: GCA_948107695.1. Taxonomy (NCBI): domain Eukaryota; kingdom Metazoa; phylum Arthropoda; class Insecta; order Diptera; family Syrphidae; genus Meliscaeva; species Meliscaeva auricollis. The sequence goes on from OX403618.1 coordinate 7,986,676, forward strand.
AATATTGTCTGCTGATGCAAGTTCTTAAAAAACTCTCTACGATTTCGAAAGAAAAATAAATAATTATTTTTTTTAAGTAGCCAAACTCTAGGATTTAATAATTAAAATGTCTAAAATACCCATAAAATATATTGGGACACTTTGGGACAGCTATAATTTCCATACCATGTGGATTCAAATTGGTAAATTTATAGATTCTTAAAGCCAGATCATTACATTAATACACCATCTTAATAGGGTACACTCTTTCCTAGTACATTTTATTAGCAGCACAACATTCTATTGTGACATTATACGTACCCAAATCTGTCACTCCTTGTCTATCCCATGTTAATGGTAACTTTACTGCGCTAATGCAATGCCAAAGAAGTGATCAGTAAAATGCAGTATTTTACCCCTATTACGCCTCACTTCAAACTTACAGTGGTTCGAAGTGCATACAAAAAGAAGTGAATAGAGACAAAAAGCATACACACAAAAAAAAAAAAACAAAAAACACCCATCAAAAGATGGAAAGAAGGCGCACAAATAACAAAAATAAAAATAAAAAAAAAACTGAGAATTATTCCAAACGAAATTGAAAGTGAAATTAACGTGATTCCATCCATCTCCAACCACTCTTCGAGTCTTTCTGTGTTGCCTTCCGATTTCTGCTTTATTTTTCTTTTACATCACAGCTTACAACAAACACGTGAGAAGCGTATGAGACACCATGGGGGCATGGTGTGGTGAGTACGATGGCCTCCACCAGTATTCCACACAAGACGCCTGATAGCTGGCACTGGCATTCTTCACTGTGTATGCGCTAGCTAACTCCCATATTATAGCCTATACAACTACCACCACTTCCCTTACCTCCTCTTGATGTATTCTGTTTCTGTCCTTCTGCATTTCTGAAGCAGATATACTTGCCAGTAGACGATGCCACTGTGAGGTTTGGTTATAATATGTTCTCTGTATCAGTGGTGGTGGTAGTTTAGTGTATTTGGTTGGACTTGGATTTTGCATTTTGTATTAAGGTTCTTAGTTCTTACGGTGTTCTGTGTGTTTTTGAGACATTTGATGTGGGTATTCTCACAGTCGGAGCAGCAACAAGAGTGCTTTATAACGGAGACATGTGTAGAAGGTTCTCATTTGGTTGTTCTTTTACTTTTTCTTTCGTTGGTTGTTTTGTTTTTTTTTTCTTCATTTTGTTTTCCCTTTTCATTATGTGACCACTTTTCCTTTTTTTCTTTCTTTCTTTCTTTGATTGTATACTCGTCGTTGTTTTTGTGCTGACTTGAGACTTGGCTTGGGGATTGGACGCACTTTTTTCTTACTATATACGTTAGGGGCTTGGAATGTGGTTTGATGTGGTCCTTTTCAAATTTGCTTCAGTCTTCTTCTGTGTTATATGGATGTGGATGGAGATGATAATGATGATGATGGGAAGGAAGTACGCTGATAGCAAAGAGTTTCCCTGTAATTTTGGATCGCAATTTTCCTTCTTTCCAGAAAGGATGTTTCTTTTTTTTTATGGTTCAAGGAGGAGGTTTTCGGTTTTTCTCGTTCTTCTCCACGGCGGCGGCGGCGGCGGCGTCGATGATGTGGTGGGTCTGGTCCTGCTGGGGTTTATTCTTCTGTGGCAAATTTTCTGGGTTATTTAATTCAATAGAATATTACTTTGGAGCTCTGTTGTAGATTTTGGTATACCTACCACTACCACCCTAACGCTATTGCCTACTTACCCAGAGAATATTATAAAGACGTGGAAAATATTTGCATGATAGAATGAAAAACCATTCTGTCGCATATTTAATTATGATTGATGATGATGGTGTAAGTATAAAAAGAAGCTGAAAGAAATTGTCTAGAGGATTATGAATAATAAAAAGTTGTATTCTTCAATATTCAGGAAAGTAGAAAAGAAAGAAATAAAAAGACTTGTTAGAAAAATGTCCTCTGGGAGATGAGAAATGAGGTTAGAAACGATATCGGAGCTTAGATTTCCTTAGAAGTAAATATCGTATGGTTTCGATATTTAACTGATGTTAGAAAGGTACAATAAGCTAAGTAGGTACCAAGGTGTTGGGAGTTCATTGAGGATTGAACTTTAACAAGAAAAAGATTGTCAGAAATCTGGTATGAATCTCAATTTGCATTCTAATCAAAAAATCAAAATGTTTCGGAAAGGTATAATACCGGATTTACGTTATAGTTCATGCGTAGAAGGTTTTGCCATGGATTCCAACCTGTTATTTCCAAACAGCGATTAAGTGGCAAGACCTCAAAAAGTATTCTTTAACAACTAAGCCCTTTGGTCTCACGTCTCAGCTGAATAGTTGAAGGGGAGTGTAAGTCACAAAAGCTTAGAATCTATTTCTTGTCAAACTTTTTCAACTTCATCAACAACTTCTATAATCAATGGGTGAATTCTATTGGGTCCCTCAGGTACGTGTAAGTTTTATTTAACTTGTAGAGAAATAAGCCCTATTGTGTTACACAAATATGAAAGTATGACCGCTAGGCACTCGTTAATTCTTGCAAGATACAGATAATTTCAATTATGTGACCTTTGCTACACACAAGCACCTGTCGTTTGACTACATCGACAGCTAAGGGTCGCTCTAACTACAATATCGAAATGTCAAATGTGAGTACCAAAACCTATTATCAAGTACTCCAGTACGACTTTTATGATTATGTTGAGGTGAAATTCTGATTACTTGTTGAGCAGCTAGTCACTATCACCCCCCCCCCCAATTTTTAGACCTAGCATCAATTTACTTAGCGACCATGTCTCTTCTGAAAACCCACCAGAGCCAGCACAAACAGCCAAGACAGCTACATCCGTATGATCAGGATCACCTCATCGTTCGGGTAACCGGTGCCCACCACACACTACAAATATCAACATTAGGCTAAGGATTGGATATCCTAATGATAAAATTTGGGTTACCACGTACGTAATCAGATGGGATATATCCATTGTACGTAGGCGTCAGTCCAGACCCCTAAACAATGATTTTGCAGAAATTGAATTCCGCCTTTTTCGCTTCTGAGGCGTGACAGTCAAATCCCAATGAAATCAGACTAAATTATGTTCACCTATTTAAAATGCAAGTTCAGTACAACCACAATATTATACTCGTCTTTGGATCTTTTCAATATCTAGTCAATTTCTAGTTTTTTCTGTCATTTTTTAAACTACGGTCTGCTATTCAATCCTAGATTTCTCCAACAGTTAAACAACTCTTTCTTTTCTAAAATCAAAAAAGGTGTCAATAACAGTAAATTCAAAAACATCAATAATCCTCTTCCAACAACTTCTGACACAGGCAAACCTTTAATCAACAAAAAAAAAACTCTTTAATTTCTTTTGAACAAATTAATCATAAAAGACAAGCTCAATAGAAAATCAGTGATTGCACATTGTTGCTGATTACAAAAATAGCTTCAAGAACTACTTGCCAGCCAACGCAATCAAGTGATCAAGCAGTAAAATAATATTCTCTGCAGTCCATCTATACAATTCAGCAGTGGAAAGCAAATTTTATCTCTCTTTCTGCATTCTCAATTGCAAATGAAAGATTTTGATACCAAAAAGGAAACCAGAACTTCAACGAAAAAAAAAGTTTTTTTTTTTCCAACAACAACTAGACGAACTACCATGAACATTCTTCGATAAACAAGAAATAACAGAAGAAGAAGTGGAGTAGGAACAAAAAAGAAAAAAAAAAAATACTTGACAAAAAAAAAGGAACAAAAAAAAAAAAAACAATCACCGACCGAAGACCGAGAAGTTAAATAAAAAAAAGCAGAGTTTGCGCATTTGCAGGTTCCAAGCCACCACCAAGACCAACGTGCATTACGACAAACTGACAAATAAAAACGAACCACGACGGACGGGACGACGACGACGACACACGAACGACCACTATTCTATACCTCATCAAATGGTTGCAGCAGCACACCAAGGCACAGCAGTAGCATTATAGCTTGTGGACTTGCATTGTAGAATACTGAAAGGGCAATAGCCTCCCTTGTGCTACTAGTGCAACATTGCTGCAGCAGAAAAATATCAGCAAAAGCTGGTTGAACCACGCCATCACCAAACGAAGAGCACACACAACCACGACACAAGAATGATCCAAGGCAAAATGGATGAAATGGACTTTCAAAATGAGAACAAGATTGCATAGAGAACACCATCACCCAAACGGATGGATGGATGGATGGACTCTACTCTACCCGCCAAGAATGGGTAACTTTTTGGATTAGTGTGCTGTATACTGGCCGAGGAATGTGGAACGAGAAGATATGGGGGAGAAGCTATTAGGGACGACGAAGATGCCATCAAGCAGTAAGACATTACCCCCGAAGAATAGAAGAGGACGAGTAAGAGGCATGATAACAATGGCAGCACTGCAGAAGTTGTTCATTTTTGTTTGTGTGATTCTTCATCGGATGCACCAAAAACTTCTTCATTCTTTGCATTCAGAGTCTCTATATACCTTACTTTTCTGTGAATATGACTTAAGAGCTAACTGCTTTGATAGTTTTGTGTTGTTTGTTGTCTGAGATGAGGGCTCATCATAGCGTACCACAGACAAATTGGATCTGCTACTTCTATGTACTACCCTGAGTTGCTCCACGCTGGCTGGTTGGAATCAGTTAAAGAATCCGCAATAAAGAAATCCCAGAAGCCATTTCCACTCAACTCGATGATTTTTTTCTCTCTTTTTCGTTGATTGTTGTCTACTATCTTGAGAGGGAAACCTTACTTAAGACCAAGAAGACTGACGATGACAACGAAGACAATTTCGACTGACAGACAGACAGAAGAGACATTTACTTATGGAGGACGACACCATCACTACATTTTGTTGGACACAAAAGTGTATTTTGGAACAATTGACCGGTGTGCGATGGTGCCGCTGTTGTTTGGGTTGCTGTTAAATTCTTTTGTGAAAAATAGAATTTAGATTAGGGATGATGAAGAATACAACTACGAAGGATGACAATGGACCAACCATGATGATGATGATGACAAAGACCGAAAGTTGAATCTGAATCTGACCAAATTGCACGTTGCCGCCATCATTTCTGTTGCTGCTGCTGCTGTTGTATGCAGTTTTAATGAAGAAAGCGCGATATGCAATTGAATACCCTCAGAGGATTATGATTTCAGATTGTATGTAGTGGAAGTTGTTGCTATTTCCGGTGTGCATAGAGAATCCATTTTTTTTTCGTCGTTTTATCTTCTTTTATTTTATTTTTTGGTTTGGTTCTTTTGTGTGTGTTCGGTTGAATTTTTGAATTGATGTTTGATGACCGGATTAAGTGTTGCATTTAATGCGCTCAGTTTGGAATTTTTAAGTGTTTTGTGTGTAGTGTTTGTGTGTGCGCGATGAGAGGAAGAGATATTTTTAAATTATTATTTCTCACAAAATGCAAAAAAGGTAAAAGGGGAAATTGAATTTTATTTTAATCCGTGTTGGGGATTTATGTGATTCCATTGGGGCTAACTTATTTTTCTACTCGGAAGCGATTTCTAGGTGTTTTAAAGCTACAGATTAAAGTTTAAATTTGAGGAATGTGTGAGGGAAAGGAGAGTGTATCGTCAAAACTGTTTTTATGGAAACTTGGCAGCACTGCTAACTGCAGCATCTACTTCAACTTGCGGCTGGCAACCAGCTAGGTGTGACTCATATTTTTATCGTGCGTTTTGCCCCTACGTTGGGTTCTATTTTATTGGGAGGCAAGTTTAGAGGAAACCATGTCGTTAAGGTGGGTAAGTAAGACAGTACATAAGTTAAGCACTTGAAAAATTGATCATTATATAAAGTTGGACGTGTTAAACTTAGCCAGCTGATAAATACCCGGCGCCGCCTGACTGACGCTATAAGAAACGATTTCTTGTAGCCATACCAAACTGGCAATAGCAGCTACCTCAATTCATAACTGGCAATCAGCTAGGTGTAACCCATCTCTTAATCGTAGGTTCGGACCTTACGTTGGGCGCCATTTTGTTGTGAGAATGGAAGAAGAGTTTGTAAGGTAGATGGGTAGAAAAGTGAGGTTGGTAATTGGAAAAGGAAGTGGCGTTAGTGGCTACCTCAATTCATAACTGGACACCAGCTAGGTGTAACCCATCCTTTAATCGTGGGTTTGGACCCTAAGTTGGGCGCCATTTTGATGCGAGACAAAAAGAATGGAGGAAGCGTTTGTAATGTGGATGGCTAAAAAAGTAGATTAGGTTGGCATTTAGGAAAACGGGTGAGGCATGTTGGAAGCAGCAGCTGTCATAATTCACGACTGGCAGCCAGCTGGGTGTGACACAATCTTTAATCGAATGCTTTCGCTCTACGTTGGGCGCCATATTATTACTAAGCAAGAGGAAGAATTATCGATAAGTTGGATGGATAGGAAAGTAGATAAGTGGTAAATTCTCTCAAAAACATGATTTTGCATAAAAATTTTGACAGCTGTTTTCCACATTTACTACTTTACCACGTTAACACAGAGCTTACGCCATACAACCCTAATACTAATGACCAGATGTTGTTCGGGCTGAACGAAAATATGGACTTAGGTATGTGCGTTTTCAAACTAGGCCTAATTTATGGATCTTTTAGAAACGCCTTAATTTGTTAGGCTTACGCAATTCGATATTAAAAGCTTTTGCACCTTTTTACTGACCCGAACATAAATCTTATGTACATTTGATTCATTGTTTGTAGACAACTATAATTACACAATCTTAATTTATTGATACATTGCATTTCATAGTCCAATGAACTTTAAAGAGACAGCAGGGGTTCTCCAAAAATCTACCTACCATCTCTATCCTAAATCTTCTTTGACATTTTAATCAACGTTCAATATGCCAGTAATATTTTGTTGTCTTATAATAATTCACCCTCATTTTGTTCAACTGTCAGAAAATATAAAAGCTACTTTTTGATCATTTGAGTAACTTAAGGTGCGTGCGATGCTGCCTTAAAACCTTTAAAAACAACGCAACAAAAATTATGCAACCTTCTTCAACCAACAAAATTGGCAAACAGGTAAAACAAAACTCCTTATATACACAATTCAAGTTCCCGCAATTGGCTTAGCTGTAGCCGTGTTGTCATCATCATCATCATCTTCAGTTTAAAAAGAGGTAAAAAAAAACATTCAAAAGATCCCCAAAACCCCAGCAATCGACTTTGAATTCGCCCATACTAAAAAAAAACGAATTGAAGCGTCTTTTTTTTTATTATAACACAACACACCCACCTTTTTGGAAGCTGTTTTATGTTGTTGTTGTTATGCTAAGCCAGGTAGTAGGTATAAACTCTGCCAATCTTTGTAAATTTGCATATCGTCTTCGCGCTATTTATAAGCTTTTAACTATACATTCTTTGCTCTTTTCTTATTCTCTTTTGTGCATTTTCTTCTTCATTTTTAAAGAGTAGGTAAACTTACCATAGCTCGTCGCGTCTTTCCACAATGAAATTCACACTTCACACTTTCCCCCCTGGCAAAAGTCTAGGTCTTGTCTTTTTTTTTTTTATTCAGTGATTTTCAATAAAGATTACTTCCTCAATCAATTTTTAAATCATTCAATTTATATGCGTGAAGTTGTAGGTTGAAAAATGGTAAAGACTACAACACACATCTTCATCATCATAATATCATCGTTGTCTTGTCGATAGGTACGAGTATGGTGAATTATTTGACCTTCTTTTTGAGTTAATTTATTTTATTATTATAATTTTATGTTGTTTTTACCTCGTCATTATTATAAATGTTTTATAAATCAAAGAAAAATAAAAAAAAAACAGTTAACTGGCGCTAAGCTTTATGGGATGTGATTATAGTGCAGACCATATGTTTTGTTTTTGCATTGCTTCAGATATGACAATTATTGAGTTGAGTGTAAATTATGAGTTTGTTGTTGGGTTTGAGGTTATCATGAATCTCTATTTCTTGCAATTCTATGAGAACCCCAAAAAAACTGAAGAACTAAAGACTGAACACTATCCACAGCAGCACACAAAATCGTGTTGATTTGTCTAGCACTGGCGTTTTGACTTTTGTTTGCATTCATAAATTAATTAATCAATAAATCATTAATATTTACTTGCACAGTAGTTGTTTGAAGCTAAATCATTCAACATTTCGATTTTTACTAAATGGCGCCCAATGCTGGATTTATTATTGTGATGAAAGAGAGAGGAATAGTAGACATAGTTATCGCAATTTCAATTGGCAGAAAAAAAACAATCATTCAGAAATGCATTTACTTAACTGTTTTAAAATGGCAACATGTCTTTACGTCTAAGGGATTGGCGCCCAATGTGGAGCAAAGAACAAATTAAATATATTAGAAGATACAACCAGTAGTTTTGCGTGTTACTAGTAGAAATGGAAATTCTATTTAAAAAAGCACTCAAATTGAACACCGGTAGTTTGAAACTAAATCATACAACATTTCGATTTTTACTAAATGGCGCCCAATGCTGGAGAAATAACCTTCACCAGAGTTCTTTGGAGAATCAGAACTGCTGAAATGGAATCAAGATAATCCTATTGGAAGGCTAGGTAATGATACAGCTTGGTATGATCACAACAAACGTTTCTGAGCAGAAGAAGCAGAACGTTGAACTTTGATAGCAGGCAGAGGCTTATAGCCTGAAATGTAGGAACTCGCTGCTATGACTTTAGTTTGACAACCTGTTTTTTTATAGCAATAGTATGGGAATAGTCAAAAAAAAGTACCTTTCCGTTTCTTTTCTAGAAAGCCTTTAATAGTTGGTATCGATCCAATGACCCTATGTCAGCAAAAAAACTTCGATGACATAATTTTTCAGCTGTCACAAAAACTCTGCCTTACCTTGAAATACTTGAATACCTACCATCACCATCAGCAGCCATATACAAAAATTAAATATAAAATTAAATGAAACAGAAACAAGAAAACAAAAACCCGAAAGTTCTTTTCGAATATAATTTTCACTCGCACAATCATCGCCATTCGCCAGTGAAGGAGGATTCACCTCAAAGAAACACAAAAAAAAAAACTTCGGGGCATAAAAAATGCCATCGCCTGCGTCGTCATCAATAATAATTTAATCAGCCAACGTCAAGCTGCTATAATATGGCCTGGTGGTTTGACCTTCAAGTCAGTTCCAGAAATACGACTTTATTGGTGCTTGCTGTTTGGTCAGCCACACCAACCTGCGATGGTAATGCGTTCAATATTGACGACCGTCGCTAAGCGTCGTCGTCGCCACCGTTGAGTCGGTTGGCTGTGGTTTTTTTTAAATTGGCCTAGCCTTCCGATGATATGGTTGCCTATAGTTGCTTGCTCTTTGAGAGAAGAAGAAGATTATTTGACATTTTGGTTCAAGAAAAATGTGATGTGCGGATTCTTGTTTTTTTTTTGCATTTTGTTCATCTTTTCTTTGGTTACCAACCATCACAGCCATTCCACGCGTGGTTGGTGGAAGCCAAAGCCCAATCCAGTTGACCTCTAAAATGAGAAAAGCCTCTGTTTATATGGACTGGACAAACTAGTGACAGAGAGCAGGAGTGGAACAACTATTTCCCTAGTTCGTTCGAGACTCGACTCATAAATCTTTCGAAAGTTGCAGCTCGCAGCGGGCAATGCATTTGAGCGTGTGATGATGATTATCGGATTGGAATTCGATCCCCCAAAATGAATGATGAGGGAACATGTAGTTGAGGGAATTTTTATCTCCTCGCTCGTTTCGATTATTATTATGCATCAGCTTCAGCAGCGAATAAAGTTGTTAATAAAAATGCGTGTGTGTCACAGTTTTGGGACGCGGCGACCTAGATACTGTGTCTATTTTGGGATGAAAAGGGGTTGTCTGGGACGCTATACTGGGTGTGTGAGTGTTGGTTTTTTTTTTTTTTTTTTTGACGGGCCGATATAAACATATATTTTTTTTTGTAAAGAATCCAAATGGTTGACATGTAGAGGATTTGTGACAGTGGCGTTGACGGGTGCGTGTTGATTTGGCCCGTTGAGCATACGGATTGCGTTGATGATGATGATTGGGAAATGTTGACACTTTATAGAAGCTGTATGGTTGTTGATGCTCTTTAGAGGCCTTTGGAACCTTGGTATTTTTCAATAACGACCATTTTTTGCTTGTATAAATCTTTTCTTGCAAGCAAGGTGTGTTATGTTGAGTGACATTAACACAGATGTTGTCTCTAAATTACTATCCGACTGATCTTCTAAATAGGATTTAAGAATTCCTCAAAAACAATCAATAGCTAACATTTTTTTTAATCTTTTTTATGTGTTTCTTCTTTTCAGATATCTTCTTCTTCTGATGTTCTTAGCAAAGTAAGTTTCTTCTTTAATTTTTCAAACAAAAACAAAAAAAAAAAAAAAAATACTAAAAATAGCAAAAAGAAATATCTGGTTTCTCTAATTGTTCATGGTCAAATCGCACATCTTTGCGTCTTCTTGTTGTGCTTAGCCTTGAATGGTAGGTAGATAGCGACTAAAGTCTAGGAAGTCTTTACGAAAATGACTTTTAAAATGCTAATTTACAAAAGAAGCAGTTATAAATGTACGAAAATTGTATTTTAAATGAAAAAGAACAAGAAACATGCGACTCGTTCTTTCTGAAGATAATGAAAAAAAAAAATTCTGTGATTGTGATATAATTTATTGATTGAACTTTAAGGTGGATTTAACATGGCTGATTACTAAATTATAATTTAATTTTCTATTATTATTGATGAGTTTATTCATACAAGATTAGCTTACGCAGAAGAGTTGCAAATTTAAATAAAGAATCACAAATAGTATTGACGCCTGCAACTACCTGTCGGGAATATAACACCAAAAAAAAGAATGCAAATGATTGGAAATGTATGCACTTATCTCGAAGTTTGAGGGAATTCCTTTGTTGGCCAGAATAATAGGAAAGACCTGCAAATTAAAGTAAAACAAATTATAATATATATTATATAATTTAGAATAATAAAATGTCGGTAAAATAGATTAAATATGGGTTTGTGAAACAAAACAAAATCGGGCCCTACGTTGGGCGCCATTTTGTTGCGGGCAAGAAGGAGGTTTCGGTAAGTATATGGAAGGATAGTCGGAAAGGAAGTGGGTAAGGTAGGTCTGAATGTTTAATTCTGTCACTTTTTCAAAAGTTAGTTTTTTTGATTCTTGTTCTCTGGCCTTATTTATGTTTTTGCTGCAGGCGGGGTTAGATTTCGATGCAAGACCCCTCCATTCTAGTGAGCTAGCTACCGCGCATCGCAAGCAGGCCGCGTTCCCAACCATGAAAATCTGCGCCATGTTTAGATTCTCCCATTTTGTTGTGGTGAAGAGGAGCGGTGGAAGTGTCGGTAAGTTGGTTAAGGTAGGGAAAAAAATGAGATAAGGTAGTTTGCGCATAAACATAAATAAAACCAATATTGGTGACATGATGCAGCCTTGTTTTGGGCCGCGAATTTTATGAGCTAGACTTGTAGATTATATTTAATCAGTCACATAGTTAATGCACCAGCCAGGTAAGAATAGAAAGACAAGAAAATGCAAACCTCCACTTCAAGGACCAAGACATAACGGATTTTGGAAGCAGCACACTAAAAATCATTTATGATGGAAAGACGCTATGTCTAAGTGGATTCATGAGTAATAATGTTAATAAGTTACGAGTGAACAATGAATGAATGTAGGAACAGCATTTTATTGACCACCTTCCTTAGTATTCCAGATTAACTATAGATACCGTAAAATTTAAAAAATTTAATAATACTGAATTTATAGATGTGTAAATTTTGTTTAACATTCCCAGACAAAACAAATAAAATTTAGTTGATTTCATGGTCAAAATAAATTCCGTTAACAAAAAAAAAAAAAAAAAAAAACGCTCTCAAATGACAAGCACACATGAGTTCAGATCAAATTTTGTCTCACTGTCTTTAAATCCCTCAAACAAAACAAACCAAAAAAAAAAAAAAACAAGCTGTTCAAATATTATTCAATTGGAATCTATCATAAAAAAGTGAATAACCGATTAAGCTGCTATAAAAAAATAAACACCAAAAAAAAAAAAAACAAATCAACAATCTTCTCCTACCCGATACTTCGCGTCGCGTCGTGGTGCTCGCCCCTCAATCTATTTAATCTCATCATCATCATTCTCGCTTGGTATCACTTCCGCAGCTTCTCCACCTCTCTGCCATGGCCTGGCCATCTCACCACACAGCATTGCCAATTATCACAGAGATATTCAATTAATTTGTCCAAATTACTCTCATGGAGTCTCAAAAAAAAAAAAAATTATTTGTGTCAGTAATGGCTTTTGCTCTTGTCAGCCATTTCATGACTGTAATTTTTTTTTCTTTTGTTTTGTTGTTAAATGCTACGCCTTTTCAAACATTTCCCTTTTCATTCCGTTTTTTTTTTGTTCATTTTGATCTAATTTCCGTGAAAATAAAAAAAAATCAAATCAGAAATGATTGAAAAAGAGAAAAATTGTTAAAAATACACACGAAGCTTAACGTTAATTTATCTAAATTTGTTAATTTTCCAATTCAGCGAACCACCACAACACACCACATTGCTGGAAAGATTCACCACGTTTTTATTATATTTTTTCTGGCTTGTGATGGTTGTTGATGTTTTTTTTTTGACACTCGCTCTCCCATTGGATCATTTTTTACGTCTTTTTGTTTGTATTTTCATTTCGATATTTATGGTTTGTGAGCATAGTGAATATATATTTTTGGACTCTGTCCGTTGAAATAGTGCGTAATCTACACTATCTGTCTATCAACAGACCCGCATTGTGCGCCATTTATAGATTTTCCTACGTAAAATTCGGCTGCCAACCCCAAATACACTTTCGATTTCTATGTTGTTATTGTTTCTAGTTTGACCAACTGACCATTGGACATGGTAATGGTAACTTCTATTTTTTTCCTATTCATTTTGACATCATTTTCGTAGTTTTTTTTTTTTATTTCTTTTGGATCCATCTTTTGTCTATGTATTATTTTTTTTTATTCGTGTTTTGTGTTTTTGCTTTGCTGTTTGTTTTACTAATCACAGCCTCTGGCTCATTATGTATGGATGATGGACAGGCATGGCTGGTTGTAGGTGAAGGTTAAACGCGTTTACTTGACTAGAATTTTAGTAAAAACATAAATTACAAAAAAAAAACGTACTTTGGTTTCCCTTTCGTTCTGTTTGTTAAAAAAAAAAAGCAAAGCAGAGCCAGGAATTGGAATTGATGTAGTTCATTTTTTTGGTAAACATGATAAACACGAAAATTTTTAACAAAAAATATTTATTTTGTGCAACAATGTCATATTGACGTGAGCTGTCAGTTTGTCCTTTTCACCAGGGATGGCCGTTATTAATTGTGCAATTAATATTGCTAATTTTGTTGACAGAAATAATAAAAAAAAAAAAAATAACAAGTCAAAATTAACTACAATATTTACCTACTCTTTTATTCTTCTTCTTCTTTTTATTGTTTTGTTCAATTATTATTTTTTTTTTGTGTTTAGTGTATGACTGGAATTGTTAATGAAAAGAAATAATTTTGATTAAATGATTATGACACTATGGTTGATGTTTCGGTGAATTATTTCTGTTAAATTTTGTATTGTATAATTTTTGTTGTTGTTGTTGTTGCTTCTTCTTCTTGTGCTTTTAACTGGTAGCGCACTTGTTGACGGTGATGATGATGATTGTGGTGATGATGGGTTTTTGAGGTTACAGAGTGTTTCGTTGTTTAATTTTTTTTTTTTGGTTTTGTGTTATAGGCCGTGTGATGTATTGTTGATGGCCATAAGGGCACGTGCTAAGTAGAGAAAGTGACAGATGGTTTTTAACGAGGCTGTGGAATTTTTTGTATTATAGGAAGGGATTACAATGCATTTTATTTTAGTCATCAATAAGAGAGTTATTCATGTTTTTTTTGGGGCACAGGGTTAATATGAGTAGTTTTTTTTTTTGTAATTTTTTTTTTTATTAAAGTGCTAAATGATGTCGTACATAATTTTAATGGCTACTTGCTACCGGATATTTAAAAACATTGAAATTTTAATTGTTTCCTGATGATGTATGTGACCTTGATTGTGGTTTTATATACGTCTGGGCTAAAAATACTACTTATTATTATTCTTTTAAGTAGGAACTTTGCAAATTACTTGTCTATTAAAGTGCATGAAGTACATAATTTTTGATGTTTTTTCGTTTTATTTTAATAACCACCTTCAGTAAGGCATCATTCTTTATAGCATTAAGATTTTTTTTGTTTTTGTTAATTAGCAAGTGGGTTGCACCTTTTTTTCTGTGGAGAAGAAGATTTTATTTTTTGGAGAGGTTTCAATAAAACTATTAGTATCTTTCTTGAATTTTTTTTTAAATATACCTAATGTATGCCTGTAAGGCATATTGAAAATTTCAAGTGCAATTGAAAGAAGTTGAAGTAATTCGATGAGATGATAATGTTTTATTGTTGAAAGTGAGGGTATTCATGCAAATCGTCAAACTAGTCTACGTGGTCAAATAGTAAAGTTTACGAACAAAACAACATTTTGTGGTAAATGATGTGGTAAATTTACTCTGGGTGCTCATTGACCGTCAAACTTCTGCTTGAAAACTGCTTAGGGTGGTGAAATGTAAAAAGTAAATTTACGGCACATTTCAAATGTCAAACCACGTATACAAAAAAAAAGCAGAAAAATTCACCTGACGTTACATTAATAAGAGAGATAGGATGAGGAAAATGTAAATATACCCCCTTGTGCTTTTTATATCTTGTGTTGAATGACTAAACACAGTGTTCTAAGAGAAAGCGTGTTTAATGACTAATTCGAGACGGAAATACCTTCTGTTCTTTCTTGTTATGATCAAGTACACTTTGCGGATCATCATTGAGCTTAAACTTCAACAGTAACCTTTAATCCTAAGTGACTGACAGATATGTTTCTTTGTGTATGTTTCCTTTTACTTTAAGGCCAACAATTTGTTACTGTTATGCAGCTCTCTTAACCTCTCTTTCGCCCTCTATTTGGGCCGCCGGCCGTACTGAAGATAGTGCCTCTCCGAATTAAATAATGAAATGCAGAACAAGATTGAAGAAATCACATGATTGCGCATTTGATTGAAGAATCCCTGTGAATATTTGGAATAGTTGGGATGAGTTATTTCGCAAGTGTACATTGCCTTGCATGTTTATTAAGACCCACGACCCAACAACGAATTCTGCAATCATCATAAAGAGTTCCTGATCATAAATGCAAGGCCTTGCCTTCAAATTGTTTGGTTCTTACAGCCCAAATTCCCATTGGTAATATACCTTACTATATAGATACTATCGTAACTTAATTTAGATATGATGTACAAGAAGGTGCCCAACATTGAATTTCTATAATAATTAACTAATTCTAAAGAACCTGAACCTCTCAAAATTCCCTCCAAAAAAACCATCTCATAAAATGACTATAAGAATTAAAATTCCAAAGTCATTATTCCCATGTGAACCAAACAAAAAAAAAAATAAAACAGAAAAAACACTGAACCACAAATATGCAAGCCAATTAAAGATCTACACCTTACAAAGTCACTCTATGCTTGCTATATTATATGCAGTGCTTCAAGGATGAGAACTATTAATTGGCAAAGCAAAAGCACAACCGACCGCCAGCGTACAGCACTCCGCGCCGCCCGGTCGTCGTCATTGTCGGCTCCACCCAAATAGACGCGCAATAATTGCTAGCAGATCATCGCCATCAATAGTGGAACAACGTGCTAAATTAGAAGATAAAATTAAATATAGGAGAGGCTTTCTGGTGTCGGTGATGTGTATAACAGTTTTAAGGCGGACGTACCATTCCTACTTCGTGTATGTTTCATAGAAAGTAATAAAATTAGCGACACAAAAGCTTTCAGAAAATTTATCAATTTATCTTTATACCAATTCAATAACTGTTAAGGAGTCAACCCATAGCATCCGTCGTTTCCGTTCCGTCAACGAATTCGTTATCGATGAAGTTAAAAGTTCGGCTACTCTTTCCGTCGCGGCCATTGTTATGGGTCGCTTCTCACAAGAACGTGTGTATTTTCATATATCAGCATGATTCATTCTTCAGTTCTCTTTAAAATTCTGTTGTATAACAGTACTAAAGTATAATTAATGTTATCTCACTTTGTCTTTTTATATAGACCGGAACGGGCACTTCAAACAAATCTTATACTTTGTATTTTAGAAATCACTGATGTTACTTAATTTTATTTATGTCATCGATAGTAAACGGCTGAAAACTCTGACAGCTGACTCCATTTATAACGAAATTAACTTTAATTGAAGAAGTGTTATAATCATTTTATCTTTTTTTACCATTTTTTTATGTAAAAAAAAGTATCACGCGTACCTACGTACAATTGCCTGTATACCAGTATAACAGCATAATTCACGTTACCTCTCGCTCTCTCTTTTCATATAACAGTATAACAGTATTATTGTGTGAGCAAATGGGTCTGAGGATAGGTGCAACATAATGTCATCTTCAATTAAATTTAGTCAGCAAAACTGTTATACTTTGTAGGAAATCCACTATCCAGTGTATTAAAGAAATCAGTGACTGTGACCAATTTCGGTTTTCGAAATTTTCTGCAGAAAAGAAGTTATTGACAAAAATTAGGCGTGCCAAGGGGAGAATTATTTGGAGATTAAGCGCGATAAATATCTACTGTTTTATTTTAGTCCCAGTTTTAAGCAATTTTCTCCCACTGTACGGCTTAACCACGGTTACATTCCCATACCTCCACTCCCCTCCCATTGATACCTATATTTAATTGCAACAATTTGTTTTTTTTAATTAAAAAAAAAATTAACCAAACCACGGAAACACATTAAGAGAATTTTTCATGCGGAGGAGGTAAAAAATTTAAATATTGGCTTTTGTCATAGGAATGCCTAAGAATCAGACTCACAGCCAAACGTAAGTTATTCGTCCAAATCTCGTAAGTCATCGTTTTGTCGTTGTGAATTGTGATTGTCGTCGTCGTCGTCGTCGTCGTCGTCAGTCCAGACATTTGGTTCCGTGTCCGTCAGAAGCAATTCAAGGAGAGAACAATCAACCATCAATGTCGAAGATGACAAATCGAGACCTGGAATCCTAATTAGTCACAAGCTCACAACTTTGATTTTTATTTATATATTTTTTTTTACTGCTACTGTTGGCATGATGTTGTTTATGTGTGTTCCTTTGGACGGCTGATGGCTTTGGATGGTAGCTGGCTCCCCAATGATGTACTAGGTGATTGTGGGCGCGTGCTCATAAGACCCCAAGCCAGATTTACCTTTTATATTGGTTTTGATTTATGTTTTTTTACTTTTGCAAAGAAACAAAGAAAAAAAAAAACAAGAATGCATTTGGAATTCTTGATTCGAACTCGTCCCTCGTCGTCGTCGTCAAAACCAATAATAAAGACGACTTCGACGACAATCCGAGGCAATTTAAGAATCAGTTCTGATATACCATTTAGGTTATGAGGAGGAATGCGTTGTTTCTCGATATGACATCGATATTCAAATGCGCTGCGCAGCACGGTGCGGCGGCGGCGGCGTTGGTGGTGTGCTCCTATAAGTGCTACCAAAGAACGCATCACAGTCTTTCTCAATTCAATTCGACAACATTATAGAGTTACAGCTCCGAGCTTGGAGCGCTGGCCATCTAAGTTAGTGCAAATTGAGACGAGGCTTCTGGACTGGAATACTAATGGCCGAGACTGTTCTTCGGAACCAATTCACCTTCGCCAATATAGATAGCTTGGCTGGAGAACTCGTCGACTTCGACGACAAAAATGCCTTGCGTTAAATGTTTGATGTGTGTTTGTGTATAACAGTCGCCTCGATGCGATGCATTTCGGATTGGGTGCTGGCGAATCAATTAAAAAATTGAATTTTTTTTTTATTTCATTTGCTGAATTCTGAAGTAGCACCTAATCGTGTTCTTTGTTTGTTTAGAGCGAGACGAGGAAATCGCGCGTAAGTACATATTATTGGGTTGGGCTCGATTTGGGCTACTTAAGATTTTTTGCAGGTGATGCCGATGGCTTCGGGTGGACTTTTCGTATATCAAATTTGGTGGCATGTGTCACAAATGGCAGTAAATCGAAATATCTCTAGATACTTGATGCATCCATCTGGAAATGTTGCATCGCGATCGCAGTCTCCACACTGATGCATAAAAATGTCTCCACAATTAATCACTCTATTGGTTGGCGTATACAAAACAATCTTCGATTTGACTAATTTATGCAGACCGACTTATTATTTTGCATTGCATATGTGGTTTTTTGTTTAAGTTTAAGCCAAATGATGTATGCACAATCGCGTACTCTGCGGGGAGGCTGTTATGACTGACTGCATAAGGACGTGACATTAAAGCCAAAAGATCTTAATTGCGACGAAAGACCGCGTAAGCTTATATTGTTTGTTAGTTTTTTTTTTTTTTGATTTTTTTTTATCATGCGCGTCTTTGGTGGCTATGGCGGCAGTTACAGACATAAAATAACACAAAACAAAAAAAAAAATGGAAAGTGACTTTGACATGGACATGGTCAATTTTGGGATGATGCTGTTAGACATGGTGTTTTACGTTGTTAGACATTTGTTATTTTTTGTTTGTCCGGTTGCGGAGATTGATGATAAGTGAAACTTTTTGCAGACGAAAAAGGTAAATTTAAGGTCTTGCTATACAAGATCTTCAACACGAATGAGGGCAAGAGAGAATAAAGCTTTTGAAGTGGGAAGCAATATTAGAACCCGACATACGAAATGGACATACGCAATGGATACGAGCTTTCGAAATTCCAGGCAGTCATCTAAGAGTATGTTGGCCCTTTGATCTTGGCGTCAAAGTCACCAAGAACAATCTTGACGTCGTTGTACTTCTGGCACCTATCATACGTCACTTCGAGCAGGCAGTAGAGGGTCATCTTTATCCTCTGTTTGGGCGTGAGCACTGATCAGCGTGATGTTCTTAATATACCCATGATGATTACTCAAATGAATTCTTGCCTAAGTTCTTTTCCTATCACAAAGCAATATCTAAACAGCCGCTGTCTCAGCTAGCCGTTCGGAACCGGCAAACAAATTGTAGGTTTAATCCATTCCTGCTTACTTAACATCACATAAGGAATGATTGAGAGTATCTGTCACTAGGCCTTGGTTTATCGTGAGCTGGTCGTGCTACAAAACGCGACAGAAAAAGTAGCCGAACTTTTAACTTCATCGACAACGGATTCGTTGGCGAAACGGACGTGACGGATTCGATGGGTTGGCCACTTCAGAACTGGAAGGCTAAAGGGTTCAATATCTATTTCTAGCTCATAAGACAAATTGCTGATGCAATAAATATTACTTGATTCCTTTGCCAGAAAGTAGGTACATACCTTAAAAACAATAACAACTTACGCTGTCATTTCTTTTGATAATCGATTTAAGTATTACGTAATGCACTTCCATAAACAAGAAAAACAACAATATTTTTCTATTTTCCACTCTATACGTCTTTATTATCTAACAAAGAAAAAAAATAACCCTTATCATCTTGATGATAGAGGAGGTGCCTCCATGTGTATTCCAATTCCAATTCCCATTTTCATCTTTGTCAATGTCATTATTCCAAAGCCTTGTATTCATTACGAATGCATAACAACGATGTCGACTACGACGACAACGACGTTTTGATAACACAAATTTGTTTAGCTAAATCCATCATCATCATTAGAAAATGTGGTAAACATTTGCTAAAATTCATTCTACAGTATAACAAGATCTAACAACAATCACTCAAGCTTTCAATTATCCATTAGAAAAAATTACAAAAAAAAGTATGTAGAAGAAAAGAAAGAAAAACAAAAACAATAAAATAAAATTAAGTCTTCCCAGCAGCATGCACTTTGTGAATCTCACGTTTTCCTCTCACTTATCACCCATCAAACCACCATTTTACCATTCCAAACACAACGACTTGCTAAAACTTACAAAAAATACATTCCCTTTATACCGCGACACAGTAAATTCCATCTAACACCCAAAGCTAGCCAGCGCACCACCAACCAACCCCCTTAATGGCGTCGGCCTGTCGCCGCCATTATTCGCCACCAAACTCAAGCCCCAACCACAGCACACATTACACAGAAAGTTCTCTCCAAAAAAAAACACAAAACTTACAAATTGTACCCGAAGGAGAAATATAATGTGTGCTAGTTGTTGATGCCCACATTTTAGCTTAGCACTGCACGAATGCACTGTTGCTTCATCTAAAAACATCATCACTTTGCTGATATCGCTTCAAGGTCAGCATTCTCCGGCATGCTACCCGATCCTCCGTGCTCCGCCCAACCCCTCTTTGCCTATTTCCATCCGCGCTGCACTGCGCTACGCTGGTGCTACTGCCTTCTTCCGCTTTAGGTTTTCTTTTACGACAATAGCTTGCTGTGCTTAGCTTTAAAAAAACCTACCCTCACCCCCACCGTCCGCCTTAAACTTACTTAACTATTAAGAATTTTCTTGCTGCCCTCTGGCTGGTTGAAGGGGTTGAAAAGCGACTGCACCGAACCAAACCAAACCGAAACCAAATCGGTCGCTGTCGGCCGCGCCACCACCAACGCCGAGACCGAGGAAGAAGAGAAAGAAAACTTGCATATTACACTACTTCTACTTCTCCTGCTTTGTTGGTTTATTTGTTTGCGCCTCTGCTTTGCTGCCTATGCAAAGTATCTATACGATTTGTGTACTTATACTCTCCAATATACTATACTCGTGTATCTGTATAATTTTCTTTTGAATTTTCTACCACGACGATCACCACCACCGCACCATAGAGCAGCGTTAAAGGCAACGGCAACAGTTCTCGTGGGGCGGCAGCAGTACGTTGGGCCAGCTAAGTAAGCCAGCCAGAGCCAGCAGCGCGATCGCCGCAGACTTCCTTTTTAGTTGGATCGCTGCCACAATCACAAGTGCAAGTGACAGAAGTCTCGGTGGAACCTAACCTACCAGCAGCAGCAGTTGTGTACATCACAGTATAAGCACTCTTTATAGCAAGCCAGCCAAGCAGCCCTCTTATTTTAGTTAGAAGCCCGAACTTTGTCCGAAGTACATACGCTTTGTCGTGTCGCGTCGTGTCGTGTCGTAGCGTCGCGTGTTTTTGTTAGCCGATCAGTTTTTCCAAGCAATTCCATCCCCCGCCCAAGCAATCATTGTATCGTTGTGCACGAAAGCTTCTTCATCGAGAGGAGTGATCTTCCTCCACAACAAGCAGCAAGCAGTGTTTTTTTCTCTGTAAGTCATTATTATTATTTTTTTTGTGTTCAACTTATATTGCTTTGGGGATGAAGAGAGGGGGTGTCGAAGTCGTAAAAAAAAAGCTTCGTGCTCAGTTCCCAATAACAATATAACAATGTGACCTCGAAATATTGCTCGTCATCGTTGTCGTTGCTGTGTGCTTCTGCTTCGTGCTCCAAAAGGGGTGTTTTATAAAAAATGCAACCAAAAGTAGAAGAAAAAGAAGAACACAACTGAGAGCATTTTTTCTGTGATTTTCTTTCTCTCTCTCTCTTTCTGCCTATTTCATATCAAACTAGCACGTACGAACGTAAGACAAAAAAAAAACACAAAACTTCCAAAGTAGTTTTCTAGCAATAGATTCCAATTTTCCAATCTCTTCATATGCCTCTTCAGGGATGGATGTAACCGAAGAGAGGCCTTTCTATTTATTTAATTTTTGTTTTTCTGGATAAGTGGATTCTACTCCCAAGTCATAATCTGAAACTTTTCTATTTCCCTTGGCTTGCCCAAACGCTTTGCGCCTTGTCACATTTGGTGTGGGTACACTCATAATGTAAATAAATTTTGCCGTTGTCATGTCGCACAAATACTAAAAAAAACGCTTAATATTTTTAGTTGATTCTTCATTTAGGCGGGTTCATATTCAACAGCATGTTCATTATTTTCTGTCGTGTTGGCGGATTTATGTAATGTGAACAAACCTTAATGTGAATCCTCCTTAATGTTTTAGGTTCTGGTCTTGGGTTTAAGTTAGTATATTTGACATTTCATGTGTCAGTGGATTGACATTTCCAATTGTTTTTGTTTTTCTCGCATTATTTTAAAATTTAAGTTCATTTTTTTAAACAATTTCGATGTAAAATATTTAAATAATTTATAGCCACTGCACATCTATGCAAATAAGGCTTTCATTTGAAATTTAATTTTTGGCCCTTCGATTTGTGTGGGCCGCGTAGTAAGTGTACCACAAAAATAAAAACGCCCCAAAAAATTTTCCATTTCATACATTTGTGTGTGATTTATTCTTTTTCGGTTGAATGGTACCTACTTTTATGTTCTAAAATTGAAGCCGTCTCACTTATATTTGGAATTTAGTCACCACCGTAAAAATAAAACGATTGTTAAGAAAGCACGGCAATTGTAGTGTCTTAATACGCCATTTTTTTTTTAGTTTTTATCCTTATAACGAAGTTTTGGCAAAGAAGTCAGAAAAGTGTCCAAAAAAGTGTCATCTGAGTCTTTGGGCTTCTGCCATATCTGCAAAACTGAACCAATTTTCAAAAAAAAAGTAAGTCGCTTTTTCTCAATAAAGACTCAACTCTTCGACTTAAAAAATCACAGTAGCAGCAGTTTTGAAGTGTTCTTTTTGTACAATAAGGAACGCCCCCAATTCAAATGTCATTATTTACAGAAGTGACTAAAAAAGTCAGTCCTATGGATCGAATTATGATAAAGGTAAAACACTACAAAATGCCTAAAGTTTGTCTTTGTACCTAAGATTTGAAAATAGTTAAAAACACCAAAGCTACGTAGCAAGTTTTTTTTCGCACTCGATCAAAAAATTAAACAAAGCCAATACAACTACCAACTTGGGCCCCAAACATAATCAATAGGCCCTTCGTGTTGCCATACTTTGCTCCACATTCAATCCGCTCCTGGCCATTTTCTCTCTTGTTCTATTCTTTTCAGTCTATAACTCAGCCCCTATAATATATGAAACATCATCTTCTCTCGTCATCACCTACTTTTTCGGCTTATTTATCTCAAGAGTAGAAGCGAGTGTACTTATTACATCTAATGCAGTCGAATACATCATCTTCCTTCAAGAATTTACTATCTAACCAATTCTAACCCACAAAGATACAAAAAAAAAAAAAATGATAAAGACGAACAAAAGATACTTTTTTTTTTTATCTGCAACAGATATTATTTGTTGTACATTTGCATATATGTTTTGCTCATAAAGTAATCTGGTAAATTTTCTTCCTCAATGCGATGCGAGATGTTGGATTGGATGTGATTCTGTTTGAGATTTTGAGAAAAAATGAGGTCGAGGCTTTGGAGGGTGTTTAGAGACTGCTTGTGTACTTCGGGGGGAGTATATATAAACTCATAAAAAAAAAATGTAATAAGAAAAAAAAAAAACCGTGGAAAATCGTTCATTTGACTCGGTTCGGTGTTTTATTTTTCTCTACGGGATATTATTTTGACGTTCTTTTGATATTTTTCACCTGTTTGAAAATATTCTAGCGTGTCAATCATTTTTCATAATAATTAAGTCGCAGCTCATAAAGAGTATACGCTTGTGTCGTGAATATTTTTTTTTTGCAAAATATTTGTCGCATTTGTTTGTGAATTTTTAAATATAAAAAATATAATTAATAATAATTTGTGAGAGAAAGAGTGACAGAGAGTATGTATGCATGTTGTTGAGGGCATGTTTTCAAGTGTATTGGAGGAAGACCTTATCGCGCGGTCCGTTCCGTGTACTTCCTCATTACTGAGTGCAATCAAGTGTGCAACAAAACGCACCTTAAACCTATTTAGTCTCGCATCTTCGTTTGTTTTTTTTTTTGTTTTCTTCTTAGTTTTGCAACGAAAAATGTCACAGATACTTTTTTATTTTTTATTATTATTTTGGGAGGAACTTACAAGTTTTCTCCTTGGATCTTCGAAAGCAAGCAAATATTTTATTAATGCTTGTGCACGTTTATAAGGAGGAGTAGGTATTGAGGGGTATTCATTCTATGGGTTGATTTTTTATAGGTTTTTCTTTTTGTCAGCATTTAAAGCGTTTTGAAAGAGAAAACAATGTGTGTGCATTCTTTAGGGCGACCGACAAAACTTTTGACGTTAAAAATATTTATCCATGGTGATGATGATGATGATGATGATGATGATGATGATGAAATGAATTTTACTTCACTTTTAAATAGCTCAAACATTGGTTGGCATTAATTTAGTTTAATTGAAAATTTCAATATTCAAAAAATATTATGGATTTTCCAACAATAAAACTACAAATGACTTTGTTTTGATGGGAATTTTGTTTGCAAAAAAATTTTATTACACCACAATTCGAAGAAAAGGCTTTATACGATTAGAAAAGTCATTCGAGAGGTTAAAAAATTGATAACATCTTTCATTTTTCATCTTATTTCTTTTTTCTGTTGATCATCAATGTATTTACATTACATACACAATACACATTACACATACTAAGAACACTTTTATATATATAATTTGTATAGGTACCCTAGTTTTGTGGTGAAACAAAATTGAAATTATCAGTTCTTTGGAAAATTTTATTTTAGCTTAGTCATAGATTGAAGCGAACAATGACTTTTGAGGCAGCTATACTTTTTATCAAAAGACTAGTAATGGGATCGTTAATTAAATATTTGAAATTTCATCAACATTCGATATCACCGTCTGTCGGGGAGCCGACCGGACCGTCGGATTACTAGCTCATAAGATTAGAGATTTAAATTGGTGTCAAATGAAAGATAAGTTGGTACTGAAAATAAAAACATAAGGTTGCCATTTTTGAAATGGGTACATCAACGAAACGAAAAAACAGCTACATCACTTTATGCATCATAAAGTGTGAAACAAAATGCACCTTAAAGCTATTTAGTCTCGCATCTTGGGATGTTTTTTTTTGTTTTCTTCTTAGTTTTGCACAGATAGGTTTTTTTTTTTTATTATTTTGGGAGGAACTTACAATAGTGAAAAGGACTATATCTGTTTTTTCTTTCTGTGTCCAGGCTAAGACCGTGTCTGTCCATCCATGAAATAATTCGTCGCATGACCTGGTTTTTTGTCGTTATCAACGCAGCAATGTTATCTGCATACTCGACAAGGATACCATCATAGGAGACATTTCAGAGATATCGTTGCCAGAGCGATCCCTGAGCTGCCCTGGAACTTATTTCCTTTCTTCGTGGGCCAGTTGCGTTCTCGTAGATAAGTTCTTGATCTTTATTGAGGTAGTCTTCTACCATTCGCTAAAACGTTGAAATTTTGTTCAAGTGCATGTAGCATATCACTCCACCTATATGAGTTGAAGACAATGCTGACATCAAGAGTTGCCAGCAATACGATCTTCCTTGAGTATTGGTTTCTTTTGTGGGTGATTTGGGTGGCCTTAACCATTTCTTCAATCGTATAACGGCTTTTCCTGGAACCCTCCTGCCTTCTCGACAAATCCCCGGCTCTTTGGACTGCAGCGATGAGTCGCGGTTTTAGCTTTCCAGCAGTGTCTAAGGTACTACTAAGTTGAATGGGAGCCCGTGCCTGGACTACTGGTATATCACTACCAGCAGTAAGTGACAGCTTGAACAAATCATCACTAGCTCTTCTGGAAGGACGATTACTGACGTTTGATGATTGACGAATCCACAAATTTTATAATAATACGCTTGTTGATGTATAGCATAATCTAGGTGGTTTAATTAATCAGCATCAGTCCAAGCAATCTGCCACTAAATATACTATTCCATTATTAATGAAAACCCAAGCAGAAAAAGCTAAATGACTGCCTTTAACTTGTTACAGTATTTACTTTATTATGAAAAAAAATCAACAGGATATTTTGCTTCTTTTATTTTGTTTAAGTGCCGACCACACAACCATCCGTTTAACGGCATAAATTAAATTTATGAACCTTTAATATACACAAGAACACACTTTGTTACATTCTTGATGGTTGAATGTTTGGTTTATTTTATTTTTTTTTCAAAAGGCTATCACTTTCACTTTTGACGACCCTAATGGTATCAATTGAAATCCTTTTTTTTTATGTAACGCTATTGACATTATGTGAAGTGGCATAAACGATGCGAGAAGCGAGACAATCATGACACGACAGCAAGAGTAAAGTATTTTTATTGACTTACAAAAACCTGCATAAATAATGTGTTAAGTAGGTATTATTGGGCTATTTTAGGGGGCAGTTTTTTTAAACATAATGAAACCTTGTATCTTGTCATTGACTTGATGTGATTTTTATGTACAGTGAAGAGTATAAAAATGTCAAACTTTTACAGATGCAGTACAAAATTACAAGAAAACCCTTTTCAGAATTTTTTTTTTTGCTGTCATATAAAGAAATGTTCTATTAAGTCTATCAAAAATCAAAGAAATATCAAAGAACCCATTTGAAGAAGCTAGAAGACTTATTTGCATTTTCCCTGTAGTTTTATTTTGAAACACAACAAGGATTTAAGTCTGCAAACTCTAATAACAAGATGCTCAAAAATGATTTCGAGACAAAATGCAGCCCTCCGGCACACCAGAATTGTTGTTTCTAGCGCCTAATACCACCACTATTTTATAAGCTCTTTTTAAACTTCTTTCAAACTTAAATTTAATAATAAAACAAAATAAAACATTTGGCCTCATGTTTGTTTAAGACTTTTTATGGTTGATTGATTTTGAATCCAAGAAATATTGGTCATATTTCATATAGAATCAGCTGCTGATCCAATACCGCAGCACACCTTCTCCAAAACAAAAGAAAACCAAATTCTTTCTCTATTTCGCTATAATTCGTGACAAATTTCAATACAATACTTGGCTTAATTATACTCAAATACATGACAAATTGATGGATATGGGTTTCCTATCATCAATTTGTAGTTTGTTGTTGTGGTGAAAAGATCGGAAATGCCTCATAGTACCAAATAGACACGTTCGTTTTATTTTTATCATGAATTTGTTTGGTTTTAATTGTTAAACAATAAGGTGTCAGTGCCGCAGCAGTTAATACAAAAAAAAAAAAAAAGTTCAACGAAGCCGCGTACAATGACACTCTTTTTTGGGTCTGTTAAAATTCTTTGTTTCTAGATTCAACAATATCTGCAATTTACGTATGCACACGCCTCATGAATCATTGGAACCTTTATTCTTTTTATTTTTTGATAATTTTTCGAGTCCACCAATATTATAAAAGTGACTTTTAGGCATGAATTCTGATGATATCATTGATACCTACAGCAAATTCCCAAAAAAAAAAAACATATCAATAATTATGAATTCCGAGCATTTTTCTGGCAATCGGTTTTGATTACTTGATGAGTGATTCATAAAATGCACAACGATTCAGAAGAGAGACCACCTTCGATAACCCAAAAACAAGTATATCATTCCAAATATTTATGCAAAACAACGCACCACATCGATGATGATGATGATCAAAACCTGTCGCTGATATTTCTTCGAAAATTATTTATTTGACAACACTTTTTTTTGTGTGTGAAGAAGCGAGAAAGCCATCAAATTTTGACAAAGCACTGATTGCGATTGCATCGCTGAACGTGACAATCGCGTAGAAGTGCTGCTTTGACGACTTATTTTGAAAGAATGTGACATTTTTATTGGAAAGACAAGCCAATTTCGAATGAAATAATTTAGCACAACTAAATTGACAGATTTGTATGGTGTGCATTTGTAACAAGAATGTGTAACTCCGAAATAACAATCTTAAAGTATTGAAAGTTATTTGTATTCTGATGATGATAAGTGTTTTGAAAAAGGACTTGAGGGCTTCTGCCAGAATTTTTACTCGCGAATGGTTACCCACCCTTAGGACTTATAGGGGATCTAGTGTTGAGATACTGAGAATTCAAAATCAAATTGGTAAGCCTCGGAAGGAGCTGTAGTCGGTAGACCCACAATTTCGTAGAGGGGGAGTTCGGAAAGAGCTGGTGATCGGGAAGGCTTATAATCTCAAAATAATCAGAAAGATCTCGGAAGGAGTACCCCCACAATCCAAATTGAGCAGGGAGGTCCCGGAAGGAATTAATGAACAGTAGGCCCAGAAAGGAGTTAATGATCGGTGGGCTTAGGTAATCGGCCCATAAGTTCTGATGAAACTGAAGAAGGCATTGGATCCCAATCTAAAAGTGAGCAAGAAAAACTCAGAAGGAGCTTATCGGTAGGCCTACAATCTCAAAAGAAGTAAATTTCCGGAAGCAAAGAAGCTTCGTTTGAATTCGGTAGCTTGGCTAACAATCAAACTAAGGACTCCAAGACAACAATATAGGAGTTGAGGGTCCTAAACTATAGTTAATCGATTTTTTTGATCCATCTCAATGGGCCACGACACATAAATTGATTGGTAAACATTTTTTAAGCGTGTCCTGGCGCAAAGTTAACGTTTATGCAAAATTAAAATAGTTCTTGTTTTTGTTTAGTACGGCTAGATGGCGCTGATCACTGATATCAGAGAAACTGCAGTGTGCAGTATTTCTGCTAAACCCTTCACATTAATCTGTCGATGTTATGTCCTTGAATTCTTATTATACAAATTACATTGTCACTGGCTAACCAAATACATGATTAAAACTCGCACTTATCAGTTTCTATATTTGCTCACGAGTTGCGAGTGTTTTTTTTTTTTTTTTTTTTTTTTATTTTGTTGGCTAACTTATTAATAAAAATGTTATAATTTATTTGACCATGAAAAAAAAATGCATGCGGTAGCTATGAAGCAGGCCTTATAAAACGCAACCATAAACACAACCCATCTCTAGCCAAAACCCCCCAACCTAGCCATCAGCCAACACCACCCACCTCCTTACCAACAACTATTGTGAGGAGCTCAATGCGGCAGCAGCAGCGGCCAGTGATGGTTGTGGTGAGTGCTGGTGTTATAAAAATAACAACTGAATTACAATAATATCTCGCCTCGCTCATCATGTTAATTAAAATATGCGCCAATAGCACCAGCAACTATATAAAATATGATAATAGTACTTGATAGTATATCACTATGAGTACAATGCCATTAACAGGAGACTCACCCACTCCACACGCTTTGCCCCACTGACATCCTCCTCAAACGTCGCGTCGTCGACGTAGTCGTCGTAGTAGAGAAGTTGTCGTTATACTCTCGACGAAGTCATAATGCAGCGGCAACAGTTTGCTGTGCAAGCAGACGCGCCGCGCGTGTAATTGATATTCATAGCGAGTTTGTATGATATGTCGCATGTCTGTCATGTGAAGTACTCTGGGACTCTCCAAGTCAGTCCATGCGGAGAAGCCCCAGAATGTTTGAAGTGGCTATGGTGTGTCGCAGTCGTCGACGAAGTCATTTCGTAACTTTAACCCAATTTTTTTTTTTATTTTTTTTTTTTTGAAATTTGACTGCGCTGATTGTTGAAGTATGCTAGAGATGCTGGTGCTTCAGAAATGTAACCTTCCAACCATATCATCATCGTGTTTTCTCGTTTTTTGTCTTTTTTTTTTTGTTATTTTATTGAAGCAGCGGCTTCCTTTTCTCTTTTCTTTTTTTTGTTTTTTTGTTTTGGGGAAAATTTTCACCCGACATTTTTTGGGGTTTTCTTTTGTTTTGTTAGGGAAATATTGTCTTCTCGACTGCTGGTGTCGGTGTCGATGTATAGAGTGCTTGGCTTGTGACACATTCTTCGTGTTTACTTAAGCATTGTCTCACTTCGGATGTTTGTTTTTGAAAAGAACCATCGCTGGAAATCCAATGAATCATTATTTATTTGTTTTACTTTTAGTTTTAACAAGTGTTTTTGCAAGTGATATCAGAGGTGGCTACAAATTAACCTTATTGTACCTGGATTGAAAGTTAAGTAACTTTCTTTTGGTCTTTAGGCAATGTTGCTTGAAGGGAGTATCGTTTTTTTTGTGTAATTAAAGGTAATTCTTTCATGCGTATTAAAGATCAAGTCTAAGAATCGCATAAACTCATCACATTGTGTTGTTCACGTTGGGCGCCATTTTTTACGACACGAAGATGTGTGTTATAAACATGATCGGTAATTTAGGGCAGCCTGTTTGCATAGTCTATTGAATTCATGTTTCATGTTGGGCTCCATTTATTATATTGTTGCTAAAGCAGTAGGAAAATGCTGCTGAGAATTGGATAGGACAAGGAAATGAGTATAGATGGATGTTGACCTTAGTAAGAAGTTTATACTGTCTCACTACTACTGCTTCCTGCAGTACTGACTTCGTGCGCCACACGTTGGGCGCCATTCGTTCATTTGTTTATAAAGAGGTGGAAGGCGTGTACTAAATAGATCCACCTGTCTTGGACGAGTAAAGCTACCGTTAACTCTGTCTAGAGAACCACCTCCTCCGTTGTTTTAACACTACACCAATCCCCTCAATCATTATTATTATTTCATTTTGTAACAGGAACAATCCTTCCTTTTCTTTTATTTCAACTTCAAGAAACATATCTTTTGTATTCTAAACTAGCTTTATAGTAATCCCCTTCGACGAGGCAACTTACAAGAAGTATAAAACTGAAATATCCCCGTCAATTGTTAATCCCCCACGAGCTTATATTAAACGAAACAACACAAATCCTCGCAATACTTTTTTATATCCTTCATTTCTATATAAAATGTATCTGCTTTGTGTGCTGAAACCTGAAATATGATATTCATCTCCGGACAGCAATATTCATATTTCCTATTAGGAGATGTAGGGAGCACTTAGGTACGAAGAGGGCAAAATTGCAAAAAAGAAGAAAAAATGATAAAAAAGCTAAGAATTGAATTAAAGATTCCTGAACGTTTGTTTGGAGAGAAAGTAAAAGTGCCAAAGTGTCATTAAGCTTTCACAAATCATAACACCCAATGGATGTGATAAAACAAAAAAACACACACACACTCTCAAAAAAGAGAGAAAAAAGATACGATATAGGCTTGGTGCCCATCAGGTACACGCGTTCAAGATCACAAACAGTCATAATAATCATCATCGCAGGATTTCTGTCACATTGACAGTCTGTATTGCTGTGATGGCGTTACGTTAATAGTTTGGGTGCTTAAGATGGGTATATGCGACGATTTTTTTTTGTTTTGCCCTCATTCATCTTTCATAAACAAACAAACCAGAAAAAAGGTACTTTAAAGAAATAAAGAGAAAATCATAATAATTCAATTATAGTGTCACGACTTTTGTCATCATCATCGTCATCATCATTGTCGTCGTTGTCGTTATCAGCGCTGTCATCCCAAAAAAAAGTAAAACAAAAACAGACCACCGCGAGCAGCGCCGAAATCCATTGTCAGTTGTAGAGTCTGACGTCTCAAAGAATAACCACTCCCAGTTGGTTGGGACTTGG
The DNA here is from genome assembly GCA_948107695.1 of Meliscaeva auricollis. Taxonomy (NCBI): domain Eukaryota; kingdom Metazoa; phylum Arthropoda; class Insecta; order Diptera; family Syrphidae; genus Meliscaeva; species Meliscaeva auricollis. The sequence goes on from OX403618.1 coordinate 8,018,128, forward strand.
GATATAAAATGAAATTATGTTAAGCTGCCATTTTTGATATGAGTATGATGGTGACCCCAAAAACGTATTATGCGTGTATCTGATATTTTTTTGTTTCCCTTCGAACTCGAATAATGGCGAGCTGATATCTACCTTGAAATTTTAAGTGTGGCATTGGCGCACACAGCTTATTGTTGATGTTTTAATGTTCTGTCATTCTATAGAAGGCAAAGTAGTCCTCGTCGCGGTCGCCATCAATTTCTTTGACACTTAAAGAATCCTTTGGATCGGTTGTATGCGATGCAATGAGAATGAAGAACTTTCTTTGAACACGTCTTATTGCGCACGAATTGGGTCCAACTTCTGCATCCAAAATAAATAAAAATGAAAACTTCTTTTTATTGAGACTTGAGGTTGATATTCATTACCAACTGTGATGACAGAAATGTCAGAAAGCAAAAGAAGACAACAAAAACAACAACAAAAAAGTGACAAATGTCAATTGTGTGTACAGAAGGTCTTGAAATATTTTCACTTTAAACTTATGTGAGTCTTTTTCAGTGTTATGGTCTGTTCTTTTCTGTCTTGTCTTTGCGAGTGGCGAATGGCGATGCATTGCTGTGTGTAAACACAAGTCAAGAGTCAAAAGTGAAATTATTTAAACAACAATAATTAAATTTTTTGTTGTACTTTTTTTTTTATATAATGAAACACGCCATTATCACCTTCGAGATTCTGTCTGGATGTCTCAACCAGAGTTCACTTTTAATTTTACTCTTTTTTATTCTTTTTCAAAAAAAATAAAAAAAAAAACTCTGCTTCTTTTTGAAAAATGAAAAGAAAAGTATACAGAGTGTGAATATAAAAGATAAAAATACCTATAACTGCGAGTTAACCGCAGCTTTGGATGCGAGAGTTGACACAGGTGAAATGAATTGGGCCACAATTGTTTACACACTGGCTTTTGTGTTTTTCTTATTTTTATGCGATGATGAATGAGAGACTGTCGAAGATTGTACCATTCATATAGGGGATCAGATCGCGGTGTGGTATCGAAATTGACTTAAGACAATAATAATAATAATAATTGTGACAAAGCAGAGCGGAAAGTTTGTGGGTAAAACCGAAAATATTTCAGACCAATCAGAATGAAAGAATTCGGCTCTTGTTTGCCGCCATAAGACCGATGATGTCAGGTGGGTGGAATTTTCCAAAATTTAACTCACTTTAAGACAAGAGCACACAATTAAGCAAAACGGAATACACAAAGGGTGATTGAAGAACTTTTTTTGGGGGTTTTTCCAAAATTGAAGAAACTTTAACCAAACCTCTTCAATGGGATAGACCTTTACTACGCCTGGTAAATCAACACGATTGCCTATTGGCGTTTTATTAGATGGCCGGAGAGATGGCCAAACAAACAATGAGTAGTGGGCCATCTTTATCCCCTGATTTGTGGATGCAAAAATGACCTAGCGATATTCCAATCCATCACACAACGGCATCAGCCATAAGACACCATAACCCCTGCATGAACTAGTTTGAAACCGATTTAATTAAAGAGTTCGAAACTGTTAAAAACAACTTTTCAATACCGAAAACAAGATGGAGTGTAGTGTACATCGTTTTGTTTGACCAACTGTTAGAAACCACTTCTATCGGCCTGAGCTAAACTTAAAGCTGACAAAATTAATTATCTCATACCTTCCTAAGTCCAGAATTATTGTGGAGATTGTTTTCGAACAACATCTGCCTGCATATTACAAATTGGCAACAGAGAAAGAGAAAGACATCTTTCACTTTACATTTTACTTAGGAAGAAAATTATTAAAACTTGGTCCTTCGAGCCGGATGCATTAGAAAACTTGATATGCCAGTAATTTTTACTACAGAGAACAAACAAAAAAAAAAGAAAGAAATGAAAGAGAAAATGAATTCCGAGGTCAATAGGTCAACTACAAGCAAACTATATGCACATCATTCACCGAATCAACAATCGACGGCGGCGGAGTTAGCGGCGGCAGCCGTGTTTGGTCTCATTTTTACACCCCAAAAATAAACCAAATAAAACCTCAACACATAGAAATGAACCCAAATACAAAACCAGAGAGTGTCCCACAAAAAGAAGAAACAAAAAAAAAAAGTAAAAACGCGCTCAAAAGACCCCCCAATCCAAACCAACAGAAAACTAACCACCACTGCTGTTATTCATGAAGAACCAGAACGAATAGAACAAAAAATATAAAAACTATATAATAAAGAACCACAACCATCACCACTACAAAAGAACGGACGACTCCTCTTGGGCACATTTAAATATTCAAATTGCCCTTTGGTGTAGTTTTCTGTCATTTCTGTCATTCGTTTTGCCTTCATTTCAGTTTTTTAAATTTTTTTTTTTACTTTTGTGATATTTGTTTTTTTTTTTATTTACTTAAATTTAATTCCTTGGTTCTTTAAAATTCTTTTCTTTTAGAATGGCAAGCATAAAATTTGACACCCTATCGCGACGCCTTGACGTTTCAAATGTTTAAACCATGAATGTATGATTGAGGTTATAGCAGCAGCGCCACAATACAAAAAATGAAAGAATCTAAACAAAACATTGACACTGACACAATCCACACACAGAAAGAACGAGCATTCTCGGTCTATCACTTCTGTTGAAGAGATAACATGCCAAAAGGAATTCGTTAAAGATGTGATAAAATATCATCATCTGTGAGAGAGATATGGAAGCTGGAGCCTCTCAAAAGCGCATAAAATATGCAAAATGCCTTTTTCTTTGTCAAACTCAGAAGAACGCACACAAGAGTCTTCGTGTGTCAGAAGTCAGACGTCGACCGACCGACGACGACGCACAAAAAAAAAATCAGGTCTTTGACAGTTCTCATATCTCACTTTCTCTTTCACTTTGTTATATTTTTTTTTGTCGTACCTATACAGTTTGGGTGCCTATTTAAAATGTCAATGGGGGTTGTTTTTTTTTCTTTAGGCAATCTTAACATGATGATGGTGTCAAACCGGAAAATAGAGGTCATCTTCCCATGTGTCGCCATTCGTCCTCTGATGACTCTGATTGTTTGCAAAAGTTGCACCATTTTGTTGAACATACATTCTATCTGTCACATTTGACTTTTGAGTGTTTTAAGAAGACATAATTTTAAAGCAGGGGTTGTAGTTATAGTGTAGATTGAAGGAGGCACTATATATTTCGACAAGCAAGGTTATTCGGCCTGATAGTAAATCACTTGATATACTCTGCTGTCGTGTCAAAAAGTAGAAGAGGATTTCTTACTTTTTTGTCAAGGAGACATTGCCAAGTTTTAGTTTTTTTTCTTTAAGTAACATCAAGCCTGAAGGTCATATTATTTACTCTCTACCGATCCAACCGCCATCATGGGTTGGCTTTAACAATTTGATAATATTGGCTAAGAGATGAAGTAGTATTGTGGGAGTTTGCAAAATGTCCTTCGATGATTTTTTTCGTCTCCTACTCCCACAATTTTTTTTTGTATTGTTTGCTTGTAGCATTGATGGAAATCACTGCAGAAAAGAAATCTTGTCCTTTGTGAAAATGGATTCTTTATGTCTTTGGTGATTTTCCTCGTTGCTATGGAATTTTTCTTTGTTGTTTTTTGATGGCTGTCCCCCTCTCTGCAAAGCTTATATTGATGCAATTATATTTATAGAAATTACCACAGTAGTCTTGGAGACTTAAATGTCTGCAATTATTTTTTTATTCATTGTAGTTCAACTGGAGCATAATAAAATTAGTCTTTCAAGCTAGGGGAACTTCAATTTGTTTGTGTTCTTCCTTGAGATAAGGGTCAATTTGTTGGGTAAAAAAAACTTTGTTTTGTTTCGCAGTCCATGGGGTGTGTTTACACTAAGCTTTAATTTAGAAACTATTGTCCGCAAATGCAATCAGTATGAATGAAAACATATTTAGTACAGTTTCGTTAAGTTTTCTCTTGTATTTTTGATTTTTTTTTTACAGGAGGTCTGATATACATATAGCCGACTTTACCCCCAGCTATAATTTAAGAAGTTTGTTTATGTAGTTGCAAAAGCAAAGAAATGAATATGTTTCCGGTGGTCAGTAGATAAGTTTCGTCAAATTTTAGTTGAATTTTGTATTCGTATTTTAATGTGAATTTCTATTCGAAACGAATAAAGGGCATGGGCTTACATGAGCTTATGTCAAAATGGCATTTGCGTTGTGCAATTCGGCTGACCATAATGAGTACATGGGAGCTTCTCAAACACTTTCGTCAAGCATGAGCAGTGCGATCTGATTCGCTCTCCCGCTTTAAGCGAGATATGCCCTCGCAGTTGAAAAAATGTTCGTTCAGTTAAAGCAATTATGGGCATTTTCTGCATTATTTCCCGATTTATTTCTATTCTTAATCTTTCTGGAGCTAACAGAGCTAAAAAGTTTCGTTAAGTTTTGTTTGTTTCGTTGACGGAACGGATGCGACGGATTCTATGGGTTGGTCCCTTTAGAATTACTTGCATTCATCCTGTTTCAAATGACCGTATAAGTGCCCCCTAAACTGTAAGTGTAATTCCTATCAGATATCATTTACCAAAAATAACAACAACTCATAAGTTTGACGTTAAAGTGTCAACCACAACATCACTTTGTACCGCACTAAAAAGCACATGATAAAAAATCAAATAACAATTTTAAACTCCATAAAAATCCATTAAATGACAAAAAAAAATGTTCACCAGTGTCATTACCAAAAGACTTGACATCTCTCAACTGTTACTTTCCGAGAGTGCATAATAACTGACTATTTTAGTTGGACACAAGTGTCATATAAACTTTTTTTTTTTTTCGTTTAGTTGGCTGTCATTAGTTAGTAGTTTGTACCTATAGAGCTCGAGTTAATGCGCGCCACAAAGTTTATATAAAGCTCTTATACCTACTTGTAGGTACCTATACAAAACAAGTTCAAGTGCCAATTTCTCAAAGTGCAAGGAAAAATCGTCTTGAGAATAAAATTATTAATATTGTTTGTTGTTGTTTTTTATTTGATTTTATTGTTATTGCTTCTAACTCTGCTTGCTAATGGCTGGTTGTTTTTTTTACTTTGCATACATATTTTAAAGAACTTCAAGTTTTTACAAAACGAAAAACTTTTTTAAATTAATATTGGTAACCTTGTTGATATGTTGGCAAACGTATGAAGCAAAAAACTGTCAGAACAAACGACTACAAACACAAGGTTTCACTTTGGACAGAACGATGAAAATTATGCCTTTAGTGGGTTGCTATAGAACTGATATAAATTAGTTTTTCTTCCACAACCGCAAGCCACTAAAATCCAATTTTAAATGAAATAGAATATTTTATTTTTGCTCTCAACATGAATTACTGCTATGATGAATGGGTTATGGTTTGACATCAATTTTTTAATGCTCTTTTTCTAATTAATTAAAAAAATAAAAAAAACTTAAAGCTAAATCTTTAACTTGTTGTGCTTAGAGCAAAGGAATTTTGGTTCATTTTGGAACGAACATATAATAAAATTCTCATATACTCTCACAAGAATCATTAGCAACAAGTTAATAAAACTACTGGGTTAGACAAATAAAGTGTCACCTGTTCAAAAAGCTAGAACTACTTGAAACAGAGTGTGTTAAGTTCAAAATGTAAAAAAACAAATATTTTGATACTTTATTGTAGCGTTCACGAAATGACATTTTTTTCTTGAACAACTTTTTGTTGATAAAGTGTAGTAATGTTCATTTTTTTTTATTTAATACCTTAAAAAATTAGTTTTTAAAAATATGTTTTTTTCTTTTTTTATTACAGCAATCAACCGTAAACTACAAGTTCAATTGTTTTTTAAACCTCAAATGTGTTCTTTAATCACATTTTTGTTGATAAACTTTACAAAAAATCATCAAAATGGTAAGTTTTAGTAATTTAAATAATAAAACAAAAGAACTTATAGACTAAAATTTGTAAATAGTTGAATGAACATTGTTTTTTTTTTTTTAATTATACCTTCATTTTGGCACTTTCAAAATATTAAAAATTGTTTGTCAGAATTGTCCAGACAGACTGCCACCTGGGAGGGAAGTACTTGCCTATATTTTTTCTTAGTTTACAACAACCAACAACTTTAAATAGTCAATTCTAATACTTCTAATACAAAAAAAAAAAACATCCTAACAATTTATCTCTGTCAAATTGTACATCCAAGACAATTGTTCTTAAAGTCACTTTATGTCATGTTATAGCCTTAACACTTCCTAGATGCATCTTAATTCATGTCACGCCATTATGTGTATATACTAGCTTTTCCTTATAAACACAATAACCATAAGAATTTTTGTATGTCATCTTTATAGTCTAAGAGGTGCAGTAGTATTTCTACTCCCTAAACTAACTTGTATGCAATAACAATAATAACCTGGTAGATTAAAGGAATTAAATGACGTTTGAAATAATAGTAAAGTTCCCATAGACTAGAAGTTAGCCAACCAAGATGCAAGATATTAACCTACATTACTAATGTCGTTTGTACTAAAACGACAAGAAAACGAATGGCTCGAGAAGCAAGTAAAAAATCGATCAGCAAAATGGAATGAATAGCGAAAAGCGAAGAGAATGCTGAAGTTAAATTTGTACTAAAACACCAATTGGGGCTTCTAGACCGTATAGGTTTCTCGTCGTTTTAGTACACACGACATAAAAAGTTCTTACAAGATTCCCTATATCTTAAAAAAAATTAATCGTGCAATTGAAAAATCTTAGGTATTCTAAGTGGACAGCATACCAGTCACTATTTCGATAACCATAATAATATCGGCAAATATTCTGGTCACTATTCCGGTCGGTAACTATTCAAAGCGGGAGTAGTCCAGCTTAATTTTTTAGTACCTAGTTCTAAATATTGCGAGGAAGTGAAAAAGCTTCGTAGATTATCTCTTATACCGCTCATTTAAGGCTTACAACAAGTTAAACCTATTAATTATTGAGAGCGTAAGTCACGGAACAAAAGCATTTGCGCCACTAGCTGAAAATATGTTGAAATGCCAAATGACCAGATTTGCTCAGCTGTTGATTTCTTTTTTAATAATTACCAGAAATGGCCAGATTTCTCTCGATTCTGATGATAACCAGTAAACGTTTCTTTAAACAGCAAGGCCTCCTTTAATTCATAGTTTAAAACAATTTTGGTGTTAAATATTAAAATAATTTCTAAAATCTAACCACAAAAATAGTGTTTGCCGTTTTAATATATGATTGCATGATGTCTGATCTTCACAAAGCTATTAGTTTGACAGATCCGTCGCTTTTGATTGAACGTGATTTCGGGATTTCCTTTCAGTTTAACCATAAGTGTTAAACTTGCTACAAACTGTTATCAAAACCCTAAATACAACACAACGTCCTAAACTATTTAACTCTATCCATTATGTACGCCCATGCTCTTAGCTCGAAGAATTCTTTCATTCCTGATTCTGACCTATTACATCACATAAAAAAAAAAAACAAGAAGAAGAAGCAAGAAAAAAAAGACTCTGTTTGTACTTTTTGGCATCCATCCGACTCGTCCTCGAACTAAAAAAAAAATGTTTAAGTAAAATTGATGAAAATATTCCGTGTTTAAATGTTAGATTTCATCTTCTGTTTCAGTTGATTATAGATACGAAAAAGGGGGTTTCCCATTCCTATTTCCCCTTTTTTTTTTCTTCAAATATATTTAACTTGCCGCAACAATTAAACTATTAACCGCGATCTAAAGAAATAGACCGCATCGTAAAATAAAAAATAAATGTGTTGTAACTTTTGTTCCATCTATAGAAGAGGTATCTCTATAGCTAAATTATGAGTGTGTGGGATGATGTGAATGAGAGTATCTAAAACTACATTATTAGCTCACACCAAGAATGTGTGACATTGAGATAGATTACTCTTATTTGTTAGATGCCTGATGCCTATAGCTTGCGCCTGGCCTGGTAGTTGAATAGCTGCTGCATTCCATCCATGTGCAAGTTTAATGTTAATTTTTTGTTCTCAGTTTTAATTATAATTAACAAATGCGCACCACCATCTCAATCTCCAAGTGTTTGGTTGATGATTATTCCGCGGTGTTGACGATGATGAGTGTTTTTCTTTATAGATATCTTATAGATTCGAACGAATAATAATAATAATTCCACACTTTCATCACGATCTCGATTTCCGGGCGTGGTTGTAGTATCAAGCCAAGTTATACTTCCATTTGAAAACCATCTACTTGTTACGAATATCTATACGCTACCTATTTCTGTTGCTTAGAAGTTCCGATGCGATGCGCCATCGTCTCCGAAATCGGTTGTGTAAATATATCAGTTGGTTTAGAATTAGAACGCAGAAGATGCACAGCACAGCACACGTGTTATAAATTTATTCTCGTTATTGCATCTATGGCTTCTTTGGAACAACCGACTGACAACGACGACCGAAAGGTTTTTGGACATTTATTTTATTTCTCCGACATATCTGGAGTAATTGGAGTTTTAAAAAAAGACGACTTAGCGACAATCGTTGATCAAGCAGATCGATCTCGAGAAAAATATAGCCGTGACAAATGTTTGTTACGTGAACACAACATATACCTATTCGTCGTCGTTCGTACCGACATACATGCGACCTATTGACTTTGGGCGATCGAGCGGCAACACAAAAGCGACAAAGATACATTTGTATATTCGTCTCGATTGGCAGCAGATTGGTATGGATGACGGTCATTATGGGAAAAAAGATCGGATCAAATGTGGAGGAGTGCTACATGATGTATGGTTTGATGGTTGTGCTTTATCGTTTGGGATGATTGAATTTATTTCTTCAATATTTGTTACGAAATCACATCAGAAGCTCTACGATTCATTTGATAGCAAATTATTGGTTAAGGTAAATCAAGTTTAACTTCTTAATAATAATAATCAATCAAGTAGGTGTCGCTCTTGCGATGATTCGTTGGTTTGAGGGATTTTACCTCTTATCAGAGTGATTGCAGTTCAAAGTGCTTTGTAGATCCGCTTAGTTCTTGTATGCCAGTATAACAGCGTTAACATACTCTTATCTCTCTCTTTCCGATTTTATAGAGAAAGATCACATAAAGACAAAGCTTTGTTCAACGAAGAAATAGTTAGATCAGAACAGAACAGATCAGAACAGTTTCGTGAGAAATGTCAGAATAGAATAGAAAACAACAACAAATACATTTGACAGTTCACACGAATCCGTTCTGATCTGTTCTGACTCAAAAGCAAGTACAGATAATCATGTTCTACATTGAACAGCAAAGTAGAACAGTCTGGAACAGAAATACCTCATTAAACAGCAAAAAGTTGTACTTTTGTGTTCCGAACAGTCCAGAACAACGTTATTGAATACACTTAAAGTCTGTTGTATAAGAGTAATACTTACATCTTCCTGTATCATTCTGTTAACATATATGTACAGAGTACAGATCCAGGTGCACAGGTACAATGTGTGCCATCTTCAATCAGAGTCAAACAAAATGTTATACTTTCTAGGCAATCCCCTATATAGTGTAGAAAAATAAGTTTTTTTCCAGTTCCACCCTTTTTGATTACTTCATACTTCCCCAAATTCTAAGTATACCCAACTCAGAATCAACAGTTTAATGAACGCAAACTTCGGTAGGTACTTGTTGAATTTATCTCTCTATTTTATTTTCTCTTTCTTAACCATGACGAAAAAACAAAAAGAATATCGATTCTTTAGCTAATGTCTTCATGACGCATCACCCTTGCTACTCGTATATCAGTTTTTTCCCTTGAGTGTTGACCACAATTACCACTGCCACCCTCAAGAGTCCATAAAAAATAAAGAAAGTGAATATAGAGCTCTATCCTCTATGCGTTTCGAAGTACTATAGTATAGTTTTTCCCTTATAGTTTCTACTTTACTCCCTTTTTGCATTCTTTATAAATATTTAATTGAATTTCTTCACTTACTTGCTTCTTCTTTGTTTTTTTTTTTTTTTTGTATTTTAATTTTAAAAGTGATTTAAAAGAACAAACCACAAAAGCAATCAATTTGTCAAATAATATACGTGGCGTACACTAATAGCACCAATTAGTTTAGAAGACACAATCACGTCATCAACATAATCATCATTATCGAAGAAGCTTATAACAAAAATGGCTTGGCAATAATTTCAAAGAATACCAATGAAGATGTCTAAGCTAGTGTTGAAGAGAACAACTACTGACTTATAACAAATTCCTTAAAAAACAACCAACAAAAAATGTCATTGTTGTTCTTTTTATGGATTGATGAAAAAAAAAAAGAATAGTAACAGAATTAGAAAGAAGTGACCTTGAATGAAGTTTTTTTTATGAGCTACCTTTTTAGGCGTGGGTTTGATGGGTTTTTTTTTTATTTAGTCTGTCATTAAAAGAGAAGATGTGGTTTTCTCAGAAAAGACATAATAGAACTGCAGACGACTGCGATTTATTAAAAGAAATGACGTTGAGGTGTTTCTTTAAAAGTAACACTTTTAGAATTTTAAAGACAATTTTAAGTCTTAACAGACAGCACTGGTAAGGATAAGGTGTCTAATGAAGTATGTACGGTGACATAGTTGAACGCAATAACTTTTTAGATCATTGTGATACTTTTAAAAAATAAAAATTATTTTACTTTTTTTTATGATCTGGCAGCACTTTTTTGTTTAAAACTGGTATCGTAGTTGTCAAATATAGAGAAAGAAATCGTTGTAGTTGTCAAATTTTTAAGAACCTATTTATAATGATCGGTTTGTTTGCTTTTTCCTCCAATTTTAGACCTATTTTTGACAGATCTGCTTCCACTTACTACTTGACTATGTTTACACAGATTTTCTGCCGTTGAATAGATGCCTCTAGCATATGATCCTAAAGGTGGTCTGGATTACCAGGGGGGTCATCCCGTAATTCGATTATCACCAAACGATATCGTTTTGACGATAGCTATCAAAACGATATCCTTCAATCGTTTTATTTTTGAAGTGATTTAAATTAGTAAATGTAGGAGAATCCTACCAGAAAAACTGAGTTGGTAGATCAGCAGGTATAACCAATCCTCTTAGTAGTGCTTCAGACACATGAACGCACTAGCTCTGGTAGATCTTTAAGTGTAAACAAGGTCATCTGATTAGCAGGTATTAACAATACTTAATAATATTAAGCCAGTAACTGATGCCGTTGAAGTCGGTGAATGCACATTAGCCAATAGATCTTGGCACTTGACTACAGGCCTGGTAGTGCTAAAGACCTAGATGGCCTACGCTCTGGTAGATAAGAAATTACTAACAGTACTCTTTGGTAAATCAGCAGGCTCTACTGGCTTCATTAAACTAAATGACAATAGCTTGGGTAGATCAGCAGCTATATTTGTAAGGCCCATTTCTGATAACCACAGATTTCAGCAATTACTAAACACCATCAATTTGTCAAAATTGTCCTAGTTTAATGACAGAATGTTCTTCGACCAATACCATCTAATACTAAATCAAACTATTTCTATCGAATCGAATAAACTACCTCAACACTATTATTTCTGTAACTATGTAAAAAAAATGACCTATTAACCTTCTTTGCATCCTAGAAAAGCATCGTAGTAGAATAAACAATCCCCGCATCTAAAATCAAATATTTGCTATATGTTTTACTCATCCCACATTGTGTACATGGTAAGTTTTTTTTTTCTAACAAAAAAAAAACAGTGTCACGTCCGGTTCCGTGTGTTTGCTTATAACTCTGGGGCGTGAAGAAATAACAAGACCAGAAAAAAAACGTCCGTCTGGTTGTCTGCAAAATAATTCTGATCATGCGGTGGACGAGAGGGATTAAATGGAATTAAATTCTTTTGCTTGTTTTATTTTACATATAGTGTTTGTATCATCACATACACTCGCCTCGTAATAGTTTGCTGTTTCAAATGTATTCAACAGATGCAGATTAAGTTCAAGTGTTTTGTTTAGTTGAATATTTGATTTAAAAAAAAAAGAAAAAAAAAACAATGTTGCACATTGACAAGCGACATACAAGAGTCACAACAACACAAAACAATTGCTGGATCCGAAACAGACATCTGATGGGTTTATGTGTTAAATGTATTAGGTTGCAGTTGTTTTTTTTTTCGAAAGATTTCTTTGTCTATAAAAGTGACAAGATTAATGAGGCAAGGTAATATTATGGTGTCCAGTGTTAAGTTTGGGAAGTAATAAGAGGAGATTTAAAGACTGGAAAGATGCTTAAAGTGAAGATTGTGTGAAAATATTGGACAACTTTGTTAAGAATCCGATTTCCGTATAGCTATAGCTGGTTCTTAAAACAGAATTCACATGATTATCTTTGATACCTCCATGAGAATGATACTTGCACATGCGGCTTATACCGAAATTAGAAACTTTAACAGGGAATCATTTAAATAAAGTTTGGATGGCCACTCGATAGTTTTTTGATTTTTGTTTTTATCTTTGTATTTTACTTTAAGCATAAAAGTCTTATTATTCCTATCAATACTATAAATACTTCTTAAAAGTTCTGAATAAACCATGTCTTCAACCAACACGCAACTCCAGCCATTCCTGTCCCTATAGCTTACCTCCAATCACGCATACCGATTTTGTTTGGTCCTAGTCTTAGTCCGTTATGTTAACCAACAGTGTTAGAACCCAGAACTAGAGTGGCTGGTGTACCAGGTGTTTAAAGTTTAACAAACAACCTTTTCAGCAAGCCCTGTTCCTAGCAAGCTCCTTTCAATTAAGTAGGTATACCGAGATACTAAATTCCACTTGATAAAACCACCTTAGACGAGGTTGTAGTCTGATGTGTGGCCAATTGTTCTTGGAATAGAAAACTAACGGGACTTTTGTTCCAGGTGCTTAAAGTTAAGGAAAACTACGGACTCAGCCAACAAATATTTTCAGTCAGCATGTCGATGAATTCCCTCCATCACTTTCCACAGGTCAATGTAAACTGAACTGCAAAACACTTGAAGAATCATTCGATATTGAAAATGGTGTAGGTAAGTCAAAGTGTCTGCTAGCTCTTAGACTACAAGATCTTCTTCGTTCTTTATGAGAAGGGTTTACCCATTGATTGCTTTCTTAAGAAACAGTAGTACAGTACCCTGGGACATGGTAAGTAAGGTGGAAATCAACCCTGAGGTCTGGGTTCAGGTCCCAGTCTATAACACCTACTACATCTTGCGAAGAATACTATCTTAAAAAGTATTCATTTCGTGAAAAGTAAAGACCTTAGCCAATCGAACACGGCAGAAAGGTTTTGTTTCCCTTCACTGCGGTGTTGTATGCACAAATTATTGGCTTAAAGTTTCAATCATTAGTCCTTGAACAAGTCAGGCCTACGGTTCTCCAAGTGAATGCCTCTTCTTTTTTGCTTGTATAGAGCTCGCGAATCGCTCTCTTATCTTAATTTCGTTCGATACTGAATTAGGTAGCTAGGTATCAAAAAAGACCTTTGTCATCACAAAGCTTACAATTATCAGTTAAAGACAGTCCCTCCACTTAACTTCGTTCTGTTTTGAAATCTTCATTAGAAATTGCAATGAAATCCAAAAACAAAAAACCATGGTCAAAATGATGAAATATCAACATTAATTTGCACCAACAAATAAAAAGTAAAATTAATTATTGTCTCTGTTTTATTTTTATAGCTTTTTGCTATTAAAAATATACAAAAAATAATATATTAACCTCTTGTCCACTTGCACTTATCTGTCTATCTTTCTCTCTTAAAAAGAATTAGATACGCTAAAAATTTGTTATAAGTAAAAAAACTGATTTCATTCGTTAGCGACAACATCTTCATAATTATTTTTATGGTGCGTCTTCACTTTCGGTTTTTTTTTTTTTTCTGTTTCTTATAAAAGTACCATCATCTCTGCTTGGCTATGAATCTTATGTCATTACCAGTTGTTGAGAGATGAAAAATAAATGTTCAACGTCTAATTTTTTTTTTTTTTTGTGGTGACATCTTTTGTGGAAATATGTATTGTGTATGTGGACCACATCATTGACCTCTTCCTCATTTCAATTGGTCCCCTACTGTGTGAAATAACACAATTGGACTCTCTTTGCCACAAATTGTCAACTACATTTCTGCTGCATCTGCTGTCACCACATAGAATTCAGATGCGTAGTTAGAAAAGTTTCGCCCCGTATTGTCCTCGTTCACTCACCAAAGGCAAAAAAGGTGGCTTTATAAATACATTTCACAACTTAATTTTTGATATCTAATTAACTGTCAAAAAGTGTACTTCAAAGAAACAAATATTTTGCGAAATGCATTGTGGGACGTATTCATTGTAATTCTATTGTAATTCCAGAAATTAAGAGCATTGAAGCAACTGCGTTAACTCAATGTTAACGCGGTGAACGTGGTGAAGTTGTAAATGTCGAAAACAGCAGTCTAAATTTGTATGGGAAACCAATTTTTGACAGTTCGTAAAGGTGAAATGAAAAACAAATATGTTCCACAATTTTTACATTTGTGACATCTGTCAAATTCATTGATTTTTGTTTGATTTAAAAGCTGTGGACTGTCAATTTTTCTGTTATTGTTTTACTTAAACTTGAACTGTTAAACATCTTCAAAATGAAAACTATATTAACAGTCGGAAAGACCTCTTTGGTCATCTTAAGCCATTGGGAATGATTGTTTAAATTTTGAGTTCTGACTTTGGTTTGAAAAAAATATGTAATTGATCCCCTTTACAGATACGGCTTTTTCTATCACCCATTCCCATCATCCAAAAGCCCTCGTTCGACCATAACATCGCAGTAATTTTTCTTTTATCTCTAGCCACACTTGCATAGATACATAATATATCGACTCTATAACAGTAAACAGATGGTTCTATGCAGGAAGACCCATCATCTATATAACAAAAATAAAAAAAACATCCACGGATTGGAACAAAAATTGAGGATTGGCCGATTTGTGGTACTTTTCTTTCTAAGCCTTTAATGGTTTCGCTCCATCAAACATTTTGTCCAATCCTCCACTCCGCTTATATTCTCTCTAATCTCTGATGTGTCTACTATATAGAAAAACAAAGAACCATCATAAGGGTAATACGCGTTATACAACGCGCAAACGATGATGACGACAAAACCCGCGGCATGTCACCATTCCATAAAGCGAATGGTGGTGAACCGCGCACGAGCTATTACAGAACACAAAGATTAGAAATCTGCGGACGACACAGTCCTCATATAGCATAGCTTTTTATTGTGTCCACACCCTAAATTACGAAATACCGGCCTAAATTTGAAAAAGAAGAAGAATGAATAAAAAATAATTTTCTTCTTCAAGCTTCTTTGAGTTGAGAGTTCTTGGAAGAATTCGGTGATATCGAAGATTGGAGAATATATAGGCTTAACGTCATGACCACCTATTATGAAATTTATTGCCCTACACTACCACTAATAGAATACACAAATACATCGAATAGAAGTATTTTTTCTGGAACGCATAATAGTTCGGTGATCTCGCAATAGGTTACACTCCCTCTTTTCCCTTCCGTTCATCATGATTCCTCCCATAGAAGCATTACCTCCCCTCAGAAATACAAGAAGATACAATTTTTTTTTTATTTTCGTTTTTCTTAGCGCTCGAATATTGAGACACAGTACAGTAAGTATAGCAATTCAGTGGTGAACGACCATGTTCACCATTCGAAACACTTTCTTTGGAATCTTGTCCTTCTTTTGCAATCTGCGTTGTCGTCGTTGTCGTTGACTATTTTATGCTCGATGTCATTGTCGTTTGCCCTGGTTTTGTGTCGTATGTTGAGAGTTAAGTAATGTTTCCGCGGTATTGTGCGTGGTGTTAATTTTCATTAATTTCAAACCAGCACACAATAATTTGGCATTTGTAGATTGTTATCATTTAATCTAAGAAAAGAAAAGAATATTAATAATAGAGTTTATGATGTGCCATAATTTTTTGAGTGGTTTCAGAATATTTTGGGGGTAACGAGTGACCTTGAGGTTGAATAGTAAAAAAAGCTTCTAGTTTTTTAGGCTTATATGGCACATATCTTTTCGGAACACATTTTCTGAATTGAAAACTATTTCATTTAAAGCTTTTTCATTTAGTCTTCTTTGATTAAGTTTATCATTTTCCTTTTTCGCATGCGAAGTTTGCGAAACAAGTGCTTTTCAAAGCAGTTTCGCAAAATAATTTCATCTAAAATTGTAAATTATAGTGAAATGATTTGCGAAGCATGAATAGGTAAAAGAAATATTCGAATTTGTCCCTTTTTAAGTTAAATTTCTAAGAAATGTTTTGCGAAACGATTTTTGCAACAAAAGTCATCAATGCGAAATAAGTTTTTCTGTTATTAAGACACTAGAAACGATTAATATATCCAAGCGTATGACGAAAAACACATTTTAAAGCATGCTTTTATACAAGCACTGGTTTTTGACCGGGTCAAGATGACCCGACTCACTACATGGTACGGCTCAGGTGACCGAAAATTAAGAACTATGACGGATAAAATTTTGCATACACAATCCTATAAAATTAAGAAGAAATGAAAAATACGAACTTTTTATTACCAGAAAGCCAAAATTAAGTTAACAGGCAAAGGTTATGTTTTCTGATATAATAAATTAAGTGAAGACTTTTTTCTGTTCAATATTCTTCAAGCCTCAAATAAACCAGCAACTACTGTATCAGTGTTTTTTATTTCTATTTTGTAGATAGAAATAGTAAAAATTCAAAGCCAAATCATTCCATTTATCTCTTTAGGTCAAGATAAGATTAAACAATCAGACCAACCAACTAAGACAAGATGCGTGTGTGCCAATAATGCTCTCTATATTTTTTTTTATTTTTTTTTTTGTTCAAAGTAAATACTCAATATAAGCACTAACAACAAAACGAAACAAAAAAAATAGCCTTTTTTCTTTAATCATCTTATGGCAATTCTTGCGTATCTACTATGGGACTATTTGTATGATTGTAGAATAGACACAGAGAGATGTACGATGTACCTACTTAGACTCGTATCTCTTCAAATGAAAAATTATGTACATATAACTTATATATTTTAAGAAAGAACCTCAAGTCCATACAAGTGACAATTATCATCAATCACTCAACCATCTCTTGCTTTAAAAAAAAATCGAGGGGTTGAGCTCCCCATATCAGAAACGTTTGTTTTGTTACGCATTTTGTGGAAAAGACGCACAAGGTTTGTTTGTTTTATTTTTTTTTTTTTTTTGAAATGATTTTCTTTTTGAAAATGTTATACTGACCGAATTTTATGTGTTTTTGAAAACATCAGTTTTGTCTTTGATGATTTCTCATGTCTGTGTAATTGAAACCAGCACCTAATGTGAAACGAGTATCCAATGCAGCTAAGGTGAAGATTCCAATTTGTAGAACTGTCAAATGTCAAAAAAGTGCATACGATTTTTGTTTAATAACTTATTTTGTATGCAACGAAAACTGTGTTCAATGACGTTGTTCTGGACTGTTCGGAACGGAAAAGTACAACTTTTTGCTGTTCAATGAGGTTTTTCTTTACTAGACTGTTCTAGTTTGCTGTTCAATGACGCTATCTGGAACAGCAGAACAGTGTTTCCTGTACTTGCTTTTGAGTTAGAACATGAGAATTGTCAAATATGGTTTTTGTTGTTTTCTGTTCTGACGTTTCCTACGAAACTGTTTTGGTCTGTCCTGTTCTGATCTTAGGGGTTAGGGGTCTTTTATCTGTCAAAAATAAAATAAATAATGTAAAATGAGTAGACTTATTCACTAACTTTGAAATATAACGGTTTTCAATCAAAACTCGTAGAATTCAAATGAAAAAAAATCGTATAGAAAAATATAAGTGAAAAATAGTATACGCGAACAGATCTATCACACATTAACTGTAACTAAAATGTCATTTCCACACACAAAATTTCTAGGAAATAGGAACTTCCACCAAATGTCAATTACTCTATAGTCTTATTCTTTTTATTTTTTGTGTTCTTTTTTTATCAAAACAAAAATGTAAAATGAGACAAATTAGACTAAAGGGGCCAACCTATAGAATTCGTCGCTTACGTTCCGTCAACGAATCCTTTGTCGATGAAGTTAAAAGTTCGGCTACTTTTTCCGTCACGTCCGTTCTTATGGGTCGCTTCTCATAAGAACGTGTGTATTTATCGAGCTCTCAGTAGAAAACGTTGACGTAACGCACGTAACAGATGGGTTGCCCCCTTTACACTGCTGGTTTTCGAACTGTGCCTACACTGTGTATATATTTTTGAGTAAATAAAATTAAAGGTTGTATCTCGGTCCTGCTCCCTGTAGGTACCAAAACATTAAATTCCAACGTGTATTTGTGAGAAAGATGTAGGTATGCCTGGTAAATATGATGATTAAACTGGTAAAATTTTAACGTACACATTTGTTTGGTAAAACTTTCTATCTTTATAGCATATAGGTAAAACAGTTTCCTTTACAAGTTGTAATGTCAATTTGTCGTACTACATTTCTGCGACTGACAATCTGAAATTTATTCATCGTCAAATTTTTTACAACATTTATGGTAAACAAAAGGTTAGATTTAATTTGACCAAGGCATAGTTAAGTTTTTTTCGTACAAAAAACCAAAACTCTAAAACTTTATTTTTCAGTTGGCACAGGAAACTGTGACCATTAGTTCTTTTCTTTCGTAACTTTTTGTCACTAACATTCTACACCCACATGATTTTTAGCTCCAAGAATGAATGTAAATATATCTCATCATAAGCGATTTTATTATGTGTGACTGCATCATCCTCTTTATGCATCATACGTTCATTAAACAACCTTTTTTAAAACACCTTAGTGATGTTTCATAAAAACTAAAGTTCGTATGATTTACTATTACATTTTTACAATAAAAACATTGTTCACCATTGTGTAGCCTTATGAATACATAAAAGAGGCTGGCTAATTAGCTAGCAGTCATCTTATTTAAAATATTGATTTATTAAAATTGGTTAAGTGTTATTTTTTTTTAAATCTTTAAATGACTCCTAAAGAATAATAAAAATCAAGATATATGGCCAAACAAAAAAAATATATAGGCATAATGTCTTTTTGATGTTCCAAAAATTTATTACTTTTTTTATGTTTTAAGATTTATTATGTAACAAAATCATTTTTATCGACTCGTACAGAAACAAATCTATTAAATGTTAAATGTGAAAAAGTACTGGCCCTTTTGTTCAACCTTGAGGAACTTCAGTTTCAATTTGTATTATAATTATCGCTTTGGAACGTTTTATGTCATATAAATTGAAGATAGTTGATCTAGTCATTTACCGATTCTTAATGATTTTCTTGCACAACTAAAGACATCTGCACTCATATACGCCCCATAATTCCTTTTAATTTTCTAATTACCTCGTCGAAATGTATAGCTAATTTCTTTTTTATCTTCCAAACTAGAGAATTTAGCGTGCAACTAAAATCAAAAAAAAAAAAAAAACAAAACCAACAACATCTGCTTTTCTAAAAACCACGCATCCACTATCTGTGTAAGTAATTTTGTGTTGTATTTTCACTTCACTCTGATGGGGCTAAAATGTAGGTTAATAGGTACAAAGCGGCATGAGTTGTATAGATCTAGCCAGTTGCTGTTGTAGTTGTAAGTATGTATATTTTGCCGACAATCTGCAAATAATTTTTTGCTTCTTATCTATATAACTCAAACCTCTACTGTCTACTCTCTACTATATAATTCTCGTAAATGAAAAACAAGCAAAAAAAAAAACCTAAAACAAAAATGAAGTAAAGAAACATCCTAGAAAAAGATATGTGCGCTGCGCTGCCGTGCTCTAAATTTACCCATTTGCGCCGCGATGCACTTAGAGAGAAGCATTTTTAAGTCGTTCGTTCTAAAAACCTACAACAACAACAACAAAAACAGATTGATGCAAAATCCAGTCGTCCATCATAAAAGATTACATAATAAACGAACGTGCCTGTGCGTCGTCGATTTATTGATTGAATGTCTGTGTTTTTTTTTTTTTTTGGATTTTATTTTTGTAAAGCTCCAGGAAAGTGCCTATTTTTAAATTTTATATGATACGCGTACCTACTTAAAAAAGATCTAGGCATTTAGTCTGGGTTCCACTTGACTTTATATTTAAATGATTCATTCTCACCAAAATTATAAAGATCTTATTGATAAAATTTTTTTTTTATAAGACAAGAAAATTCTCATAGCGAATCATTATTCAAGTAATCTTTAAGTACTTACCTATTAGAAGAATAAAGCAAGAAAAGTAGTTAAAATATTATTTATCTACCAGTAAAAATAATATTGGCCATAGTATGTAGCCCAGTGTGATACCACATCGACTTCAAACTCATATGACAACCTTCCTGCAAATAGAACATGGCATTTGGATCTATCAACAACGATCGGCAAGGTGTTGATCTGGTTGATACAGGAAGATTTAGTGCGGACACACCTGCTTGTTCGACGTCGAGGTGTCTTCTAAGTGCCCTTTGGTCGCTCCAAAACAATTTTTGCTATTATCTTGTTTTCTTTCATCGCCAATGTTTCGTCGATGTTTCTCTTGCACATTTCTTAAAGCACACCACTGGTTTTGGATCAAGGCAGATTTTGCTCTACCTACTGATGATGTTTCTCAGTAAAAAGAATAGTATCTAAGTTATTGGGGCTCTCAGAGACCTTTTAGTATATTGGTATTGAACTTTGTATTCCTTCCGTTTTATCTAAAGGAAGTCACAGGACAACCTCATATCCTTCTGTCTATTTCTAACTTCAAAGACTTGGACTTGGATGTGTCTTGCATATTTGTCAACTTCTAGCTGATTTTATGGCACGTCTTGTGTTCAAAAGTGGTACAACCAATTATTATAAAAGGTATAAAATGCCTCAGCCTCTTGTTGTTATTTCGAACCTTGGCATCAAAAATTCTCATTATTATTATGACGTCTCCCTGGCACCAGTAGTGTATTGAGGGGGGATGAGGCTCAGGGGGCTCGAGCCCCCCCCCCCCCCATGTGTCCAAAATTATGATATTATTTAGGTAAATTCATCATAATGTTCATGACTTGATTAACTGAAAGTTTTTCGTAAATCTTAGCGATTTAGAGGGAGCTTACTAGAGCCCCCCTTCCCCATGTCTATATGACCCAGTCCAAACCTAAAAAAATTAAGTAACATTTTTTTGTCACTAGGGCGACAAAAGTTGACCCAATACTTCATCAAATCTAGCAAAAATGACTTCAAATTGAAAATTGGGCACTACGATGCAAACATACAATCTGACTTTTGGCCTCTTCGTCAGTCAAAAATTAGCCCAATAGAACCGACTTTTGTTTAAAATACAAAAGATTTTAAACCAACCTACCAAAAAGGTGCCGCTCCGTTTGCTGATTGAATGCATATCTATAAGCATGGATTGTGGTACTCGTATAAGCGATGAGCCAAACCTATAAAGATATAATGTATGTTTTGTGTTTGATGTGTATCTTTTGTATCTTCAAATAGAGAATTGTTAGAAATATACCAAACAAATGAAAATAAATTCTTTGTATTCTTTTTCATTCTCAAGGCTGCAGTTAAAGCGTCATCTCTAACTGACAGAACATAATAAAAATACACGAATAAACGACGAAACACGGACAAAAAGCCAACTAATTTACAAAAGCTTTTCGGTCGGTCTCGCTACAAAATTCTCAATGGTGCAGTATTAGCCGGCAGCAGCGGCGCATCGACACAGTCCGCGCCACAACGCTCGTCAACGGTGCCGTCCATCCAAATTGTTTGAGGAATGTGTGTTTTTAATTTTATTTGTAAGTGGGTGGGTGGTTGGAAGTGGAGGAAGCAAAGGCATCATCATCAGCACCACACATGCATTTTGGCTTTTTGTGGATGATGAAAAACTGAAAAGCTGACGTTCTTTTGTCAAAAAGTTAATTTTATCTTTAGATTTTTTTTGTGTAGGTATCTGCATGTGTGTGTGTGTCATGGGGGGCTTAAACGACAAAACAAAAATAGAAGGGGCAGAGGTGAAGATAGGAGAGTGTGTTTTTGGCGGTAGCATGTGGTGATGTGCTGGACAAGACTTCAACAATGGACTTTTTCTATATCTCTCAAACAATAATATTCAAAAGTATCGTTAAAAAAAAAAACGTATTATACTTTTTTCTGTTGCTTTTGATGTTAGTCTATTTTGTTTTGTTTGTTTGTGCTCCCACATGATGTCATCTGCGCTATGGCTTAGCGGCTTATTCTAATGAGTGCACTATACAAACAGTCAAAGTTCTCGTTTTAGACATACATATTTGACATTTCCTATTAGCTGACACAGTTGTTGTACTTTTTTTTTTTATTTTGTGTCCTAATGTTGAAAAAGGAACATTGCGACCTCATTCAACTCATACTTTTCATAAATTTCCAAATATCTAGTGTTGCCTTAAAAGATTTGTGAAATTTCGGTATCTAAAGGGGGGGTTCACATTGACTAACTTACCAGACGACCAAATGAAAGCTCTGGGCAAATATCAAAATCATTTGAAAACCATCCGACGACTGTAATTTTTCCATTTTGACAGCTCGTCGTCCGGTAAGTTGGTTAGTGTGAAACCCCCCTTAGAACCCTCATAGGTAACTTACCATTTAGATGTGCCAATGTCATTAGCAACGCCATTGATGACAGGAGGTGTAAATTTTGACATTTGTTAGCAGCTACACCAACCAAAATAGCGTAAAATAAGTTTTTATCCATACTGCGTCTGTTTTCACCCCAATAACAGCACAATGAATATTCATTTAACGGAGATTTTACTGTTTTATATCCTCATTAAGGTGCTGGTGCTCCCACTTTAAGTTTATGGCTGCACTAATGCATTTATGTGTGATCTCCAGGGTCAGGATGGATTGCTTTTTTTGTTTTTTGTTTGTTTCAAATTTAATCACCTTAGCAGTGAAAAACTATCCAAATCCAGCTTTATTCTTTATGGCTTATTAATATTTCCCCCAAACGAAAAAAAAGAAGAAAAAGAACACCTTTGTTTGGGATTTAAAAGACAAAGGATCATAATTATTATCCGCCCCCACAACAAAGACGACAAACAACGTGCAGATATTAATCACAGCACAAATTCCATTTGTATAGTTGTTCTGTCCACTTTACATCTGGCGCTGGCCTGGCCAGGCAGTAGCCAGCAGCAGCAGGTCTGTGAGTTTGTCATAACTCGGACAATGTCAATGTCATTTAATATATCAAAGTAAAATATCAGATCAGAAAATACGATCACCGCACCTCACCGGTCGGTCGGTACTCGGTAGTGGCAGGAGGCAGTTGGTTGGTTGAGTCTTTCAATCTTCATTTCGAAGTTCAAACAGAGAGTGACCATTTTCGGAGTCTCTCAGACACAAATAAGCGATATATAATTCGCTTGATATGGAGATAAAATAAATTTATAAAAAAAAAAAAAATGCACATGAGTAGAATTTCTTTTCGATTGTGGAATTTTTATTTGCGAGAGATTGAAAAAAAAATATGGAAAGACTTGCTGCGCAGAAATGATTTGGTTGACGAAATTCTTAACATCGTCAACCAGAAAGCAACGAAAATGTAATAAATTTTGTACTTTTGTTGTTGTTGTTGCTTTCGGTTGATGGACTTGGATTTTTGGCTACAAAGAGGTGTTTTTTTTTCTTTTGGCTCTGCAAGCGGGCTAACATAAAGTATTCTCTTCATAATGCAATTAAAATTAATGCAAATTTTTAAGTGAATTTAAATGGTTTTTTGTTGTTGTTGTTTGTTTAATTAATAATGGATAATGATCTGTTGGCTGAAAAGGAATTATGACTAAGCTAAAGAGTAAGTTTGCATTTTGAACGATGGAATGTTAATGTTTGACTTGAAGAATGCGTTTCTCATTTTCTGTTTAGGACAGACAATTTGGTACAATTTGTTTAATAGGCTTGAATGTGAATGTTTTTGTTCCGGTGGCATCGCGAAATTGAAGACTGTACAAGGATTTTTATTTATTTTTTTGACTACAAAACGGTTTTCTCAGTTTTTCTACATTTTACAACCGATTTCTTCACAAACTTCTAATGCTTGTTCCAGTCCTAGTCTTAAAGTTAGTAATGTCAATTTGGAACCGAGAATGGTTACCTTGTTTAAATAGAAATGGCAGCTGCCCAAAACAACATTTAAGCACGAGACAACCTGTTAAGTAAAAAGGCTGCTATCGTAGGATTCGGTTCCTTCTAATATAAGACCCATTGTGCAGGTTTTTTGCTAAAAACGCTTACTGTGAATTTTACTCGCTAGGTAGCCTTATTGCCTTTGCTTGACTTTAAATCTATTAACCAACGCCATAGATATCAACTTTAGACGTCGCAAGTCACCGTACCAAAGACCAAATAAGCAAAGACTGCTTAAGAGCTCTATAAACGATTATTTTTTCGCCAAGGAATCAATTCGGTAAGAATAGACTATTCGTTGAAAATCAAGAGAGAAACAGTCTACGGAACGCACAGAAAAGGGCAGGTACCTATCACCATGTCGTTCACAACGTTCTTCCTCTGTCCCTATTTTAAGAATGGTGTTAAGGAGGTCACAGCTCATCGCATCGCCTTGTCTAAAACATATTTTTGTCACCAAGAGCATCGTTAAGATCTTAATCTCAATCTTAATGACCTTAACGAAGCAGCATGCGTTCTTCGTCGTCATATGGGGCCGAATCGTCGAATATGAAAACGAGCCAAGGTAAACGTATTTGCTATTTGTGTCTCCGTCTTTTTCTACAGATTATATAGAGACAGCAATCGTCTGTTAATACCCTTTCAGAATCAAGTCTGGAAAGTATCTACCCCGCCGAAGAACTGGTATGCGAGAAACTGGTGTACTTAAATACTAATAACGTAAATGTACTAGATGTGTTGACCCAGTTAAAATAATAAGTTCGATACATTATTGAAAGGATATCCGATCATCTTTATCAAAAAAAGTAAAAATTGTATATTTCCACTACTTGCGAACTGCTAGTTTCCGGTATGTTTTCATTTTCGAAATCAAATAGTTTATTTTTAGAATATATTCAATGTGCCAAGAGTGCCAAAGATCCATACTACATATTCTAGCCCACTACTAACTTCATCATTGCATTTCATCCATAAATAATTTTTTTTTCTTAAATCAATCGATTTCCAAACAAAAATATAGAAGGACGCTGTTGCAATTCAAACAATAAACAAAAAAAAAGTTTCACTCCGACCGAGCCACCGCACCACCTCACCATCGTCCGGTCCGAGTTCTCACTAGTCTGGAATTTGTGTTAAATGACGCGAAATGAAAACAAAAAATTACGTTGTTTTCAACATCTCTCGGTATCTCTGAAGATTGAAAACAAAAAAAAAATACAGAGGAACACTCAAAAACTATGTTGTCCTCGAAAATTTGTTTTTTTCATATTCTTTGCGTGACTTTACGCAAATTATGTTTTCGAATCACCATTCCTATACCTACGTTAGCCAAAGCAATAACCCAGAAACGCCTTGTGTTGGCGATGTGTTCTCATTGTCGGAGGTAAATACAAATTTGGCTATTGGGTTAGGATTGCCAACTCGTGTTTTTTTGACATTCCCAACGCCAAAAAACTCGGTGTCTGTAAATTGTTAGGTGTGACGCATTATTCTAAAACTGAATTCAGGTTTTTCGTCTATAGATTTAAGAAAATCTCCTTTAAATTGTCAGCAAGTTGGCAACCCTAAACGGAATGGTCATTTTACAAAATAAAATTTAAAAAAAAAAAAACTAAAAATTTTCAAATGGGAAAAACCGAGGGAAAAACAAACTGAAGAAGCATCACAAGCAATAAAGTAGATTACCCCAGTCCCGGTCCAGAAATAGATTTTTTTTCCCTACAGACAACTACGACGCCAACAACTGCTGACGCGAGCTAACAGATAGTTGGTCTGCCACTGCATTTTCACTTGTAGTACGTTGTGCCATGTGGAAAGAAAGAAATGTGAATTTGCTAAAATTTATGAGAATCCAAATGCAAACGTTCAATATGATGACTGAGACTTGTGAAATATTGACCATTGATAGGTTGTTGTATATAGCTTCTAGGTAAAGGCACTAGGTGGCGAACGAGATGGATGCTGTGTGTATTTTCTTTGTATTTGAATTTTGAGTTCAGTGTTTTTGTTGAGTTTCTTTGTATAGAATTTTAATTGAGTCATTTTTTTTTTTTTTTTTTTTACTCAAAGGATACAAAGATTCTTTGAAACAGGAAAGGTATGCTAACAAAAGCAATTTCAGTTTTATTTTTTATTTTTTTTTTTTATCTGACGGAAAAGCAATAAATGTAGCGCAAAAGTTGTCAAAAAGTGTCACAACCAAAAAGATGTTAAACGTGTTTATGGAGCTTTTGATTGACGGTAAAATGTAAAATGTATCAGAAGCTTGTGTCTTTTCATGACAGATTGACTTTGGAAAATAAAATAAAATTAACTTTGTTAGAATTTTCGTTGTTTCTAAAAGAAAACTTACCGGAAATTGGAGGAATATGAAGAAATATAAAAAACAAATAGCAGAAGAAGGTAATTACTCTGCTTATTTAAAGCAAGACAATTCTTTATGTCTGTTAATTGGCGCCCGGGTAAAACCAAAAAGATATTCTTTAACTTATGTAAATGACTTTTCGATATTTTTGAAGGGCTAAAGTGAGTTAAATTTTAGGGCAGCCAAAGTTCAAGTCACTCGATAGATAGATTTCTGCTTGAGCATGTCCCATAGACCATGCTCAATGCTTTTTTCGGATACCATAACGATATCTTCAATTTAGTAGTATGCTTACTGCTCTTACTCATCAAAAATTCATCACACTGCTGTCAAGTGTAAAGTATAAAGGCCCTTTCTGCACATAACACTAACAGCCTTACCAAGAAAATTAAACCCAAAAACTGTATTTGCAAGTTCAAGTAATGAGATTATTTATTATTAGTTCAGACGATGATAGTAAAAAGACAGTCGAGGAAAGAAGAAGAAAGAAGATTCCTTTTTCACACTTCATTCCATCAATCACAAAACTATATTTTCACCTTATCCGAAAAATCTAATTTCCCTCTCTAATGAAGTCATCAGACAAAAACTATTGTACACCTTCAAAATTTTTTTTCATTTACTAATATCAAGATAAAAGAAAATCTATCCATATCACAAATGTAAAAGCAGCTTATAAAGAACCTCCTCAACAAAGTACAAGAACAACAACAAAAAAAGCGAAAAATAATAATAAAAAGCTTTTGCATTCCATCATCATTAATCTGCTTCTACTTATGAAAAAGAACAGAAGTTCCTGCTTGCTATCGTAAAGATGTTTTTTTTTTTTTTTTTTTTGGTTCACGTATGGAACTGTAGGTACTGTAACCTTTCAACACCGACCGACCGACATCGAAACCATCCGCATCCATCTATACTCACCTATTGAAAATTATAATTCAGGAAAACACTTTCTTATACATTTCTCTTTCGGATTTTCAATCTATCGTCGATATAAATTCAATATAGAACCAAACCAAACCAAACCAACAACAACTAAACACACAATATTCAAGGAGAGCTTATACGAGCGTTATAGAAGAAATTGTTGTTGTTTTAGATATCTCGAAAGAAGGAAATTTTATTACCACCACATGGAACCACCACATTGTTAGTTGTTGTTGTTGTTGTTGGTTTTTTTTCTGATACGTGTATATTTAGAACTCAGGTCTTTTACGAAGCTCCTCCACCAGCAGCCTCCCCCATCATCGTCAGTCGTCGTAGTCATCATCATCATTTGTTGGGTGGAAATCATTCCTTTACACTATACTTTCCTACCAACAGCCATTGCTCCCCACATAGAAACCCTGATTCACCATTCTTTTTGGATGATGGTCGTTTGGTGCTGATTCTTTAAAGTTGCTTCTGTTTCTGGTGGCTGCTGCTGCTGCTAATGTTGTCACATGCATACCTGCTTATCAAGGCGCATGAGCTCTCTTTTTAATTTTTTTTTTGTTCGTTTTTTTTTGTCGAGTTGAGTTAGTCTCTTTGGAGATTTAAATCTATTATTAGACAAGCCTTTTGGGGTGCTTATAGGGTTGCCAAAAGAATTCTTGTTACATTTTTTTTTCAGAGAAAAAAAAAACTAAAAAAATTGTGTTCCCATACTTAATGCGTTAAAATAAAATAAAGTAGTGGCAAAAATCTGGCCCCACGTTGGGCGCCACCTTTGGATATGCAAACATGCAGTAGGAAACTTAGACACCCATCCATTTTTGCTGCCAGGACAGTCTTAGGGTCCCTGTAAGCTCTTAAGCTTACTATTAGTGAAACGAGTGGATGGCTTAAAGTTTTGGGAATTCTAATTTTCATCCTTTACTCGACAACATCTCAAACGTACGTTACAAAATGAACTGGACTGGGTTAATACACACAAAAATTCTTGACATTGGCGTTTGCTATGCCGTTAATATCGCTACACATTATATTGTATTTGTTACTACTTGCATCTAACTGGTATAAAAAGTAGACTTTTGAAAATGTTGTATACTTTTCCGCGTGCATAGCTGCTCTTAAAACAATTGATAGAAAAAACATTCCAACTTAAGGCAACCTTTGGTAGTCACACTTTTTATTCTGACTGGTAAAAACTGACATTTGGTTTTTATTACTTCTTCCACTAGGTACGTCATTTGTGGCTTACATTTTGAAGGCAAATCATTTTTGCACTCGTACTATTGTACTTTTCTCTACTTATTGGAATAAATTTGTTAAGAGCCAATTTATTCTGATTGGTATAAACTGAGATCTGCTTTCTTACTTATCACTATTTGTGACGTAAACTTTGCTATCAAATTATTTTTAGAAATAAAAAAAACTTTATAAAAATAATATACTTTTGCATTGGTTTTACGCTATAACAACACATTTTCAGATAAAATATCTCACTTCAAATCTGATTGGTATAAAATGATCCAGAGTGAATTCTGCCAATCCTCGCTTTCTGACATTACTGATTATTAATCCTTCCTTTAGGCACGGCGCCTGAGCCCAAATGGTAAAAAACCTGTTTTTGCTACATTTTTCAAATACATAAAGTTCCTGTCTGCTCGGGGAAAATGTAATTCGACAAAATTAAACATGTTACACGATGGCAACCCTTAATTGCAGAAAAACCAGCAACAGCACTTGCCCACCAAGCACAAGTCATCCAAGAGTTGTTGGCTGCTGCTGCTGCTGCTATTATACCAGAGAAGAAAAGTCGGCTTTTTAACGTTCTTGGAAAAGTTAAATCAGACATTTTGACGAGAGCTTTTTTTTCTATACAGAAACAGATATATTTATATTACCTCTATAAGCGGCATGCCACACATTAGAGCAGCAGAGCTGTTTCGCCTTCTTCGTTCAACTTCTGTCACGAGAGAGAGAGTTGAATGAGGTACTATAATACCTACCAGCCATTCAGTATTGGCTCAAAAGTTCTCTGGTGATGTGGTATATAGCTACTCTTGAAGAAGAGAAGCAGAAACAGCGTGCAACAATTTATAACTATAACAAAAACCAAATCAGCAAACAACAACAACAACAAGAAAAATAAAGGGATATATTTTGTTTTCGGTTTTTGTCCACTTTATTTTGGCTAGAAGCCAATGAGACCAAATAACGACCACCACCACCACCGCATCAAACAGAAGCAGCACCAACAGCTGCTGCTGCTGCTGCTGCCGTGAGACGAACGAACGACAACAACATCACCAGAATCATCAGCGTATTTTGTTTTTTTCTTTTTTTGTCAAGCCTTTTGTGTACCACACATGATCGCGACATCAGTCTGCTGCCGCCAGCAGGCACTCTAAGGTGTCTCCATATTTCCACGACATAAAGTACCTACGTGAGTGTTTGAGTGCTAACCGCGTGCGTTTCGTTTCATCGCCGCCGCCAAATAGTTTTTAAAGACCTCCAAAAACGTATTTGGGGGCCAACTTTATTAGCTCTTCTTCAACTTATTCGGTCGAAGATACTCTCCAACTTATGTAAAAAAAAATAAACGAAAAAATTATCTAAATTTTAAGATCTCGAAAGAAAGTGAAAAGGTGACGCCGCCGCCGCGCCGCCCAAGATGGTTGGGGCCAAACATTACATTACCGGTGTCACATTACCTACCGACCCACATTTTAGTTCATGCCATTCAAAAGAGGCTCTTCCCATTCCATCCTGTAGGCCGAAATAAGTTTTCGTCTCTGCACATAGTTCGCAAGGTACTCTTACCTATAGTGTCGCGCAATAATTCTCCTCGAAACGACCGCGACCTCGTCGTTATCGTCATCAGTCGCCACAGAACTAAAGATAGAAATTCTCCATAATATACTCACTCATAATGGGTATCTAAGTATCTTATAGTTTCTTAGTCCCTTTTACTGGATATGTGGCGGAGTTTAGACCATCATCGCTGTAATTGTCATTGTTAAGCTGAAGAAATTCATTATTGCTTTGCGGTACGGTTCAGTTCGGTTTTGGCTTTTCCCGTTCTCTGCTTTTTTTCGTCGTCGTTTTTTTGTGTTTTACTTGGTCTTGGCTGCTTTTGGCAGGAAGCCATGTTCTGGCCGAATTCATTGTGAAGTGGTGGTGGCTGTTTTTTTTTTTTTTTTTGAGATGTTTACCAAAGTGCGGTGGATGTTATTTGTATCTGTTTTTACAAGAGTGCGACAGTTTTGTGGTTACGCGAGTGCTGTCGGTCTATGAGTCAATTTGGGCCAAGGTATTTACCGACAACTACTATACTGTACAAGTCGACCAATATGACCATCATTATTTGTGTTATGTTTTATTTTATTTTTTTTTCTGTGTAAAAATGTGTGTGGAGTAGAGTTAATGAAAACGTTTTGGAAGCCAGCTATTTTAAATCAAACAAAACAACAACAACAAAAAGATACATTCTAATTGAAAACTAGAGGATTCGAGACGAGATAGATACTAAAACGCGATACGACGGAATATTTTATGTTCGTAGATACTATCAGGTGGGTGTATCTTTTTATCTATCTATTCATTATGAAGAAGTAAAATTTGTGTGTTCTTTATGGCTGACGATTAAAAGGTAGGATTATAGAGCTCCTCTGGTATCTCAATTTCTCTGCGTGTTTATATACTTTATATCTATATTTGATTGGCCTTAATTTTTCGTGTTTTTTTTTTGTTGTTCCTTCTTCTTCGCTTCACACTTTCATAAATAAAATTCTTGTGTAGATTTTTGTTTAGTGCTTTATCATTGCATTGTGTATATTATCCTTGGTAAATCCTTGAGAATGTTTTCCCCCCTTTCTCTCTGTTGTTGGTTGTGTTTATTTCTTTAAGCGTTTAACTTTGACCTTCTTCAAAATATTAAATCGAAAGGGTTGATTTTTGTATCCATAAAGGAAATCCCTTTCTCTCTCTCTATCTCTATAGATGATGATTTGATTTTGCATTAATATTGATTTTGAATTTTTTTTTTGTTTTTGGGCAAAAATTCATGTTTCTAAAAGCATCTTGGCAATTTGTATTAATTTTTAATTAGATTTTACCAGAAGAATGTCTATAGAAGTAGGAGAGGTGGGTTGATAATTTGGTAAAATTAAAGTAAGGACTTAAGGTTTAAATTAGAGGAATTTGATTTTTGGTGGAGATTTAAATATTTTATTAAAGATGGATTACAAAATTAAAGATTGTTTGGTTTATGTATACATCACTAATTTTTTACTAGCGCACTAGGCGAGTAGGTAGTTTGTTCAATCTGTTTATCCTTTTAAGTTCTTTTTTAATAAACGTAGGTTTTGTTTATTTTTATACAAATTTTTTGTTTGTAAAGAATTTTCAAAATATTAAAAAAAATATGAATTTCATTAGTAATCCAAATTTTTTCCGTACCGTTGCAAGATTTTTTTAACAAAAAAGTGTAAAACATTGATTTTTACCAAACATTTTGAGATTTAAGTATTTCGGTTTTTGGACAACTACATTATTTTAAAAATCAGTACCATTGTTCGTGGGAACAATTAAAAAAAAGTGTTGAAATTAATAGTACTCCCCATACAAGAGTGACATTTCTAGATGGTTTTTGTATTGAAAGTACAAGAAGGTTTATTCAGAATGGCTGAATTTCGAACTTAACCTAAGTTTAGGTAATCCGCAGTCATCCTTTTGGTGTTTACAGATTCCAATTATCTTGATTCAAAAGTTATCGTGTTTAAAATTTTCCAACGCCAACGACGACGACGACGACAACGGCATACGTACAAATGGCTCGAAATCGTGTTTTCTTTACGTTTCATGATGTTTCTTTATTAAGTAGACTAATTCTGAAAACAAACTTGTGTGCCAATCGCTATACTTATCCTTTACACAACGTGTACGAAAAAGTAAAAATGCCAAAATTAAGCTAGAATTAATTAACACTTGAAAACCAAATTTCGAAAAAAAATCTAGCCCGTTTTCAAAAAAATTGATTTAACAAAAAAAATATTTTTTTGAATGCGTAATTTAAAAATTATCAATTACAACGACTCTTTGACATGTAAACTTTTGAATTCCATATTTTTGGGCCTACAGTTAATAACTGCAATAAGGTAAGACTTGATAAGCATCATATGTTAATGAAATGTTTTGAAACCAAATGACTTTTAGCTGACTTAATGGTGAAAATGATTGGAGCAGCATCTGTCAAAGTATCACATACACCGTGCCAAGCAAATAGAGCTCTTTAGAAAAAAAAACGATACATCTCTGTTTCAT
Source organism: Meliscaeva auricollis (assembly GCA_948107695.1). Classification (NCBI taxonomy): domain Eukaryota; kingdom Metazoa; phylum Arthropoda; class Insecta; order Diptera; family Syrphidae; genus Meliscaeva; species Meliscaeva auricollis. Next base: position 8,050,953 of record OX403618.1, read on the forward strand.
TCTGTCTCATAGCTTCTAAACGTTAAATCGACACTTTAGCCCAATGACGTTTAAGTAATCAATTGACTAATGTCGTCTTCCATTCACCAAAAAAGAGTCGATTTTGTGAATCTGACAGCTAAAATAAAATAAAGTTTACTTACTCACGCATAGGCTAGTTTATGTCTATGATAGCTGAAACACTCCTTTTATTGTGTTTTTCCACTATGACATTTGGTTAAGGTGCTGCCAAATGCTATTTATGTACAGATTTTTCTGTTTAAATCTTATACATAAGTATTTGTCCCAATTTTTTAGTTATAGCAATTAGTATGACATCTTTGTCTTCTGTAGTGAAACATTTGTGTATAAATGAATCATCAGTTAATCTTTGTTTAATATTTTCAATCACAGTAAATACAAACCACCAAGTGACATTTTGGAACCAAAAAAAAAATTCAGAAAAGAAAACTTAATGTGTGTTTGACAAAAACAGAATACAAATTTAGCACAAGGATGTGCTGTGTTATGTGCTTTAACACACATAAATATGTGTACTGAGTATACCTAAAAAAAAAAAACAAAAAACTGTTAGATGAGATAGAAATCCCCATTTTTATTTACTTCTCTTCGTTGGTGGCATATTTCTTTATTTTTTTTTTTTTTGTTATATTTTTAATTTAGTTTTTTTTTTTATTATTTTTATTATCCTGGCGCAGCAGCACACACATCTCCATCAGCACCTACAACTAGCTATTTTTCATTTTTATGATGACAAAATCATGCACACACATCAAGTGGAGTCAAACGTCTGCATGACCTTCTGCTTTGACAAATTCACTCGCCCCATCTCTTGTTTTACATTTTAGCGCAAACATCTCGCTCTCTCGTCTTCCTGTGTGCTGTATCCTGTGTGTGTGTAGAAGTATATATACTCGTATAACTGTGCTCCATCTCATGTCATCCCCCTGTAGCCCACTTTGAATGCAATGTCCTTCTTCTGACATGGTCCCTCTGTGGTTTGGTAATAACATCAACAACAGCTGTGCAGAGCACCTCTTCTCGCTTCATATTCGAAACACAGGGTGGCGCACAGAGCAGAGGTCTTCCTCTGACAATATATATAAACTTAGAAAAAGCAACAACAACAAAAAATGTTATTAACAAACTCGCATGGTTAGAGTTGGTAGTTACAGCAAAATGTCAAAGCGGGACTAGAGCTAGTGCAGCGCCCCCTCTCGGTGATGGGTGGTTGGTAGGTGTTTTGTTTGGTTTTGTTGGCTAAAAATGAAGACAAAAGCTTTTTCTCATCCACGTCGTCGTACACATATACAACAGGCAGATATAGAATGACAGCTCGCTAAGAAGGCAGAGAGGGCATGCCGGCAGAGGGGAAATAGACAAATCGTTCTAATGTGTGTTGTACACACACATGTGCTACCGGGATTAGTTCCAATAGCTTGTTCTTTTTTTGGAAAAGTATACTCGAACTGGTGTGCATCTGGCTATATAGGTGGATTGGATGATATAGCTTTCATTCCCCCCCTGTTGTCCCTTGTATCTTAGGTGCTGTTGTTGGATACCATCCCATCATCGACCAACAAAACTCTCAACCACTAAACCCATATTGGCAGCATTGTCGGTGTTCTTTGCTGCAAAATTCGTGCCAAACATCTCAGATGGTTTTTTTTTCCTTTCCTTGCAAAGATGGCCTTTGCTTTCAACAAAACGTCGCCGTCGTCGGTCGTTCGAGAGTACGGATGTACGGAAACGGGACACAATCAGGTGTTTGATGATGTATGGCTCTTTGAAGGATATCCTTGGTGCTTGTAGATAAATGTATATGTACCCACTTAGATTTAGAGTGGCAAACAACGATTGGGTGCGCTTGTCATTCAGAGGTAATTTAGATAAGTTATAACTTTGTTACAATTGGTTTTGAAGTATGATGGAACATTTTTATGTAATATACATAGTTTGGTGCTTTAATAAGTCCTTGAGAATGCAGGTGCCAAAAAGTACATGTCATTTATTCAAGATTGTGTTGTAATATTTGTTAGAGAGAGAGAGAGAGAGAGAGAGAAAGAGGGATACAGGGAAAGTTAAACAGATTATAGTAACATGCATATGCTTGGAGTGTAGATGTGTCTGATACTGCCTGTAGGAACATACTTCTACTTTGTGATTTATGAATTTTTGTGTGACAAATAGTTGTTTGCAAGAAAAGTTTCATGCATAGTAAATTTCTTGTAGGATACAAAAGAAAAGCCTAAGGTGTTTACTTTAACACGAACATACTCAGGGATGGTTTTCGGTTTTATTGTTTATCATGTTAATAGAAGTCGTCCAAGAAGGCCGTTTAATTTTTGTTAACTAAGTACCGACCTTGGCGAATAGTTAGTGCGATAGACTTCACATCGGAAGGAGGTCTGGGTTCGAGGGCCTGAAAAACCTTTGCAGAATGCCGGTCCCTATAGCTAGCTCCCTCCAGTTACGCAACCCAGTTAGTTGAGATCATTATCGACGTACTACCTTGACTATCAGGTTTGAATGATCTCGAAGACTCGTTAGGCTATAAAGGTCTCCTTAGTTCGATGAAAGATGGGTTCGCAAAAGTTATTTGTTAGATCTCTGCACTGATGTCATTTTCCAATACAATAATGGTCCTAAGTAAATAAATTCTTTTACTACTCCAAGTTTCCTTCCCCACTGAGGAAAACTAGAAAAAATCCAAGAAAAGCCATAAAAACTGTATGGTTTTCAGCCTGTCCCCAACAACGAAAAGTCTGAAATCCACGAAATAAATGCTGGAGCGCCCCAAGGTTCCGTTCAGTCTCCTATTCTTTTTCTCATTTGTATCAACAATCTCCTGTCTTAAGCTTCCAAACCTTTCAATTATTTTCATGCCGAGATTTGACTTGGCTCTGCAAAGTGTATAGCTCGTCCCTATTGACTGACCTGTCATACTTCCTGAGCAAAACCCATCTCAAGTACTTTAAAAAGTGGATATGGGTAAATTCTTTTCAAACATTTTGTTCGTCGATACTGAGTGTGAATTATAGTTTCGGAAAAAAATTTCTAAATACTTCAACTTTTTCCCTAAAAACTATCCAAGTTATTTGAACATACAAAATTGATAACCCCAAACCTAGATTATGCCAAGGCAGAAGCAATATACGGCTTATAATGGTGGAAGCAAAAATATACAAGAAACCACCGCACCGCCTGCTTTGTAAACAATAGAATAGAGGGTGGTCTATGGAAAATTAGAAGCAGCACAAAAAAAAAGAAGAACAAAAAAAAAACAGAAAATCTTCCAAGAAGCTGAGGTATGTATAATTATCTAAGAAGGCCACATATACATACTACCTACCAGAAAGCCTATTCTACCACAAAATCTCAACCCCAATCTTTCGATCCTCAACCTCTCAACCACTGCAGAACCAATAGCCGGAGACGGAGACACACCACACACAACTCGGCTTAGCTCAGCACAGCATATTCAACATCAGTAGTATGTTGCCGTCATTGCTGCTGCTCCTGCTGCTGATGATGATTATGAGAAAAGTGCGGTCGGTCATGCTGCCAACCTTACATCAAAAAAAAAAAAAAACAAAAAAAAAACTTCTATAGCATGTGTGTTGTTTGGATGGGCGTCTAAAATCCTTCAAGGATTTGATGATGATGACTTAGAGATATCTCTGATAAAAAAGAAAACAAGAACATCACTTGCTACTACATAGAGTACTTCTCTTTGACATAGTTCCACATGCCACATTAAGAAAGTTTAAAGAATTTCTAAAGTTTACAAAATGAAAGAAAAATGGTTTAATATTAATCCAGCCTTGGAGGAATCAGGTAGGTAGGTGGCACTTGTAATATTTTACCTTATTACAAATTCCATGTTGAGTTCAGGTTGCACTTAGGGACCTCAAGTTCTACAACGTTTTGATTATTTATGGAAAAAAAAAAATTAACAGATCAGTGAAAATGTTTGACTGACCATCTTTATATGGTATTAAGCATTTAGGCAGTTATTAAAGTTATTGACAGCGATAATAAACAGAAGGTATGAGCATCAGATTTTTGACAGTTTTTCTGTGACGTCATAGTTACGTCGAACGTCAGTTATGGATTGGAGAAAACATTTTTTTTCATTAAAAACAAAAACAATGCAACTGCTATTTGCAACAACAAACCCCATTGCCAGCATCGGAGATAAATACTACGTCAAAATGGCGACATGGTGTTCATAATAAGCATACCTTTTTTTCTGTTTATCATGTTGACAGCTACTTGACAAGAACAGAGATAGTCAGTGAATATGAAACGGAGCTTGCGAGCCAGCTACATTGAAGTTAAGTTATAGGGATATTAGGGGATCATAGGCTGCTGTTCACCATCAAGGTCATTAAATCAGCTGAGTCTACCTTAACAGTGTCACTTTTCATCAAAACCTATTATTTGGACCGCTCTGTTCCCCAGTCGGAGAACTTCGATTTTTGCGAAAAGTTTCAACGGTTTGAAATCATCGGTATATAGTAATAATCTTTCATTACTGATATGGGAAACTCTACTGAATAATTATGAAGCTTTAATGAATCATTTGACGTTTTATTACTGAAACTGAAAAAAAACAACATCGATGGTATATTTTTTCCAACCAAAAAGTTGTAATGACTGCTTTAACAAACGATTTGAAGAAGAGCTACTGTGTCGAATGACATCTCGATGGTGTACTATCAAACTTTTAGAAAGGGCCGTTAATAGCATAAGGTTCTTTCTGCAAAAGAAAGAGATCTTCATTTGTCCCCGCCTCATAGTGACCATGGTTTTCTAAAGTCTTAGAATATATAAAACCAAATAAATAAGGAAATTATTTGAATTTCTGATTTTACGATTGAAGTACTCAGAACATGGCCACAAATAGAAAAGTTGCAACTAGGAACATCGACATTAGATAAATTTACAAAGATTTTATGTTTACTTTTATGTTTTGTCTTTGATTTTTAAGCTTGCAAAAACATTAATCTGACATTTAAAACAAGACTAACAAACTTTTAGTTTTCTAGTCAAGTTAATCTTGCATTCTCCAAAAGCCCCAATCAGCTGGGTTGAAGATTATTCATTATAACCATCATCATCACTTCTTCAAATCTTCTTCATAAAAGTCTTCTTCGAATCCTTCTTCACCTTCTTCATTGTTGCTGTAGAATCTTGTGTTTTTTTCTTTTGCATCTTCTTTTCATAATAATAATCATCTTTGGCTTTTTGTACAATACCGGAAAATAAATGAGAACACTTCAAAGACAAACCATCGGTTAATGATGTTGTGCTATAATGTGATGCGATGCTTCTTCTTTTCGAACAAGCCAAAGCCGAAGTCATCACTCTACGCCTGCATCATTCGTATCATTGCATGCATTTGTTTTTCGTTCTTCTGATGCACAAGCACATACCTACAGCTTTTGGTTAAATTCCTTCATTTTTTTTGTTATACTATATATCATCTTCATCAGCCCAACATCATCATCATCATCATCATCTTCATCACCCTCTAGTTCACCTTCGATTTAGCATTTTTTCGTTGCATGTAGGCTGAGGCAAGCATCATCTCCTTATGAATAGTGTAGGTTCGTCGTTCGTCGTTCTTCTTCTTCATCTTCTGTATGTTGAGGTCTTATATATTTGAATGCACTTGAGAGAGTGTACATATAGAAATGGAAGATTCTTCATGTTGCAGCTCATCTCTTGTCATCTTCAACCATGAATCGGTCTTTAATGGTGAATGCAACTCATTAAAGGATGCTCTTACAGCAAATCTGTGTAGCACACACACAAAACACAAACCAAAAAAACTGCATGAAAAAAGATTCTGGTTTTATAGATACTTTTATTCTTTTTCTTCATCGTCTTCGTCGTATTATAATTTTTTTTTCCTTTTTTCTTTGCTAAAACTGAAGTGATGGTATTGGATGGTTTGTGGATGGAAAGGTCATCTAGATCAACTTTCTATATATATATATTTTTTTTGTTATCCTCTTCCTCCTTCCAAAATGATGATGATGCTGATGATGGTGTTGTAAGCTTCCTTCTTTTTTTGTGCGTTAATCTTATATTTGCCCTTCTTTTCCATGCTTGACGCTTGAGAAGAAGGGAAATTGGTGAATCGGTAATTTAAGAAGAAAACGTAGAAGAAGAAAAAAAAAAATAGAAAGGAACAATATAACCTTGGATTGTTCCGGCTTGGAATGGGGAGTCCTATAATGAGGTTGATAGCTGTTCTCTATATCTGTTGTGTATACCTACGCGGCGCTCAGCAGATGGTGTTGGGGAAACTTAAGATGCTTTGCAAAGCGTATATCCTACAATACTTTCTATATACCAGGATAAAATATAATTGGATTTTCCTTGTTTAATTTGGCACTTATTTTTAATCTTTGATTGTTGTTTAACCATCAATGAAATAGAGAAAGAGAGGGAGAGGGAGTGAAAAAAGAGCGGCGGAGCCAGCGGGTAAGTATGTCCTTGTCAGAAAACGCAACATGGCGTAGGGATATAATAAACTCATGTTATTTAATTTTTATTATTTTTTAAGGATGTAAAATGAAAAGAACATGTGTTCTGTCAATATTATTGTTATTATTACCATTGTGACGTATTAAAGAAGAATAAGGACGATTTAAGGACTAATCTTTATAGAATAGAGACATTTTTGTATTCTGTTTAAGATTTTGTCCACATTTGTTATATTTGATGAGGTTAGTGATCCTACTTCTGATACTTTGTAACTTCGTTGTTCTTTTTTAAAGCAATTCCTTCGAGCCAAATGTTTTTATAAAAAATAATAATCCAACAATCAAGAAAAAAAAATTAGTCGAAATGAAGAAAATGAAATAAATTGGGACTATGTATGCAATTGGATTACTTCCAACATAAACTTGAAATCTTCAATTTCATCTTCATTTTACTTGTTGTTAGTATGACAAACCCAAAGTTATAGAACAATCTAATTATGACTTATAAAAAAAAATTACCCGGGGAAATGATTTTTAAGTTCATCTCCAACCTTTTCAAGGATATTGATGCAACAGCGTTTACAATGAGTTATAGTGGAAAAATGAGCTGTCAAAAATTAGATTTTCCATACAAATTTGTACATCTTTTTTCTACATCTACTATGCCGTTGCATGAATAACCTTTATATGTAAAAAGAGTTCAGTGCTAATGCTTTTTTTCTCACAAATGATCTGCTTGAAGATTAATGAGTTTGCTTTTTCATTCCGATTAACTCCATACAAATCAGTTACAATTTGTAACAAATTTCAGATACCTATTGCAAACTAAGAAAAACTATTCAACAAGAAACTACTCCTGCATCTCGTCTTTCATCATCAATCATATCTACTTTTATAGGCGAAATGCTAAAAGTTTAATTGCAAGTAAGATGAAAACGGAGTACAGACGATTTTGATTAGTTTTAATAAATTCTACACAAACAAAAAATATGTGAACAAACAAACCTTTTTAATTCAAATTCAACTATATGTATCTGTCTCAATCTCTATGCACTTTCAAAACTATCAATATGTCTTTTTAGAAAAAAAAAAAACAATACATCTCTGTCTCATTCTGCCTCATAGCTTCTAAACGTCAAATCGACACTTAGGCCAAATGACGTTTCATATTTTTTTATGTAAGAACTGCCATTGGACCAAAGTGTTGGCTAGTTTGACAATTTTGTAAAAATCCGTATGCATGACATGGTAACTATTTATCAACGAAACAAATCCGTTTCTGTCAAAACTAAATCTGAAAGTATCGAGGAATGGTAGAACTAATACCTTACTTTCACATGTATAGGTTCTATTTAACAATAAGAGTAACTATCACTGATGTCCAAGTGATGAAATAGACTTACATAAGGCTGAGCAATCTCAGTAAGTCAGTTATTACAAGGTGATGCAAGATTCGTGACTCTTTTTGAAAATCACTGAGGCGATGCATAGTCGTCTTTGTCCTAGTCCTTGTGTCCCTTCTTTAGTAAAATTAGGTCAAAAACAAAGAAGGACCAATTTTGAATTCGTTTCTCTTGCTTCTGTGAGAGGAAATTCTCTGAGATTTCTGAAACCTTAACTAAATAAGGATATTTTTTTTTTTCAATTTGGACCGTTCTTCTATTCACAGAAACAGCTCTGTCAATGGAAGAATATTGTAGTAGAATGAGGTGAATTTTATTTTTGAAAAGCATGTTTATTTGCTTATTTTATTTTTTCTGTTCATTGAAGTAAGAGCGCAACTCAATTAGCCGTGTTTGTTCCGAAATACCAAAGTACCTAGTATTTAGTACTACCATCTACATAAGCGCTTTTTTGCGAGTAGGTGAGAATTCCATTGAATTCTTTTAACTTGCGTTCCATTGAAAATGTTTAGCTTACAACTTACATACGAACTCACCTTTTGTAAATGTGCCACAGCCAGTACGTTCAACTTTGTATCTTCTCTTACATTCACCATCCTTGCACTAAAGTCCCATCTTTCTTAAAATTTTAGAACCATTTTGTTCATTACTGTTTATCGCCCAAGTTTCAAAGCGAGTAAATGTTTGTACTAATAATTCGGGAAAGATGTTTTGCTTTGTCATAACGAGCTACCAGTATTTTTCTAAGGTAATTTTGAAGATCTTCAATTTTGGCACTTTTACCAAAAGGTATAGTGGCTACCAGGTAGGAATTTAAATATGTTTAACTTTTACTGATCGACAACAGCAACTAATCAGTGTAATACTTCTAATAGGTGTGGTCTGTGCCTTAGTCGACCAGTTAGTGCTTCCAATAAGTACTAGGTTCAGTCAAGGACTGCTTAATATTATTTTTTTCGGTGAGGAAGCACATATTCTATTTGAGTCTTAAGGTTCGAAAACAAAATCGACTTCCCCGTCTAAAACAACAAGTTACCATTGAAATAATTACAATTAAGAACTCAATACCTTAAACCTTGTCCATTCTCAAGAACGCTCTAATTTCAATATTAATTTATGATGCCCTAGCCTTCAAATTGTTGTAAAGAACTTCCCGTCCACCCTATACTAAGTAAAACAGATAGAAGCAAACCTACCAAACCTTGATTTGCGTCAAAGGTGTAACATTACTTTACACACAGTCACACGTGAGGCCACAAGCCAATTAATAATTTTATTATATTGTCACCTCGACCTTCGATTGGATGGCCAACAGCAGTCGATGAATAAAAATTTGTAAGAAAAAAAAAACAAAACAAAATTGGAAAACAATATTCAATTTTATTGCTATGCAGCAGCAGTAGTGGCTATATCAACACCAAGCCAAACCAAACGAATGGCCACTCCACCACTACTACCACCACCGGTACTACCAGTGCTAAAAACCATGGAACAACTTCATTTGGTATTAATTTCGAGCTTGATACCAAGCAAGGTTAATCAATACCGCTATAGAGTCAAGCGTAACGACCGGTGTGGTGGTAGCGGTGCGGTGTTGGTGACGCTATTTCGATAATCTGAAGCTTAAGCTGGAAACATCCATAAACGGTGCGAACATGCGAAGCTCATAAATCTCCTTCTAATACTGTTCGATCAGTGCAAACATAACCTCTCACTGCATTTCCAGCTCTTCAACCCTTGCAACTGCATTACCCACTACTTATCACGATGCATATCGAGATGACTCTCTGCATCACGCTAAGTCTGTGATATTACTACTGCAACGGCTGCTACTGCGACTGCGTACCATCGTCGTCTTCAGTATACTCACTAAACCACTTACTGCACTCACGTAATACCTACCTGGCTTGGACAACTTGTGTGTGTGCTCCAAGCAGACTTGGCCAGACCTCCTGCCTCTGGCCATCTAGTCGCGAAAAGACTCTAAAATACAATACAAAAAAAATAAAAGTGGGAAAACAAGTGCTGACAGCTGCAATGTGCGCTGCACATACAACACACAACTCACGCTCTTACCCACATTGTTGACTTAAGAACCAGGTCAAGGATGCGATTCCTTGGACAAAGTCAGAGTTTAAAGTCGTCATCGACGTTGGCGGCACGGCGCGTCAGTCGTGCCTCGTCGCCACCGTCTCTTGGCCAGTTAGTTGTTGATGGTTGGCAAAGTCGAACTCGAAGTGATGGTAAACGTTGCCATAGGCGCAGCAGCAGCAGTAATTGCAGTGCTCGCTCCATTGATCGATGGATAATATGGTCTAAACGTAATCGAGTGGTAGTAGTGGTATTACATATAGTGGTGGTGAATTGGTGGTAATATGAGCGAGTGCACAACTTCATAATGATTTTATGGCGGACTTGGTTGGCTTGGCCACTGCTGATCTTATGCCAAATGCAATTCATTAAAACAATTAATTATGCGCGATGCTTTTTTATAGCTTTGTTGGTTTGTGTATTGGATGTTGTATTGGCGATCATTTGTTTTTTTTTTTATTTTTTTTACAAAACATTCATGAGACACCTTCGACGGTGTCAGGGAAAATTCGCCGGCGGTCTCGTGTTGTACTTGATGTTTATTTTCTGCTGCCACACTCAACTACTTTATCATCGTTGTCGTCGTCATCGCCATCATCGTCATTGTGCGTTTGAGTGATTTTATTTTAGTTTTATCGAAGTTTAATAGAACTTGTTTTTTTGTTTTTTTTCAATTTAATTTTTTATGGTTTTATTAGTGCGGCAGATTATATTGAATGTTGATTGAATGATGAGTGTTATTTTATTTATTGAGTGGGCGCCTTTGGTGTGAGATTGATGATGATCGTTATGTTGATGATAATGATAAGATAGCTTATAGCATTGTCTAATGGATTTTTGATGAACTCAACTTGGAAGCTTAATCTTTAACTCTTTATTTTTCTCTTTTTTTCTTACAGAATTTTCTATGACGGCGTGCAGTTAATTATGGTGAGTAATTTAAAAAAAAAATTGATAGTTTAGTAATAAACATTTTACACCTTAGATTTTGCATTGATTCGATTATGTAATGGAATTTTGTGCGAAAGAATATAAAAAAAGAAATAGAAATTATAAAAACGGTCAAGGCATGCTACAATATAAATTTAAGTGTCAATTTTGGATTATATGGGTGCGTTCCTTTAAGGCTTTTTTTCATTGATTTAGTTGTTCGTGAAAATGTTAAAATAAAAGGAAATATAGGGGAGAAGGAGGTATCTTTGATCACATATTTATGAAAATTTGTTTTAATCCAGTCAAATTGAGTTCTTACTAGGAAAGTTTTGGGGTAGTTTTGAATTCTATCAAACTTTATGTTTTTGGGGGTGCTGAATCCAAATCTGATGTTTACCAACAAAATTTCGCGACACAACATGGTCGAAAATGCAAAAAAAAACGCGAAATTTTCAACGATTTTTTGGAAAATTTTACCCTAAAGCATTAGTTTTTGGTAACTACTTTGTACCTAGTGTAAAAATTAATATAAAATTTTGTTTCTTAAATAACTAAAACAACTTTTTAACATAGTTTTGAGCTTCAATCATGGTAATCAATTCCCCTCTAGGGAATCATCTTAAATACTAAACTGCCAAGTTCTGAACAAATCGCATCAGCGGCCTAGGCTGCAGTTGTAGATATAAATTGATTGAATCGTAATGTCATGCCCTTTATATCACCAACGGAGTGACCTAGTGTCTACCCTTTAATTTAGTTTTAAGTTCTTTGTGCCATCACTCAGTGACTTACAAAACAGAAAAAATTAAAAAAAAGGTTACTCATACGCCACAGTGACCAACTTCGTTAGTGATTTATTTAACAGCTATATCTTTGCCATTTATTTCTCGATCTTCAAGAATAAAATGTTAAATTAAAGCTTATACAGCAAGCATTTCAATATTTCAATTAAATTTTGAGTTTATATATTTTTTCAACAAAAGTTTCCAAGTAGTTTGCAAATCCCAAATCTGCAGTTGTAAATCTGGATGTCTCCAGGTTTTTTTTTATTTATCACGAAGCAATCATGTTTTATTTTAAAGAAATGAATTTTTGTTGTCAACTTTATTCACCAAACAGGCTCAAGCTCTATTAGAGAAGCCGTACCAATAGGTAGGTAATTTAACAAGTTTAGATGTTTCTGGAATCTCAGCTATCTCAGTATCCTGGACTTATAGTTTTGATGGATAAATTTCTCTCAGCAATCATAAACTGTAAGTGGCTAACAGACAAAGGAAATGTATAAAATCGTCGCCGGAAAGCTAAATTGTTCTAAATCTTACTTAAAGTTCAATTATCATAGTTGAATAACTAAGTTAATGAATCATTTGCTTCAGTTTCCATATGTCACCTTAACTTGACATCGATAAGACACCAAGTGCCATATATTTATTACTCACCATCAAAAACCTCAAAAAACTCAATTCAAAGTTAGCATACACTTTCACCTTGCTCTCATTTTCCAAAAAAGAAATTACAAGTAAGTACATCCTCCGTTGTCTGTTTTTTTTTTTTTTTATTGAAAGTGAATTTGTGACTTGCCATCACCATCTATAGCCTCTAGGAATCCATCAACATGACTGTCATTGAAAAAATAAAAAAAAATACAATATGATGATAATCGCAGAGTATGTCCTTGGGGAACGCACACTCGCAATATTTCAAGGCAAAATCACGTCATCTATAGTGAAACATCACGGTAACCATTCCATCTATTAGTTAATCGAGATCATACACAGATCTGACAGCCAGTATGACAACTGGTATTCGATTGATCGTGACCATTTAAAGCGAAGAGTCAGTTCTGCCTGACATTGGCTTAGATTCTCAAAGATATCAACTGCAAGCTAAAATAGTTGCAAGTTGCATAGAACATACTCGTATGTGCGCGAAATTGAGCAGCTTAAGGACGTCATATACGCGTTTTGTCTCTCTATTATTATTGATACTCTATTCCACCGCACGCCACCGCAGTGAGTTTATGCAGTTTAGTGCGGTATGCAACTTAAAGACCCAATTACCATGACCGATTGAATAGTTTCTATTTTTTTTTGTTCGTATTTTTTTTTTTTGCTCTTTAACACCCCTGCCTCCCCAGACAAAAATACTTTAAGAGTGAGAGAGAGAGAATGAGATAGAGAAACGCAATGCGTTCCAAGTAGGAACAAAAACAGAAATAGTCAGAATAGCATCGGACTGGTAGTGTCAGTGCATATGAATACAAAAATAAATGGTTGTCGCGGCCCACTGACTAAAGCCAAAGCGCTACTAGCTTTAAAACTTGCAGCAGGCTTATAATGCAGAGGTCACGCTGGTAATGTAGTTTTTTTTTTCATTTAAGAAAGAATTAACAAAGTTGAGTCATAAAACGGAGCCTATAGAGAGAAGCTTGGCAATAAATTTCAAAGTCATCCAAATCAAGCTTCAAGTGCAACCACTTATCTCTCCAAAAGTGGTATACCTACTACAACTCGTGTGCAATGTTGGTGGCGGCGCTGTCGTCGTTTAAGCATGCAGCATAACAGCGACTGTTTCGCGGCTATTTCTCTTTAGGTTGACATTAAGACAAGGTTCTGTGCAAAATATATGTACATGCATGTACGTCGTAAAGGCGTTAAGGGGGAGTAAAGTTTAAAAACACAAAACTGCATGATCCATGAAAATGCTTGAAATTCAATTAATAATTCTTGAATTACCAAGATAAGATAATTAAGGTAAGCAATCATGATTGCGCGCACAGTGTTTCCGATACATGAATTTTGTGTGAGAGTGGATCATTTGGCTTTGCTGATGCCAAGTTAGCTAGTTCAGAGTCTTGAAACACCTGGTTCTTGATGCAGTTTGAATGAACAGACATAAACTTTTGCTGTTGGGGGGTTTGGTTAGTTTATAGCTAGAAAGAGAGAGACACAGAGCTTGTAGAGAACGAGGAGGGAGAGCAAGGTCGACACGATCTGATTTTTATCCAAAGCAATGCAGTTTGTTTTTATTTTTTTTTTTTTAGTTTGTTTTGCTCAGATAAATCGGAGGCAATTTGTTATTTTGGTTTTATCCATCAGTGGAGATGCGGTTTGATCTTGGACTGTGCGACTTGGCACGATTCGCAATGACCAATTGAGATCAAGTGCAAGATTCGTCTTTGGCGACCTAGATTTTACTTTTTTTTAATTTTATTTAATTTAAGTGGTTGAACGTGATAAAATTGGCGAATTTATTTGCACACGAAAAAAAAGCTAGGTATGGAAGCTGGAATTGTTATGAATACATTTTAGGGGCTGAATAGTTCTTGAATAATGAATGATTGCTGACAAATGGAGTTGAATGATTGCTGACAAATGGAGTTGTCTTTGACTTTTAGACACAATCCATTTACCTTCCTTTTTTATTTTTAATATTAACATCATCGAAACCAAAAGAAAAAAATAACAACAATCATTTCTGTTCAATAGATAAACATCTTCTAAGCAACAAAGAACTCAACAGCTTATAAAAGAACAAAAGAAGATTCAAACAACTCTACTGGAAACCGTCTTTTTTTTTAAATTAACTTTTTTCTCTCTAATCTCTTAATTCTGGTATTTTTTTTAGGGTACAATAGAAAACAAAAATTAAACATTTTTAAAACCCTACTTCACGTTAAAGATTCTAAAATTTGTATTTCCTTTTTTTCTTTACTCCTCTGACATAAACATAACAACAGTAAAAAAAGGCCCGAAAAAAACGTGTCTGCCTTAGGAACCACCCAATACAAGTTGATGTAGCTCCCTAAAGAATGTTTTACTTAGCAAATATGTACCCGGGTAAATACCTACACCAACACAATCCTCCGACATCCTTCACTCTGCCTTTTTACTTCCTTCTTTCATTTTTTTTTTCGATGCAAACAATAAACCATAGCCGATGATGAATATAAAGCCCAAGCAAGCAATAGAGTTCCATTTCATGTCGTGTTTTTGCTATTTTCAGCATCCAACTGAGGTCATTCTGTCATCTATTGCTTCCATTCCATTCTATGGTGGCAATGTTGGCGGCGGCGGCACACCCCCATGGGTATAAACCTTTTGCCATGGTGGGTCCTTTATTAAACGTTTTGGTTGTAGGTTGAAATATCCTGCCTCTTTTGGTTCCTTATACGTATAGTTGTATGCTGTTACTGCTTTGGCACTGCTAATATCGCCTTCGATGACATCATTATAATCTTGTCATCCAGCCGTGGTAATTTTTCGGCTCCTCTTGGGAGTATAGGTATATGTAAAATTAACTCATCATTCGAGCGTGTCAAATTAAAGAAACGCGTTTCCACTAAGTGCTGAAAATTAAGCAAAAATCTTTTGAATTTTTAAAATTCGTTCACAAAAAAAAAAATGGAAACAAAAGTTACTTGTTTATAAATGCACTCGGAAAGGACTTAAAAAAAAAATGTACATGAATAGCAGGATTAAAAATGTGCAATAAAAAAGAAACCAAGGGGACCGGGTGCTGCTGCTGACAAGAATTCCCTGGTTAGCAGAAATACGTGTGTGCAATGGTATAAATGTGTAAAACAAAAGTCTAGAAATAAGCTTCTATTGTATAGAAACTCGCTGCTACTTTATTCACAAATGTTGACGTGGTTGATCCTTATGGTTGCATTTATACGGCGCGTACCGTATGTAAAATCTTGAGGGAGGACTACTTGGAATGGTGTTTTCTTTTCTTTGTATTTTTTGTTTGTTTGTTAAATTAAGTCATTCATGCAGGAAAAGAGAAGATATAATGTCGATATAACTAATTGAGTCTCAAGTTAGCTTTACAAGCTTAGAGCTTTTTAATAGACAAACAAAAATAAAACGAAAAATCTCGCTCTCAGAGAGTTTCATGACATTTACGACCAGAGATTTTTTTTACTAAGATGGTGTGCGTAAAAAAATGAGTTAACAAAGGAAGAAAAGGGTTGCCAGAGTCTTTTTTTAAGTTGTCAAATTTTATTTAATTTAAAAATGAAATTGAGCTCAGAACACATTTTCGTAAAAACTATAGAAATGAATGATATTTGAGATATTTTTCTAATATCGAATCTCACAGGACTGCACGTTAGACTGTTAATCAAAAAGGTCTGACAAAATGGACTAAACTAAACCTCAAAAAACCTTAGAATTTTATACTTTGGTCCAACAACTTTCGTAGGTTGAAATGAACTCAAGAACATAAAATTCTTAACTCAACAACTTAAATTGTTAAAATTTCAGAATGCTGTCAAAATGACTTTTTTTCCACAAAAAAATAAGAAATGTACTAGAATAATAAAGAGAAAGCAAGATGGTATGATAATAAATGTTAACAAATTCATTTGTATACTGTCCTGCTTTCTCTTTATTACTATTTTTTTTTGTCTTTCTCTCCTGAAATTTTACACAAAAAAATGTCTTGTGCTTTTATTATTCATACTTATAATGGCCGCGTTTTATTATCCCCATGATCTGATCCGGATCGGATCTTGATAATAAAACGCCAAGGATCACAGATGTTTTTAGTTTTCGATGTTGGTATAATCATCATATGGTGATCTTCGCTCGAATGTCATTCCTGTGTTGGTTAAAACATAAACAAACATATTTTTCAA
This sequence comes from Meliscaeva auricollis, assembly GCA_948107695.1. Lineage (NCBI taxonomy): Eukaryota > Metazoa > Arthropoda > Insecta > Diptera > Syrphidae > Meliscaeva > Meliscaeva auricollis. Next base: position 8,067,518 of record OX403618.1, read on the forward strand.
TAAAAATACTTATCGCAGAACCAAGTGATTTGATTTCAAAGTGATTTGATCTCAAAATGAAACAATTTTTAATAGATAAAGTAAGGAAATAATACGTAGCAATTCATTATATTTTGTTGGAATCTCATCTGTAGTACCAACCCGTAGATACAAATATGTGTTGGGTAGCGTTCCGAAAATGGATTTGCAAATCCAGATCCAAGAAAAAACTGGATCTTGTGTTGTTTTTGTAATGCACGTATTTTCAAATGTAAATCCAATCCGGATAAGATTTGCGGGAAAATAAAACACAATTAATATTGGCTGTATTATTTTTTTCTATTTTTATTTTTCGCACATTATGTAAAGCAAAATCTTACTGCTATTAAAATTGGGTCTACTAAATAACACATTTTACCTCGAAAAATAGGAACCCCTAAAAATAATGCAGATTCGAATTATTTATTATCGATTTAGCTTCAACAACTATCAAATTTTCGTAGGTTGTGGTAACTCTCAGAGCATAAATTTGGCATTTCACTCATATTTCAATATGGCTCCTCATCTCTCCAAGAAAATATATATATTTCTATCTCTTGGCCCAAGAACTTATGTCAACAATTTTTATTCTTGATAGTAATAAATTGTTACTTCAAGAACTAGTTGTTGGGCCAACAATGTCATTCGAGAAAGAATTTTTTAACAGCAAAAATAGCTGAAACAACAATTTCATTGTTGGGTTAACAATTTTCCGTTCTTGAAAATGATTAACAATATAAAAATTGTTCTATCAAGAATTTGTTGTTTAAAATTTAAGAATTAGTTGTTGCTCGAAGAACATTTTAGTGAGTCAGCAATAATTAATTCACAATCTTGCAACAATGGAAAGTTCTTGGAATAACAACTAATTTTTTTTTCTAGGTGTATGGTTGCAACTTGCAACTGTAACCCTTTTTATACACACTGCTGATTTATTTAACTTTGAAGTTTAAATTCTACATCGATAAATAAAACTTTACACACGCACACTTAATTCAAATATTCTAAACATCAAATTAAAGTCTTTCTAATAAAATATTCTAAACATCAAATTAACGTTTTTCTAATAAAATATTTGCTTTCCTCTTTAAATATCGCAACATGGTAACCCTTTAAACGCGCAAAATACATTCTTAAAAAAGTGCAAGAAGTCCTTCTGACAAATCAGAGAACACCAACTCGATACCACACCGCACACACACACCCACACACCATAAGAGAAAACAAGGGAGGATACAAATATTATAACCTTCTTCTCCCAGAAAACAACGTGGTTGTTTCTGCTTGGAGATGGCACAGCAATGGTCTTGGTCTCTACCATTACCCATCCAACAACCACTTTGACTCTGCTTCGTATGATTTATAATAGCTTTGCGCTGCTGCTATATAGAACAAAAACTCACCCTACTCACCAAGTTTGGTTAATGGAGAGAATCTCTGCACGGATGGATGGATTTTTCCACAAACCAGCAACAGCAGCAGCAGCACCCAACAAGCATCAGCCGAAGCACCAATCGAAGCAGTAACCAGTGTTATATTTCTCTGGCTCTTGTGTGTTTCTGCTGCCGTGTTGCCCTTACAGTTCTTTCACTCTGGCATCGTTTAGTTTAGTGTAACTGGAGCTTTTTTTTTATTATTTTGCGTTGACTTTTTTCACACTTAAAAAAAAATAAAAAAATAAAAAAACTGCAAATGTACTATACAGAATAACGGTAGCTATTTAGTTGCTGTCATTTTACTTCACATCATCCGGTGTTGTCTCTCTCTCTGTACGTTCTTGCGTTCTTGGTTTAACGACAGCCAGCAATGACGACGACGATTTAATTGTTGTGTTTCCTCGGTGAGTCCTTCATTTGAGAAAAGATACATCTATGAAGGACGTAGTCGTCCTCGTCGTCGTGGTTGAGGGATGTGTCTACCTAGTTCAGTTGGAAATATGTAACAACAACAAGAACAAAATTAAAATAACTGGATATCATTCAAGTCAAGTTGCAAAACATTAATACAAAAAAGAGATTCCGTTCAAGTAAAAAAAAACATCTGTGTGTGTTTATTTTTATTTCTTCCTACTTCCCTCTGGAATGTATTTTTTTTTTTTTACTTTTCTTTTGCATTTTGATCTTTGTTATCTTTTTCTTTTTTCTTCTATCTAATTAGTGCAATTGTGGAAGAAAATAATAAACACAAACACACTTAGCAGTCATCACTTGAGCGCGCAAGTGAGATTGAATTTAACAGGAAAAAGTGTTAAAAATTAACGCTTCAAGGCTTATTCCTGCTTTGTCCTTCTAAAACCATTTCTTTTGAAGCAACAATTCAATAAAATAAAAAAGAAGCAAATATAGTATAGGTAGGTATCCCTTCCCACATGTCAAGTTGTTTGATGGAATTAAATTCACTATACTCTCACCCAACAACTATATAATGAGACTTATGAGTCCCATAGTGGATGTGTGTTAAAATTTATGTTTAGCTTCCAGTCTAAAGGAGTCCTTTGGGAGAAACAACCGGCAAAGGCATACAAAAAACCCATCATCCTACCGTGCGTCGCGTTGGTGGTGTCGACACTCATTCATATGAGCATCATCTAGAAAATAGAAAATAGAAAAAGGGTTTATCCTGTAAAAGAAAATGTATAGGATATACAAATTCAAAACAGAGGCAATCAGCTAAAATGCTCTCGGTTTCTGTGGCGTATACGTAATTTTTTTTGTTCGTTTTTTTTTTTTTTTTTGGTAAATTCAAACTGTGTGTGGTGTGCGTGTGTAACCTTGATGTAAACAACCCATGTCGTGTGTTTTATTTTTTCTATATCCTTTTTATGAAATATACGATTCTCCTTAAATGTGTTCATCGTGCGGATAGTTCAAATATTTTCTGGATGCGTATATATGTGTGTGTATGTGTGTGTGTGTTATATTTGTGCAGACGACATTATAACCATTCACGCGGGTAATGAACTTTGTTGAGCTATAAAATTCAGCCAAAGTGCGTTTATTTTTTTTTTTTCTGTTTTGTGCTTGATGCGCGGTTAACGAATAAAATTGGTTGTTGATAAATATAATCTAATAAATGTCGCCTATACAGTTATACACTTACATAGACATACATTGGTTTGAGATTTTTGGACAGATTGTGTTAAGAATGATGTCGTTGAAATTGAAATGACAAAAATGATGGTAAATATAGGAAATATTATATTGTTATCATTTGATGTGACCATTTATGAGGCATTATATATTTTATTAGTATCTTATTGCAGAGTAAATATTAGTACTTCATTATATTTTTGTGATTTTACTTGACGAAATAGATACACATTCTGAGTTATATACTTACTAAGGTCTATAGATCTTAACATACATATAGGTGTTAAACCTATATGCTAGACTCATAACACAGGTTATCCGGTCTCAAAACAGCTCTAGCAGCTCTTGTTTTCAAGATATTTTGATCTACAAATATGTACAAAATACAAAAATGCAATAAATAAAAGTGCTGCCAAGTTTAGAGTCCGTGTAATACATTTTTTATGACATCTTAGATTAGATCTTAGATCTCCGGCACCAAAAAAAGTGTTGACCTGTAAAATCATAAGTCAAAAAGAAGCATCATGGTTTAAAAGTCCTCGTTAAGTCCTTAAGTTGAAAGAGTTGCTGTCGAAATATTTCGACAGCCTTCCGAACACAGCATTTGTCTATCCGTTATATTTGAAAAACATTGGAGACCTACTACTTTCTCCATTACTATTCTAAAAATTTTAAACTAGAACAACCTTGTTCTCATTTAATGGTAGTAAGCACACACCTCGTTTTAGTGAGGACGCTAAAATTTATTGAACATCTACATTGCATGCAATTTATCGCTTGTCAACAAAAAATAAAATAATATTGATGTCAGTATCCAGCCTTGTCTGATTCCACTTTAGTCAATTTATGTTTAAACTGTCAACTTTCTTTTGAATAATATATACCTGCATTTTTTGTCCAAAATAGACTTCAGTCAATAACAGTTGTCCACGTCCATTACTTTTAATTTTGCACTTAATTTAACTTGAGGTTTTTTCACTTGAGTGCATAACTTTAACTGTTGTCTTTACCCATTTTATTACAGGTTACGATAGGGATAAAGACCCTAATTTCAAAATGAAATGAAAGGTCTAAGAGTTATAGTTACTTGGAATCTTATTGTATTTTATTCAGAAATTTAAGATGTTATATCGAATCAGTTTTTCGGTGAATTGAAAGCGAATATCATTGACCTGACCGGAAGCAATAAAAGTATCGTCTGTGGCACGTCGCAGTACATATAATCAATATCTATTTGAAGTCATAGGAATAAGTTATATATATAGTTTTGACAACCTCTCCTATCAACAAACCGACAGAATTGGTTGGATCATTTCTTTCATTTTTTTTTCTTTGACACAATAGGCCACAAATTGCCTGACTACGGATCCGGTAGTTTAAAACAATTCTTTCATAAAACCAAGCTGATATCTTACTTTGTTTGTCCAGTTTCTTGAAATAAAAACTTCTTTTATCAAAGGTACACTGGCAAATAGAAAAAAGTCTTTCAAATGTTTTCTAAGAAATTTTGTATTCGTATCAAATCCGTTTTTTAGAAAGGAAGTTCTTCATTTATTTGTTTTCCTTATCAATTATTTCCTTTACTAACTTATTTGTCTTACTCTTCTTTTACAGATTACTGAATCATCCTGAGTCTTCCTTTCTTCAACAACAACAATAACAAAAACAAAATTACAAAATAAAAACCAAGACTGTTCTCAGTGACCATGGACGTCCCATCGATGGTCCAGCGTTCAGGTGATACTCTAATAGTCCGCAGTGTAGTTAGCGGCAATCAAATTTATCTGGACCAAGAAACTGGCAATGTGGTTAATAATCCACCGCCAGCGTCGTTATTTGGAACAAATCAGCGACAACAACAACAACAGCAACAACATCATCAACAACAACAACAACAACTACAACCACAACAGCAACACAACATTCAGGAAAATGATGTTCAAAACAACGCTGAACACCTTAAAGACGAAGGTCTACCCCAATGTAAGATCAAACGGAACTATTCCTGCAGCTATTGCACATATTTTACCCAAAATCCACGCTATCACCTCACACATTTGCGCGATGTTCATGGCGAAAAGATTGTCATCAACAAGTGCAAGCTGTGCTTGTACGCTTCGCGACACTATCAAAAGCTCGTGAGACACATGAAGATGGTCCATGGATCGACCGAAGGTATTGCTGGCAATCATGGCCAATCTAGGAAGAGAAACGTCAATCGGGATGTAGCGGGAAAGCGAAAGAGCGATGAAGTTGCGAGAGCTCGTGCAGACAGGATGACCCAGCGAATGCTGGAGTTTGAAATAAAATGTGCAGTGAAGCAAAATATGGTGATTGCTGAGGAAGAGCGCAAACGCAAAGTTGAACAAGAGATGCAAAATCTCTCCCAACCAGATCCACAGCAGTTATTTCAATTTTCTATGCCAATTCCCAAAACAGAATCCCCCATAGCAGATGAAGTGCCTGTGCATCGCCTTCTTAAGTGCAGTCTCTGTGATTTCACTACGCTCTATCGAGCACAGCTGGTGGAGCATGAGCAGGAAGAGCATTGCCGGACAAAGTTCTTCCGATGTGACAAATGCACTTACGTCACGCACATTAAGGCACGTTTTAGCAAACACGTCAAATATCACTCGATGCCGATGATCAAGTGCGTAACGTGTGACTTCCGGACGCCCTACAAATGGAATCTGGATCGACACATGAAGAACCATGGTGGAGCTGGGCCGTTCAAGTGTGCGGCATGTGACTTCACAGCTGATATTAAACAAAGCCTTACCGTGCATGAGATGAACCATCACGTGCCGCCAGTTGGCCATGCTGCTGGCATGAGCTTAGCTCGTCGCCGCAATAAGGTCGGCGGAACAGACATCTCCGACGACTATCTCAGTGATCCCGGCGATCCTGATGACCAATTTAATAACAATAACAACAACATCGATGATTTCGATGAGAGCTATGCGAAAAAGTGCAAATACGAAATGCCCGACGATGATGACGATGACGAAGAGCAACCAACCGATTTGTCACAGAAAGGTGGTGGTTCAGATGCGGGAAGTCAACATAATCAAAAGAAATTAGTCCGACCAGTGCCAAATCTTATACCAATCCAATCGGCCAATAATGCACTTAATCTCTCCAAGGACCTAGCCTCGTCGAGGAATTCCTTAAAAGACATTGCAGCATTGTACTTTGCCGAAAATCAAATTCCCGAAATAATAATGCAAATGGACAAAGCCGATGCGGCACAATTATCGCCGTCTTCGAATCATTCGGCAGCGAGCAAACGAAAAGCCACGAGTTCGTCGTTCTTTGACGAATTAAAAAAATCCTTCGACGATGAATCCGCCCGTAATGAGAATCTCTCCTGCAGTTGTGGCCACATCTCAAAGTGCCTCTCAGAATCCATCATTCATAAGAAATCATGCAGTTTCTCGGATGAGGATAAACATTCCAGCATATCACCAATTAATCTCACAGTGAATTGTAATGGTTCGTTGCGATGTCAACACTGCCGCCATCGATGCAAATCCAGTGCGGATCTATTGAATCACTTGAAGAATTGCTCAGATGCTGGTCGTTGTCAAAATGACTCCTTCGACTCGATGTCAACATCGGGTGGCAGCAGCGGTCGACAAGAGCACGATGATGATGGTGCTGGTTCAGAGGATATGAGCAAGCACCCGATGGAAAATCGAGTGTTTGTATGGAATAAGATGCCTGAAATGGGTGGTGGTGGTAGTGGTGGTGGTGGAGGTGGAGGAAATGGTGGAGCAGATGGTGGTGCTAATGGAAGTGGTAGCAGCAAAAGCGATGTCAATGATAATTTAGATGTTAAGAATGTGATGCTGATGGGTGGTGGTAGTGGCGGTGGTGGAATTAGTGGTGGCGGCGGAGGCAGTGCTTCTGGTGGAAGCACTAGTGGCGGCAAAAACGAGGACAACAGCTATTATGGCGTAGAAACGGCGCCAGGTTATGGTGAGGTGAGTGATTTTGTTTAAAGAAAACGTGCTTCTATTTTTATGGTTTGATTTATGATGCTTTTTGAGAGAAGTCATGTTTATAATAGAAAAAGAGTTCTTTTATCCGTTAGCCAACCTACATAAATATAAGAGAAAGACCAACATTTTCATGTCATGTTTTACTTAACCAAAAGGTACTTTTTCTTAAATTTATGTTGGCAACAGTGTGTGACAGGTGATAGTTTGGTAGTAGATGCATTTATTAAAATTGAATTGCAACATATGTCAGATGTCGTGGCCAAAAATATTTCAAGAAATTCAAAAACTTAACACATATTTTCCACATTATAACAGTTTATACCATTAAAAGCAATCATCTGTCAAAATTAAAAAAATAAATAGAGCTGTCACTTTCAAACGTCAGTCTGTATTAATTAGAGTTTTAACACCCTACACAATTAACTAGGTCAAACATTTGAAGGTTTTTGTCGAAAGCACATTGAAAGAACAAGAATTTCTGCACTTTTTCTTCAAAACGTCAATAAGGTAAAGATGGATTTGCTGTCGTTGACAGTTCGTTCTTGTTTTGACGCTACGCATAAAACTGTCCACTGGACAAATGATATTTAAAATTGATAGTTTGAAGCATTTGTCAGCTGTTTTTAGACGCAATACACACAAAATTTCCTTATTATACCAGTTTATAACAATAACAATAATCAATTATCAAAATTTAAGAATTTTCAGAGCTGTTACTTGGATTGTCAGTCATTATAAAATATGTAGGTTCTAAGCCCCCTACTCAGTAACATTCTTGAAGCATTTGAAGTTTTGTTTTTTATGTCAAAATCGCAACATTAGACCAGTTTAAAACACTTTTGGCATCCCTTTTTACAACCATTCCCAATGAAATCTGAGACTTTCAATATTTCTAGGTAACTAAAAAGATGACACCCGAAGAAGAAGCCGCCAATTCGTCACTGAAAAAAGTCTACAAGTGCCCACATTGTTCGTTTTGGGCATCAACAGCATCACGCTTCCACGTCCACATTGTTGGTCATTTAAATAAAAAACCCTTCGAATGTTCTCTGTGTGCCTATCGTTCCAATTGGCGTTGGGACATTACCAAACACATTCGACTAAAGACCATTCGTGATCCAAGTCATAAAAACGCTCGGGTGCTGATGAACGATGAAACGGGACGTCGCAATTACACAAAGTACAATAAATACATAACATTGATGAAAGTCACCGACGAAGATGGTGATCCGAAGCTAATGAAATCCGGTGAAATGACACCCAATCAAGTTGCTTCGTTGGCTTTCCTCAATGATTTCAATAAAGCCGCCTCAGAGTCGGGTTTGCCAAATGGTGTGAAAAGCAATCATTCGCAAGAAGGTGATTCACCACCGCGTGACCAACTCCATAAGAATGACACTTCACCTGATTTGATGCGTTTGCCTTATTTAGACATGATGAATGTAGTCTATGCCAAACAAAAGGAACAACAGGAGCTGGATGTTATTCCAGCTGCATCGATTGTTAAACGTAGTCCACCACCGCTAATCAAGCCCAGTGACGATCTGATAACAGATGTCAAAACGGAAGGATTTGTGAAGAAAACTTTTTACAAATGCCGGAAATGTCAGTTTAGGTAAGTGAAGAGTAAGCCATTGTTGAATATTTTGTGAAAATCGTTTTTTCTTGTTTTTTTCTAGACATGACAACCGAGATGCTGTGTTGGCTCATGTTAAAATCCATTATCAGGAACCCCTGATGTGCTTCCCTTCTCCATCCAAGTCCAATCACAGTACACCCCTTCAAATAGCTGTTAACTCAACGAACCATTACATGAATATGAATAAGGTTCTGGCAGCCGCTATGTGCCTTTCACAGAAACAACAACTGCTTCATGAGCAGCAACAGAAGTCGCCCAATAGCAGCAGTCATCATAGCAATAATCAACATTCCATTCTATCACCAGGTGGTGCTAGTGGTCTCCATCATGCCATCTCTCCAAAGGCACTGGCTGCTATTCAAGCCGCAGGTACCACCATCGAGCATGGTGACATGATCGATGAGGCAAGTTCTTCTAATCATGTTATTGGTGTTGGTGGTGATGGTGATGGTATAACGCCAATGCATCCAGCGGCCATGGTTAGCAATCCAACGGTTTTAAGTAGTCCAACTACTTCGACCGGAGGTAGTGGCGGGGCTAATAGTATTACGCCAAATGCATCTAATATTACTCTTAATGCAACTACTACTACTACTACTACTACTCCAACTACTATAACTACTTCAACGGGTGGTACTTCATCATTCATTGGTATTGCTAGTACTCGTAATAATTCTCCTACGGTGGTAATGGGTGTAACAACAAGTTCTAACTTTAGTAACGATAGCAACGAAAGGCGAGAACCATCACCCTTTCGTTGTGGTCATTGCCATCAAGTATCAAATTGGAAGCATGTCATTCAGGTATTTTGTATAAGAAATGCACACAAAATGGACATTACACATTTATAACTAACATTAGCAACCCTATCGAGGTATTTGATTAAGAAAGTTAAAGATCGGAGAAAGTTTTATTCTTCGGATACCTCGGGAGGGTTGTGCAACCTTTTTTTTTTTTTTTTCTTGAGTCAGTGTATCTGAAAGTCCTTGAATTTTCAATCAAATCGTTGATTTCTCTTTAAATCCGGGTCGAGGGACCATTTAACTTTAAAACAAATTCTAACAAAATTTGAAAGATTGCTTCAGACCTGTGTGCAATTTGGCCTTCAATTTGACAAAGGAATTGGAATTAAATGGACCATTTCATTAAAAAATGTTGCTTTCCTTAGTGTGAGACAGTTCGGTTTCTAGGGAACTTTTGCCTCGCTTGAAAAAAAAACATTAAAATCCTTTGAGAATTAATAAAACTTGATTGAAGTACAATCAAAGTGTCAAATTACACGTTTTCACCAATGAATAACAACTTTCTGATTATCATATCGCCTTTCAGATCCACTGACTTAAAAAACATATTCCCTAAGTACAGTTTTTCAGTACGAGATCATCTGTGTTCCGGGTCTAATCTTTAATTAACTCCTCAAACATATTGATTCCCAGTCAATCCAGAGTTAACTCTACAAATTTTTAGAGTTAACTCTGCATCAACTGAATAGAAATATCTGATAGATGCGTGTCAAAGAAACAATGCTTAACGTAAATCACCTTTTCGTTGTCGAAAACAAAGTGGCGCCACCTTGTTTTGAAATAGCGAAAGAGTGGTTTATTTCCCTCAATTTTAATAGCTTTTTGATAGCAACTGAAAAAGTACTTCTGAATTAACTCAGGTAAAATTTATGTTAACGTTTATTTAACACAGAGTTAATTGAGCACTGAAAAACTGGCTTTAAGGATTTAAAAATAAAAATTTTATTTCAATTTTTTTTTTTTTGTTATATCCGATTTATTTATTTATAACCTTTCAAAATCGATTTATTCCTTTTTTGCTAATTTGTACGTGAATTTTGTATTCGTTCAAGCCCAAAAAGACCTTTTTTGTGTTTCGTTTGTCGATGTAGGTATAGTTTCAAGCGTATAGTAAAATATCAACATTGTCCTAGTAAAACTTATATTATTTTTTAATTCATTATAGATAAATTTAGTTCTTTTTAATTTAAATTTAAAGTTATGTCCGTGTGAGTAAAGATTTTACGTTTTTCTTATACATAATAGGTTTTCTTGTAATTTTTTTTTTTTTTTGCTTTTTTACATAAATATTTCGCGGTGGGTGGTTTATTAATTTATTTTCATGAATTTAATGTTTGGTAAATGGGTTATTTTTAGACATATTTTTTATATTTTTTTTGTGTATTAATGTTTAATTTATGCATATTTAAGTGGTTCATGGTTAAAAATACATTAAAATTCATTATGGCTGGCCAATAATTCAGTTAAATTCATTTAAAAGGGTTTTATGTTTTTGTGTTTACATTACATTTACAAATAAACATTCATATTTACCATGTGTCTGCACATTTTCTGTTCCGAAAAACCAAACTGCTAAGTTTTTAACTGTCATTATTTAACCGGCAAAAGCCACAATTAACAGAACAAATCTATGATACCAACTGCGTTTTATCCCAAATGATTCACTTAGATCTTCGCAAGAAAATAAAACGATGTGGATCAAAATGGAAGCAATATTGTGTATCTGTCTCTTTTTATCAATTTTCCATTTCTTGTTTTTCTCCAAATCGACCATTAAAAGCCATCTGCATATCAGAATAAGAATTAATTTTTGAATCATTAAAATAGATCCTAATAGATTCTGTATGGCGAAAACGAACAAACGTTTTCGTATGTGCGAACAGTTTGCTTCATATAACTGGAAAAAGGAAAGAATTTGCTCTGAAGTTATCGCATAACTTCTTCAGTTTTTGAAAAGCGATCGATCGTTTTCGTTTCGTTTTTTATAGAATCTGGCCCCAGGATCAAATGTTGGTTTTGTTTTACATATAAAATTGATATAAATACAGATAAGTATAGATAATAAAACACACCTACCGTCAACTAAAATAAAGAAAAGTATCTTCATTTGTGTCTGTCACCCTGATCTGTCAGACCTGTCATCCGTCAATTAAAAATATGACAAGTGGAAACCAAGCAAAAGGCTACTTTTAAACCGACGGCTAACCATTAATTGTTGAATGTTGCTCGTCAGTTAGTCGATATTCTGTTTGTTTTATGATATATCTTGAACATGATACCTTCAATTAGAAGATGGTTGATGTTGCAGGCTTAGAAACGTTAGGGACTTAATAGTTAGTCAATTTTCGGGTCTGTGAAAACCTTATAATTTGACAGCTGACCAATCAGAGACCCTCAAATTGACTAACTATTTAGTCCCTGGCGTTTCCTGAACCTGCCCATTATAAGAGGAATTTTAACTTAACATGAAATAAAAAATGAAAATCATGGTGATGGAAAATTTTACATTATTGATTTCTATGTTCTAGGATCGTCATAAGAAATGGTCATTAAAACACCCCTGTACTTTATTTCAATTTCATTATTTTCATTTTATGTTTACATTTATATTTTTTTTAATGAAAAGGTTATTCCCTTAAGTTTTTAACACAACATTTCTTCCCCACCCTTATGCTAACGTTATTTTATAAAAAAAATAAACTTAAAATTCAAATAATTAAAAAAAAAATTACTAATTTATTAAATGTATTTATAACTTTTACAGCGTCACTGTCGCTTAAAACACTCTGGCGACATTCGCATCGAATCCCTTGATCGCAATTGCGATAATCCAGTCTATCGCCCACTTGGTCTCGGTGGCAATGGACAATCATGTCATGTCCTTGGTCCATCAGCAGATAATTATATTCTTGGAGCAATGAAGGCAAATCATCATAATCAACATCAGCAAGCACATAATAATAACAATAATAACAATGTACTTAGCAAAGATGATCAATATCCCCAATGTGATTCACCTGCTTACTCAGATCAACATCAACAACAACAACAAAAATACAGACCTGATATACCATTGAATCGCATTGAAATCACTCGAATACCATTGGAAGGTAATCCATCAGCAGCTTACATCAATTCAAATTCTTCAACTGCGTCAAATAAGTGCAAACAACAAAAGTGTCCTTCATGTCCATACATTTCGGAGAGTAAGTCCCAAATGAACTATCACATATCCCTGCATAAGCCAACGCAATACGAATGCAATCTATGTTCGTACATCTGCACAAAGAAGCAACATCTCAGCAATCATGTAAAGGCGATGCATGAAAGCGGTGGTCTCTTCCTCCAAGATGCTCCGGCTGCTATTGATCTTCGATCAAAACACTCGAATTGCAGTGATGACGAGGATATAATGGTGTCGTCTAAACTCGTCTCGTACTGTCCCAAATGTCCGAAACGTTTCGTCAATAGCTCAATTGATTTGATGCAACATATAGGAGCACACGGTGCTAGTTTTGACTTTAAGTGCGAAGCATGTGATTATTCCACCAAACAGGAGAATATCCTTCTCTCACATTCATTTGTTCACACAAGTACGTATCAGGAGAAGACCGAACAAATTGCCGCAAGTGCTAAAGAGGATCCAGAATATCCAGCTAGAAAAATGCAACAGCTTAACTTGCCCAAAACAGGTGCAACCGTTTGGGTAGTGGCAGATGTTAAGGAAGAGACTTCCTCCTCCATTGATGGTGACGGAGGTGGTGCCGGCTGCGGTTCATTGCTGAAAAAACAGTTGGAAACAGGCTCAATCAAGGAATCAGCCTCACATGCCACTTCAACTTCACCCAGTTCGAGTTTAGTGAGTGAAACTGGTGAACCTGAGAAATGTTCCCACTGTCCGTTCCAGACCACCTGCAATGACACATTCAAACGCCATCTGCAATATCACATTTGTGTGTCCAATCAACCTGACAAGTACACCTGCGAACATTGTGACTTCAGCACTAGCACCGAAGTGGCCCTGGACGAGCACACACGTATTCATTTCGAAGCAATCGGAAGTCGAAAATCGGTGAATTTCTTCACGTCCTTGGACAATCTCGAACTGATTGTCACAAACGACGATGATGATGATGATGATGCCCGAAAGGGCGGCACACCACCGAAGCCAATAAATTTCAACTGTGATTTCAAGAACCCACAAAATACTGACAATAAGTCAGACAACAAGGACAATGTTACATCAAATCTTCGTCGTAGTAGCCGTTCGAGTGCACACAATGGAGAGGACAAAACTGCATCGCAACCAACACCACCATTACCGCCACCGTTACCGCCAAGCCATAAAACTATATTAGTGAATCCCAAAACTGGTCAGGTCATCAGGAGGAATTAGTGTTTGTCATTTTTTTCATATTTTTTTTTCATATTTTATTTTTTAAATTTAAATAAAAAAAAATTGTTTTTGTTTTTAAGTTAAATTTAAAAAAATAAATGAACACAAAAGGGCTAGAAAAAATTAATAGTTTTTCTCAAAGCCTGTGATCATCAAAAAAATGTTATGTTGTTATTTTTTTTCTGCATATTTTTATGTTTTGTTTGTTAAAAAAAAAATTGTTTTGTAGATAAACAAAAAAAAAAAATATAAATAAATGGAAACAAACAAAAAAGTCTAGCAAATAGTCTGTTTAATATATAGATTTAAATATTTTTAAAACAAAACAAAACAAAATATATATATACATACCTTACACTTTGTGGAATAGCGGGGCCATATTTATATAAACAAGAAAACTAGATAATTAAATATTAAATGTAATATTTCAAACAAACAAAATCAAAATTATTAATTTTATTATTTTTTTGTTAAATAACAAAGAAAATGTGACTAACATTTAAATTATTTTTATTTTGTTTGTGTATTATTTTTAAGTGTTATGTATATTGTATCACATAATGATTTATTATTTGTTATTAACTAAATGTTTTTTTTCTATATAGAAAATCATTTATTTTCTGTTTATTTTTTAATGGATTTTATTTTTTCGTCATCTTGTTACTAATCAGGAAAAAAAGGCACCAAATTTAAGTTTTTTTTAGTGTTTAGTTATAAATTTTAAGTTAAATATAAATAATAATAAATAATATTTAAGTAATAGATTATGACACCGATAGCATTTTGCAATAAAATAAGTACAATGCATACAAATTTGGAAAAAGGTAAGGGAAAGCATATATCCGGCTCGGAGGACCAATTTTCAATTAGTATAGAAAATGTTTTAGGTTTTTTTGTCTTGTTTGTTCTCAAAACAAAACCTTAATGCAATTAATTTGGAGTTCTCGCTCAATTTAATTGCTTGAAAGACAATTTCTTTCCCCATTTGAAAATCAAAGAAAATAATAAAAAAAATAATTTCATGTTGTGCGCCATTTAACTCAAGCCAATATCTATTCTATCTATTCTTAAAGATTATGACACAACAAATAATTTTGATCATTTAAAGGCTACGTTTTTCGTAAGTCATATTTTGATTTTACACGAATTGGTTAAAGCAATAAAATTGTTTTATTTTACTATTCCTTAGTTCTCTAAATTTGTTGATATCCGTTTAATTTTATGTGTCCTGAAACTGAAAATGCACATTTTTTACTTTCTATTAGTGAGCATTATTCTTAAGCTCAATTTGTAAAATCAAAAGAAGAGAATCAAATGTTAGTTGGGTGCGATATGTAAAAACTAAAAACAAGCATGTTGCTTCTCAAACATTGTTTTTTATTAATTGCAAGAATATATATTTTCTACCAACGTATGTATTTTGATCTCACATTGGGTGCCATTTGGTCAAGGGGTAAAAAAAATTTTGTATTTAAGTATTAGTATTACCTAATGCGACATATTAAAACTGATCAGTAGCCAGCTTTTTAGAAAAAAGTCGACTAACAACCGATTTCATAAAGCCCTTTTAAAAATTTAACCATAAAATGACTTTTGTTCCATACAAAACTCGTCATTTAAAAATTTAAAAGGCTGTTAAATGTTCGCGAAATCGGCCTTTAGTCAACTTTGGATTTCACGTTGGGAGCCATTAGGCTCTGTATACATAAATTGTTTAAATTCTATTCCGTGGCACTGAAAATAATAAACACAACTTTTCCTTAAAGGAAAACATTTCTAGTATGTAGACGTTTTGTGCTATTTGATCAAGTAATGGAAATATTACTTTGACGTTGGGCGCATTTTAGTTAAGTTAATAAAACTTTTTTCATTTCTGTCATGAGTTCTTGCATTAAAACGGAATACTTACATATTGCTACATATTTTTCAATTGTAGATCTCAGTTCAAAGAAACTACATTTTAAAAAGTTGGTTTCAAGTTGGACACCATTTTTGTGTAAAAATAAAATTTGAAATTGACCTTGGAAAACGTTGATCGCTCGTTTGTTTGGAGGTAGCTAAGAACTCATGAGTAGATAAAAACCATATTCTTTGGCTACCATCAACGAATGGTCTTCTCCCAAAGTAGATGAATATTTAATCTCCAAAGTGCGTTTCATTGAAAATAGGAACATATGCGTACTTTGGTATCTTAAAAGGAATTTGGATAAAAAAACACTAAGGCCTCATTTCTTATAAAAATAATTTTAAGATATGTTTGTTTAGTTTTAAAAGAAAAATTGGTTTGTTATGTTTTAAAAAAATAGCTTTTCCCAAATTTAAATGCACGTACAGCTCCGAGTCGGAGCCTAAATAAAAACACAGATGCATAAGATAGAACTTATAACAAAAAATAGAGAAACATCATAACAGGAGAACTTCTTTGAATTAATTTATTTATTTAAAAAAGTCTTGTTTAAATAATACTAGGTGTTAATTATTATTATAATTTTCTCTTAAGGTATTTGGTGCAGCATTTTTTTTTTAATTTTAAGACATTTTTTTTTCTTATAAAATTACAAAAAAATTACTTATCCTTAGAAAATAAATTCATTTAGATAATTATTATTATTAAAACAAATTCAGAATTTAAATAAAAATTTATATTTAAAAATATAAAAGTACTAAAATTACTAAATTAAAATTTTACAACAACAAAAAAGGAAAAAAAACAATAAACGGTTCTAAATTTAAATGGAATACATAACAACAAATTAATAACAAAAATTGAAATGTAAATCAATAAAATAACAAAATATTTTTTAATTAGTTAGAAAATTGTCAAACAAAACAAACAAAAATAAAAATAAAACAAAAAATCAAACTGAAAATATAATTTATATACAATAAATAAATAAAAAAAAAAAAAACATATATATATTATACAAAAAAATATATATACACCATACATACATAAATTCTACAGACATTCGAATATATACATTTAAACTATTTTTAAACAAATTCTTAAATTAAAACAACAACAAAAAAAAATGAAAACCTTTATTACATAAAATAAAAATTAATTTTAAATATACTACTAAAAATTAATTATGAAAACAAAAATCTAGTTTTTAAGTGAATGATACAAGAATGTAAGGGAAAATCTCATTTCATTTTGATAAGAAAAAAAAAACAAAAAAACAAAACAAACAATAGATATATATTATATATTAACATTTAAAATAAATTAGATATTTTTACCAAAGCATTAAATGCCAAATATTTGTTAAACATGAAAAGTTGAATAATGAAACAAAAAAAAAAAAAAATAATATGTGTGTATACATTCAAAATATGTACATATACATAAAAAGTGTTAATTGTAACAGAATGTATGTTATATATTGAATATTGAAACAAAAAAGATCAAGTGAATAAAATGAAAATTAAACACTTAAGGATAAAATAAAATTAAAAAATAAAACAAAAAAAAAAATCATACAAATTTATGTAAATTAATTTAATGTTGCAATAAAGTGAATTAATAGGAAAATGTTATGGTTTTATTATTTACTTCTTTTTGTGGTCGTTTTATTTTCTCATCGACTGTCATACATAGGACATTAGGCTGATCTGAAAAGCTATTAATTTTATTTAGATACATTTACTGACGAAACTTGATCATTTACCAATAACAAGATTTTTCAAAAACTACTTTATATATGACGCCATTTATGTGAAAGCTTGTTGTCTTTTATTTTTTCCTTATCAGCTTTTACTGCAGACGTCAGGCAAAAAAATGCACGTACTTACGCCCTTGACACTCACACGTAAAACCACAAATTTTATGTTCCAAATGGCAAATAATTTTTATTTTTTTACTTACAATCGCAGCTATTTGACCTGTTCCATTCGAACTCAGATTGAGTAAATCTACGATTAAAACCAATCGAAAACGACAATAGAATTCATGAAAAAAATCTTGCCAGACTTTTGAATTCGAAATAATATTATAACCATAAGCAAAACCATACGTACTACCATTTGGATTTTATACCTCCACCCAACATACAAAAATGAAACACTTTAAATACATATTTAAAAAATATTTACACACCTTACCTATCTACCCACCAAAATTTAAACGAAGATAAAATTTATTATTCAATCAACTTAGCATTGACATTTTTAATTCCACTAAAAAATAACTAGTTTCATAGAAAGTTTCCCTAATTCCCATTTTAAATCATGGATTACCCACCAACTAGTGATAATAATCAAGAATATAAAGAATTACCCCAATGTAAAATCAAAAGAAATTACTCTTGCACTCATTGTTTGTATTTTACCCAAAATCCTCGATTTTATCTTACTCATCTGCGAGATGTCCATGGCGAAAAAATAACTCTCAACAATTGCAGCCTTTGTTTGTATGCCTCACGTCACTATCAAAAACTAGTTCGACACATGAAAATGGTTCATGGCTCTACGGCTGAAGGGATTCCAGGACAATCACGTAAGCGCCCAGTAGTTGTCGAAGATGTTGTACCCGATAATATTGTCATACCACCATTGCCAAGTTCACCCAAATGGATTATCGATATTGATAATTTTTCCTATGATCTCAAGTCATCTCGTAAAACACTCAAGGATATAGCTGCAATTTATTTTGCAGAAAATGATATCGAAGAGATTTTGGTTAAAATGGAAGCTAGTGATGTTGTTGAAGTTGTCCCATCGACGAGTGATGTTTCAGTTTCTGTCGGAGTTTCAATTGGAACTGTCTTTGGTGATCCAAAATTGGTCGGAGATGAAGATCTAGACATAATCTGTGGATGTGGTTATGTTTCCAAGTGTTGGTTGGATTCAATTACTCATGGGACGTGTTGCTCTGTGCCAAATGATAATGGCTATGAAAGTAGACCATTGGATCTCAGTATAAAATCATCAAATAAAGGTGAATACTCATTGAAGCTAATCAATTCTATGAAAATGGAACAAAAGACAGGAGAGCAGGATAATTCAAGGATATATCAATGGCAAATTGATGATGTTCCTAAGGATGAAGACAAAATTTTTAAGATGGACGAGTTTCAACTGTCAACAGAACTTATTTGTAAACCTGAAAAAGAAAGAATTAATAGCGAAATGGACGATGATCATGATGAGGTTTGTAAAATTATTCAAAACTGTTATAAGGTCTGTTTGGGTACAGACAAATTCAACATATTTAAACTATTTTTGAGTCAAAGACCCGTCAAGTCCACTGAATTGAGAGGACTTGGTCTCAAAAACAGTTGAAATTCGTTGTTTTAAAAAGTATTCAGAAGGACCAAAATTCTTTCGGTTTTCATTTGCCATTGCGATTTCAATCTGAGAAATGGCAAATGAAAATAAAAATCTGATTGTGCGCGTTCATTTTGTATCCCAGTTATCCGGATAACTTTTCGTCGTTATGCGAGTAATCGTGCATTCAAAAAGCTAATCAAGAAGTGAGATCTTATCACACTAGGCAAATAGAAAGTCAGTATGATCCAACTATTTCTGCTATCAGTACACAAGGCAAACGCTAGAAGGAATACAAATCTAAACATTCGACCTCTTATTTTCTTACCAGGTGATGAATACTCCGATTACACCAAAGGAAGATCCACAAACTCTTGCTTCACATAGAAAAGTGTTCAAATGTCCACTTTGTTCATTCTGGGCATCGACTGCATCTCGATTTCATGTGCACATTGTTGGCCATCAAAATAAAAAGTCTTTCAAATGTTCAATGTGCGCATATTGTTCCAATTGGCGTTGGGATATCACCAAACACATTCGTGTTAGGACAATTCGCAGTCCGAGCCATAAAAATGCCCGAGTTGTAATGCATGAAGAGATTGACAGCAACGGTCGACGTAACTATGCCAAATATGATAGATATATTACTTTGGTGAAGATCTCAGAACAAGATGATGATTTGAAATTTAAAAGATGTGGTGAATTGTTATCAAATGACGAGGATAAAGATGATTTTAAGGAAGAATCTATAAATGAAGAGGAACAAAAGCCGTTGAAGTGCACCCCTGACAGAGAAATTCAAATTTCAACAGTTTTATCAAGTCCACCGGAAGTTTTGCAAAATGATAATAAACCACAAAATAGATTTAAGGACTTTAGTCCTCGGAATTACTTGATATTCGAGGATGGAGATAAACCATGTTACAAGTGCAGTATTTGTTATTTTTGGTAAGAATAATAACGGTTACAATCCTAAGGACATAAATCATCTTTTTAAAATGTTGTTATAGGCACCCCAATCGTGATGCAGTTTTAGTGCATGTTAAATTCCAGCATCATGACTTGCTCTCAAGTCCTATAGTTTTATCTAAATCAGAGAAAACCACAGAAGCCAAATGTGAACATTCAAAGGAATTACCAGTCGACGAAATCAATACAAATGATGCTTCAGATTCTATATTAGTTAATGTTGAGAATGATGACAATATGACAGTTTCAAGGGAATATAGTCCAAAAATCAAGAAGCCTACTGATTCTCAGCTTACTTCTCCCATAAATCGTTCATTGGAAAGTATCGATAATAAAGTTGTAGCTGGTGGTCTTGTTAAGCAAGATATAACTTCAAGTTCTGATTTTGAATTTGAAGTCAAAACTGCTGCTGCTTTTCGATGTTGGCATTGTCATCAGGTTTCTAATTGGAAACATGTTATTCAGGTAAGGACACTATACTTGGTTTTTAATTTGTTTGTTGTTCAATAACTAGTACATATAACATTTTTATTTGCCCTCTGCAGAGATATTTGAAACTTTTGTCGTTTTGCATTGATGGACATCCCGAAAAATCTGGAAGCATCCAGAAGTCTTCTGAAACTGTTTCATTGTGTCATGTGTCGTTTTTGTGCCAGTAAAACAGTTTCAAAAGACACTTCTGGATGCTACCGGACTTCCAATTGAAAACGACATCTATTTTATGTAAAACAAAAATTGCAGTTAGTACATAGGTACAATTCATATTACATTTTAATGAGTTTTTCGAGTTTTTCTATTGGTAAATTGGAATATCAATAAAAATTGATATTTTCGTTGGGGAATGGAACATGATTTTTAAATAATTGTTTTGGTTTTTATTTATTCATTTTAATTTTTTTTATAATAGTACCTACCGGGAGAAATCTCGCAAAAAATTAAGGTTTACAAAATCGATTTTATACTCAAATAATAAAATATTTCTTTTCGTCAATAGAAGAGAAAATTTGTCAAAATTAGCGTTTTTACAGATTTAAGTAAAAAATAAATAGATTTATTTTATCAATAGAAAACCCACTAAGAAAATGAATGACTCTCAGAAACTGCTTTTACGATTTTGATGAAAAATAAGGAGTTAAATTGAAAATTGTACCAGATTATTTGGAGAATCCAAGGCAGGGATTACACACGTAAGTTTTATTTACGTAAGTTACATATTTTGAAAAAAGGTACTAGAATAACACACATTTTTCAACTTACGTCAGTTGCAAGCTAGCTAACAATTGACATCAAAAAATATATTTTTAAAAACTTACGGAATTCTTATAAATTATGCATCGAGCATCTGTAAGTTTTCAACTTGCGGAAATTTGATTTTTTAATGATTTGTGAATTCTAAAGAATTTGTGGCAGTCAATCTAGTAGTTTTTAACAATTATTTCAACCGTAAGTTCCTATAGTGTAAACATTCCTGTAATGTAAAATTTACGTAATTTGTAGGTAAAACTTGCGTGTGTAATCCTCGCCTTATATCTACTATGTTTCAACCTGACACTTACACTGGTATTCGTCAAGCGCTCATAAATTATGAGCGCTTATATCGGAATACGGCTCTTAGACAGGTCATACGCGCTCATATCCGAGTTTGCGGAGTCAGCGATGTCAATGTTATGAGTGGTCGAGACCACTCATAGGTCACTAATATTCCTCTGAAGCTCCGATATGAGCGCTCATAACTTATGAGAGCTTATTGAAATAAGGTTTAGATTGGTATAAAGCAATAAAGTTGAGAGCACTGACTCCGAAAACTCAGATATGAGCGCTCATAACGCGCTTCATGAATACCAGTTATTTATATTTGAATTTTATACAAAAAGCAGTTGAAGTGCAACACTTATGTAATACCCATTTCTTTGCATCATTTTTCAGCGACATTGTCGTCTCAAGCATTCTGGATCAATTCGCATTGAAACCATCGATCGAAGTGTCGATGTAAAAAATCCGATTTACCGGATGCTAAATCTATCATCAAACTCATTAGAAACATCACCCGGAAATGGCGCCCAAATCGAAACAAAAACTGACAAAACATGTGATGATCAAAAAAATACCAAGATTAAAAGACATTCAATTGATTCAAATAAATTGAATGAAAGAATTCCCAACGATTCGAAACAAATTGCACTGAATTGCAAAAAAGTCGAACAAAAACAATCGAAGTTTGAATGCATGAATTGTTCTTTTGTTGGAACAAGTGAAGTTGGTCTGAATAAACACTATGTTAAGAAACATACACCATCAACCATTGTTCATAATACTCCTAAATGTAAAAAATCTTGTAATAAAGAAGTAACCATCAACTCAACTACTATTTCCTGTGAAAATGAGAACATTTCTGATAAAAATAATATGACACAACTTTCAGAAAAATGTCCTCTTTGTTCATTTGAAAGCAGCTGTCAATCGACAATAATATATCATAAACAAAGTCACATTAAGGTTACCCAAGCTTCTGAATCAGATATCAAAGAAGGAAACGAGAATTTCAAGCAACCCAAAGAAGTTGTTACTAAAATAACAAATCATTTAAAGTTAGATGATAGTACTGAGTTGACAGATAATACTAAAAAGAAAGAAAATACCTCATCAACTGAGAATACGTCATTGAAGAAGAATTCTGAAGTAAATATAGAAACAATCAATCAAGAACCCCAATTGAAAACTAAACACAGATCCAAGACCACAAGTGTACATTCAAAAAATCATAAACATTCGTTAACTCTACCAGCAGCATCACCTAAGAAAACTATTTTTGTTAATCCTAAAACCGGCCAAATTGTACGGAGGAATTAGTTTCTTTGATTTCTATGTTTCTAATTTGATTAATATAAAATATATTCAAATAAAGGATAATCTAGTTTTAAAATTCATTAATTTGTAATAGAAGTTTTGTCTAATTTGGTGGTCGAAAAAATGTAAGTACTTACTCATAAGTATGTAAAACCGTAATCTAGTAGGTACTTACCATCCACACAATTCTCCGAAAGCCAGATGAATCGTATGGAGTTGGAAAGGACAGATGATAATCATATTCTAGTACATAGAGTACCCATCTATTTCTCTATCCACTATTTGTGAGTAAAATATTACCAAAAAGTGGAAATCTAGTAGGTTTTAATGCCATAAATCAACTAAAAGGTTTTTTAGCAAAAAAAAATTAAACGTCAAAATCCTCACTTAGATGAAATTGACATTTGTTAATTATTCGAAAACAGTACAGTATTTGTTTTTAGTGTTTCATTATGGAAACAAATCAATCAAATATTTTTTAAACAGATGGCCACCGTGAGATAATTATTTTGTAAAAAAAATAGTAATCCACCCGATCTTATTTTCCTTTCAAACTTGCAACAGTCGGTCATCGAAATGGCTGGAAAATCTCTTATTGAATCCATAACAATCTAGTACACTAGATGATTCAAACTATCCACAATCTCCACATCATCCACACAAACACTCAACGAACACACTCCTTCCCATCAAATTGGAATCCAAAATTATGACAGATTGGTGGTGCAATTTTCAAACAAAAGTCAACAAAAATAAACAGACGAGAATAATAAAATAAATTTTCTCTGTTTGCAAATTTTTTTTTAAAAACAATATTCCTTTTTTTAGTTAAAATTTTTTAGTATTTTAGTAAAAACAAAATATAACAGCAAACAATATACCCAAATGCACAATGGATCCCAAGGGTGATGATTCCGGCAGTGATACTCTTGATCAGTCCTTGCAGAAAAAATGCGTGGTCGCCGACGATGACAGTTCATCATCAAAAAAACAGCCGGATGCAGCAGGTATAAAGAAAAAGAAAAAATTAGAAAAAAAAATTACATATTTGCCAGAGAAAACTCAGAAAATACATTAAAAATTTCAATGCTAATAGTGAGCGAAAAGAATGCTGCAGACGCCCCAACCACCGAGCCCGGAGGAATCAATATGTCTGACCCCAAAGATTCACCAGCATCACCATCGCCACCACCACCGCCACAGCAGCAGTCCTCGCCGCCGACAACAATTATTTCAGAAAATAACATCCCAGCCGTCGCTTCTGCCACTGCCGTCGTTGCTGCCGCTGTAAATGTCGATGATGCCGCATTGGTTGTTGTTGTAAAAGAAAACAACGACAAAGATCTGGCCGAAACCACGACGAGTAGCAGCAGCAGCAGCAGCAACAGCAACTCAAAGGAGGATTCTCGGGGTTTCGAGTCGAAAGTCAGACAGATCTCTGACGATCTCAAGGACACCACTCTCGCCGACGAGAACTGTTTAGAAAAGGTCGTCGATGGCCAACAACAAAAAGATACGTCATTGCCATCGGCGTCAGGGACACAAGATGAAGCACCCGCCGATGAGACTGCCGCTGCGGCAGTTACATGCGTAGATATCAAGAACGACAGCGATGGCTATGATTCGGACAGGACAATTACTTACGAATCGCCATCCAAGAAGTCGTCAAGTTCTTCATCGGATAAAAAGAAATTAAAGAAAATTACGAAAAAGGTTCGGTTTAAGTACAATCAGCATGGCAAGGTGTGTCCCGACGAGGGTGACGATGAAGACGACGACGACGAAGATACTCTGAATGAAGGCGGACGGAGTAAAAGCATACTAGATCCTTCACAATTTCCGTTGTCCTTTGAGTCGCCACACGACGAGGACGACGATGTTTTGAACGATGATGCAAGTGCCCAACAGCTCGCTGGCGATGCCGACAACGCGGATGATCCACCTCCCGAGGGCGGAGTACAGAGTATTCTGGGAAAGGTCTCCCAAATGGGCAAGGTAAATGTTGATTTTATTGATTTTTTTTCCTTTTCCTTCTTTTATTTTTTTTTTACTTTTAATTGTGAAATAATTTTGATAAACTTAAACTAGTGGCGGTGGGTGAAGAAAAAAAGGAATCCAATTGGATCCGATTTTTTGTCACTTGGATCAATCTTTTGGTTTTAAAATCATTTCTTTTAATTTTATTAATTTCTTGTGTGTTTCATTAATATTTTGGCAATGTTTGTCAAGTGAGGTAATTTCCATGGACATTTTATTGGTCTTTATGGGACCTCAATGCCCATGGATGTTATATATTTTTGTACTGAATGTCAACACAGAGCGGCTATCAAGTCCTTCTTCTTCTGTTCTGTTTATGACCCAGCAAAGTTTGAGTGGATAACAGTGACCGCCATGAGCTTCGATGATGTCCACACATACGGCTTGTTAGGTTGGATGGGCGGACAGTTAATTTTGTTGCCATCACACTTAGATCAATGTAGCATTACGGGTCGCATACTATTAAACCTCCTGGCACTAACATCCCATCTTGCAGGCTTAATACTACGGCTAGGAGGTGAGTTTGACAGTCTGTTACTTGGCGCATGCGTCTTTGTTGAGGTGGTTTCATCAAAAATGATATTAACCAATCTGAGTTGTAGGTGGCCCCATCTTCTCACAGACGCTTGTTTTTACTGCATTGATCCATTCTCCATTAGATATTGTTCCTCCATAAAAACACATTCGTTGTGCAGTAATTTACGTTCTTCCTCTGTAATTTCTTCAGAAGCCCTTTCATCTTGCCTTTTGAATGTATTCCTACAGTCGGAGAATCTGCTACGGGTAGAGAAGATTAACGTTCTAAATAAAGTTTCTTCTTTCTCTATTAGTCACTGGCATAGAGAATCACTCATCAATGTTGACGCAAAGATTGGCAAAAGGATTGTTGGGTTAGATTAGATGATACGGTAAACCGCAGCAAGTTACCTGGATTTGAGTAGAAAAGGAGTAAAGGTGGTAAAATGAAAGAGCAGTTAAGTAGTACTTAAGTACTTGGTTCTTCCTTGAGGAATTCACAGACATAAGCACATAGTGAGCAATTTGGATCGAATCAAGGCGACTTAATTTTCTATTTAATGACTGTATATGATAGAGTATCTTGCAACCCATCGAAGGGAAACTAAAGAACATAGAGAGCAGACCAGTTTGTGAGAAACTTTAGAACAGAAAACGACAGCAAACACATTTCGTTGGCTGAGTGTTGGTGTGACGTATAGCTGTACCAAGGATTTTTTATAAGACATATACTAATTCTCAGCCGGACCATATGACAATTCTCACGAATATGTTCTAACCTGTTCCAACTTAAAACACTCCATTTGTAGCACTGCGTGAGTCTTAAAGCAGTTCGTTATAGTCCAAGAGAGATAGACAATTTAGTATGAAGAAAAAATTTAGTTCATGAATTTTTATGATGAGTATGGACGCAGAAATTCACACTCTATCACAGGTCCAAAGTTCTTCAAATCCCCCTATTGTATGGGTGATTTTGTGGGACTTTGGCTCTTTTATAGAGGGTGACATTCTACGGTGACACCAATCAAAAATATTCATGAAATATTTATTTTTTTGTCCTTAGACTCTATATTTCTTGGTCTTTGACGCGATGGATTCTATAGGCCTGCCCCTTCAGAGTTATCTCACTAATTTGGTAAGTTAACTCGCATTTAACTTTAATCTCTCACTGAAAAACTGAGCCGGAGTTATTGAAGAAATGTTTCTCAAGTAGCAGGAGGCTGGAAAATGACATGCAGTCTGGATATCCCTAATGTGTTTCTTTCTCGCTATTATTATTCTCGCTCTAGGTATTATTCCTCAATTTTTACCACTTTTTACCAATTCAATTGAAAAGGTTACACAATTTTTCAAATTGATAACTTAGTTACTTTATTATAAAGTAATAACTTAGTTACTTTACTTTAGATGGCGCTTATTGTCCAGAACAGACTACAGCCTCAAACAACATGCCGATCCAGCCAGTTCTGTCACTAGGTAGCCGCTTCCAGTTATTCACGCCCATTGATAGTCCTTCTCTAAAATGAAATTTTGTGACCTAAAAATTCTGACGTACGTCCTTTTGTTTTTGTCCAAAGAATTTTTTTGGACTAAATTCGTTAGGGTGGGGATGGAATTATTTGTTACTCTCTTATGACCGCTGCACAGCAAAATTTTTTCTGGTTTTTTCCTAATGGGTAGATGGTTCGTACGAGCAAGCGAAATTAAAAACGAGTTTGTGGAGCATGCATACATCTATTTGTTCTACTGGTTTTATTCTACAGCTCAAAGAGCTGCTTGGACTAGTTTCTTCGCCTCCTGTAGCTATCGTGGATTAAAAAAAATCGATATTGCTTCTCGGATGTTCTATAATTTGTATTTAAGATTTTCAACAGTAAAATTCGTCGACGAGTGTTGAAAATAATCTTCTCTTGAACCCAATCTCGCACCAGCAAAATTCTATCCTATTTTTCTATTCTTTTTAACTAGTGACGATCTAAAAAAAAAAGACCTAAGACCTTATTGGGCCATATTAATAAACATTGTTTAAGCTGTTGCTAAGGAATTGATCCTATCTAAATAGCATCGGTTAAACTCTAGTCTAAGATAACCAAGACCTAAATCACGTTAATTTTTTTCCACGGTTGCTCTCTATATTTTTTTCTTTCAATATGATAGAGAGAAAACATAGAAACGATTGTAAAAATCTTGCATGATTTGGACCCAGGAGTTTAAAAACTTGTGTGAATATGCCCCAACTATATTTAAGTAACTCTTTATCCATATTTATTTCTATAGATTGAATATCTCTTCCGATGGGTTGATAAGCCCGGCGTACAATGGGAAAACGAGGAAGTGCTCAAAGAAATTTGTCCAAATTTAATCAAACTATACGAAGAGCAACGTGCTAAAGAACGTGAACAAGATGTGAGTTCATCAAATACCAACCTTAAAAATCTACCATCTGCTAACATTCGAATATTTCTATTTGCAGATGCATTTTGCAGTTCGTCGTAAAAAAACACGCCAGGGTCTTAGGAATGTTTAAATATTTATTAATATTTTTTTTTTTTTCAAAAATCAACTAAAAATAACCTATTTTTGTTTATAAAACAATTCCGGATAATTCCAAGAGCTACTAAACATAACTCCGGTTCTCTTTCTAAACAAACATAATAAATTGCAGCAGCGCTATAAAAGCAAAAAATAAATAAAAACAAAAAAAAAAAAACAAAATTAAAGGAAACAAACTGATTATGCAAAAAAAAGAAAATTAAGAAATAACAATTATAAGCGAAATGTGAACGAAATGAGGGAAAAAAGCTTGTGTTATCGGTAGACTAAGTTTGTTTAGTACTTTAAGAATATTTCTAAACAAATATAGTTTTTAATAAAACAAAAACAAACAAAAAAGTTGGACCATGAGCGCTTATTTCCAATTTTTTCATTGGAATTTAAATAATTTCCGAAAAAAATGGTGCAGTGAAAGGGAGAAATACCTATATTTTTGTCTTTTTAATTTAGAACTGGAATTGAAACACCACATATGTACGTAAATTGTTTATAACGTTTTAACGATTTATGCCTCCAACTGTAATCAACAATACGCTAAGGTCGATATTAACCTAGCGTTCGTAGGCGGCTCAAGTTTTCGAAGCTTTTTCGGAGTCAGCACTGATAACTTAAGATTTGGTATTTATCAAGCGCTCATAAGTTATGAGTGCTCATATCGGAGTTTTCGGAGTCAGCGCTTTCAATTTTAAGAGTGGTCGAGAAAACTAATATTCCTCCGAAAACTCCGATATGAGCACTCATAACTGATGAGCGTTTGGTGAATACCAGCCTTAAAGCCGTATTCATCAAGCGCTCATTAGTTACGAGCGCTCATGTGGGAGTTTTCGGAGGCAGTGCTGTCAACTTTAGTGGTAGTCGCTATAATGTTACTTGCTGAATAGAAATGGAGGAGACCACTTCAGACCACCCATAAGTTCAATATTATGAATCGCACACAAATTTACCCGGTTTTTTTTTAATTGTCTTTGTTTTGCAATTTGTACAACTCTAAACATAAACATTTTTTAGTTGATGTTTTGTCTTCGTCCAATAAAAAGAAATTACCTGACTATGCGAATGCAGTGATGTGCCTGGATTCGTTCATTTGAGAAATTCAAATCCTCAAAACGGAAAATAGCCTTGGTTTCTGAACTGAATTCGTTCATTTGAAAAATTGAAAACACATACAAAACATCGGTTATCGATGTTTTTTTGCAAATGAAACCGTTCAGAATAACTACATTTTGCACTTTTTGCAAAAAGTGGGGTTTTTCACGCCTAGTTTTCATTTCCGAAGCGGTCAACTACTAGGAATAAGTTGAAGTCAGCCTGGAAAAGCTTGAAGTTATGCCATTTAATTTATTTTGCTTCAAAATAATAGGGGTGTTCATGCAACCTGGTAAGCTCGTGTAAACGTGTTAAAGTACAATATCTGGTAAACTGTCATACCACGGTTACAGAGTTACAGAGTTTGATTTTCGATTCTACGGGCTGAATTAATAAAATTTAAGGAACTGCATGTGTGATGTGGAATTGTTTTATAACTTGATGGTGTTGTAAAAAAAAAACTTCTTATTTATTTTTCCAATCAAAGTGAGCAGTAAACATTTAGATATGAGTATCAAGAATTCACGAGGATACAAATTGAAAATCTCTTTTATATTTCCTACGATTTTTCGTGTGTAATTTGGAATTTATTTATTTTTCATTGCACAAGAACTAAGTACACTAGGCTCTAAGAAAAAAATAGCCGTTAAAATAATATCATTCAAAAAACATATTTCATTCATTGAATACATCCATTTTTGCTCTACATGCATTCCACATCAAGTATCCACCATCCAAAATGATATCGATAACGCAAAGAATGCCCGACGCCATTTTGCAAAATCCAAATATCGCCGTGACTTTATCCAACCAACACTTCAATTATTGCGAGAAGGAATGTGCTTGTGAGATTTCGAACTAAAACTAGCTCTGAATTTTGTGTTAAAAATATTTAATTTAAATCATTAAAAAGGCGTTAATTTATCACCCATTTGCCTCAACTACATTATCTAGTTTAGTTTAATAAATTTATCGTATTCTCAAAGAGATTAATTGACGAAGAAAATTCAATTCGAAAAACAACCGGCGCAACGTAAGTTACATGAAATAAAAAAAAAAAAAAAAACGCTAGTGAAACGACATCCACATAAATCGCGTACAGTAAAGAGAGACGCCACCGCCACTGTGAAGAAATAACATAGTAGTAACCAAACGAAATTTGCTAATTTATTTTTTTTTTTCGTTTGATTTTTCGCTATCTCGCAGTAAAAACACAAGATTTCCGACAAAAACAAGAAAATGCGTTCTAAGAAGGGATCCACAGAAACCAAGAGTGTCGATGGCGGCGAAGAAGCAAAGAAATCTTCATCCTCGCCTCCTACAGAAGAAGAGTCTTCCGAAGAAGAGTATGCAGTGGAAAAGGTCGTAGACCGAAGGACGCGCAAGGGAAAGGTTTGTGCCGATTTTTGCCAAACTCGTCAATTTTTTTTTTGTCTTTCGTTCCGTTCTACAAGAAAACAACTTGTTTGTCGTTTAGATTGAATATTTTCTAAAATGGAAAGGCTATCCGGATGAGGACAACACTTGGGAACCAGTGGAGAATCTCGATTGCAAGGATCTAATTGCCACTTACGAGGCTGACCGCAAGAAACGTGAAGACGAAGCTGCCGAGGTAAGTTTTTTTTGGGGATCATTGGCCGAAAACTTTTTCTTAAATTTTTTTTTTTTGTTTTCATTTCCTCCAATTGAGTGATCAGGGAAATTGCGCTTTTCGAGAAAAAAAAGTAACCCAAAAACTTTTCTATATTTTTTTTTTCGTTTGTGCATTTGCGCCCATTTCGTGAAATTTGTTGTCGGGGAACCTTTTCTTTCTTTTAACCTTGTGTGTATGTGTGTGTTTCGTGCGCCGTTTTCTACGGGTGACATCCATGACACCGTACTGGACTGTTTTTTTTTTGGCGGGAAATTATTTATTTAGTCATTTTTTGTATTTTTTTTAACGACAGATGAAAATTTCATTTTGTTTACATTTTCGATTAGAAAATTTAGATTCTGATATATTTTTTGTATTTATCGCAAAAAAACAAAAAAACCAAAACATCTGGACGGTAATATTGTATTAAAGCTCTTCGACCTCTGGCGTGTTTTTTGTTTGTATTCGTCGAACTACAATGTCTGTTTTATTCATGTTTTTTTTTGTTCTTTCAAAAGAAATTATCACTTTATTAGTAAATAAATATAAATGCAGTAGAACCCGCACATCAACTCTTTTTTTTAAGTCTTAATTCCTGGCTTTTTGGATCGAATTCTAGATCGTCAGTGTTTCTAGAGCATAAATCGATAAAATTTCTAGGTATTTTAAAAGAAAAATTAAGAAATTGTCTATTGGACGCGCGGCAATGGATTCAGTAGAAAACTGCAATTACCATCCAACGCTGCCCTACCGGTCTGTGATACTGAGTACTTATTCTAAATTATTGTTTTTTGTTATCGTTTCGATTAACTACCGCATTGTACGTCACCCACTATCAATTGACTTCGAATGCTTGTAATGGACCCTCTTGTGAGTTTCGCCCGAACAGCATTCCACACGGAAAAAATCCATTTTCCTTTTCGCCTATTGTGAGTGTCTCGCGAAAAATCTTTCATATTCGAATAAATCCTCCTATTGAAAACATTCAATTCAGACAAAATGTACAGCACGTAACTTGAAGCAATTCGAGCCTTTAACTTGACAGCATCTAACTTGGTTCAATCGACTATTTTGAGTAGAAAACATTCGATTGAATCAAATTTGATGCTGCCAACGCTCGATTGTATCGACTTAACTCGATTCTATTAAGTTACGTGATGGACTATTTGAGTTACATTTTTCACATTTTTTTTTTAAGGCGAACAGAAACGCACGGCAGTGAGTTTGATTAAAAGCAAAATAAGAGATTCAGAAAAAAGCGAAAGAAACCGAATAAGCAACAACAAACCTGTGTGGACTAATAATAAAAATGCTAGTCGGTTCAATACACTTTCAGCCAATTTCTTTACATAAGTACTAAGCAAGTCTAGCACCTGGTCTAGCTAGACAAGGTACTAGATCTGGTACTTGTTCTTAACAAAAAGCTAGTATAGCATTTCTTCACATCTTATCACCGGATCTAAGTTCACAACGTGGTACTAAGAACTTAAAACGTCTAAAACTGGTCTAATTCTGATATTGACAATATTTTATTTTGATATTTAAATAACAGAAAAAATTAATTAATATAAATTTCTAAATTAAAAAAGAAAAAAGTAACTCGAATAGCTGAGAATCTTATAACGAAGAATAAAGAATATGTCCTTGTTGAATGAAGTCGTTTTTAGTTTTTTGGTTGTTCGTATGTCTTAATTGCGGTCATGCATACGAGTCACATTTTCTAGTCATGTCTTGATATATTGGCGGGTTTTGAGTTTATAACCATTTGGTTGCCAGATGCGAGTGGCGTTTAGCGCTTGCTGATCATGAAGACCGTTCGTTTCGAAAAATTCCTTTCAGCACTTTTTTTAAACAATCACCAATTTCTGAATCACTAACTGCTATTACATCACGCAGTTACAAATTTGTTAAATCATATACATAGCAACAACTACAATTGAATATTCGCAGTGTCTAATTTGGTTCAATCAAGGTGCTCTTCTTTGAAAACCTTCGAGTGAACCAATATTCGATTGTCTCGACTTCATTCGATTGTATTAATTTACGTGTTGGACCCTCTGAATATGACCTTGGAAGGAAGTGTCTATTTTTCCGAAAACCTTCCGAACGAACAATCTTAATTTTCTGGTGATAGTGAAAAAAGCACAAAAAAGCCTTTTGCAAATAGACATGAACTTAACAAACGACAAATATCTCTTGATACAAGTTAAATTAATTGCTCTGACCCAAGTACTACTTGCCGATTTCGAAGTGCCAGCTGTAACCGATTCCTAACTAATACCTGCTACCAATTTGACACTAGTTCTGTGACTAATACTTCTGTGAAGAAATCACTTGGTACCGATTTGAGTACTAACAATTGGTATAATAACTAGCTAATTTTGTGGATCTAACTGGCACCGAATCCTAACTTATACTAGGTACCAAATTGAAAGAACTTGGGCCCAACACTTGAGTGAAGAAATGAGTTGATACCGATTTGAGTACTAACTTTAGGACTAGGACCTGTTCTAGCGTTAGGACTCTGTGAAGGAATTGGCTGTTTGATAAACAATGAAACTCGCTCTGGATTTAGATTTATCATGTGCCAGATTGGCGTAGTGCGTAGTGGATGTGCTTTGTAATCGCAAGGTCGATGGTTCGAACCCAGTTAGGGCTCGATCAAATCGACAAATTTCCATTTTGGTATTGTTTAACTTCTTTTTACTAGAAATAACTGTTTTTTGTGAAAGAAACATGTCCTGACGTTCGCGTTCATTGCATAAAAACAACACACACTAGTCGTTAAGCAAAAAACGAAAAAGATCGATTGTAAAAACCAAAAATATCGTTTACACAATACTAAGATACTAAAATCGACGATCGAATGCCGACGAAAGTCGTTAAACAAACGACACTCGCAATAGGGGCCATTGTATAAGTCAAACGTGGCATCGATCAAAGTTTATATTCTGTAATTCGAAAG
The DNA here is from genome assembly GCA_948107695.1 of Meliscaeva auricollis. Lineage (NCBI taxonomy): Eukaryota > Metazoa > Arthropoda > Insecta > Diptera > Syrphidae > Meliscaeva > Meliscaeva auricollis. The sequence goes on from OX403618.1 coordinate 8,101,338, forward strand.
GAAACGACGACCATGCACAAAAACGAGAGTATATTTCGTTTAAAAATTTGGTCACGACAAAGAATGTGAGTGGTATCATTAAATCATTGTTATTTTCGGAAAGGTCATTTGATTGCATCTATGAGATCTCGAGTTCTTGGAGTCTTGGGGATTTGGAAGCTCAAGTGCAAAAACATTGCAGTCTTTTTTTTGAATAACTTTGATACAAAAAAAAATGTTTGCGACTAACATGGATCCTCCTTGTATGTTACTAAAAAGTTTGTTTCAAGTCAGTTTACATACTTTCCATTTGCCTGTAAGATGTACTAAAAATTCATACTTTGTGTGCCTATTTTGGATAGATGGCAACAAGTCAACGGTCTTGAAACATATTTTTGAAAACGTACAACGAAGATCTTTGTTGTGGCAATAATTTTTGTTTTTATCAAAATTATTTCATTGTAATTTAAAAAAACTGCATTTTTATTGCAATTTAACTTGGAAACGCCCCAGCTTCGGACTTTTGGGATATTTGTAAGTAAGGGCATTGCTGCCAATAATTTCCACAAATAAAAATGCTTAGTATCCCGCACTAGGAAGAGAGTTTTTGTTCAAAATATAATCAGAAACGAAAAAAAATATTGTTTTATCTGGCAAAAAGCAAAATATGGATTTCCGCTTGTTACCAAGCTTAAGAACTTGGTCATATAGCAATTTTTTGGAGTACCTTGTATATCGCTTCACGGTGCCCCGGTTATTTAGCCAGATATTCCTGCTTATACTCCCTTGATATACCAAAAGATACTTGAAGAATCTTTCTCTAAAAACAACCAAGCAAATTTGTATCCGCATCTTTTAACGCCCATGCTTCAGTCAAAGCAGGACTGGGATGATAAAAGTTTTGTATTTCTTTAGTTCTTGGTACTTAATTGCAAGAGTAATTCTCATCTCCGTTTGATCTCTGAACTGATGTCCTTGACTGCTGCGAAGTTACAACTATATTTTCTTTTATTTGTGGAGACTCGATCGTTTGCTTTTTGTGTCCCTCTTTTTTGAACATAGAACGCTCGGACTACTCTATCACCAGTACATTAACTAATAAACCTTGTTTTTGGCTGCATATGCCCGGCGACACTCCATCGAATCAGAGCTTTCGTTTTGGTTGATATCGAACACATTGTAACACACTAGGTCTCTGAAAAATATAGAGACGCGCTGCTACTTTCTTTTTGGGATACCCCCGTGCAGACTTTAATTACTACACGGCGCCTGTTACTTGATTTACTTACAAAAAAAAGTCAGACGAATTTTTTTTTCACTTTTTCTCACAGATGCGAATCTCGTTCTCGGGAAATAATTAACCCATACGTCTGAAACCTTCATAATGAATAATTTTCTTTCGCTGAAATATTTGGAAGTGAATTTCAAGGTGAAAATGTGAAGCAAAATCTTTTTTACACTGCAGTTTCTCCGATATAGTCAGCTTAGAGCAAGCTGTTATCTACGATCAGAGGCTTATCATAAGTAGATTCGTTAGTGGTTAGCGGTGCTTGCCGAAGTAGTTAATGCAGAATTATATCTTCCGTACACACCTCTCCATTCTATCGCACTTCCTGGATGGCTTTAATATCCATTTTCTACTTTCTAGGCTCCACTAAATTATCTGCTCCACGAAGTCTACATGCAGATCTAGAATTCGTTGTTTCAGTTTTGAAAACAAAATTCAAGAGTTCCCGCAGTTAAAAAGAATTCGGAAGAATGTTAATCAATTCCATAGTGCGTTTACACATCTTTGAGAAATTAAAATTTTACATAAAAACCACTTTTGCTTTCAAAGTCGTATTCGCTCCTAAACTATACCAAAAGCCCCAATTAGTATATGATTATTCCAAATTGTTAATATGTTTTCTAATAATTTTTTTTATTAAATGTTGTCATTTCAGAGCAGCTCAAATAAATCAGAAAAGGCAAAGCCAGCATCGGCTGCCGCTAAACCCGGATCAAAACGCAAGTCCGATGAGACAAATTCAAAAGAAAAAGTCAATAACACGTCAACATCAACGTCGGCCAAACGAAAAAAAGCTGACGATCACAATCAAGACTCGAACAACAGTACGGCGACTAACAACACAGCAACAAATAACAAAAAGAAGGGCCGAAGAGAATCATCAAAATCCGAATCGGATAATGATTCACCATCAAATGATGCAATCGGAGCAATGAAACCCGAAAAGAATGGCTTCGAACGGGGACTCGATCCTGAGAAAATTCTCGGAGCATCAGACTCCACGGGAAAGCTAACCTTCCTCATTCAATTTAAGGGCGTCGATCAAGCCGAACTCGTGCCGGCTTCCATTGCCAACATAAAATGTCCTCAACTGGTGATAAAATTCTATGAGGAGCGGCTTTCCTGGTACTCGGATGGTGAGGATTAAACACGTTACCTTGCGTGTCCATATTACAAGTGACGAGGATTGTCCACGTCCAAGTTATAGTTATATAATAAAATATAAACAAAAATCAATTTGTATACTTTCCAAAATGTTATCAATCATACAAACGTGGAGGCATACATCATAACAAAAATCATATTGCGGAATAACCTTCCTCAAACAAACATTTCAATATAATTTTATTCTTATTAAACTTCTGGCAGGGAGAACTTAAAAAAGTAAAAAAAAAAAAAGAAAAACAGGAAAGAACCCACAAAAACCAAACCAACAACTAATTAAAACTAATCCTCACGCGAAAGATAAACAAATCAGTCGTATAGGGCTAAAAATGATCCTGGAAGAAAAAAAAAACTTGTATTAGAGATTGTAGTCTTCATAATATTGTTCCCTTTTTTTTTTTGAAAACATCTTTATCTTATGTGTTTGTTCTCACCACTCGACTAATGAGCGAGAGTTGTGCTATGAAATAACTTTTTAAATAAAATTAAAATTTGTTCTTTAAACTTTCATTAGACCTGAAAATTAAAATATAAAATTTAATTGTTTTTTTGTTTATTTTTTTTTTTTAATTTAATAATTAGTTGATTCAAGTCATAAAAGAAAGGAAAGTTGTAAAAACGACACAATAACGTTCGTAGGACTCAAAGACATGACACATGAAAACACTCCTCAAACAAACAAAAATGCCTTTTCCATCTTAAGCAGTTATTTAAAAAAAAAAAGATATTTTAGTTAAAAATAAAAGAAAAAACAAATAAAATAAAATTTGTCATTGTTTTTATTTCAATGGTGAGGTTATGGAATGAAGGAGATACAAGAATCAGAATTGGGGTGTTTGCCTTGGGAAATTGCCACACACTTTTTTTTAAAGTGTCAAATCGTCTCATTTCGACTTTATTTGTACTTCCCTGATATAGTTTTCTGAAAAATTAACCCCTGTTACACATAAAATATGAATTTACATAAAAAGGACTATTAAAGCCACTTAAAGTATCGTACCTACTGCCTCGGTTTAGATCTCAATGGATTCAACATACAAATAAGCTTGTTTTGACTTATTTAAATGATTTCCCAAGAAAAATCAGTTTAATAGACATAGGGCGAGTTCATAATCGTCTTACTAACCGATTTCTGTAATCACAAAAGCTTAATTTTTATTTTGGGTTTAGCTTTGTGTGTAATTTTAAAACATTTACTTAAACGGAAACCATCAAATGGGTACCTCTAAGAAAAAAGTATTTTGTGTATACTTCTGTGCTTGCAGAAATCAGTTAGTCAGACGTTAATAAACTCGCCCGTAGCCTAACCAAAAATTGCATTATTGATGCAGTTTTTTTAAGATGGTGGTCAAGAATAAAATTTTCAGGGAAATTTTTCTGTCATTTGGTATTTTTTTTTTTGATTCCTGGTAAATAATCACTGAAAATATTCCTTCGCCATTAGTGAACTTTTACACATGTGTGTTGTTCCTGTATGTTGTTAAAATTTTTTGGTTATTTATTAGTTCGGATTGTAAATAAATGTTTATAATAATAGAAAACTGATATTGATTTCCCTAAAAAAAACACTGTTAAGGCCGTCAAAACACAAATCGTCCAAGAAAAAGCGATCGAAAATCCATGGGAATATAAAATTGAAGAATCGAAAGCTCCTTTCTGATGCCCTTTCGTAAAAGGTCCAATTTATTGAACAGAAAGTAGCAAAATTTTATGACTCAAATCATAAAAAAATTGCCAATCATTGTATATTATGACTCGCAAAATAAGAAATAGCTTACATACATACATCCTATGTTGATTTGTTAGAAAAATTAATCATTTTTTGTGTTGGGCGCCATTCTAGAAAATTGTTTATTTGGATACAAAAAAAGAAAAGAAAAAAATTTAATTTATAAGGACTCAAGAGATTGTGGTCTGCAGATAATCTCAAAAGTAAAGTCTGATAGGTATGTATATAGTTCAAGAAACACACGAATTGACCTAAATATCATACAAGCGCGTGAAAAAAACAATATTATAATAAAAAAGTATTTAACATAAATTCGAAAAATAAAAAAATACCTAGTTACTAAAAAATAAAATAAAATAATAAATATAAAATTAAAAATAAAAAAGATGAAAAAACTGTATTTAATAATTGATAGTATTCCCAGAATAAAATGACCAATGCTTCTATTTATATATTTTGTTAAGCATTGAAAACAACAATATGTATTGGCAAGATATTAAAAAAAAAAATTTAACAATCAAATGCGACCGATCTCCTCATAGGACAAACATTAGAATTAGTAATTTATTTGTTTCTTTCAATAATTAGGCGAAAATATAAATATTTAACACGTCAAAAACTTACTTTCTAGATACATACATTATAGTGTGAATGACTTTGGTGCTTTGAAAATGGGCGCGGTTTTCAACATCATTTAAGAAAATATTTAAAAAACAATTCAAGAGACAAAGGAATATGAAAGGCAAATTAGAGTGCATATGTATTTATGTAGGTATGTATTTTAGGAACGACGATGGACAGAGCATTGTCACAACACACATGTTTTAAATGGTCCCCTTTCCACCTACGCGTGGCACATTATTTTTTTTTCTCTAAAGTTTGTTTTTGGTTATTTCAAAACTCAATACGCTTCATTTAAAAATAATTTATTTGTTGATTTATTGAGAAAACAACATATTCTTTGTTCTTTTTGCTGATGAAGTTGTCTTTTGTATAATAAAAAAAAAAAAACAAACAAAAATACTTAAATATTTTCAATTAAAATATAGAAATATACTATATGCTCATGCACACTTTCCCTTAATTAATGACGAAGCTGATTTTTATTTTATTTTTTATATATATAAACTCGTAAATTAAAATTAAACTAAAAATAAATATATTTTTTAGCGCATTTATCAATTAGGAAAATTCCAAAACATTCGCAACTATAACGACGAGACAGGAATTTAGTTGTATTTTAACATTTTAACACTAACATGTATTATTTTATTTAAATAAAATGAGTGATATGAATTTTCTTATACAAAAAAAAAAAAAAAAACATCTCTCTTGAAAATATATTTACGTACTATTCATTTGACTCGCATTTTGTCAACCTTTGGCCATTTGTTAAACAAAAAAACAAAATAAAAAAAAGACTCAATTCTTTGTTAGATTTATTTTCAGTTTTATTTTTTTTTTGTTAATAAAATAATAATAAAATAAGCAAACTCCATATGATATATCGCTATTTTCAACAGCCGGTATATTTTTTGTTGTTGTTGAGAAATTCCATTTTGTTAATGTATTTGTCAACATTTCTGCGTATCAGTTGATTTTTTAATGTTCCATCACATGAGAAGAAATCTTTTTAAAACAATTTTTTTTTCAAATATCTACATACATTTATGAAGGTATTTGTAAATTTTTTTTGTTATAAATCTTTTAAAAAATAAAAAAAAAACAAAATTGTTTTGTTTAAGAAAAAGCTTAGAAATTATATTTGAAAATAAAATTCAGTTGGAAATCAGGTCTCTCAAAGTTCGGTACTTCGATCAATTTTATAAAACTTCATCTTTTCTCTCGTTAAAAATAATCTCAAAAGGTTAGAAATTTTTAATTTTGTTAAATTCAATTTTAAATATTTAAATGTTTATATATTTTTTTTTAAATTAAATTAAACGTGTTTAAGGGTTTTTTCTTTTTAAATAAATCTTTCCTACAATAAAATATTACACTTGTTAATTAAATCTCCTTTATTACTTGTGGGTGGATTAATTTTATACTCGTGTGGATGTGAATCAAAAAGTCATAACTTATTAATGTGAATGTGAAATATGTTATTGATTTTGTTTCAAATATTCTAAATAAAACGTACATACATAATCAAAAGAATAAAATAAGTTTTAACAATAAAAATAAATAGTATTTTTCCAGAAGTTTTGTGGGTGGACAATCACATTTTAAATAATCAAAATGCACAATGCATTCTCTGGGTTTTAAAAATAAATCAATTTAATACGAAAAATATCTATTAGTCATGAGCTTTATTTATATCTGAATTAATTTAGTAGTTTCCAAAAAAAAAATCTGATTAAGTTTGATCAGATATAAGTCAACCTGCCAACTCACCCGTCTATGTGTCATGACAATTTTTATTCGCTATACCCTCTACGAATAATAACGTTCTTATTTATCTTTTTTTAATTCTGATTTTCTTTTCAACAGAAAATAATTTAAATTTAAATTCAAAAATATCATTCGATAAAAAATTATGTGGTGCTGAAACAATATTTTTGAATTAAATATAACATTTTCAATTTATTTATTTTGTTATTGTACTTCTATTTTAATCCCATATAAATCTCTTATAAAAAAAAAAACAAATCGACAGTGAAACTGCTGTTCACATTGACACGAGCGGTTGTTGAACCGAGTAAAAAATTCGACAAATTAAACTACCTACGACGCGACACAACGCTCGATTGATTTTGGTCTTTGCGGATTCAGAGCAGTAAAAAATACTTCGAAATCATGCTAAGATAAAATTAATTTTAATTTTTTTGGTTTTTGACTTTTGGTTAAGGTTTGACAAAATATGATCGTTAGTGTTGTTTTGGATACATTATCGAATGTTAAAACAATACTTTTCTTAAGAGTTTTAGGTTAACGTTTTCGCTATAATGTAGCTCGGAAGCTTATAAGAAAGCTTTTGAAATTTTATTTCGGTATTTTTGAAATTCCTGGCCTAATTTGTTTAGAAGTTAGAGCGGGGTCGAAAATGGCCTGAGTGTGTTCCTGTAAATAAGGAGGTAGTGCCAAAGTTGCTAGAACTTTGCTGGTATGAGTATATGGGTTTTCAGTCACCAATAATAATTTGTGTTTATATATTTCGACATACAGCCTATCCCAATATCTCTTTTAAAATACTACATCTTTACAATTAACATCAAAGGAAAACATTTATTGTATTTCAGAGAATAGTTTGTTAACTTAAATTTCTTTTTTTCAATCTCATTCTAGCACAAACATGAGTGAAGTCCACAGCTTAATGTCAACATTCCTTATTCTAGTTTCACTTCTTATATTCCTATGGGCTATCTATGCTGCGTTTAGCTCTTAAACAACATGGAAAATTATTAAAATTCAATTTTTTACTTAAAAAAAACTTTTAGAATAAGGACATAATCATTAAAAGTAAGTATAAAAACAAAAATAATACAAAAACTATTTTTATTATAAATTCCTTAAACAACTTTTTTATTAATTCCAAAAATAATAAAAATTATTCCCAAGACATTGACCTCTATTCTCGAGACTTTTAATAATTTCTAGATATTTTATTGTAAAAAAATGTTTTAAGGTCCCAAATGTTATATTTATAATAACTCATAAGAAATTTATTTTTTTTGAATATTTTTGTTCTTGACACAAAATTTTTTGAAACGATGTCTTGATTATAAAAAAAGCATATGAAATACTATTGCCTACGTCAGACTAAATTAATTGCTTGGCTCTATTTATATCTTCTATAGTGCCCTCAAATAGTTCGTACACCTATTAGACTCCGTATAGAAAACTAAACAATTAAATTAAACAAATAAACAAAACAAAAAATCGATCTATATAAGAATGTATCTTACATGAGTACTTATATCCAGATTCAGAACTAATGTATACAAAATGTTCACATGTAAAATAAACTGAAAAATATTAAAAAAAAAAATTTATTCAAAAACATAAAAAATCTTTTATCAAAAATAAAAAAAAAAAAAACTGAAAAACTGAAATCCAAAATTAATTTCCGAATAAAAAAGCAACAAAATACACAAAGCAAAGTGTTGAAGATGCTAAAGCAACAACGTATAACAACTTGGAACACATTATATTTGATTTTTTTTTTGATATTTCGGAGGAAGGAAAAAATAATTCCAATATTGTGGAAATTTTGTGGAAGTACGCGTCCCAGTTTTTAGCAATCGTTCGGTTAGTTCAGTATCATCGATCGACGGGAATTAAACCCTTCAACAACGTTTCTCTTCTTGTTTTTTTGCGTGTGTTTATTAAATAATAAAATTATTAAAAACAAAACAAATATTCAAAATGAATGAAATGACTAGTTTGTTGACTACTTTTACCATCTTGGTATTTCTATTGGGTTTATTATATGCCTTTTACGTTACGCTATCTTAGGCAGAAAAAAAAACAATCAACTAGTTATATTCCATTTTTGCTTGATCATGTATTATTTTATATTAAAGAAGATGTAATTTTGAACGCTAAGAAAGGTGAGAAATTAAAAATTAATACCAACTGTTAATTACAAAATTAAAAAAATCAAGGCAAAATCTCTCAAAAATTTTCATTCATAAAAAAGGACTAAAAGCTGTTTGCTGAAACAAAAACTAAAAATTTATATTCAACATGATGACTATATCTTATAGTTTATGCAGACCAAAAATTGCAGAATAAGCGTTCAAGTTAAACTTATATATTTAAGATTTTAAAGGCTGCTAAAAAAACAAAAATTGATGATTGATAACAATTTTTAGTAAAAATTAGAATATAAAATAAAACATTGCAGTTAAAAGTCTTCTTCAAATAAAATCTCACATCTGTTAATATAAAAAAAGATAAATCCAAATAAAATCAAATATCCACCATATCTTTAGTGTGGTTTTTCAATGAAATAATTTTTGAAATATTTGTTATCTTTAAATGATCCAATAAGAACATCAAAAGTCATAAAAAAATCTAATAAATAGATCAAAGAGAACAAGCTGCTGTAAAATATTGAAAATACTGTACCTTACCGTACAAAATATCAAATAATATTATGAAAGCACTTCATTTTGATTTGTTTACTTAAATTAGATGCTTAGCAATGAAATAAAATTGTTCTTGTTTTTATTGTAAACACTTTTTAAACGTAAATTTAATGCAATTTACTTATTCCAAATATTCCTTTTGAAGAAATTCAAACATGTATTCCTGTTGCATGTACATGTAAAATTATTAGAAGAATTATTTACATGTTCAATCTAAAAAGGAGATTTATTTGGTAATCAATTTTAAGTCAATTTTATTTAATAGTTTTTATTCAAACCTTTGGAAGGTTTTGGATGTACAAGTTACCAGGTTAACTTCAAAATTTTTGCAAGCATCTTCCATATTTTGTCCAGTTATAAATGCAACAAATTTTACTATGTACAACTTTTATGTATGTACATATCGTCTTCAGAAATCAAAATTGTTCTAAATCCATACGATTTTCTAAGGGCTTAGAACAATTTTGCTTTAACGTTCTTACCTAATGTATTAAAAAATGAGCAAAGAACCACAGTGTTAAAATTTTTAAATATTAATAAATAAAAATTATATTTATGACATGCAATAAAAAAAATTGGTGGTAAAAAAATTACCAGAATTCTTGATTCAATGCCAATCCATGCTATAACACAAATAAAAGAAGAAAAATTAATCTGATATGAACATTTTTATATTTCTCCTAAGAATTTTTTGAAGCATTTTTTGTTTTTAAACCAAAAATGATGTCAAAAAAGTTCTGACTATAAATTAAATGTTATAATTATGACAGATTAGATTTAAAAATAAAAATTTTACAGTTTTTCATTTGGGTTATTATAAACTATGATACATGAATAATTGATAAAAAAATACGTATACGCCCGAGTGTCCCAATTTAAATAATATATAAACATAAACAGATGAAGATGCTTTGTTGTTTTATTTAAATTTATTTAGGGGAATACTAAGATTCAAACGAGGGGAGGAAAATGATACATGGGACTATGGTACAAATTGTCATCACTAAAATATGCTATTATTAAAAATAGGTAGATCCTAAAGAGTGTATCAACATAAGGGATATTGGGACGTTGTTTAAACGATATAATCGAAATAACCAAAATAGCCGAAAGACCCGTAGTAAAAAACTGTTTTTACCGAAAAAAAATATCTTTCATTAAACGTACACATGAAATTTTATAAAAAAATATCCAAGCTAAACTTATATTAAACTTCAATCTGGCGCATGAGGCAAGTTGGACTGCAAAGAAATGTTGCACCCGCGATAGCTACAAATATAAAAATAGCTCATTGTTTTCATTCGTTTGCTCGAGTATAGTTCTCAAAATATGTACAAATATTATTAAAAATGGTTCACAAATAAGAGACATTTTTGTATTGAGCAACAATCTGAAAGGATAAGGCCGATTTGGTTGCAACCGCGATGTCACATAAATGCTTCCTGGGATGCTATTGAGACATTTTATTTAAACGTTTGCCTTTATCAATCAGAGAGAACAGGCAAAAATGTAGACCTTACAAGAAAGTCCTTATTAAAAATATTTATTTTTCTATTAGAAACAAATAAAAAAATGAGTCAAAATGTTGCACCCCCGATAATGAAATCGCCCATTGATTTATCAAAGTTCTTTTGCAAAATAAGAACTTAGTTTTAATATAATAGTCATGGCATATTTGACATTTTGAAGAAAACCTGAAGTACTAAATATTAAAACGTATTCAAACTAGATTTTTCATTTTAATTTCGTATGAAGACGTTTTAGTCCATTTCTAATTTGTAAAACGTAACTTTTGTGTATAATTTTTGTATTCAAAATAAAATTTTATGATGATCAACTCTTTCCTTTTGCCATATTTTACCTCTGTCATAATTACTGTCAAACATTTCTTGACAACTTTTTTATCTTAACACATTTTTTTTCAAATATAAAAAAATCCCCAAATATATATTTTATATCTGATAAGTTTTGTATGGTTTTTTATGTGAATTGTCTTGGCATCAAATCAAAAATCCAAAATTCCTACCAAATTTTTATTATAGATTTTTTTATCGCTTGGCGTAAAAAAAAACTTGTTAATTGTTCTTATAATTTTTTTAAAAATTGATTTAGGAAGAATTTTAAAGAACTCAAGTAAATTATACATAAAAAATCACTCCTTGGCCTTTCTATAATGTTATATGTGAAATGAAACAAATTCAGTAAATATTTACTATTTACATCCTTTCTTTCTTAGAAATTGATGTTGTTTGAAAAACAACATTGTTCCAGACTAGCTATTATTATAATATTCATTATATCTTTTTTTTTTTTGTTTCAATATCGCAAACTGAAATTAAGTATATTTTTCTAGTTAAATGCATTCTTCTTCAAGTAAATATAAATTTTTTGGAAGACACAAAACTTTCTCCCAATAAATTATGTTCATTTAAATCTAATTACCCAAACAAATGCCTGGGTCCACAAGCCAAGAACAAAAAAAAATAATACAATAAAAAAAAATCATTTAATTTCAATGAAAAAAAAAATAATTTCTTCCAAACAAACAAGTATTCGTAATACAATTTAGTTCAACTGAAAGTAAACAATCGAATGCAATTAGTCAAGTAGAATCCATTGAGTCAATTTGTTGCTACCAATTCAAACCGACATTGGCTTTTTGGTTTATTTTAATATTTCCACCTCTTTCCCTTGCCCCTTCCCAGCCATAAGAATTCTGCTCATCATTTATCTGATTGTATGGAATTTCTTCCAAAATATTGCCAACAATTTTGAAATTGAAAGCAATCTGTTTTTCTTAAAATAGCTTTTTGACGAGATTAAAGACAAACAACATCATGAATTAAGTTAATTTTTTTTATATATTTAACTTTTCAGATGACGTAAGGACGGATATGGCGCCAAAAGAAGGGAAAAACGGATATGCAATTTCAATCATGTAGACAATATTCAAATTGGCCAAAATAATATTACTCGCCACCTATTACAGAGCGAAGGTGATGAATTCAAACACAAATGGTAATGGTGAATGGAAATTGTAAACCAAGCGAAAAATTCTAATATAGATTTCATTTCACAGCTTTTTAAAATGGATAATTCTGTCTGTCATCCGTGTGGTTTGAAAGTGGGCTGTTAAAATCTCAACGTCATCTTTAAAACAAAACAAAAAAAATAAAACATCAACACTGCTGTATTTAAACATTTTTCATTATGAGCATTTTTTGTTTTTTGTTGTAATGTTCAGTTTATATTGAAGGGGTATATACTTTTTATTTAATTTCGCTTATATTTTTTTTTTGTTCTAAATTCACTTCAATCAATGTCCATCTTTTTCGTAGGATTGATGGATATCTAAGTTTTTATGGTATAGTTGTATATTTGTATTTTTAATTCTCTCTTACCAATGAAATATTTGCATTTTATTTTTCTATACAACAAAATATTTTACTTAAAAGTAACTATCCGATGAATTATTTTCTTGATTTTAAGAAATAAAACAAGTTAAAAATAAAGATTATTATATTATTTGATACAAAATTGCATTTACTTTTGGATTCAACTTACAGTGTGTGGTATGGTATTTTTAGGGATAAAATATCTCGTTCTTGTTCTTTTAAACCTCGTTCAATACCAAATTTTGGTATTTGGAGAAAAGGTGATTGGAGACACATTTTTTTTTTTTTTTAATTTTTAGATTGCTATTTATTTAATAAAATATTTAAGTTCTAGGAAACTCGAAGAAAAAAATTATTAAAAATGTAAGACAGTCAAATTAGAATAAAAATCGGGGGTACCTACACCGCAAAAATTATTAACAGGATTTTTCTTTGTTCATTTATTGTTCTTCGAATTATATGTATGCCATAAAAATTGGCAGAAGCAAAAATAGGGTTACCAAAGGTCATTCAATTTCGAAAATTTAGAGCAGCACAAAAAATAATTCTGATAAGATAAGAACGCGCTAAGCCGCATAATTATAGATTCATAAACGTTTTGAAGAATCCAAATCAGCAGAAGTGTAAGTTTATCCATAGGGTTGCCAGAGTCATTAAACCTGCAATCTTTAGAAAAATAAAAAAAAATTGATGAACAACAGAGCTAAAAATTAGTACATTAATAGTATTTATGCATTGTTTGAAGAAAACAATATAACATAAGCGTAGAGTAAACAGTAGGGTTCCCAGCAGACATAAAACTTTAAATTTTAAAACAATATATTTAGATATCCTGATAACATTGCCATAGGCAAAAAAACACGAAATCTCTAAAAAAAATATATAAAATAAATCTGAAGAGCGTAGATTCAACCATATGGTTGCCAGAAGCTATTTTACTTGAAATCTTTAAAGCATTTGTTCTTAGGAAACTTGACAATATACAAGGTTAAAAGTTAGCATAATAATAGCTTTTTTGGATATATTGAAGGCAGCAGTTCGGCAGAAGTGTTGCTTAAAAAAAATTAATCATTTCAGGACTCTTATAACAAAACAAGATAGATTAAAATAGTTGTAGCCGTTTTTGAAAAATGTTAACGTTTCCTTAATGGTTATATGGCAGGTACCGCTAGTTTAGGTCCTAAAAAAAAATTCAACTTCCCCTCAGGGAATCACCAAAATTCCTTATGGAAAATAGAGCTAGAATCTAACACTTTTTGTTCACAACTTTTGATATATAGTAAGTATAGTTCAGTATGTGCTCCAAGAACTTCCAGCAGTGTTAAGAACAGTTTTACAATTCAAAATATTTTTTTTTTAAACTTGTAGTGATGCGAAATAAAGCAGGAACAACCTTAAGACATTTGGAAAAATAGGAAATTATTAAATAATTAATTTTCGCAAGATTTATGCAACCATCCTGTCAAAATAATGCAGTAATATATTTAATTAAAACAAAAAAAAAACATTTGTAGAATCAAGAATAATGCACGGCTTTTTAAATCTAAAAATAACAAAAAAATTTTAGTGTTAACAAAAATTTCCAAGTAAAATTTAAATACATTTTATTTTGTTTAATAGTAAATTCATGTTTCATATTGCAGCGTTTACTAATAAATGCTTAGATTCACAATTTTCCAAAAATTTAAATCTATTTGAAACAATTCTTTTATTATTTTTATTATTTGCATTTTGTATACATTTTTTAAAAATTTAAACTAAAGTATTATAACACAAAATATATTAAAATATGTGTTACTGTGTTAAGATGTTTATTCAAACCCAATTAAAATTATTTTGTTCAGTTTTTAATTAAATCAAATTAAATAACAATTCTCTTGTATTGTTTCAATATAAATGTGAATATTTCCAAAACATACAAAAATATTATTTACAAAGCGTTTAGTTACATAAAAGCTAAATTAAACTTAAAATTCAATATAAGCTAGGCACTTCAATGATCGCAGTCTTTATGATGTTTTGTTGTCAACAAGTGAATTCAAATATTCCGTTCGAAGTCTTTGAGTAATTCTTTGACCAATTTTAATTCGAGTCCATTCAGGTACAATTTTACTAATGGCATACTTAAAAAAAATTAAAACAAAATCTAAGTTTAAATAATAAATTAATTTAGTAAGAAAAATATAAAATTTTACCTGAAGTCCATGAGTCCAATAGCCTGTTGTTTCACTAGTCCTTCCTAATGTAAACACAGCAGATTGAGTGAAACTTTTAACATCTGGTATCAGAAAGCCTCCATTCATGACTTTCTTTGAATACTGATTCATTTTTGTAACCAAAAATAATGGTGTGACACACTGAACAGTGATTCCATACTCGTTAAGTTCTTCTTGTAAAGCCAATGTAAGGCTTTTAACATATTTCTGTAACAAAAAACAACAGAAAAAATTTAAATTTCTTTCACACAATAGGCAATAAAACTAAATAACCTTTGTTGCTGAATAAACAGCCATATAAGGCAATGGTTGCAATTCACTTCCGGATGAAATATTAACAATGGCACCTTTTCCATTTTTCTTCATTTGATCGATTAACATCCGGCACATCATGGTGCATGCTGCAACATTGATGTTAATTAAATCCCACAAAATATCTTCGGGCACCTTTGCCAGCTCATCTGGATAATCGTACATTTTGCCAACATTATTAACTGTAATTAAAAAAAAGGTAAACATTTGAATGTTGGGTTTCTATAATTACCTTTTTTTGACATAAAAATAATTACACGGTACAATTATTTTTGTAACAACATAAAAAATTGCAAAGCGATATGTTGCCACTTGGATAAGAATGAATAAAACACGAAATATTGCAGCATTCCAGAGGGGACCGAAAATGAAACCGAAAAAGGTTAACTAATAGTATAGCCCTGGAAAACTTTAGTAAGGTTTAGTCTCAAAGACAAGGTCGATCGTAGACCGCCAGACAGTATAAATTTCTTTAGGGCTTAAATAGTTTATACAGTTTGGAGGCTTGATATTTAATTGGACTTTATGGAGGCCTTGTGAAGTATTTCATGAATGAACAATAGTTCAGCTAATAAGCTGTTAAATTAATCAGATTTAGTTAGGTTTTTTTTTTAAATATTTTTTAACTGTCGCAAGATATTTATGAGTTAATGTAATGGTTTTAAATATGAGCTAATTTTCAACTGTTTTAGAATTTTTGTTTTTAAATTAAGTTCTAATTTTGGATAAATCAGATAATCAGGACAAGTTGATAAATATATTATGTATGTATAAATTGTTTTTGTTTTAATTTTTTTTTTTAATTTTTACTTACCCAAAATCCCAACCGGTATACCTTCCAATTCTTTTCGAATGTGTTCATAAACTTCTCTTCCTTTAGCGAAATCAGCAACAATCCATTTTGTTTTCACCTTAAATTCCAATTCTGCAATATAAATGTATTGATATAGAAAAATTTATTTATTTTTAGGTCCTTTTTTTTATTTAAATTAATTGCATTTAATGTACAAATAAATCATTTCGCATTAATTTACCAATCTCTTTGCTAACATCGATCAACTTTTTTTCCGTCCTCGATATGAGTACAACATTAATTCCCCTCTTGGCCAATTCTTTGGCATATTCCTTTCCAATGCCATCAGTTGAGCCAGTAATTACTATAAATTCCAAAGAAGAAGAAGAAAAAATAAAAATTAAATAAAAATATCAATGCCTTGTACAGAAATTAAGTGCAAATTCACAGTTCCATAGTTATATAATCTTATAGTAAATTGTTTTAGCCTAATAAAACTGCAAATGTGGTTAAAGTGTTTATTTTGTAGGTAGCTTTATCAAATAGCTTAACACCTATCAATAAATGATATTATAAGTATTATATTAGAAAGTTGCAAGTAATTTATTGAAGATAGATTTGAAGTGCAGCTTAAAGTAATAAAAGCATTCCTTTAATTCTTTGTACCTGTACTTAAATGTATACAAGGTGTCCCAGAAGTCAACGTCTAAACGTCATAGGGTAGGCGTTGACAGTTTTCAGAAAAATATTTATAAAAAATTGTAACCACGTATTTTGTGAGTAATGAGTAATTTTTTTCCGCAAAAATAAGTTCGAAATTAGCGAAAAATTCGTTTTAGCTACAATTGTTTTTATTTTATTCAAAATTTTGCTAAGATGTTAGTGGAAGAAAATTAAAAAAATAACCGATATATTGGTGCCAAATGCGGCCTCCACTGTCAAATGTATATCTTCCTCGATGTATAGATGGACTCACAAGAGTACTCTTTTTTCTCGTTTCTACCGATTTTTATTATCATTTGCATATTCAAATACTCGTACGAGTAGATGCAAACTTTCATTATTTTTCTTTGTTTGATAGTTTCAAGTGCATTTTTATTTAATTTCTTAATTTTTTACTTGAATTTACATATCATGTAAGAAATTACTTCCAATGTTAATAATTATTAAGCAAATATGAATTTAATATAATTTTCTTATATTTAAATTTAATATCAAACAAACTCTAACTAACCACATTATTTCCGCAGTAGCATTTATTTACAGATAGATATTAAGTCATCATAAGCTACTGCACTGTGCAAGGCTAACAATTTATTTAAGTAAAAGAAAACTTACACTTTGCATTGGCATCACCAAACAATACAAGGTAACACATTAGCAACTCAAACGACTGACTGATCGACCACAAACGGGTCAATACTGCGTTGGTCAATATTTCCTTTTGATGCATCAAGTAGTGAGGCTATCGGCTACTGTGTGATCATTGCACTATTACTGTACATTGAATCTATACAAACAACAACAACAACAACAAAATAATCATCACCGACGACCGACAAGTACTTGCAATTTTAGCTTGGGAAAAAATAAAGAAAAACCTATTCGAAGACTTCTTGCATAATTCGCAAACTGGTTGTTTTGTGGTTTTGGTTGGCCAGGCCATACTCCGAAACGAGATTTTTCCTCCATTTTTCTGCACACACTATATAGGCAGTTTTTCTTGCATTTAACAGGATGCATGCCGGCAGTGTGGTTTCATATACGCGAATTCAGCTGCTAAACAAGCAGGTAGTGTGATGCAAGATGCAACACTCCATGGAAAGACTAATATGGCTGAATGCCAAAAAGGCAAAGTGGAAAAGGTATGTGGGTCAGTCGTGTTTACTTTTCAATTTATGTAGGCAAAGTTAATCAGATGAAGATTGCAAATTGCAGATGAGATAA
Source organism: Meliscaeva auricollis (assembly GCA_948107695.1). Taxonomy (NCBI): domain Eukaryota; kingdom Metazoa; phylum Arthropoda; class Insecta; order Diptera; family Syrphidae; genus Meliscaeva; species Meliscaeva auricollis. Next base: position 8,119,251 of record OX403618.1, read on the forward strand.
ATAAACTTTTACGTATGTTTGTTTTAGTTGAAGTTTTTGAAGGCCAGATTGTATCTCTTCTTTCTGCTATTCTAATTAAAGTAGATATCTGTTTTGTGGTAAAGCCTTAAAAACAAGTGTGTTACTTCATAACTTCAAGAATTGCTTTGGGAACAATATTTAAGCCTAGTTTTCCTTATAAGCTTGTTTCATATCATGTTCTTGAACTTAGGACTTCGAATGAAATTGTTTTTAGTTGCAACTTAACTCACCTAGATTCAAAGTAATTCTATTTAGATATGTCCCTGAATTACAATCAAATATCTTGCATCAGCAACCACAATAGTAAATATCTGCAAAGTTCGACATCTAATCATCTTCAATAAATTTCTTAAAACTAGTACAAAGTCATACATGCAATATTTTGCAATAAAAAAGTGGTTTCAATTTAGTTAAAGTTAATAGATATCAAAATAATAAACAAATTTAAACGTTTCCAATTGGTTTGTCGGATGCTCTTCATGCTTGTGCTTCCGATATTTATCGATGATTTGGCGATGTACTCGTAGACATACAATGTATTTATAGTTAGCCAACTTCTTAAGCCAATTAACTTTACAAGCAAAACTATATAACTGTTAACGTACCGGCAAACTATTTTGAAAACAAGAGTTTAATTGCTTTAAGGTTGAAGTATGAATATACCATACCCTCTGGGAATGTGTTAGTAGATAAAAGTTTTAGGGGGTTAAAGACAATAATTAAATACCGTTGTTGTTACTTTCAAGGTCATACCTATGTGTTTTTGTTTACTTTTTCTTTCTATGGACAAGACATGTAAAATGTTGAATGTTTTGGTATTACCTGAGGTTATATCAAGATTCTCATTTAATTGCACCACTGAACATGTTGCCGAGAGTTGAATTATTTGATGATGACCCCATATCTACCTGTGGCTTAAAAATTAAAAATTGTGTGTGGTTTGTAGAAGTATTTCGTTAACCAAAGGAAAATCTGCAAAGTAAGTGTATATGTTTATGATACCTATATCATATTTTCAAGGTTCAATTTTTGCTGGCATGTATCGTGAGAAGTTTAATGAATGGTTAACGTTTTTGTTTAGGAAGATATACGTAGGTAGTATAATTTATGATATACCTTCCTATAGTATTATGACATGGAAAATATGTTGCATCTTTTCTAATTCTGACAGTAAAATTACAAAATTTTATAATAATTGTTTTAATACTATAAAACTATCTTTTATTGATTAAAATTCTATGTTGAAATATTAAAGCCAAATTTTCTGAATCTAGATCTGGTTTCAATAAAATTCTATCACGTCCATTTTTTTTTTAAATTTGGAGTATCTACTTATTCTACATAATATAAGCTAGGACCAGAAATCACATTTTCAACGATTATTTTTAAAAAATCACCATAAATTTCCAAAATTCCGTATTTATTGGGATTTACACTGCAAAAAAAACTCTAAATTGAAGGCCATTGGAATTTTTTTTAACTTTTAATACTGGACAGGATGATTATGATATAAAAGGAGCGTTAAGGAAAATCAATAAAAAAAACTTCTGTTGTTAAAAAAGGACTGGTTTTTAACGATTTTTCAACAATTTTTTTGGGAAGAATCAAGAAGTCATAAAAATACTTGTAATTTTCTCTTCTTTTAATCTGCATAAATTGTTTTAAAGAAAAAAAGTCAAGTTTTCAACTATACGCCAAAAAAAACCAAATTCATGCTCAGTACCCCGAAAAACCTTAAGGTAAATGGAAAATTATTTCTTTAGAACTTTTCAATACGCTTTGATTGGAGTACAGAGCATATTTCAGATAAATAATAAATTTCACTTTGCAATATCCTTACATGGAAAATGAATTTTAAAAAAAGATTTAAAATGATTTAGAAAGATGAAATGCATTTATTTCACATCTCATTAACAGTTTTGTAACAAAGTAGTTACCAGTGAAGAAATTCGACGTTAAATGTATGAACAAAATAAAATTTTGACATGTGTAAACTACCATATCTTAAAAACGTGATGTGTAAGAGTAGTTTTGACTTTAGATTCGGATTCAGAGTGTCAAAATCCTTTAGAAAAGTATATTTTGATTTGAAGACGATTTTCATTGCAGACCAGTGTTATGTACTACTAAAATAACTTAAACAAGTTTTTAAATTATTGTTTTGAACTTCAAACTAAGTATTCAATTTTATTTTGTTTAGAAAGATGAATTTTCAGAAAAAAAATTGCAAATCTATTAGAGCCGTTGTTAAAAAAAATCATTTTTTTATATACCTGCATAAAAATTCTCAAACCCTTTTTTAAAAAAAAGTTGGTATGCCATTTTCACGAAAATATTAATAGAAATCTAGAGCCAACATTTCATAAAAATCAATGTCCCGTTTTCGTAAAACCGATTTTTCAAAAAATATTTTTCCATGTTTCTAACTAACTTGGATTTTTGGATAAGATTTTGGTTAATTCTTTGAGATTGAGTTGTAGTGCTCTTAATTATTATCTATCTACATTATACTTAATAGATTGACTTATCTGATGCCAGTCTGTTATCAGGAAGAATCCAGAGTATGATTTTGAAATACCTTTTTATTTAATTTCTCTGTGACGGAAAGTAACTCAAAAATTGAATTTAAAATAATTCTATCATAGATTTTAACCCACAAAAGAAGTCAAGAATTCTGCGTATAGTTATTGTCTTTTCAGAGTGCAAAATTTTCGTTCAAAGATTCTTCGTATTTGAAATTACATATTGGCATTCATCTTTATATTGGTTTACTAATATATAAAAATGTTGGTTTACAATAAAAGGAAATTTGCTTTTAAAGTGCATTCAAACCACCACCTCCACAACAAAAGGAAACGAAAATGAATTCAAACTTTATTTCAGCCAGATATTTTTGCAACAAAAATAATCACAATAAAACTAGTTCCTTCTTAAATTAGTGGCCCATAAAATTCTTTTTCGATTATCTTTTTCTGGTGGATAAAAAAAGAATGCAGTAAGAACTGGTTTAGATTAATATAAGAATCATCTGCATTATTCCCATATTGGTTGCAAATAAGAGATCAAAGGGTGACATTTATGGCACTCGTTGAAATAATTCTTTTGAATTCTTTATGAAATTGAAGACAACACCACACATTTAAATTTTGTTCACGTACTTTAAAAATCATTATCCTAATCACATTATTACACATTCAGATAAGCGTTTCGATAATAACTTAATGTCCATTAAAATTCCTTACATGATTATATCAAACCATTAACTAACACTCACAAAAAATATCTGATTAAAGAAACAAAACATAAAAATTTTGATATCAACTTTGCACGCATATTAAAAAAAATTTATTACTTCATTCACTCACCCGCCCATTTTCCATATTTTTCAATCAATGACTTTTGTGAATTTGGCTGAAAATATGGCTCCAAAATTGATTTGGTAATTGAAATAACCGATTTAAAATTGTCATATAAATAGATGACCAAGGCATAAACACCAACAAAATAAATAAATGTTGTCCAGTAATCCAAAAGGATACCAATCCGAAGGATACTTAGCAGACTTTCAATCATATTTGTTATTGTTGTGGAGATATTTTCTTTTCAAATAGAAATTTAGTTTTTTCGTTGCCACAACAAAAAGTTAAACACAATTAGTTTCTTATCACTTAAATAAATGTTACACTTTGATAAGAATTTATTATAAAGTTCAATTAATCACACATTAATTAGTAAAGTTATTTTTTGTTTGTATTATTGTTTATTTATAGAAGCAGCATGTTTTTGCACCCGAAACCGACAGTAAGTACATTAATTTAAGCTTCCTTCTGCAAACAAAGATTGTCGACATCCGACTGAAGCTACCAGTTGAATTTATTTTGAATCCACAGCCGCAACGAGGAAAATCGTTACAGAAGCTACCAGCTATACCACTGTCCAATGGAAATCACATAGATACAACTTATAAGCAAGTGTATGTGTTCGAAGTGCACATAAATTTCATACTAACACCGCACCGGCAACCGTACAGTATCTTACCACCGCTGGCAAACTGATAAGATAAATCACATATGCGTGTCTAGTCTATCTGTTTTTTCCTATGTGCATGCTTGTGACGTAGCTTTTTTATGACGAAACAGCTTTCAGATAAGTTGCTATCAGAGTACAACAACCTAATAGTCAGGAACTTCATGTTAAAATTTGAAAATTAATAATAATGTAATGAATTGTAAATTTCCCAGTTTTTATTTTTTTCCAGAGGTACTTACAAAAATTGAAAAAAATGTTTTCTTTAAGCCAAAGACTTTATATTCAATTCTTTTTTTTTTGAAGCTATGTCACTTGCGCAGTAGGCTTCAAGAATAACCAACTATAAAGACCAACTTTATTTGGTCAGCGATAGAATTTTGTTTTTAATAACCGTTAAAGTTTCTCAATAGAACAAAATGTTACACATACGCCACAGTGACTTTAATAATGGATAGGAGATTTTCTTTCGATGACCAAATAATGCAACCAGTTGACATTTGTTGAACATTTAGTGACCTTAAAAATTTATTAAATTGGTCATTCGAAATTTAACATGTTCATAGGTAGCTTACAACAATGTTCTATCAGTTTTAGAAAACTTCTTGAACTTCTTTGTTTGCAAATCTGATGATTTTAATTTGTGCAACTTTGCGTCTGCAACTATAAAGCTCTTGTGCCTGCTGTAGTGTTAAATTGGTATGTCCGTTTGCTGTGCTTGACCACTTTCACTGAATTGATGGAAACAGTAGGCAGATTATGCTTTCGTATTGAACATGCTGTACAATTAACCATTTTATAAAAAATACAAAACTCAAGAGTAGTAGTTCATTAATGAGATGAAATAATTGAAAATATAAATAATGGTTAAATCTATACATTTTTGTTTAGTTACCAAAATAGGTCACTCAGTTTGTTTTGTTTATTTTTTTTTTTGAAAATTAACAAACAAAAATTAATTTATGTGGGTAGGTTAGGTTTTGATGAAACTAATCATCAGAATTGACTAGGTTCAAAGTTCAAAACGAAGCAAAAAGTATATGTTTGCATCTTTATCTTCTAAATTGCTTATCAGAATTTTATTATAATCACCCAATATTTTAGGAGACTCAGAAATTAAAAAAAATTGGGGAGGTGTATTGGAGAATTTTTTATGGCTATGTAGAAAATTTTCGTTCAAATTTTGGCACATTTAATTTTCTTTAACATAACAGTTGTTACTAAAAACTAGTCCTTCAGTGTAGAAAATGCAAAAATTTCGTGTTTTTTTTTTGTAATTTTTTTACATGTTTCCTCACGATAAAGTATGAAACAATTTTAAACTATACCCCAAAACTTTCCTTATAGGAACCTTTTTGATCAAAAATTTACTGTTTAACTAGTATAGGAAATCATCTTACTTACTAAGCTATGACGGTAGCAGGAGGTACAGATACAAAGACTTATGGACAGACTGACAGCCAGAATTATTATTTCAAATGAATATTCATTTTTGAAATTTCATAAAAAGGAGATTTTGGAGAATTTTGTAAGATATGCATAAGCAATAAATGGAAAAAACAAACTTCACCAGACTTTTGAATGTCTTTTTCTATAGTGCAATTCTGCAAACATGAATATTTATTTCTACAAAAATTAAACAAAAGTTTGAAAAACCACTTTATTTTTTTTTTGACTTTTGTCTATTTTTTATGTTTAAAAAAAACGTTTTTTTTCTTTTTTGTTTGATCAATTTTAACCTCAGTTCTTCAATTTTACTGTTTCCTCATTTCAAAGAAATTTGCATGTAAACATTTTTAAACTGCAAACTATCGTCATCATTGACAATGTTTATCTTTCTTAAAGGCTTTCTTAAAGTGTTTCATATTTATTTTTTCTTGAATTAGCCCACGTTTCAAGAACTCTTTTTCAGAACTCTATTTTTATTAATAACTTTAAGAGATAAACGTCAAAAAGAAACAGCATTTTTACAATACCAGAGAAAGAGTGTAATCCCCGTCAAAACATGAAAAATAATTAAAAGAAGAATTTAACTAAAATTTATTTGAAAATAAAGATCATAAAATGGAATAAAGTAGGAACAGTTTCTCAAGGGCTGTGGACATCAGGAACGGCCCTGATCTTCTACGACCTTAAGCAAAACAACTTCGTAGTTATGTGAGGCTTCTACATCAGCTCTAGGCTCCAAGCACCAACAAAAGGTAACACAGAATAGTATTTTCCAACACTCACAAAAGGAAGGAGTATAGGCATTTTCTGACAGGTTTCTGTAGACTTTTTTTCTCTTTATAGGGATGCGTATGGAACGAAGTGCAGTATTTTTTAAAAATCAATGAGACTATTATACGAGCTGATTAAACGTAAGAAAAAGAGATTTGTGTGTTTGGAAGAATATTTAAACAATATCATTTACTTTGTTTGTCACGTATTGCGTTCTACTTCTAAGTTCTGACAAATTATTAGTTTTTTATTTGTAAGAATTATTCAGAGATTTTCACAACCACAATTATTGAAGTGATTAGTATTCAAACTGGCATTCATCGTAAATAGAATTGTGTTGGTCATAATGTCAAGGAATCTCAAAGACAACAAATCCAAAACAAAACGATGCGCATGTCGTTGGTTACATCCAAAACAATATTGGAGACTTATCATTCAAAAATTGAACTATCTAAGACACAAACCCAAACAGTAAAAAGCTTTATCTTACTTATAAAGCTAAAAAAGTTTATTTTTAGAAAAAGCAAATTCATAATGTACCAAAATAGTAATTTTAAATTTTAACATAAATTTATTATTATAAAACCGATTAACTAATTAATTTGTCATATTCAAACTGTTGGTTTGATGTTTTCTCAGTGCTCTCGATATCCATGCAGCAACATAAGAACGTGCTCTATATGGTACAATACTTGCCACTGTATTCTAAGGAAAGAAAAAAAACAAATTTTATAAGTAAATTTTTGATTTCAAAAAGACATAGTGACAACTTGTGGTCCAAATTACCTCTACAGCATGCCAAAAATATCCAGTTGATTGTTTAGTTCTGCCTAAAGTGAAGACAGCCCATCGAGCGTATGTTTCCGCAGTCGGTATTGTTAATCCTCCACGCATTATCATTGATGAATATGAATTTATCTTCGTTACAATGAAGTACGGAGACAATAGTTGAATGTTGATGTTGTAGTCAGCAACTTCGTATTGTAAAGAATAAGTGAGACTTTTTATGTAGGCCTGGAAAAAGTAAAGCATAAAGATATTGATTAATAGTTGTTATTTATTTGTTGTGGGTAAGTCACGTTCAAGAACGAATATATGTTTATATTTATGATTGTTGTCTCGAAGTTTGTTTTCACTTAGAAAAAATGATTTACAGAAAAATTGTTTACAAATATAAAGACTTTTATGATTTCAAAAGAAAAATCGAAGATTAACTGTAATCTCTACGACTAATCCAATTGTTTTAGAGATCAAGTTCGATTCAAGTTGTTCAAAATGGTTTATTTTAACAACTTTCTTTTTTTGTGCTTAAAAGTAATTTTGTTCTCTTTAATTAAAAAGAAGATTCTGTTTTGCATATATTTTGTATGGTTAGAAAATGGACGAAAGAGATAAATTTATTTGGTAGCTACCGATTTTTTTTTATTATTAAAAAAAATTGAAATTTTGTTATAGAAATAAAAGTTACGTATGCTGCACAGTGATTTACTTTTTGCACCGATACACCGATGAAACTCGGTATGGTGGTTGTTTCATAAGAAACAGGAACAAATAATATTATTAAAAGGGTGTTTTTTTGAGCGGAAAAGGCATGTGTGAAATCATAGGCCACTTTGGCACTAAACCCTTATTAACATGAACCCTTATTAATATGTTAAGGGACACTTTCCTTCACTGTAGAACATTGAAGTTGCTCTTCAGTTGTTTTTTCATAACACATTTTCAATTCATAATTCTAAAATAGGTGTATCAAGTACCTTGCCTACATTAATTCTCATCGTCTTAAAGACTTGATTTCAGAGTGGAAGGATGCCTTGAAAGCAGTTTTTAGAAATAAATACATTTATAAGAAATTAAAAAAAAAATCTTCTTAAATTGTTTTGACCTCTAAATTAAGTATGCTATTTAATTTTGTTAAAAAAGATAAATTTTAAGAAAAAAAATTTTTGAAAAAAATTGCAATTTTTTTTTAAATGCAAAAAAATTTTTTTGATAGAAGATGAATTAAAAACTGATAAGAACTTGTGTACAAATTGTTATAAAAATTCATTCAGTCGCTTACGAAAAGATCAGGATATCAAAAGAACTGATCTGTGGGGTGTACCGTTATTAGTCGATGAAAAAATGTTTTTTTTTCATTTCAAAAGTACGGCATTAAAAATTTTAATTTTCATTTTCGTCATATGGAAGGTAGCGTTAATTTTGGTCCTAAAAAAAATTTAAATTTCCTTCCTAGGGGATCACAAAAAACCCTTAACTACAAAATTTTAAGAAAATCGCTCCAGTGACTAAGATTTTTGTTTTTCTGTAAAATGTTAACAACCAAATGCCAAAATATAGTACTCATTTTATTGATAATATTAAATGAATAAGATATTTCGATTTACGAGGTCCTAGACTTAGCAGTCTATAAGTTTCTAAATATAACTGCCTGCACTAAACCTATAACTAAAAATAATTGGCAAATGAAACTTAAGAAATCTAATTTATAAAAGGTGCCGAAGGCTCTTTTTGAGGTACTTTTATAGCATTATTATCACTACTTACTTTAGACGCTGCATATATGGCACCATATGGTGCTGCTTGTGACTCAGTAGCCGAAGAAACATTAACAATTGCACCTCTACCATTGGCTTTCATTTTATTGATCATCATGCGGCATAAGATCGTAACAGCACCAATATTAGTATTCATAACATTCCACAGCACTTCTTCAGGAAATTCAGACATTTCATCAAGTCTTCCATAAGTACAACCAACGTTATTAACTAAAATTATGAAATACTTTGTAGCTTTTTACTTATAGAGAAGAATTTTATACAAGACTTACCAAGAATACCAACTGGAATGTTCTCGAGTTCCTTTTCGATATGATCATAAACTATTGCACCTTTGGAGAAGTCAGCTTGAATCCATTTACATTGTACTCCACATTCGTTTTCTTAATTATGGTCAAATGTTTATTTATGCATCTCATTAAAAATACTTATTTTACCTATTTCTTCAGCACAATTTACAAGCTTCTCTTTGGATCGCGCAATTAGGACAGTATTGATTCCTTTCTTCGCCAATTCCTTAGCATAGGCTTTTCCAATTCCATCCGTTGATCCTGTCACAACTATACAAAAGTTCAACACAGATTTTATTCACATACAAAATAGCAAATTTTTTCTATTACCCGCCCATGAACCGAAATTCTTATATAAATCCAATTTATTTTCAGGATCAAGATAATCCTTGATGAGTGATCTAATAATCAGCACTCCTGACAGCAAATGTTCATATAAAAAACACAATAAAACGTAAAGTCCTAAAATACTGAAGAAACATGTCCACTTCTCATAGTCACTCATTTTTCAGAAGAAAAAAAAAAAAAAAAACAAATTAAATCAAAAAATAAATAGGTACGTAAATAAATGTATTTTATTAAAAGAATATTCCAAAGCACATCAAAGTATTTATGATATTAAGTTTTACACTAATAAAGATGTTTTATGTGGGAACGCATTCCGATCACTACGAAACTTACAAAGTCAACAGTTTGTTTGAGCCGACAGCTAAATACATAGTCGCAGTTGCCAATATTGTGGAGAACGATACTAGAATACAAATGGTCTTTAATTTTTCTTTACTTTAAATTGATAAGACAGAGTGTAGGAATAGTATTTTGCAAGGCAACTGTACAAACATAGAATTTTATTATTGTTTTGATTTTATATTTGGGATCAATTTTAAAAAGTGAAAATCTGAGCAAATCTTTAATAGGGAAGTTAATGTGATTGAAAGTTTTCTTTTGAATAGAAAAATGACTAGCGCCATCAATAAAGTTGTAGAAAAGTGAATCTTAGGATATGTTTACATTTTTCATAAATATCGTTGTGAGTTAAGATTTGTTTACTTTTTTTTAACTTTGATGATATCAGTTAAATAAAATTTAATCGCAAGGGAGATTATATGCTTTAAAAAGTCACTGAAAAGTTATTACTGCTCCCAGAAGTATGCAAATAATTGTTTGGTATCTATTTTATAGTATACATTGTAGAGTTAACAGTAGTGGCAAGAATTAGTAATCCAAACAAAACAAATTATACTAGTTCACAAACAAACAATGAGTTTTATGATGCAAATAAAATAGCGATTAGATAAAGTGAGACTTTAACCAATCTTTTGAAACAGAAATTCAACTAAGAGATCTGGTAACTAAAATCATTATTTTGATGGTAAAGTGATGCCAAATGGATATCATTTCAAATGAAGGTTTTATAATACAAATTCTATATATAACTGAAATAAATTAATAAATCAGCCTAGTAGAAGACTTAGCATTCATCAGTTGACACTGTTAGTGAGGCATCTTGTCAATACGCAAATTTTGTTTATATTCAGTTCAGCTTACATAAACTTTTTAGCAAAAGTCTAATGTGAATTATTTCCAACAAGATTAAGATGTTGTGACAGGCACAAAATATTAGCTTTGCACTGCGCACTGATTTTTCTCTTTTATTCACAACATCACTTCCGTCGCTTTGTTTCATTTTTTACAGATTATGAATCTTTAATTTGTACTCTTTCTTATGAGTTACAAAACTTAGACCAAATCATTTAATAGTTTAGCTGTTATCAACGATTTTCATAACAACTTAAGTTCATTTTTTTTACAATTTATTCAGGCAAAAAATCTCAAGAATCTCAAATGTCCACCATAAAAGTATTTTTTACTGTAAAATCAACCATAGAATTGAACAAATAATTTGTGATTGTGAATGGCCCATCCATATAACATTCTTAAATAACATAAAATAAAACAAAGACAAACTTAATGCTTCAAAGACTTAAAAACCACACATTTTCACAACAATTACTTTCCTCATTACAACACAATTAGCCAAAATTAGCATACAATTTTTTGATATCTTTCTAGCTAATAAAAACAAAAACATGTACCACCAACACAACTACAAATAGCACTTTACTCTTGATAATTTTCATGGGCCATTTAAAAAGTTGTAAGTCTCCCCACAAAATTGGCTCTGTCTCCCACACAAGAAAAGCCAAAAAATCAAATGAACTCCAGTTTTTGTTTGCATTGCCAACTCAAACCATCACTTTTCTTGATTTCATATCCTTTTTTTTCTAAAGGCCTACATCCCCGGGCCGCCATGTATAAAATCTTCTTCTTTGCGATGGGTTTTTTTCCGCCAAAGTACATCTCATCAAACAAATTGCCTCGTTTCCGGTTTTTGTGTCTACCGCGCTTCGTCAATTTGGCTTTTTGCATTTTTTGAAGGACTCAATCTTTAGTCCTTTGCCTGAGATCCAATTCACATATTATATAGGATTGAAACAATTGTCTTATTTCGAAGTAATTCGTATTCAAAAGGGCATGTGTCATTTTTTTGTATTTCCGTCTCTTATGCGGGTAACTCCTCTTAAAATAATATAGAAAATGTAATAATCATAAGGACAACACTATTACAAGGCATTGCCGACAGTGCCATCGAAAGGATGTTCAATGTTTAGTGGAAAGGGGGAAGGAACACGATTGCCGCACAATATTTTGCAATATTTTAATGTTTGCTCTGGCGCGATTTTTCTGCCTTTGATTTTTCGTAGTATTTTGAAAAAAATATTAAGAAGGAGGTCCTCCTTGTTTGGTGTATGTATCTCTGCAATTGTTGGCTGGTACAATCTTTGTGATGCTCTCAAACACTTAGCAAGCAGACAAAACGATACAAGGACAAAACGAGCAACAGACAATGTTGTCTTTATTACATTTAAGCTATTATGGGATAAGTTATGTGGCTAAAAGGCAAATTCACATTAATTGGAAAGATTTATTTATGTCCTTGAAACTATTCTATGGAGTGTGTGAGGGTGAGAATGTTAAATTATACTTAAATCCTTAAACGAATTATCTTGTTCTTGAATTTGAAAAATCGGTTTTACTTCATGGAGGTATCATCGCTGTACTCATTGTCGAGGATGAAAGTAAAGCAATTAATTGAATAGACAAACCATAATATATATCCTTTTCAAGGAGATATTAGTGTGCTGGGAATTTTATAGTGTTTGCGGTAATTTATCCTATCCTGATTTTTGGCACCAGAAATTGAACAAATTCGCAAATCCTTTCCGCCCGACAGAATCCTTACCAACCGCATTTTGTGAAAAATCTATGCATGCGGGCATAGAAGTAATTTTTCAAGGATCTCTTAGCTAAGACCATTTTGTGCAAATGAAAATTCATGTGAGTTGAATGAAGTTTTTTTTTTTTGAATTTTAATTTTAAATGCTGAAATTATTTGAGGGGGACATTTACTTGACGGCTGATATACGGTTTCAGTGTAAGTTATTTAGTGAGAATGGTCACACTGGTCATTTTAAAATATTTTCGGTAAAACTCGAAAAATAAGCCAAATTTGAGAATTTAACCCAAGAAACATTCCGCAGGAAATTAGAATTTATATCAAAATCAATTATTAAAAAAAATCTAATAACAATTGGCAGAAGAAAATCCATTTGAACTTGACCATTTTTTTATTTTTTTTGTAATTTTTACCCATAAGCCTATTTTTTACTTGGAATGTATTGGTACAATACGCCATTATTGATCAAATATGACATTCTAATGAAGAAGAGCACATTAATAGAAGGTACATCCGTTTTGTCCAGTTTGTCCGTTTTGTTCATATTAAGTGGTTATTGAAATTTTTTTAGTCAAGAAAGTTTTGAATATTTCTGTTGGTAACTTTAAATTTTTTTGTCATCTCGTTCAACACATTTATTCAACAAAGTTCAACTATCACAGGAATCTCCTAAATTCTCGTTCACTTGCAAAATAATTCATAATATCTAAGCTCAAAAATGATTATCGGCTGCCATAAGCAGCAGTCATCGCCAGCAGACCAACCTCCTGCCACTTTGCGCATACTAATACATCTTTTTCACTTAATTACGACATCGTTTAACGTATGTATGTAAGAGGGGATAAAATATACCTAAAAACCTTTGCTTCACAAAAAAAAAAAAAAATGATCAAAAAAACAGGGAGTGTCTCCTCCGCCCTCTAATTTTCATTCATAAATCTGTGATTTTTATACTTTCCACCAGAAAGGATGAATATTTTATACTTAAGCATTTTGACTGAAGGAGATGAAATGGAAAAAGGCCAATCGACCGACCTAGCCAAATGCACTTACATCATCAGAGAATATGGAGATATCTTTCCATATATCTATAAGTAACGATGCGGTTGGCAATTCAGCAGCAAGGACTCACCCCAGTTCCAATTTTGTTATTTCTTTTAGAGTGAAATGTGTGGGCTATGGTATGGGGACTTTGGGAGTGCTTGAGTATTTTTGTCGCCTAAAATATAAATTTTCAGGATATCATGAACATATTCATATTTTTACAGTCGTTTGTTGGAATTTTTGTTATTTTTAAAAGAAAACGAATGGAAAAGAGGGAATACAATGATGGTCAATGAATGGAAAACGAGGTCATAAATGCCAGTTTTCATTTATTTCCTTCTGCATCAGGAATCCTTTGTGATGGTGGTATGTTTTGATTTCTGGCCAATGCTGGAAGTGCAACTCAGTAAAATTTGGTTCAATGAACAAAGGAGAAAATAATTTATGATCCAAATGATGTCATTTGGGTTTGCGTTTCTCTGCATTGGTAATTTTTGTTTTTATAAAAAATCGTATAGCTTTGAGGTTTACGATAAAGGTTAAAGGCCCGGAAATAAAAGGTAGTTTCATATCAAATTCTCAAAAAAGATTTGTACGATTTTTCGGAACGCTCGTATTCTACAGAGTAAAGAGTACAGAATACAGAGTACAGAGTACAGAGTATGGAGTACAGAGTACATAATACAGAGTATAGAAATGAAATGCGTGACTAACTGTGACGTCGGAGAGTTTCGTTAATTAGAAATGGTTGGAATAATTGGAAATAGTCTGCAACACCACGTTCAGAAGTGGGGTAATCCTAATCAGTCTATCACTTTTCAACTTACTGTTCTAACTTCATAATCGTTCCACATTCCATCTACTTACCCTACTTGTCTCTAACAAACTCTCGTTTATATTTCTCCTCATAACAGATTCACCACCAGCTCAAACCCTTTCAACCAATCCAACATTCATATCGAAATGTTTTTTTTTCCGCTTGTGATTTATAAGTCTCGCAATTGTTTCGCTGAAATATTTCATGGCACTAAAATAAAGTATCTATAGAGATAGAGAGTAAACTTCAACTCTCCCTCTCTTTCCCTCCAATGACGAGGAAAGAAAAAAGACGTCCTTCTTAAAGATGAATTTATCGAATGACTTTTAATGCAAACAGAAAGCGTCTTGGACGATTTATGACCAAATAGCTTTCGTATAAACAAAACATTTTCGATTCTTATCATCGGGCGATATATACTCAAACTCATGTCGACTAGACAGGGTTTTTGCGTAAAAATCTTAGAAACAACACAAAAAAAAAAAAAAAACTATCCATGACTACTTGTAGGTAGATACATTATATATTGTGTTAAAAGAATGCCAAATCAAAATGTCGACATCTCGAAACTGAAATGGATGATTAAAGTCCAGTAAGATGAAATTATGAATTCAAAATACGTTCGCCCGTAATTCGCAAATGGGAACAACGAATACAATATATTGCGTTTCTGTTTTTTTTTTTGTGTTTTTAGTGTGATGCATTGTGAAAGTCTATTAAGGTAGATCAGGCCAAAATCAAATGCCATGCCATACGTGCACTTCAACAAATCAAAGAGTCTCAAGATAGCGAAATAGCGAAACACTAACGCGTCAGCCCACCGAAGACAATCCGTTGAGTGCACTTTCGTCTACGTGCAGTGCATGCATGTCAGTTGTATTAGATGACATTTTCCAAGCAGGTGTAAACGATCATATTAGAAGCGTATACCAGGCGCAGGCACAGTCACCGCCAGCACTCGCACAAGAGATGTTTTGAGTTTTATATTTGAATTTGAAATTGTTTTTTTTTTTATATTATGAACGCATTGAAAACAGTGTGTTTTACAGTAGGGATTAGAAGTAAAACACAAAACAAAACATATTCCAACCGGAAATTGGACTAAAAATTTGATGGTTTGACTCATTGCAATTATTGTTTCCTGATCCACTAAAATTTAATTTCACAGGGTAGGCTTGACTCAATGCATTGATTGTTTTCTATTCGGCTATAATGAATTCCACAAGGAATAGCTATTCTTCTTAGCCTACACAGCTTTCTGAATGTTAGACTGGTTTTGGGGCTGACTGATGGATAGCGCTGGAGTACCCTGACGGACAAGACACCGATATTAGAGTTTTTATCAAAGTAACAACATCGTGGCCATGGATCTTAGTTTGGTTGAAGTTATTTGCCTGCATGCATCATATCTTTTCTAAGGTTAATGGTTATGTATGGTATAGTACAACTTGCCTCCTGGACCAAATGTATTAGAAAGCCGGGGATGGCGTTGTTATGAGCATACCCCAGCTCATAGATGTCGATCGGAGAAAACTATCAGCCCCATTACGGTTGTCAATTTATCAATAAGCTATTTGACAATTATCAATAAAATTTATGAACCCGTATTATCGTTATCAAGAGTTCAGACTTAAGAACTGCTATGAAGATGGCTTAACACTTCTTCTTGTATAGCAACAAAACGAATCTGGCCCAAACTAGATTTGAAACAGTCAAATTGCCTTCTGTCTCTCAGTAGATCTCAGATCAACTGGACACTGTCTTATAGTCAGACACGCTGCACGGCTGGGTGTACTATCAAACGATTTCTGCAAAAGTTGTTTAAACTACCAAGATCGGATGATATTCCAGTGATATTCGAAAGAAAATTTGACAGCTGGTTGCGATTGTTGTTGCAAAAAGCGAAATTTACTTCTAATCACTTACGTTCATTATGGGCAACGTGTGTGTTTGTCGCTTCGGAGAGCTTATTTTCGTTAGTTTTTGACACTTGTTTCCAAACAAGTTCATCTTTATAGTTCTGCCTTAAGGGCGCCTATCTATGAACAGGGATGACTGAAGAGACTTGTTGGTTGACGTCAAGATTAACTCTGCGTTGTATGGACGCTATAATTTTTGTTTTGTCACAGCAGTTTCTGTTACTGTGATTTTTGTCACAGTCATTTATTGTCTCTTTAGTTTTTACCACTGTGATTTTTGGCAGAGAATTTCAACTGTGATCAAAAAAAGCCTACAACAAAAACAAAAAAAAAAATCTGGTATCAAACTTTTTGTCCCTAGTGTGAGTTTTTGAGCAAATTCAATATAACTGGACAAGAAATGAAAAAAAAAAAATCAAAAAGAAATTTTTCTAATTCATTTTGTCATGCTGTTATTTCGATCCACTCTTACATATTTTTATGCACATTTATACATGCATTTGGGTTTTTTTCATTATTTTAATTTGTTTTTGCATTTGATTTTCTGCGCGCCACTTTTTATTTGTTGAAATGCATTAGTGCGACATTCGTATGTCGCGCTGTCTAATAGTTTATTCGCTTCATGTCTCTAAGGCAGATGTGAAATTAGAAAACAAGCGGTATTTATAATATTTTCTAAAATTTTATAACTTACCCCTTGTAGACTAGAAAAAAAAATGCTTCAAAAGAAGATGCATTTGCATTATTGTACAGATAGATATTTTGCTTTGCAGCGAAAAAGTCTATAAATACAATATTTTTAAATTGCCCGGAACTGGCTGGGCTCTGATGGTTGATGTAGTCATAGAGTGTTGCATGTACAAATTGAACAACATTTTGTGCATCTTGTTGATCCAACAGATGCCACACAGTCTAATATTTGAATTCTCAGAAAATAAAGAAACAAAGTATTTTTAGATTTATTTTTTTAAGTGAATCCATATAGTTGAATTGCCAACCAGGATATTCTACCTCAATTACACATTAATCATTCTATATCCCTATAGAGAGCCAAGCCAAAGATATAACCTCCCAAACAGTAACGTCAACCCAAAATGACCCAAAACAACCTTAAACAAAAATGAAAAAAGAAAAAAAGGAAACAACTAAAACCACAACGTTGACAATCATAAGCAAGAAATCGGCTGGGAGTATTGCTTTTATTGGTCCTGACCTGGCAATTTGGAGTGCTCCCAGGATACATTTCGGGAATTTCCGGTTGTCATTGCAGCTTAGAGAGAGAGAATTTTGTTTTTAGTTGTTGTTTTTTTTTTCTGTTTTTGTTGGTTTTGTTTTTGCAGGTGCAGTAAGTCATTTTTTATGACTTTTAACCTAAAGGGATAACAACGAAAAAACAGTTATTGTGTATAGAGGAAAGGGAGATTAACAGACAAAGGACATTACTTCAATCATAATTTACAAGTGATTGCAATTTTATTGTCTGGTATTGCTACTTTTGGGCAGGTTGCTTGCTATATTATGATATCACTTCTAATAGAGAAAATGTTTTAGATAAACTGGGCAGTGTTTTTTGAGAAATTTATGTGTTTAGATAAGTGGAATTTTATATGGTCACCAGGTGGACGAGTTGTACCTAATGTTGTTTTTTTTTTATTCAACTGGCAGAATAATTGCCAGTTACTAGAAATCGAGTTTCAGTATAGTAGTCAAGCTGTTTACAGCAGTTTCAGTAAGTTATTCATGCCTATTATGGAATGCATAATACTCTACTCCCGGGAAGTCAGCGTGATTCGCCGGGTTCGCATTCGCATTTAAAGCAATAATGAACTTGCCGGGTGAACTATTTATCAATACGAGGAACTACCTTACCGTTTCCACGAACACACTTTTTCAACTGCAAGTTCTACAGGAGAAAATATGACTGAAATAAGTGTCCCGCCGCATTCATCGGATTCTGTAATAGGGATGATTAACAATTTAAAAATCTTATTGTCGATAAAGCGTTCCGTTTATGTTTGAAATGTTGAAACATAGCGCAAACGACGTTACTAGAATTGTACCACCGGTGTTTGATTGAAGTGATTGAACCTACAACGACAACCCCTCGCTTGCGAAGAGAGTATCAATCATGCCACGGTCTGCATGATTTATAATTAGATGAGAGATCTAATAGTTTGCGTCAAACGAATTTTCGTTTGCTGGACAATTGTTTCTCTAAATCAACTTCATTTGCAGCAAAATCTTAAATATCAATACATTCATAATTGAGTGTTTTTGGCCTTCCTTTGAACTTTAAATGTAGAATGAAATCATACAAATTTATTAGGAAGTTTAACTGGTTTGATGTCATAATTACGAAAATAACAAATTTAGCTCATTGCCCATTTATTTGTTTTTGTGTTTCGGTACCAGCATGAATTTTTAAAAACCAAGACTGAAGAAACTGCTCACGTTGACAAATTACTAACAACATGGAAGGAGCCAACGTAGTGTTGCATTGCCGTCCAATCGCTAGTGATTGGAACATTTGAAGACGATTTAAAGAAGCGGATTTTACAAGGTACTTGATTTCCTTTATTGGGTTCGGTTTTTATTGCCATTTGAATTATATAACTTTAAATATAGGAGCATACATACGATTAAAGCAAACTTTTAGGGAAAAAAGTTAATCGTTTAATTTGAAAAGCTTCTAGCAGATTGACTATATGATGTTATGATGAAAAAAAATCCTATTCAGCGTTTAATTCAAAAGCTCACGAACATTCCAAGTAATTCCACCAACAAATGTTTATGCGGTGATGGTCAAGAATTTTGATATCTCTTTTCTTGATATCTCTGTCTGTAAATTAAAATTTACATTTTATACCAATAAGACGGTAGGTACTTCAACTTCATTTCATCCAAAATTAAGTAATCCTCTTCTTCTCAAAAAAAAAGCAACTATCTTGATAACATTATTCTACCCCAAAAGACATCAACAGAAAATTAACATATTTCTAAACAACACTCTCAGAGAAAAAGGATTAGCATATGTACGAGTTTGTCGTCCCCAAAAACCAAGGTGTATTTTCTTAAGTCAACTATACTCAAATTGCCTAACATATACGACCAAGACAAAGGAGTTCAAGTCACAAGGTGATAATTTGTGATTTCCTAATCCCGAGAATGCCCACATATCTTCACACAATATTCTTCGTCCTCCCCTTTTTCAAAAAAAGGATTACTTTGTATTCATTGCAGTGTGCAATGGAACCAAAAACCTTCTGCTATCGACAAGTTTTCAGGTCATTAAGTTTTGGTCCATGATGAAGATGATGATGGAGGAGGAGGAAGAAAGGCGACAAACAAAAAACTAGAACACCAGAACATTGTCTGGGTTAGATTCTTGGTTGAATGGAGATTAAATCTATGAGGACTTTAAGAAAAAAAAAAAAATGTTTTTCTGTACAGACAGCTTTAAGGGCGGATTGTCTTTGAATAAAATTAATATTTTCAAATTCAATTCTTACAGAATTTTTGTTGTGTTTTCATTCTGTGAGTATAGTTAATACCTCTACTCATCCTTTTAGCATTTATTTGAAATTTTTGGCAAGAAAATCAAATTGTTTTGAAACGAAATGAGGAAAGAATCAAGGAATGTCCTTTGGCCTTAAATTGGTACTTTTTGTCATTTGTGTTTTTGTTTTTTTCTCTTCAGTCGTTTAAATATTTTTACATTCTCAATTGCTTGCTGGCAGTAAGCTTATCTGTATACTGTGTATGCATTATGCAGTGGAGATATCTACGAGTCTTTATATGCTTGAAGTGTTTTTCCTTTTGCGAAGGGGAGTGAGTTTATAGAAGGTATCCTGACTATAAAGTGAACGTCATGAAAAGAGATAGTTTTTGTCTTGTTTTTTCCATACTTACGTAATTTAAAAAAATTTCCAAACATTTCAATATATCCACACCCTAATAGATTTTCTTTAATTATAAAAATCGGTTCTTTTCTACCTCATCAACAGATAAATTGTTTGTAAGGTAGAAATGGAGTTCCCGAGGGATCAACACTAAGACCTATTCTTTTTTGAATATATGCTAACAAACTGACCATTCATCTTTTGTTTCTATGAAATAATGACGAGATTAATTAAAGGTGTTCCTTCCTATAATTGAATATTTTGTACACTACACTACTGCACACATGCAAGCAAGTAAGTAAGTAGCACTCCGATTAATAAAAACGAAAGATCGTTCACTTTTGGATCCCGACAAAATAATGTTTGGGAAATAAATTGATCGATTGTTTCTCTACTTTTGCGATATGATTTTAAAGTGTTACAAAATTTACTTAACCTTAGGTCCTCAGACCTTTATTTTCCGTAGTAATCTCCTGAAGGAGCATAGGGCTTTCACTGCTCCTACGCGCTATGGTGAATGGTTTCTAGAAATATATCTCAGTTCCTTGCAACTCTTTCCCAGTTTTGCAGACTTCCGTTGTTAACTACTATTTTCCAACTCTGAAAGTAAGTAAGTAAAAAATAAAAAAACTAGAAACGAAGGACACCAAAGCTCTAAAGTATAACAAATATTACAGGTGAAAATTCAACCCACCCAACGATATCTTCTTCAAAAAGAGCAATCGCTGATGAAAGATTCCAGGATATTCCTTACACCGAAAAAAGGCCTTTGTACGGCAAAGAACGTATTTTTCCTCCCAGCCATCAGGGGCCATACTAGTGAATTAAATATCAAGTAAAACCTAAAAGTGTTAAACATTAAAATCCTAAACTGTGAAACAACAAAATCATTTTTTAGCAGTCTCTTAAATAGCCAACATTACACCACTTGCACTGTTTGCGGTTCCAGTATATCAGTGAAATGATAACAATAATATCCCCCCATACACAACCAGAGTTTAACCCTCAATTCATTACCGAAAGCCAAAAGGTAGTACATGAGCCACATAATTCAAAACTCCTATATATCTAACCCATATTTGCATTAGCATATCCTCGCTAAATAGACCCATTGAGTTAGAAATAACTTCATCGTTTAGGAAAGGACTCTCTAGGGATAAACAGGACGGCCATCAACGACAGCAACAGCAAAATAAAAATCCAACATTACCAACCAACAACGATGTCCTTCTCTCCTCGAATCGAATTTTATTCTGCCTGCAACCACCAGCTGCTCTAACTTACAGAATTTTTGGGAAAACCACGTGCTGGGCCAGTCTAGCTAATACAACCCACCACAGCATCATCGATGTTATCAATGGGAGAACAACAACGTGCACCGCGAACCATAAAACATGCGCCACACCGATGTGGCTGGTTGCTCCAAACAAAACATATCGCAGAGCAAAAGGATGTTGTACCTAATTTTTTTTCGAAATATCCTTGCCGTTGTTATGGTTGTAGTGCATGGATGGTATGATGGGTGACCTAGCTCATAGAAGGTAGAATGGGTAATTTGTCCCGACACAGCGACTGACGAGATGAAAAAATACCGCCAACTGAAAGAATAAAACTCACGATTGGATAGCAAAGGATGAGGCCAAAAGTCCAAAAAGATTTGACTTTGTTGCCAACATCGTCCGTGGCCGTCAGAAGACAGAATGCAGGACAAACAAAAGGAAACGCATAAAAACTACGAAATCAAGATAAACATCTTGATGGTTCTCCCCCCCCCCCTTTTTTTTTTGTTTGAGGAATATTTTTGTTTTATATGCTGAAGGACTCTTGTGATGTCACGAAGTAGGTATACTCGTACTTTTTAAAGAACTCTATAACATCTCTTGGCAGGACATGACCATCACAATGGGGGTTGCTGGCATATATTGGCACAAACCATAAGCACACACTCACCGCAAAGCGACCGTTTACTTCAAATGAATAAGCTGAATGTCTTGCAGTCTTTTGGTGTTACTTGGATATGAAACACGCACAAGAGATGTTTTCTACATCAAACAAAGCAAATTACTCACCTCGATATTTTGTATCTTTAAAGAATTTTTCGAAAAAGGACTTTTCAGTCAATGTTCATAGGGATTTTAAAATTTTGGAACAAATGCACATGAGATTTTTTTGCTCTCGCGCACTCGAGTTTGCTGAGAGAAAATCTTGTAA
Organism: Meliscaeva auricollis; assembly: GCA_948107695.1. Classification (NCBI taxonomy): domain Eukaryota; kingdom Metazoa; phylum Arthropoda; class Insecta; order Diptera; family Syrphidae; genus Meliscaeva; species Meliscaeva auricollis. Next base: position 8,141,554 of record OX403618.1, read on the forward strand.
ATACTTACACACAGTTAGAAAGTGCATTCGATGTATTTGTGAAATATAAATGCACTGCAAGAAATTGCACAGTTTATGTTAAATTTATTTACATTTTTGGATATAATGCATTTTTTCATTTTTATCGACTAAATGTTTGACGAAAGGCTTTTATTATTTTGTGCCATCTCTAATTTCGCTAATTTACTTAAAAAAATGATTTTCTCTACCGAAAGTGTTTACTTTTAGCTTACATAACTTACCAACATTGCTTATCGTCCAACAGCACCTGTCATTAGGCAGGATTGGTAGTATTAAGTATAGCAATTACTTTGTCAATGGATCAAGGAATTTTGAGCCCATTTGCTCATAAAAAAGCAAACCGATGTAGGCGTGGTTACTTCGTTATTTCCAGAGATATCTATATGAGTCATATGAAGCTGATAGTTTAGTTATCAACTCTAGTTGAGCTAGCTCAGAGCTGAATCGATTTGCTCTGAATCAAATGACCGAGCAAATCGAGCGAAATGCTAAGCTAATTGTTTTTAGTTATTTGAAAGACGAAAAAAAATACGAAATCAAAAATGAGTTCCCCAGGACAGTCACACGTCTACTTGTATACAAAAAAAAAAAATATTATTAGTGAACAAATATTTTTGAATTATTTTTTTTTTTGGATCAAAAATAACGGTTCCTGTCATATACCGGATTTAGAAAAACTCATTTTTCTCAAAAATGTTTCCTACAATTTTGATAACAAAAATCATTGTCATTTTTTTGGATAACATCCATAAATGAAAAACATTTTTTTTTCAAAAACCGTTATAAACGGTACCAGTCATAGAACCGTTTTTTTTTAATTCTGATTTTCTGCTTCATGACTCAATCAATTTCAACCATTTTTTTTAAATTAATTCTTTCAAGTTATCGTAATAATATTTAGTAAAAAAATCTAAAATTATTTTTTTTGGATTTAAAAAAAAATTGAATTGGCCTTAATAAGTATTTTTAAGGATTCAAATGTTGGGTGATTTGTTGGAATATTTAAAAGATTAACGAAACCGTGTAAAAAGGTCCAACTTAATTTTTTCAGTATAAACTAATTCACAAATAAAACTCCAAATTATTATTTTATAGTATATTTTATTTTAATTTTTTTTCTGTTCGTTTTATTTTCAACTAAGAAGAAAAAAAGTATTTAAATAGAACTTTAAATTAAAAAAAAAACAAACTGAATATCTAAAAATAGAAAAGTTATACAAAGTAAACTCAACGAAACAATATTCTTAAAATTTTCAAGTCTAATTTTAGCTAAAGAGAACTCTCCAATCAGACATTTTTAAATAATGTGACATTTCCGACTACATGTTGAACATTTGAAAATATCTGTCATCAAGTCTCACAAAAAAAACTTTGACAAAAGAAAAAAAAAAGAAAAATCTAAAAACACTTTTGCCTTCCTTTTTACCGTGTAGCCTCATAAACTACCTTTAAACGAAACCAATTCAAATTGAACCTCATTTTTACTCCCACACACTCGATAAAGCGGCAGCACGAAAAATATTTTCGGGGAAAACAATAATAATAACATTGAAAAAGGGAAAATTCAAAATAAAATGAAAATAAAAAAAAAAAAATAAAACATTTACGAGAATACTCGCATGCATCCGCCAACTCGCTTCCCTCTCCCCCATCAAATACTGTCCACCAGCAGAATGCACATACAACTCAAGCAACCACTACTACACATTTAATATCAGAAGAAAAAATACAAAAATCCCCAACACAGCCACAATTTTACAGCATGTGCTATTTTGGGGCCAACATACACAAATAGACATTTGGCCATAGCCTCAGCCACATACAGATATCACCCATGTTGTTGTGCCTCTCTCTACGATATGCTGATGGTGATTCCAACCAAGACGACAAAACTGTTCAACAGCGACATCCCCCGAAAAAGTTCTACCACTGCTACTGCTATTGCCACCGAATGGAACGTCGTCGTTGTCGTCGTCGTCGACGAGACCAAGGCGACCGATTCATGTCGAATTTTGGAGTGGAGCCAGTTGTTTGCGAATTGTTTGCCAGTGCAGTGTTGTGCCGCTTCTGGCACAGGCAGGCAACGTGCGGTGCCACCAATCGTGCCTTCGGGCACGATTGAGACGCATCCAAGAAAAATTACGCCCGACGACCAAAAAAAAAAAAAATAAATAGAAGAAAAAAAAAAGAACATCAAAATTCTCAAACGGATCGGGCCAGCCAACAAGCCATCCGACCATCCGACAAAAATTCTCGGGCTAGATGTCGTTTAAACAAAAAAAAAAAAATATTTTTTGGACGGTGTCTCGTAACTTGGCCACTGATTCAGAAACTCATCATCATCATCACCATCAGCAGCAGCAGCAGCAGTACCAGCAGAAACGAAATACACTTCTGATGGCCAAGTCCAAGAATGTCTCCTTCCACTCTCACCACCACCATCACCAGCCATTACCTTCGGCCGAACTGAAGAACAAGAAGGAGGCATCTTTCGTGTTGCTCATTGGTCCACCACATGATGACAACGATAATGATTCTTGGAGATGCTGGTGGCCAAATCCAAGATGTTGATGGCCAACATTTCACCTCATTCAGAGCCAACTGGAGTATTTTTTTCTTGGCTTCATAGATCTGCTTCCGGCTAAACAACAGGTTGACTATATGATGGCGGAGGAATTTGGAATTTCAATTGTTTTACCATTGGCACTTAAATAAACAAAAAGAATACGTCCGTCTCGATCATACAACCTATAGCTCCTACCATCTACCAGGCTAAAGTGTCAACGATATTCCAAAGGGAATTCCAAATTCTATCATCGTCATCATCTGTCATAGTGACACAACGGGCATCACCATCGTCATCGTCCCATCAAAGAACAAAACCAGCGTGGAACGTTAGTTGCGTTCGTCGTCGTCATCGGTCGTTGGCCAACTGGCTAATACCCAAAAAATTAAAAAAGAGACCATGTCGAATTATCAACAAAAAATCTTTTTTTCCTGGGCCGACAACGACAATGTCACCATCACCGCCAAGGAACCAGGCCAATTATTATTATTGAAGTGGACGACACGTCGTAGTTGTATCCAAGAAATGCGTCCATTGTTTCATCAGTGGATGAAGAAGCAGAAAACCAAACGCCATCATCGTAATCGTGTGTCCATATCTTATTCAAAAACGTAGTTCGAAAGTCGAATAGTCCCGGCAAGGACCGCATATAACATCCAACATCGCACCTTGCCTTTTCTTATACAAATGGGTTTAGTGTAATTTATTATTCGTTTCGTGTGTGTGCGCGAATTCACTTTGAATGAAATAGAACAAATAAACAAACAGTAAATAGTAGTGAATAATCGTTAGTTTTAAGAAAAATTAAATAAAGTTAAATAAACATTAAATTAAATTGAAAAAAAAAGTTAGTAATAAAAAAAAAAAACATTAAGTTAAGTGTAAAAGTTGCTGCTAGAATAAAAACAAAATATTTTATTCGTAAAATATTAAAACTTTTAAAGAAAGGATAACAAATTGATTTATTTTAACATAAATCTTAAAAAAAAAACTTTGAGTTATAATGCTGATGAATCGAAGCAATAGTAGTGGAAAAGTTTTTGAAACTTCATCAAATCTGAAAACTCGTGGTGAGTAAACTTTATTTTTGTAATCTTTTGTGAGAATTTTACTATGATTTACAAAGCAAGAAATAAATAAACGATTTTATGCTACATTAAATGTCATTTTCAAAGAATATACTATTTTTTTTTGCTCTCAGCTAATTTCACCGAGATTTTAAAGTTAAATATACGCCTAAGGCCCATTTGCAAGAATTAATTAAATACCAAAGCCTTATTTCTACTTTTTCTTCAAGACACTATAAAAATAGTCAAGAAATCACCTTCTTTTTAATTTTAAAATTAATTTATTTTTAATATTGTAATTGGAAAACCATATAGTCTGCTAAATAATTTTGAACAGTTTTGTTTTTTTTTTAATTTAAAAAGTTTTAGTTTTAAAATATCACATTTTCATTCAACTGTAACTTTCATTTTAAATCACAAACAAACAAAAACAACAAGTTCAAATTAGCTTACTTAAAAGTAAATCAGATATTTTGAAACAAACGTTTATTAAAAAATAATTTTTTGGAAAACTACTCAATATTTTTTTTTAAATTTAGTTTTTAGATGTTGATAAATAATATCATTTTTTTTTTTATAAAAGTCCTTGCAAAATTATATACAGAAAAAAATTGTTTAAAAAAAGGCTATTTGATTTCTTAAAATGTATCATAATAGAAAAAATCAAATTGCATACTTCGTTTTTTGGTTAAATTCATTTAAGAAGTTATTTTGTCATTTTAAAAACCAATTTTATGTTTTTTTTTAATTTTTTCTATAACTGCATTTACAATTTTTTAATTAAAAAGGCTTAGCATATATAGTAACTTGATCTATAAATTTTTATATAAAAATTTTTATATAAAATTAATTTTTTTAACGGCTTTAATATTTGTAATTTTTTTTTTCTAAAAATTTATATTTCTTATCAAATTCTTTTCTAATCAAATTGTTAGTTTGGAGGTCAAAACAATTTTAGTAGTTGTTTAAGTCAATTTAGTAATGTAATGAGTTTTATTGTTTTTAAGATTTCTTATAAAATTATTTATTTTTAAAAACTTAATACTTTATAAGAAGTTTGACGTCAACTGCAACTTTAACTTCAAGAGCAAGTACGTGCGACCAGTGGTTCATTTAATTTTCAAATGAGACGGTATTGGTACTCAAAATATAAGAGGCTTTCAAAAAGGGGAATGTTTTTTTTAATAGTTTTGGTAAACACCAATACTTTGCATTAGCAACCAATTTGGCAATGGTATGGAAAAGTTTGGTACTAAGTACTGATAAAAAAAAACAACTTTCTAAGATTTTAAAATAAATTAATTAAATAATTTATTTTTTTTTAACTTAAAAAGAAAATATTAAAATGCACGACTGATGGATGTCATTTGGATATGCGCCTTGTATTATTAATCAAAATAAGCAAAATTTAGAAAAAATTATTTTTTCAAGATAAATTTCAGTTTTTATGCCATGTCATAAAAGTAATACCACTAAAAAACTTTTTTACTATAAAAAACCTATGAGCTCGATTTTGTCATAAGACAAAAATACGATTAATAAATAATTTGCTTCAGTTTGACAATTGTCTTCAAGCTTTAACTTCAACAACTTCACGCAAGCTTAATATTTTTTTAAAGAAAAAAATTTGTCTTTTCTTGCAATTGTTTGAAAGTGTTGATACATACCCAGGTTAAAATTAGAACTATTCCAAAATAAAATCAAACATCACAAACATTTTAGTAAGAAAAACTCCCAAAAATGGTTGATAATTTTCTATTGAAAATTAATTTTAGATTAAAATTTTTTGTGATGGTTGAAAACAAAAAAAAAAAAACCTTTCGACGAAATATGATTAAATGTTCGAGATACAAATATGAAGCAAAGTGCAATCATAACTCGTCCCTTCAATGCAGAAATTGCCTTAGTCCAAAATTTTGAAAATCGGGATATTAATTCTAGCATAAAGCCAGTTGCATTCCACGCATCCCAGTGACCAAACACGGTATTCCTGAGTGCAATAGTTTTGTTCATTATGTTTTTAAAAAATAATTTATATTGGAGTAGCAACGTTTTACAGATTTCAAAAAGCTTTCCTGTAAAACTAAGTTTTTGTGGCTTAGGCTGGTTCTGCATTGCTGCCATGAATTGAGCCATTTTTTGAGAATTAAAAAAAAATACGCAAAAGCATTTGGGATTTAAATCCAGTTTTACTTTGTTTTTGGCCAGGATTTTCTTAGTTTTTTTGACTTTCAACTCATTCGAACTTGATTTGTATTACCTTGATATTTTATTCAAAATGAAGCTATTTGACACTTTAAAAAAACTATTTTATGACAATTTCCTATGAAAAAATCGAATGTAGAATCAGTTTAATTGAAAAAAAGCACTTCATGCCAAATTTCGTCACTTTATTATTATTGAAATAGATTTTCTGAAAACAAAAAACAACCCTGTTGCACTGAAAATTACTTAACTTCTCAACATTAATGCAGATTTTTTTTTCAAAATGGTGGCCATACATTAAATATCATTCGTTGGGACTTTTAGAATATGAGTAGGGACATTGGTCTCAACAACAATTTCTCCCAATAAAAATGCTAAAATGCTAAAGTATTTTTGTTGGGTCAAAACTAATACCCTGAGCTATAGGTAATCAAAATTCTAAAAAAAAAAAAAAATAGAATGTTTGGCTTACAACACAAACTTTCTTTCTTTCTACTTAGTTCCAGGACTATGTTAGAATTGCGATTTTTTGGTATTAGTACTTTGAGCACATTAAATACAAAATTTAATGAAAGTCTTTAAATGAACCTTAAGCGGATGGTATCTGTATCATTATCATCTCTTAACTGTCGCTAGTTGTCATAAATACATAGCCTTGTTAAAAAAATGCATAGCTAAAGAATAATTCATAACACTTCGATTTCGTGTCCTATTTATCAATCTTAATTACCATAATTATTCTCCTAACGCCAAAACTTTCCAATATAATTATTACCAGATGTTATCGGATTTATTGCACCGCAATTAATTACATTAATAGAGTCCGCACTATGCTTTATTGCCATCTGCGACGGCCGGCATAGGTTACATTACATAACCCAACCATGCATTCTAGGCCTTCAAGTGCCTGAACTAAATGCATACTCAATAGAGATAATAATTCTCAAGCTGGAACCTATCCAATTCTAATTCTCGACCTTCCTCAATACTATAAACCTCAAACCTGTTCCAAAATGAAAGAAATTTTAAATTCACGTGTCGTTCGGTCGTTGTATCTTCGAGTCACGCCCCCTATTTTAATTGAGTTTAGAACTCGCATGAATACAAAAGATAAAACACACTTGTTGGCAACACTCCAGTGCGAGTGGTGATAAATTCGTGCTCTCATAAACTAAAAACCGAGTGCGTTGCTGCTGATGCGTAAGGAAACCGCGATAAACAAACGAAACCATTTTTTTTTTTTTTCATTTCTCCAAAATGTTTACATTCTGTCAGAGAACTAAAAGAATCTCCTGGCACACGCACTATGTCATCGACTTCGACTTCATCGCCGTTGTCGATGTCGGTGTTTTTGTTATTCCTGCCAAGTAGGACGCATCTAAATGGCACCAAAAGTGATGACTTCACTAATAGCAATGTCCTCAACCGGATGTGGCGGCAATTGGAATTAAAAAAAAAACACACAAAATCTTTAATCTGCTTTTGATGAGCAATCATTGTGGGGGGTAGGTAGATTTTTATAGGAAAACGGCAAAGTAAAAAGATTCCTGACCAAGTTCCAAAAAATCTTCAAGAGTATCTTAAGTGTATGCGTGTGAAAATGTTTGGCAGCATGGTAATGAGTTCTTGCCAGAAAATCTTCTGGTGTAAACAAATCACTTCACGTCATATAGTCTTGAGTGGAGGGAGTGGAGCGAGGATGGATTTTTTTTTTGCAATCGGGCCAAAAAGCGTAAATCTCTGCAGAGGCAGGTTGTTGAAAGGAATCATGATGGGGAATACTCTCGTAGCTTATGTGATTGTGACGTGTAGAAGGATGATGTTTTTTTTTTGTTTTTTTAGTGCGAATTTTTTAAAAACGGACAGACAGGTGGCTTGGATTTTTATGACTTTTTGAGTGTGAACCGTGAGAAAATTTGAAAATTATCACCTCGCATCGTGTTTGTTTTTTAGTTATATTTTTTTTTTTGGTTTTTGGCAATGAATGAAAAAGAAGCGCGGTATGATTTGTGTGACAGCACAAAGGCTGAAAACAATTTTGGATTGACCCTAAAAAATCAACTTGCATAGCTGTTTTGATTTCTCTTCTATTTAAGACAAAATTTAACCCCATTGTCTGGTGTTATTGGCAAAAGTGTGACATGCCCACCCTTATATCGAAGATATACATCCTTATCCATGTTAAAGGCCAGAAGTTCGGAAATTGCCCCTATATTCAATCCTCCAGTGGCAATGGTATGACGTCAAGTTGTGTTTTTTCCACGCTAATTCTCAGGCGATGAAATGTCTAAGAATTTTCCAGTGCAGATCATCAGGGTTTTTTTGCTTTTACCACGTAGATTTGATGCTTAAAATACTTGATATCGACACCTGTAGTATTTAGAAATAATGTTTTTATCTCCAACAAGAAAAAAAAAAACAAAGACAATCTTCAAAGAACAACCAAACTGTATCCGAATATTTTTGTTGTCAAATTTGACTAAAAACAAAAGTTTTCATTTCAAAGAAATTCGAAAGACAAATTTGCATAACAATCGCAATAATTTCACTAAAATCAATGATCTCCATACACAAACGATTACCGCGGTAATAAATAATCTCACAGCTCTAAGTAAAAAATGTCGCAAAACTTATGGATTCGACAAAAGAAAATCTCTTTTATAAGTCATCGCATAATGTAATGCAATTACGATTCGACCTACCAAAAACAAAAAAACAGACTCTTCTCACTTTGTCTACAAAACAAATACAAAAAAAAAAAACAGACAATAACACTTCCGAATATTATTTTTTAACTTTGCGGTTTTATTTTTCTCATCCAACCAAAGAACCAAGGACCAAAGGATATAGGTACCTAACAAAGAAATAATAAAGAACTACCCGTCTGAAGCATAAAAACTGCCACAAAATTATGACTTTACAAAAAAATAAGCGCCACTGTCCACTGCGAGTGTCTTGCTCCATTAAGGACACTCATAACACCACCCACCACGACCACCCCATCAAGACTTCCTTAATGTTATGATTTATTTACATATTTTTCTACTAAAGATGAAGGAGGATATTTTTTATTTTTTTGGTTATTTTCAAACTTTCTTCAATGCGAAATAAATTTTTGAAATCATAAAAAAATTGTGTTTTCTTTGACCGCCTATGCACTTTAGCATTTAATTAATTTATCATTAAATATCCTTACAATAAAACACACGATACTAAAGAGATGCAAGCAATTAAGGATTACACTGAGATTAATTTCTTGGCAGCGATTTAAAACTCTGTAAAGTGAAATAGACTCGTCTTGGGAATTTATGACCCATTTAGGCAATTAACAATTAAAAAGTAGAAAGCAGTCGTAATTAACAAAGAAAAACATTTTTCGCGTCAAGGACTTTAGAGGATTACACGAAACAAAAATAAATTTCGTTTTGTTTTCTTGCCAAAACGAAAGGAGCAGGAGAAGGATAACAAATCGTTGAAATTCCTTAAAAAATTCCCAAACTCGAAAGTCGAACAGATCCTGGATATATTTTTTGTGTCTGTTTTATTGTGTTGACATTGATCGCCTCTATTTCGGAAATTCACGAATTCCGTTTCAGTGTGTTTTTTTTTTTTTTTTTGTAATGTTCTACCCACTTTCGCCAAAAAATACTATAAATGTCCACAATTTACGCGGACACTCTCTTTTTTATTTCAACCATAGTGAGTATCCTTCGAAGGGAAGGATGTAAATTGCTAAAAGAATTTTACGTTCAACATTTTTCTTGACTGCCCTCGTATGCTTTCTGCCTTTTTCGGTTGCTTAAAAAAAAGGGGAAACTTTTTTTGTAGTGGACAACCCGTTAACTGTTATGTTCACACTTCCTGTACATCAGAAGACAGAAAAAAAAAACTAAGAAGGACTCGCGCCAGTGACTTGTGTTTATTTATTATTCGTGATTTTCTATTAAATCGAATTCGAATTCTATTGAGATGGAAATAAATCTCAAAGGGAAGTGAAAAGCTGTAGCAATTAATTTAAATGCACACAGGACGACTCGACGGGACAATGAAATTCATTGTAAAATATAAAATTTGTTTTTTTTCTTTACTTTGTTTTAGCTTAAAAAGTCTAAGAAGAGGCTTCAAACAATATCTTAAAAAAATGTAGTGGGCTGGTTTTTACCCCTTTTTTACTAGCTTGGCGTCTAATAAATATTATTCGTCCTTTGGCACCATATTTGTTATTTCCTTGTTTAATGTCTTTATGTGCTTCTTTTGTGTTTCTTGGGTATTTTCTATAGTTTTCTCGGTTGGATGCATGTTTGTGATTTGATTTACTTTCCACGCTGGATGGTGCGTTTGTTTTTTTTTTTTTTGCAAAGAACACACTACAAATCTATTTTTTGCTTCTCTTTAAAATATTTGATGATGTGATTTTTTACGGTTCAGTAAATAGAAAGTCTAAATTGTAAAATGAAGATAATAAATATATTCTCATTACAAGAAACCTTAAAAAGTTAATGTTTATATATTATAACTTGCTCGTAGATATTCAACAATTTGTAGGTTCTCAGACTTTTAACGTACCAAGGGTTCCCCTTAAGAACATGAGACCTCCACGCTTTACTACTCATACGCGTCATCGTGTACGGTTGAGATGTATTTAAGCTCTCGCCATCTTTTCCACAACTGTGCAGATTCTTCATTGAATGTTCTGTGCCATGTTTTTATTGACTAAATCACTCCTTTATTATGCTTGGGTTTTACTCCTAGAAATTTTGTTTACAGTTGATTTGGTACTATTTAGAAACAAAAACTCAACTATGGCAGGGTTGCCATGGGCCTGGAGTTGTTAAAATGTGAAAAAATTTTCAAAACTAATCTTGTTTCGCAAGACTGAAATTTTGATGTCAAATCCAATAAAAATAGGAACTCTCATTGGCAAAAGTTACTGATGGTTGGATTTGCCACTGTCATCAAAGGAACCCAATGAAGTGCTTTTTCTTACTGTAAGAAATATAGTTTACAAACAATTTTAGTATTAGAGTTATTAAAAAAAGAGTAATTTAAATAAACAACTCTACACATTTACGAAAATTGTGTGCCCTGCTATTTTAGATTCTGGAGAACTATTAAACTTTTTCGGATGTTTTCAAGTGGAGATGTGCAACCAAAATCGATTTTTCGATATTTTACAATGAGATGGTTTGGTCGAAAAAATCGATTGATAGATGCACCCCACAGGCTAATGATCCCCTTACATCGAATATTGAACCAAGTACAACATTTCAAGAAAATATGTTTATTTTAAAAGTACTCGTTAGGACTCGATGTTAATACCTGATTGATTAAAAAAACGAATCCTTTTTACTCTCTGCAGGACAAGAGCACACTATTTTTAAAATTTCAGATGATTTTAAAATTTCTTGGGTCACTGTGTCGTATACGTATTTTTTTTTTAATTTTAATTTGTTTTGTGTTTAAAAACATTTTTTTTGTAGATTTAAATTTAAATGAAAAACTTGCCAACTTTGAATAACTTTTAACCAAAGTCAAAGTTATTTAGTACACCAAATGTTGGAAAGGTCCGTTCTCCCTTTCATGCACATTTTCACCATGTTTGATTCATTTTCTTTTAAGTACGCCCCCCATGGCTGTGTCATGTGAACGGAAACAGCAATCTGCACCCATCCGCATATGAGGATATAAATTTTCCCCTAAAAAGGATGTCACAAAGTGAAATATATTTTGTTTTATTGAAATAAGAAAAAAATATATAAAACAGGAACAACATATTCACACACATTATACCTACTCATGGTTCAGTTTGTTGGCGGCATATAGAGAGTGTATAGTCCTCGACCAGAGCCAAGAACTTTTACAAAAAACATCTCCGCGTCCCGCCGCGTTGTCAGTAGCGCATTTTGACGCAATGCAACGTAGACAAGAGCCAACTCAGTGGATTGGGCCAAGTAAATATAAAGAAACAAAAAAAAAAAAAAGATGAGAAGGCGCCAATCAGTCTGGCTGTCTTGTGCTCTGAATAAGGAAATCCCACTCTCCTTAGAACAAACAAAAAAAAATATTCACTTTTGGCACAAACCCTTTCTCGCAGTCGATTTTAGCCATAAAATGCTGAAATTTTGGACACATCGTTTATTCTTTCTTAATTTCTTTTCGAAGATTTGCCAAGAAACTTAACCAAAAAGACAATCTACATACTTTTGTTCTGTTTACGGCAAACGCCAAACAAAACTCAGAGAATTTTGGCACAAGTCACTGGAAGCTAAATCACAACATTACACCAACACACATTTAATTTTTGGCCACTTTCCTGAATTTAATTCAGGCCGGTCGAGTGAGTGAGTGAGTGACGAAGTGGCGATGCGATGACAAATTCACGTGGTTCTCGAATCTCGATGCGTAAGCTTCTTGGCTGACTGGCCACCCATACATCTTGTTGTTTTTGGTTTTGTTTTGGTTTAAGGCGTGTGCCTTTCTGGCTGCACTTGTTAAAATTCTTGGCATTATCCTTAGAAGATATAGCTCATCAGAATCTATCGATGGGATTGTGAATGAACGCACTCAATGGCCGAGTTGATGCGAACAGCTGATTACGGAAATGGTTGCCAGTTGATATTTTGCCCAGAAAAAGAGGCTTTTACGGAACACAAAAATACAAACAAAACAACAACAACAACAACAACTATCTAAACAGGTGGTTAACTGGCAGAATTTATTTATTTATGTTTTTTTTTTTTTTTTAACTTTTTGTGATGATTTTGAGGGGATTTCAATCAGTTGAAGGTCAGTTGGGGCCATTGACTCTGGGGAAGATATTTATTGGCCAGAGGCTAGTTATTTTATTTGGCTGAACACTGAATGATGTATGTTTATTGGCAGTGGCCTATGAAAATATGTGCAATCTTAGATAGTCGAGATGTTAGCCAAAAATATAGTCTTCTTTCTCGTAGGTGTACCAAATTTTTTAATGAATGAAATATTTCGAAGGTGTGCTGATTCATCAGTCATTGGAAAATTTTCAAAATTTATTTACGATTAAAATTAAAATGATATCTATCGTTTTACGAATACCTGATAACTTTCAAATTGATAAAAAGAAGATAAGGAATGTGAATCTCGAACAACAGCCTAACCCACCACTCTCCAGGGTGGAGGTCATAGTCGTCCCTTAAGTCGGGACATTTTCTCAAGTGTACGCTTGTGTACCAAAACTTAGGTTAAGTTCAAAATTCAGCCATGTTGAATAAAACCTTCTTGTCCTTTTTATTCAAAAAACCTTCCAAAAATGTAACTTTTGTACGGGGACGAGTGCTACAAATTTCCATTTTTTTTAATTGTTTCAGTGAACAATGGTACTGATTATCAATACAAAACTAAGTATCCAAAAATAGGAATACCTTATTCTCAAATGATTTTTTTGTAAAAAAAATTCTTGCAACGATACGGAAAATTTTGCGGTTAGTAATGTAATTCGTATTTTTTAAATTAAATTGAAATATAAATACAAAAAAAGTACGTATACGCCATACTTATACTTAATAAATAACACAAAATTAGAAATTTTAGATGGGCATACATTTTCTTCGGCAGCTTGTTAATAAATAATATAAAAAGCAAAAATAATAGGGATATTCATGCAACCTTGAACCTGGTAAATGTGGAAATCAAGTCAAGATTTGTATGGAAATGGCTGTTCGTTCACCAAATTTAGTACTTTACCACGTTTACCAATAGTTTACTCCTAATGATATTTTAAAAAATGTCGGTCTAACCAAACAATATACTTAATAACTTAATTTGGTACTTTACTTTGTATGAAATTGTTTTTGATATCATTTAACATTTTTGAGTTATACGCCAAAAACAGACATTTTCTTCATTTAATTTTTTTTTTTAAAGCTATACTTCTATCGGCGTTTATAAAAATATTAAACCAGTAATAACACATACATAGACATTTTCAGTCCATTAGTACTCTTTTCTTCACACATACACTAGAAGTAGGAAATCAGAAACAACACACTTACATTTTATACATACTGTAAGGTTTCGAACATGATTTTTTGAAATTCCTAGAAGTTAGGGTAAAGTACAAGAAGTACATCTCCATAACGGAGTTTCCAAGCTTTAAAAAATATATACGTTTTTTTACGTATACTTGAGTAGTTTTTTTGATTTTACGGTAAAAACAAGATGTTTTTGTCCAAGTTTTTTTTACCTTTTCCAACTGTTTTTTTTTTATTTTTAGCTTTTTATTTTTATTATTTTAAAATTAACACAGCTATTAGAAATTTGGTACATACGTTTTTGTACAAAATATCAGAATTTTCTGTTGTCTTTGAGCGGAGATAACGAAGAAAAGAGTTTTTTTTTTAACATGGTTAAGCATAACATTTTGTCAAAGCCACATAAAATTATGATTCAACTTTATTGAGCATCACAACCAATTAACCTTTAATTATTTCATATATATTTCATATTATTTCTCTCTATAACGCAACAGCGTTGTACAGAGAGTGATTCAATGTCCCTTAATAATTATTGTATGAATTCAAGTCAAATCTCTCTAAAAACAAAATAAAGTTCTAAGAAGAACAGAAAATTTAAAAATCGACGAAATCCTAAACGACACCAAAGAAAAGTGCAAAAGTTTATATATTTTAATTGAACGATGAATTCTGTTCGTACAAAAGATTAAAAAAACAACTTAATTTTCCTTTTAAATTGTATGCTCAGAAGTTATATTGATAATCAAAGTGCATTGAACCATCTAGAATCTAATGATCGGATAAAAACTTAATTTTTTTTTTTAAACTGAAAAATTTAAAAAAAAATTAATTATAAAAAATTCTAGATGTATGAATTCACTTTTACCATTTCATTTTCTTATTATTTTTCATTCATTACTTTCAAATTTTCAATACTAAGAGTTTTTTTTAATAAAAAGTCTTATAAGTAGAAACACATATTTTGTATAATTTTTCGCTTGTCGCAACTAGGTATTAAACCAAAAATTTTATTAGAAAATGAAATACTAATGAATGCAAATTCAAGGTGTATAGGAAGAAATATAGTTATTTTCAATTACTTTCCTCTAAATCACTTAAGGCCAAAACCATATTACGTAACTTAATTACAAACAAAAAAATGCTAAACAATATCATTCCAATACAAACAAACAGTTGAATTGATTTGTATAAAATGCAAAATTTTGTCTATGTGTAGGTACACAACACAAAACAAAAACAAAGAACCCAAAAAAAAAGAAAAAGAAAATAAAAATAATTGAGACTGAATAAATAAATATGTACATCCCTTTCCCGTTTCACTCCCTTAAACCGATCACCTCCTCCCAAATAACACATAGACTCACGTTGGTTTTTCTTGATTTCTGTTTTAGAAGATTTTAGGTACTATCTAATGTCTGTCTGTCTGTCCAAGTCGAATGTACTTTTTTTTTTTAAATAATAAATAAGTATAAAAATACATAGCAAATGTATCTATATAAGATCTATGTGTCTCTTTATATACATTCATACAGAGGAAGATTACGTATATTGGGTTAATGATGCATAAACACACGGCATCTCGAGATCATCCTCGAGGCATACAGAATAGAACGTAAATTACAAAAATAAATCGCGCGTCTTTCTCTCAGCGGCCTGGGCCAGATAAAAACGTCTCTCGAATCTTCTGTGGCCGAATTTACGACAAACAAGAAAGATGCTATAGCTGCTATAGGTGCTGTTTCGTGGACGCTATAGGGATGGAGGCAGAGGCGCCTACTCCTATTTTTGTCCCCTGACAAAAAAAAAAAACAACTGACAAAAAAGAAGACGAAACAAATCAGGATGGATAGTCTATACAGATCGGCATAAGGTAGTTCTCTTTTCACTACATGATCGGCACCAACTGAAAACAGTTTTGGATCCCCATTTGTGAGTCTAACCATACGATTAATCAATTTTATTCATATTTCTATGTACCTGACTATGACTACATCTGCAATAATTAGAGTTTGAACATTGTAAAAGACCAAAAGGTTACATCATCTAATCATCAACAAGCGTCAGCCGATCGACGACTACGACGCGACGATGAAGAACAAAAGCGATATGGCGACGACGCGACGACGCACGCGAAGAAACAACGCTGGTGGTGTATAGAGCAGCAAAATCTAATTAGATTTCGAGAAGATTTGTTTTTTCTGTTTTTTGCATGCTGTTTTGGGATGTTGCTGTTGAATGCAGAAATCTTATTTTAGAATAATGCACTGAATTGACGTAGACTATAAAGATTCGAAACGAAAGCTTTGAAATTCAAGATGGACATTTTAATTGCAAGAGCACTTCGGCAATGTCAAAGAAGGAATAACAAATTTTATTTTTATTACTAGAAATGAAAATTTTCCAACGCGTAGCTTCATTATAAAATGCAATGAAAGTATAATGTAGATAAGATTCCACGTCGAAATTCTGAAAAAAAAATAAAGCAATTCATTGTGAAGAAATGTCTCTTATTCTTTTACTGAAGCTCCGCATAATGTAACATTTTTAAGATGTTGTATCGTTCAGTGAGTTACAAAATGTTACCCCAACCATAGTTTAATGAAAGTTGTAAGTAACAATGCATTCTTTGTCATCGATAGTAAGAAATAAAAGTTGCAAGGTATTCATATTTTCAGAAAAGTACTATTTTGTATAGACAAATACATCAGTAATTTCGTTTTTGAACTGAAAACTAATTAGATGACATCAGTTATGTTGAGGCTTAGGTCCATGATTTTTCCAAACCATTTTTTTATTGACATTTTTTTTAGTTTAAGCCGCAATGTAAGGAACAAATAAATAATTGTT
Source organism: Meliscaeva auricollis (assembly GCA_948107695.1). NCBI lineage: Eukaryota > Metazoa > Arthropoda > Insecta > Diptera > Syrphidae > Meliscaeva > Meliscaeva auricollis. The sequence goes on from OX403618.1 coordinate 8,158,272, forward strand.
ATTGCATTAGCATCAAGAAGTTTTTTGTTCAGTACTCCCATCAAATATACCCATTTTTTATTTAACATTTGACTTGGATGATTCTTTGTTGAGAGAGAGTGTCTAGGACGTTTTTTTCTTTAATATATGAGTTCCTTGACGTATTGTAGTTAAGTAAAGCCTGTAAGACCCGTTTGCTGAAACAAAACCTTAGCATTAATGTATGTTCAGCATAAAGTCTTATGTGACAGTTTACGCAGAAGAAAAAGTTGCCCATAAGCACTTATGTTCAACGTAAATATTTTAAGTATCGTATCAGCGAACGGTGTTGGTGTTGGGAAAAAAAAATGTTGAATCAAAAAACACTGGTTATTTGTAAGCTTTGTGCTCATTCATCAATACAATTTTCAAAAGATACTCATTTAACTATTATAACTCAAAAAAGAGAAAAATTAAAAGAGGCAAAAATACATTAGTAGTAGAGTTTTGACATTTTACTTCTATCGATGTTTCAATGCTCTGTATACCAATATTCAGATCTATGCTCATTATTTCTGGGGTTGCATCTATTTATGTCTTCTTTATCTGGACTACAATATGATTTTAAATTTAGTAAATTCTGATTGGATATGATGGTTGTTGTATCTGTTTTCATTTTACGCTTTAATGCATCTTACTATGTAAAACTGGGTCACTGTGGCGTATGTGTAACATTTTTGCATAGCAAAACAAAAAAATAATAATATAAAATAATATTAAATTTATATCGTTGACAAAGCACTTAATGTTCTTCTGATCTATGATGATCATATCTACATATTCAAAATTTTACATGTAAGGTACAAACGTCGCAGAACTGGATTTTTCTTTTCTAATTCACTAGCCCAAACAATTAAACAACAACAATTTTTGCTGAAATTTTGTTTTTTTGATTGGGATAAATTAAAATGCATTTAAAAGATTTATTTTTTGTACTTTTAAATCTTTTCACAAAATATTTTTTGTGTGCTTTCATTATGGCGCAACCATAAGAAATGCCGAGGAACCAATTTTGTTTTTAATTTTTGTTTTTGTTTCTTGAGCCAAGATAAAAATGAACATTTTTTTCGGTTAAATGATACAAAATTTCAGTTAGAAAATTTTTTAAAGTTTAAGTTTTGTTTTTGTTTTCTCTACGATTTTTTGTAGGTCCGATATGCGTCTTCAAATGAAAAATGGCTCTTTTGCCCCTTTTGCCTAATAGCTCAGTGGCCATTCTTCGTATAAAAAATTTAAATCCAGATTTAAAAATTTCGGCTAATTTTCTACAAACTTTCTTGGTGAACTTTTATGAACAAAATTAACTTTAATTGGTAAAAAAAGAAACAAATAAAGGTCTTTTTACAGTTTCAATAATTGTTGATTAATTTCGTCATAATTCTGCAAGTTTAAAAGTTGACGCACAAAAATTCTGTTATGAATGATCAAATTTTGCAGACGAATAAAATTAACATTTCTTAGCTTCTACTTGTAATCACTTGGACAAAAACCTTGCTGTAAACTAAAAAAAGAAACATCGAAATCGAAGTTGTTCGGCCTAAGCTTTAGTTACTCCAAAAAAATACGTAATTTTTGTTTATATAAAGAAAAGAAGTTTGGATTTTTAAGGAAGTTACTGAAAGGGTTAATCGAATAAGTCTATAGGGCAAGAGTTGTTTTTTTAATGTCCATTTCTTGAAACAACAACATCCCCTGGTTTAAAATGCTCACTTAAAATTAAAATCTCCTAAATAAAACATTATACACAATTTTAGCATTTACTGACTCTAGTTTTTTTCTTTCTATTCTTTCAGAATCATTGCAGCCGAATGACTCCAACAAAAATACAAGGCATTCATTTGCCAATGAATTTATCCAAATCTCCTGCCAACTTCATTGGCTGTTGTCTGGGCCTGACCAACCCTCCAACAGCAAACCGATGCGCACAGAAATGCATTGTAACCATTCCAAAAATACCACTACCGTGCTGAGGACTCACACGTACTTGTGATGATGACTCGAAGCGCAAGAGTCCACATACGCCTGAATCTTCAGCACCATACACAGTGTTAACATTGGACAGAGGTGAATTTTGTGTTTTTGCTGTTTCGTCCTTATTTGGATTTGGCAGGATATTTCGATAGAAGGATAGAGCGAGAAACATAGTGTAAAATTGAAGGATGAGAGAATGATTTTGCAACGGAGGGACACACAAATGCAGTTCACCTATTGGATGCAAGCACCAAATAGGGTTTGTTGCCGAACCGAACCAACAAACCCTTAGCTACTTGAATTTAATTAACATACAAGCAAAGTATTGTGTCCTTTTATGTACAAAATACAAAAAAAAAAAAAAAAAAACGAGTCATTTTATGTTGCATCAATTTGCGAGAAAATTTATACATTTTATAATTTTCTTTGGCAACAATATTCAAAGGCTCCAAGGCAATGGTGATGGTTTTTTGTTTAGCAAACTTAGACAAAATCACCCTGCCAAGGATTCCTAGCTTTGTTGCTCTTTTTAATTTTATTAATATCATTCTTTTGTTTTTATTTTAAGTATTCCTCTTAATTATGTAAATATTGCAAATAAAACAACAACTTAAGAACAACAAATTATACCAAATTAAGTTACACAAATAAAATCAAGTGTTTTTGGTTCCAAGAAAAGTCCACAAAAAAATGTTTAAATATAAACATAAGAAAAAATAAAAATAAATTACATAAATTTATTTATAAATAAATTAATTTTAATTTTAAGATTTATCAAATAAATGATAATGTTACATAATTATATATATTAGAAAACATACATAATGATTATACAAAAATTAAATAAAAAATAAAGTTTTTAGCTACCACAGCGGAACCAAAAAAAGGAAGTGTTTGTAATTATATAATCCGGGAGGAAAACTTAAAAAACTTATAAATTGGTACATATTAGCTGCATTTTATTATCCATGCGGATCTGGATCTAGATCATTTTAACAAGTAAAACAAAAACAACACATGATCAAAAAATTAAATATCATCTGTTAAATATTGTTCGGTTTTGATAGATCTTTAAGATCAAATCACTTGGTTTTGCGATATGTATTTTTAATGAGAAAAATGTTTGTTTATGTTTTAAATATACAGAAATGACATTCGAGCGAAGTTCACTATTGGTGATTATACCAACATCGAAAACTAAAAACATCTGTAATCATCTGGGCGTTTTATTATCAAGATCTGATGATCAGATCATGGGGATAATAAAATGCGGCTATTTTCTCGATTTAATTATCTCATTTTTCTTAGGCGAAATAAAAAATGTTCATAATGGGTATTTGAGTTAAATATTCTTCGCAAAACCATCATGTTCTCTCTTTTTGACCGTAGGGTTTGTTTTTGCTTCCCGTTTGGTGCGCAGCAAAGGGTAAACAGAGTTAACTCTTAGTGACAAATGAAAAATGGTAAAAACAATCTACTTATCGAACTCTACGAACGTAGTTTTGAGATACACAACAGTTTTCAATTGTACCATGACTTTATATTCGAGACTCGAGAAAACGTCAAAATTCTATCCGCAGTTGGATTCTACTTCGGCTTTTATCGGTAGTAAAAAGTTTGTATTTGTAATACGTGTTAAATCATACATCAAAAATGCACTATTTTCGACAAAAATTGCATTCCCTTTTGTTCATTATAAGCTTTTGTTGAAGCTTTTGCTGTCAACTGCAAGTTGATGCTCTAGTTCTTAAGGGTCCGTTTACATTTGTTTTATATTTGTTCTTCGATGTGATTCGGTTATTACATAGTGACATCAAAAAGTCGGGATTATTTCCGAAAATCATTAGTTCGAAAAGGGATGCATTGAGTAAGAATGACTTATGCATCCTCTTCGGGCTCATTGATCTTTGAACAGAGTCACGACTCTTGCACCACCGTCTAAAGCTGATTTGAAAATCTGTACAGTACTTTAAAATAGTCAGTTAAATGTGTGATTTACTAATTTGATCACAATATTGTTATAAATTTTGTATGACTTTTGAAGGTACATTATGTATTTTCAACAGTCACCTTGGTAAGCAAAGAATAGAAAGTTAGTTAGAAGAGCATTATATAATTTGTATTGGGTTCGTTAGATTGAATTTTTATTTTAAGCAATATTTTTAATTTAACTAAAGATCATAATTTTCCATCTAAATATTAACTAACTTTTTTATTTTTTAATCACTTTCAAAAACCATTATTTGAAATTTCGAAGCCGTTCAAATAATCATTGTTTCGAGTCTCTATTTCTGTGAGTCCACATTCCACATATAATAAAATGTGGTTTTGGCATCACTTTTACTTTTGCTGTGTTTTCAGTTCAGTGGGTTGTGGAATTTGTTCAAACAGCTGTCAAACGTCAATTTTGTGTATATTTTTATATTTTGTACTTGTATACAACTTTTTGCACTTTTATATTCATTAAAAATCAATTTTAACAAAATTTACATATAAAACAAATAAAATAAAGTGTTTTCCTTCCAACTTGCAATAAACCAATATTATAGATAAAAACAAAACAAACATGAGCGTACATTTCAATGTCGGTTCCTCGCCAAACAATCCTCCGAATATGTCTATGGATAAAACATCAAACAAAATTTCCGATGTAGAGGAGCACATTGCTCTTTGTAAAGCCACCGATGCAATCCTTCAAAAAGCCATTGCCTCGGACTACCATTTCTCCGGTCTACCATCAGATTGTACACTTGAAGAGCTTCAAGCTGAGGTGAGTCAGAAAAATCAGAATCCAAAGACAAAATGTACTAAAACATGGTCAGTGAAAAGTCGTTTCGTCATTTGATACTTGCCAATGAGAGAAAAAAAAAGAAACATTTCAGGCTTCCTTCTTGTCTTCTCCTTTTCTTCGGTGACCCTCAACAACTTCCGACAGTCTTGTCGTCGCCGTTTCATTTTATTTTTTTCTTTTCCTAAAATTTGCTTTAAAAAAGTAGGTAACATAATAATTTCCTACTCAATCGATAGAAACAAACAAAAAAAAAATCATAAAACCGTGTCTTTAGGTCAGTAAACTTATGGAAAATAATTAGCTACTTGGTGTGAAATTAATACTTAGTCCATGTGTTTTGCGTACGTCTTGCTCTTTCAGTTCTTGAAGCCAGAGAGTTCTGTTAATTATGTTGAAAAAGCCCTGGAAAGAGAGAAGAAATAAAAGGAAAAAGAAGCTTGATTTATTTGTTGATAGTCCATTGCCCAAGAGAATACGCATTATTGTTCTTCACTCGTCATAACAAGTTGATTAATTTGTATTTTTTTTGTGTTGTTTCTTCTCTGCTAACAGATTGCCCTAGCCAGAGGACAAGCGACAACTATTTACATTAAACGGGATGGCCTTCCAACACTCAAAGTTGTGGTAAGTTTTTATTCTTTATTTTAGTTATTAAAAAGTTATTTGATGACAAATATGTAATCTCAGGAAAGGGCATTCTCTATATTGATTTTTGAAAAAATGTAATTTTTACCTAACTAAAAATAACGAACACGTTTCAACATTATAAGAATGTCACAGAGTTTATTGGTGAATATTGTTTTTTTTTTTAAAGAAATGTTGCGCAGTAAAGTTGCGTAAGAGGAGCCCTTCAGCAGGTATCAGGTTTCGTAAAAAGAACACACACAAATATTTTATAACAAGAACCAGTTTATTGGCTTTAAATGGGTTTGTTTACTTTATTGGCTCGTTAAGTGACATTCAGAAAGAAGATTATTGATTATCGATTGAATTAGCACGTAACGGTAATAAATCGTTAATTTCTTGATAAGATTGATAATTGCTTTGGAATTTTTATTAAATTAAATTTTATATGTAAGCAATAATAAAAGTGATTAATGATTAGTATTTTTGTTTAATAAAACAAATCTAATATAAGTACAAAGGCAATGCGGAATGAGATGGATAGGTCTTATGAAAAGTTCAATATGATATGATAAGGGAACGAAGAAAGCATTTGTTTGAATGTGGCTTTGTGATAAAAAGTAGACCTGTGTAAGGAGTCATGCACTTCAAATATGTAAGATGAAAATGTAAAACGATCTACGCAAGAATATCACCCCAGAATAGAAGTCTGCCGTAGTGAAAATGGGTTATGGTAGGAGACACATTCGGTGCTGAGGAGCTGGAAAAAAACACTCCCAAAATTCTAACGGCAAAAACAAAATAACACATTGAACTTTGACAATGATGACCAAAATATGCCAAGCGCTGTTTCTTAGACCTTAGTAGGTATTTAAGTAGTAAAGTCCTCTCTCAAAGAATCAAGGAGGACCTATAAAAGACCTCAGTCTTCCCTATCCTGCTGTATGAGGCACAGCCATTCACATTATCAAGATCATATGAAAACTAGCTGTGTTGGAGAAAGATCCTTCCAGTGATGTTTTGTCATGTGTGTATTTTTTTTGTTTTTTTTTTTTTTTTGACAAAGCCATGACCACCGTTGTTGACACTGAACAAAATTTTACTCTCGCTTTCACTTTCACGGATTCAGACAGATTCAGAAAATTGTTGGAAGTCTTCCAAAACTTGCCTGCCGAAAATTAATGGCCGAGTTGAGATCCTTTCCAACTCATCTCAGTTATTATTAAAAAAAATAAAATCGAGAAGCAGTCTCCACTGGGATTTCTCCCAGTTATAAAAATAATAGAACGCATTATTCGAGGAGCGAATATTTCAAAAAAGGCATTGCTTTTAATGACGAAGAAAAAAATTCCTATAAACCCTAGTTTGTACTAGAATTTAAAACTTAATCGCGTTAAAGTCTAAAAATAAGACCTTGTGTTGCAGTATGGCATGGATCACGAAGTTCACCCACTTTTTTCATTGAAAACCGCAGTTGTATGAATTGTGTTTGTTTTTTTTTCTTGAGAGTTTAATATATCAATAAAATATAAACAAAACAAACTGAAAATGGTGGGAAAGGTTAGGTTTAAACTAGTATCTATTCTTACAATTTGCCAAGTACACCACACCGATATCGTTGACATTTTAACATCTGTGCATAACCAAGTGAGTCAGACTGTATATTTCGCGAAAAATGAAAAACAAAATTATATGCATTTTTAATTATGAAAACTTAAATTCAAACAGAATTTCAAAGCAAATAGAAAGTAATTTAATAGTTCGCTCGTGTGTTTATTTTAAAAGCATTTTACTCGTGTTTAAGTATTAAAAAAAATAATTACATTTTATCAGGTTTTAAAACAAAAATTCCATCAATTTGGTAATATTCAAAAATAAATTAATATTTTAGTTGCTATTAAGAATTTATTTTTCTATATTCAAAATCACCTTGATATAAAAACTGTTTTGTGACAGTAGCAAACATAAAGGTCGTTTGATTTACATACAAAAAAAAAAAACATTGAATTCATTTGAACAAAATAACTTTAAACAACAAAACTTGTACAAACATACATAAATTTATGTATGCACAAGTTAAAATCGAGTTCAAACTTAAACATATATGTACTACTTTTTGTTTAAGCTGAACAAATATAAACAAAGTACAAATACAATGTTGATGGGGAATTTCAATGAAATCAAACTAAACTTGGAAGATAACTTCATTGATCAATCGATAAATTAAAAATACAGTTCCCTTTGAAATGTTGAATTGTAAGTTGTAAAATAACCTTTCACTTACTCTAAGAACTCAAAACATTCAAGGTCTACAACACAATTATTCGAATTCTTAAAGTACTAGTATTTCCTTAGAAAAAAAATAAAAAATCATTCTAACGAATTACATAACTGTTGTAGATAAATAACATAATGTAATTAAAACAATTCATGTGTCAATTAGTTGAAAATTTAACTCATCCCCATTTCAAAATAAACGATTCGATTTATTATCAAGCATTGATTTTATATGGTGCCAAGGGTCAGATTTTTAAATAGCTTTGACAAATAGACATAATCAAGAGTGAGATAAGTTTTTTTTTTCTTATAAATAAATTAAATGTTACCATACAAGCAAACCACTAATTAAGTTATAAACAAATTTGTCCTTGTGTGTTTAAGGAAAAAATATTAAAATGGATTTAATTTTTTGCGTGTTTTGATGGTGTAGCTGGAGATTAGAATTATTATCAGCTTTTCGATTTTTGTTTGTTGTGCTAACGAACTACGTATGATACAAATAAATAAGCATCTAAAGTCTTCTGAAACTGTTTTATTGTGTCATTTTTGTGCCAATAAAGCACTTTCAGAAGACTTGCGGACTTCCCATCGAAAACAACATTAAGTTAACGGCTTCTTAAGTTAAGCCTATAATACAAATGAAATTAAAAGAAACAAAATGTAGGCAGTTTAAATAATATTCCCAGTCCTAGTTTTGAAAAAAAAAAATTAAGTAATTCCAAATATATATTTTTAATTCGAAGCTAAGATTTTTTTTTATATTTATGATAGTATAAAATGGAGTACGTACAACCAAGTCATGGATCTTATTACTAAGTAGAAACAAAACTTAACAATAGTTCAGCTTTCTTTGATTAATTGCTTAAACGCCTATATAATTGTTTTACTTTCTACAGTCGCTTACGTTTAATTAAAGATGTCATTTACTTTCAAAAATCCAGTTTTATTTCATTTCACAATATAAAGTTGAGGAAATCTAGTTTAATACCCCAAGTCTATACTCATATGATCTACCTTTGTTATAAACATGAAATTAATAATATAATTGTGATATACAAAATTGGAACTCTAAACGTGTTTAAGTTTCATATATTTATGACGAACAAATAAAAAAAAAACACATTACAGGCTTCATGACCTTTGAAAAAAAAGATTGTGCGTAAGACAAAAATAATAAAAAAGATATGGCAAATTGACAATCCAACCAAAAGTATTTATACAGTGAACCACAGTTTTTTTTCCTAAAGATTGTTTTAAAAATTTATGATAGCGAAGGTTCGAATGTGCAAACCTGGCTCAAATCATAGCATATTTAACAGAGACCTACAAAAATAAAATAATAATAATAATAAATTTTTATACATTTTTGTGCAAAAATTTCACGAAAAAGGCCTAGATTTTAACACTCAATAATTGCTGTGTGCTTGAAAGTTTGTCCGAATGGCTAAGGTGAGATGCTCTTTTCATTCGTTAAGTCTTTCCGGGGCACAACGAGAAAAGAACACGAAATTGAAATATATTTTCACAAAATTAAATTTATACCATCTTAAATAGGTGGTACGATTCTTTCACCACCGGCTCAAAAAGAGTTAAAGATGGTTTCAAAAACGAAATTCTGGAAAAATGTCAAAAAATTGTCTCTGATATTCCACAAAAGATTGTTAATTGATTGCCAAACACACTTAAAGCTCAAAAATCCAATAACGGCCTCCATACTAAATATTAAAATTAAAACAAAACTTATAAATAGTTTGAGTCTTTATTTAAATAAAGCCTGAATTTCTTTGAATCAATTATTATTACTATTCGCCTGTGATCTGATTTACTATCTTTATGTTTTGTGTGAATGAAAAAAAACTTCCCTATAGTTTATTTTTATTCTCAATCAATAAATTTTTTTTTTTAATAGAATTCGTTATTCGTTTTATGAATATCTCCTTCAGCAAGTCCATCATACGATTGTACATTGATTTAAATTCAATAATTGATTCGAATGTAAATTGATCATAAATAGCTTGTTATGCATGATAGTGTTGCTATAGAACCATATTTAAATAATTCATCAATTTTATTATTACAATATTACCATTTAGTGTCTAATCCATCGTTGTAGATATTGTTCTTACTGGTTATGGGGGCAAGTGTCAGAAGCAATTTATTACTTCAATATTACCTTTAACAACTTTTTGTATTTAATTACTCCTTTTTGTTATGCAGCTATTATTTATTTATTTCTATATTAAAGATGAATTTTTAATTATAATTACAAAAACGTGTATACAGTAGGTGAGTTCGAATAATTAAGTAAAATAAAAGTAATAATTGGGTACTAAATGAAATTTGTTTGCTTAGCCAGAATAAAATCACTTGATAAACAAATTAACATGGCAGAATGATGTGTAGATTATGATCAGCTTGCTTTTGTGTTCAATTGATGAGGGTTTGATGAAATTGGATAGAAACTAATCTATAAAAATAGAATGAATTGCATAAACATTATCTGCTTGGTCTTGTGAATCAAGGCTTAAATATAATTACTACGCATTAAAGATGCTAAAAGCTTTTAATTTATTTATCAAGAGGAACGGTACTGACAAGCTTAGTACGCTTTGGTAGGCATTTACAGAGTCCACTTTCGGTCATATTCGAACCATCCCCTTGTCATGTGCCAACAAAGCCAGAAGCTTCAAATTCGCATTACTTGTTATACCTATAAAATTTGTCAACTTCTTGATATGCACAGTTTCTGTTTAAAAATAAAGTTGGTATGCAATTTTCCAGATAATATTATTACACATCTAAAACCAAAATTAAAAAAAAAAATTCGAAAAATTGATTTTTCAAAAAAAAAAAAAAAAAATTAAAGATTTTTTAAAAGTACAAAAATTATTTTTTTGAAAATTTTGATATTAAATAATTTTAAAATTGTTAAGGAGCTTCCGTATAAAAAAAATTCATTAAAATTGGTTGAGTCACTTAAGAGAAAGTAAAAAATGTAAAAAACGGTTCTTTGGCAGGCGCTGTTAGCGGAATTTATACAAACATTTCGCCCATTTCAAAAGTATGACCCTACTAAAAAAAGGAGAGACAAAAATTTTAATCAAAATCGCTACAACCGTTTTTGAAAAACAGTTAATTTTTCCTTAATGGTTATATGACAGGTACCGTTACCTTTCGAGGTGTAAACAGACAGACAGACGGACACAGACAGACAGAATTACTTGACCCACTTTTTTCGCATTCTCTGATTGTTATCTCAAGTTCAATTTTTTTTTCTAATCCTTAACTTGCCCTAATATAGGGCAAGTAAAAAAACGGATCAGAGGTCTTTTTTGTTTAATTGCTGAGCTATTGAAATGAAGTACACAACAAAACTTCAAACTAGAACTAGAACAAAAAATACTCTTTTGTCGCACAAGACATGAAATTAAAATCACCATAAAGTAGTTCTTACCACTCCCAAATTGACAAATTGTTTGCCATTGTATACTTAAAAAAATATGTTTCACTAGTTCGAAAGACCTTTAATCGTTTTGCTTCATGGGTAATTTGTTCCGTTCCATTTTTGTTTACCATTTTACTTAAAATATTCTTATTTTTTTTTTCAAAATTACGTAAAAAAATATTAATACCAAAGTCCAAGTCTCAAATTTTATGACAGCCCGTTGAATGCTTCATTGACTTTTATTTGAGTTTGAATAAAAGTTTAAATGCAATTTCTTATGAACTATTAACCTACCTTTATACATAGTCATCGCATGTAAAGTTAAATAAATGAAAAGCTTTTTATTAATTTACTTTAATTGTAATTTACTGAGTTAGTCATTGAAGTGTATGGCTTTCCTACCAATACCATCGCCAAGTGCATCTGGTATTTCCACTTAATAATTGAAGACCGATCACTACAATGCAGCAACTCCCATGTTTCTTTTCTTTTTATAAAATATTCATGACAAAAAAACAGAGAACTATTTTATTTTTCACTTTTTATGAAATATAAACCACGTTTGGGGGTCATCATCAGTCATCTTAACACAACAAACCAGTAACACAACGAATTTCAAGTTCATGGATACCTTCCAGCATTTAATATGTCCCATCTCATTATTCAATTCACTGACTAGGTAGAAGATTTTTCGTTACCTACTCAAATTTATTGTTTTTTCTTTTCTTTTGCAGCTACCCCAACAAAACCCAACTATAGCAAATCTCAAGAGAGCCATCGAACGCACGGCGAATTTGCTTGAACAACGAAAAATACCAACATCATCTTCATCGACATCAGGCGATCAAGAAAGAGCAAAAGATACGAAAAAAAGCTCCTCCGACACACCTCCACGGCGAATTAGTGACGGTGCTTTAATAGCAGCAGCACGACCAGGAAGCCCACATCGTTGTTATCCGTCATGGCGTTTTCTCTGGAGAGCCTATTGCCTCAGTGAGGCAATTTACAAAGAGCCCGAGCACTACCAACGGCAACGATCATCGGCACAGCAAACACTGCCAGATACAGACGGTCGTCAGTTGTTAAGTGACTTCGGTATCGGTCACAAGTCGGTGCTGCGATTTGTTAAACGTGAAAACTACTTCGGTCGTCAGAGGCAACGTAGCTAGCGCGTCCTCAAAACCCGCATATCAATGTTAACCGTGCATTTCGCCGAACTCTTGATTCGTTTAACATTACCCGACGACAACATACGATTCGCATTAAAACGATGATCCTACGCACTAGGATTACCACTATTATTAGTGTAGTAATCCTAATAGTAGCGCTATTATCCGAAGGAGCCAATTGCTTCGACGATGCCAACAACAATAACGTTAAGATCACCAAACATGGTCTGGAGTTGACTCAGACGATAAACATTCAACGACAGGAATATATGCAGAAAATGTGTGAAAATATGGGATATAACATGCAAAGTCTTGAAGATCTCACCGATGAGCAAATGGAACATATGATTGTGGATCCAGAGCATAAATTTATGTATTGCTATGTGCCAAAGGTGAGTTGAGTAAATTGTTTTCTGTTGTTGTTGTTCTTTTTGTTGGTTTGTCAATGGAAAATTAAATGTATCTCAAATTATCATCCGATTTTTTGTGATTTTTTTGCCGCCGCTACCTATATGCTTGTCCCTTTTGTGCTGCTCCACTTCCGACCGACGGAGTTTAACTTATAATACCCGAGGGGACATTTGAGTATAACAAAAAAATGATGTCGACGACAACGATGAGCATGTGGTCGATGTTGTTTTCATTGAATTTTTTGTTTTCTTTTTTTCCTTTGCAGTTTTTGCTGCGTTTTCTTTTGATTATTTTTTTATATTTGTTTTCTTTTTTGGCCGGAGAACCTCTCGTCAATTTAAAATATAAATGCATCGTTGTAAATTTAAAAATTTCATAACACATCCGAGTATTTTCGCATTTTTGTATAGTTCTTGTCAGCCACTGTGCTAAATTAATTGGACTTGGAAGTTTGGAGCATTGAACTAAGTTTATGATTGTTTTGGTGCACACATGTGGTTGATATGACGCAAAAGATTGTGGAAGATCATGTTTTGAGCGAATGTCGTTAAAATATCTTTATAACATATGGCCTTTGGCCTCTAAAACGAATTATCTGTTAAAATTCAAATACTCGGAAAAGAAATAAATAATTAGGTTAGACATAACTTTGGTTAATTTTTTTAAATTTATATTATTATTTTAATTATTGTTTTGCCTTTCGTCACGTTTTTAATTTATAATTTGAACAGGAATAATTGAAAGCCGACGGAATTTGCTTCGTGTTGTTGAAGTTTTTCTAAGTGAATAGATTCTTTTGTGTAAACAAGTCAGAAACTAGATTTTCATTTGTGTTATTCTGCTGCAAATCTAATCTCTTACTGAATCCAGTTACTGTGTTGAAATGATTAATTATTAGTTTTCTACGATACACTGGAACTCTGTAGTTTTTCATTAATAGTCTTATACAATTTTTTTTTTCTTATTGTGTGACTTCAAAAATTGACTTCTCGGAAGTTCTTGAGTGTGTAAATACTTTTTGTTCAGTCATACAAGAAATCTATGTCGCAAAAAAATTGCATTGCATTGAATTTTTGAGATTTTGTTAAGATAAATACAATAAGTGGAAAACCAAGCTCTCACCTTCGATTTTTAAGTTCAAATAACTTCAACTCCAAAATGCGCTTCGACCAGGTACAACAGTAGGCTTATGAGTACGATGTTGTTGTACCCTTTCATTTTGATGCTGAGGTCACTTGAACTTCAAAATTGAAATTATTCAATCGCTCCACTTAAAAATGAAAATAAAAATAATTTGCATTTATTCTTTATTTACCTGGTGCACCGCTAAAAAGTACAGCCCTTAAAATGAAATGCATGACTGTATTGCACGAACTTGCTCTTTCAGTAGTTATTACTAATTGAAAACAAATTATTAAGATTTTTTTTTTTTGAAAAATGTAATAATTACATAATACTTTTTGAAATGATAAGATCGATAGGTTGAGAAGTTTTGTAACAAATTGGTTGCGCGCGTAATAAGGTATGCGAAAGTAACTAAATTTATGGCAGTTTTTGCAAAAAAAAAAAGCAGCGTGTTTAGCATTGAATTGCAGTCACCTTGAACAACACGTACAATAGGTAGGTACATCAAATTTAAAATCTTTAGAACCGTTTTTTGGGTTTACTTTTTCAAATCACTAGATGAAATACATGGCTTGCATAACGGTTCTCTAAAATAGTTCTGATATTTTTTTTTTGTTATTCGTCTGTGGAAAAAGAAAAATCAGGGAGCGAGTGAAGAAATGTTTTTTACGAACAGTACCTAACATTTTTCGAGTTCATAAAAAACCCATTCTTAAATTCACTCCGTGCAACTCATGGTTTATGAGGCATTTTTGGGAAAACGAAAATCAGAAAGTCACTGAAAAATCAGAAAGTCACTTTTATTTAAAAAAAAAAAACAGATTTTGTAAAACCAAAAAAAATTGACATAGAACAAACAGAGAGTGTAAATATTAAAACCCTCTCCTTGATGTTTTAATTCAAGAACGATTATCGTACACCGGCGATAAGACTGGGAGTGTAAATGCAGCCTAAGGACTGCCGGGATAATAAATACTAGTACCGCCAGATAAGGCACAAACGCATGATATTATTGGCATGGTTTGTAGTATGTTCAGGATACTACAAACCATGCCAATAATACATGCATATAAAGTTGAGACCATCAAAATTTAAGCCTCACAGTACGCACAAACAAAGTTCACTTTCATTCAATTATACGTTGCTTAGTAAAGCAAATGCTATGGAAATATCAGAAAAGATGGTCTTTTTAATGGAATTCGTCTGCCCTTGCTAAACTTCTTTAAACTTATTTTGAATACATTTGCTTATGTTATTTTAATCTTATATTTGTTCAAAGGTACCTATTTACATTATATGTATATGACTTAATGGCATATCAAACAGTATTCCTTACACTATCTCTCTCAGAGATTATTTTCCGTTCATTCAATTATGCCGATATCTGATTTGTTTATTTGATGATTTAATCTAATCATTGATAAGTTATAAGCAACGCAACGGTAGTTTTATTTACTATATTCAAAATAAACCCAAAGTTTTTTTATTTGTTTTGTTATGATGGTAAAATTGATTTCATTTTAAACTGATTGGCTTTATTTAACAACAAAAAAATAAATATAATGACCCTGAAGTATTTTTATCAGCTTCAAGCAAAAATAACCCATTGAGACATCTTTAAGAGCCGACAATGTCAATCACCAAGACAATCAACCTTTGTTCATTCACAGCCCTCAGCCTCTATTATTAGCTATTAGATTAAATTTAAAAAAAATAAAAAACAAAACACTTTTTTTCAGAACATTAACACTATTGCCTATTACTCGTTCGCTTTACAAGTTCTCTGTGTCTCTGTATAAGCGTACCTACTCATAGACCTAATTGCTTTTCCGTTTTCCAGGTGTCGGATATAAACACTTTTATAAATTTATGCTTCTTGAACTATAGCTTGACTTGGTTGCTTACGTCGCCATCGTTATAATTACGTGCGTATGTATATCGTACGATAATTGTTATTACATAAAAAGAATAAAAATTATTTGTGGTTTAAATGTCAATCACAGATCTTACAAAAGTATTAGACACATATAAATGTGAGAAGCCTCAAGCAAGGCAACAACTTTTTTTTATGAGTAATTCATCACAGAGCTTGTCAATTTGCATTCTGTATTACGTTCCGGCACAATTTAAACATCACCAACGACAACATGTATACGTAATGAGAATATGAGAAGTGCTGTTTTCATAACACGTGCGGAGCAGTAGAAGTGCTTAGCGATTAAATCCAATCGAATGATCTTTTCCGACCTTATTTGCATTACAACCAGGCGACCGACCACAGCCAGCCACCGCGCCGGATTCGCCTCGGGATGAGATTTGTTTATTTTTTTAGGTGCTGCTGAGTGCTGGGGTGTGACAGGTTTCCTTCTCATATGTTGGTTGGACCTACTAGTGCACTGCCTGACGGGCTTCTCTTAATTGAATTGCTTTCGTGAAAGTTGAATCTTGCACTCGCGTGGTAGCAAGAGTATTTCATTGATGGTGCAAGTACAGAAAACAACAACAAATCTACAAGTGATGCACTTTTGATTTCATCTGAATATGCCGGCCACCGGTTAAGGAGAAAGTATTCGATGAAAAATAACTTTCCGCTATTAGAGTTGAAGATTTAAGTCGAAGTAAATAGAATTTTATTCAATATTTTTTGTTTCCAATGGGATTTTTGTAGCCAATGATAACCAATGACAATAATTGATTAAGGGATTTTGATAAGACTGTGGAATTTACCACTTGAATGCAGGTAAACACATATTTACTGAATGTGTCAGGTTAAACATAGAAATTCTTTTAAAACGATCAAAATTACTTGTTTTTTCCGATTCGAAGAATTTTTTTTATTCTTAGAAATGGATACAACATGAATAAACTATTATGTCAGCTATAATGAGTAATGGAAGAATTGTCACCTGATAAATTATTAAAAACACGTTCGACAGGCGGATGGAGTATACGCGCTTCCTTATCTATAAAAGGAATCTAAAAACACACGAAGTCTTTGTGATTCGTATAGTATGCCGAAAAGAAAAGATTTTATTCGATTTTAAAGAACGAATAAATGGTTCTTTTACGATTGATATAAAGATATTGGTTAGGTATGACCGTAAAACATCTTTTAATTGTTTTGGCTTTAGAAGATTCTTAAAACGATGTTGTATTGCTAGAATATGTAATGAGGGAAGTTTTAATGAGGCATCGTTTTAATGGAGACATTGTTTCGGTCTGTTATGATACCAAATATATTAGAATAACTACTCCTTGAATATTTTTCATTTATGATTTCGTTATCATTTCGGTCCAGACGTGGATACTTCAGAAAAAAATCGTTTCGCTTCAGCTGCGTACATGAATTTCAAAAAATTCTTTCTTATAACAATGTATGATCTTTCTGACTGATTTTTTTGTAACTGTGTTATTCCACCGTAACGTTATATTTTTCTAATTGCCTTGAACTATTAATGACCTCCTGATAAAGAAGAGAATACATTTTGCAATCTGTTCTAAATGTTTATAAATTTATTAATATCAACTGTCAATTCGACTTCAGATTGTACCTACTCGGTGATTTTGCCATCATCGCTGATAGTAATTGTGTCGCTGTTTGTAATCAAATCAAAGTTCACTGCACTACTCTTTTATTACTTGTTTTTCTTTGCTGACCTGCCAGCACTTTAAGTGTCGTAAGCAATTTCAAAATTGTTTACTAACTCAGCGCCTTAATTTTTTGTTTTTGCATTCCTTAAATTGTAGGTATGCTAAAAATAGCAATGGCATATTATTTGACTCTGAAAGTGCGAATCAAATTTTTCAATTGTATCCGATTCGACATAAACTTTGTACCTCTATACCTACTTGATTAAATTTGCGAACAAATATTGCATTTTCAATTACTTTTGTTTACAAGCTATCCATAATGACTGACTCACTCACCGCAAAATCAAACATATGCTCTAATAAAAGTATATATGTATGTACCTATTTGCCTTTACTTCAAAATGAGTTCCTAGTATTTCTAATTTTAACAGGATAAACACAAGTTAGAATCAGCAAAAAAAAAAAATAATAATAATATAAACATTTTCTGAAATTCGACTGCAAACTCTGTTCTGTTTACGTTGGCGAAAAAATAATTCCTTTTCATTTTGTTAAAATAAAATTAGTACCTCTTAGTTTACCTGAGAAATGCTCAGAGAGATGTTCATAAAAGAAGCCGCTTCTTGTTTTTTGTTTGTTCGTAATTCAAGAAAAAAACAAGAACCACTTAACTGGAAAAATTATTAATGGAACTGTTCCCCAGTTCCATCTATTTTAAGTATAACTTGGATAAGAGTACCTTGAATCTAATAAAGGAATATCCTTACCATTTTTTTTTTAATCTACCATTGTTTTCACAAGGAGTTTTGGTACTCGCTGCACTACGTTTTTTCACCCTTAAAAAAAACACCTTTTCAACCAAAATTTTTCAATGCAGTCTCCTGTTAATAGAAAAGTGCATTATTGATGCAGTTTTTTCAACATGCTGGCCAAATACCTCAATGGGATTGGTTGTTACTTTTGGGATATGATTAAGGACATTATTCCCAAAAATGTACACCAATAATGCTGTAAAGTATTTTGTAAGAGGCAAGGGCTCTTTTTTGTCTAATTTTTGCGGCCTATTTTCAGTCATCTATTCTTCTAACGCTCGTAATGTGTTATAAGGGTTGTATTTTTTTTTTTAATAACCCGAATCTTAACAATTTTTTTAATTTTTATCTTCTAGGTAGCCTGCACGAATTGGAAACGAGTCCTAATGATACTCACTGGAAACTGGCACAATGGTACTGATCCTCTTCAAATTCCAGCTTCACTTGCCCACTCACCGAATATGTTTAAAAAACTCAGCTCCCTAAACGAAGACGAACGTAATACAGTCCTATCGGAGTACACTCGCTTCGTATTAGTGCGACATCCATTCGAAAGATTGCTATCAGCCTACCGAAATAAACTCGAAGGAACCTCATCCAGTGCCAAATATTTCCAAACACGAGTTGGTCGACAAATTGTCAAGAGTTTTCGTGTAAATCCAACTAATGCTTCACTTGAAAATGGAGATGATGTGACATTTGGAGAATTTGTCCAATATCTCCTCACACCCGATGTGAGTTTATTCAATCAATCATTCAATGAGCATTGGGAACCGATTTCTAAACTTTGCCATCCGTGTATCATGAAATACAATGTAATTGGTAAGATCATATAAAAATATGTGGATAACAGTTTCCCGACAAAAATAACACTTTTCTCTCTTCCCCGCAGGCAAATATGAAACTCTTCTGGATGACTCAGCACTGGCATTGTACTTAACTGGTGACAATAACCTAACCTTTCCCACCGGGCACAAGTCATCGGGTACTAAAAACGTTCTGCGAGATTATTTCGATCCCTTGCCCATCGGTGCTATTCGAAGGCTCTACGAGATATATTTAGACGATTTTAAATTATTCGATTATGGTGTCGAACACGTTTTAGGGTTTGAATTTGGATAATAGGTTTTCTTTTGGTGTATATTTATTTTAGTAAACTGTACAAAAGGACTTTTGCTCTTAAAAAAAAAAAAAAAACATTATACTTTCCCATAAGCATTTGTTATATTATTTGTTGTTATTTTTTGTTGAAATATTGTTTGCTTGCGATGAAAGTTATTGGCAGTTTGTATGTGATATATGTTATTGAAAGAATTAAGAGAATATTGAAGCTTTGTGCTTAAGGGCATTGATCTAGAATTTTATTGTTTATAAAACTAAACACAAATAAGACATAATTTTAATTGTAAGTCAAAGATAGAAAATAAATTATTTTAATTTTGACGTTGCTGGTTTTCTTTTGGGTGAAATATTTGCAAGCCGTAGATCACGAAAATGTTTTTTTAAATTAAATTTTTGATATGTTATTAACTCTTTTATTTTTTGGATGATCTAGAAAGATGTTCAGGTGTTTTTAGACAGATTTTTTTAATTTTACACAGAATTAGCGATTTATAGGAATTCCCTATACAAGGCCAAATATAGGATTCGTAAGAAAAAATCAAACTCTAGATAACAACTGGCCATGACATAATGATGTAAGAGAATGCGTAAACAATAGTTGCGGAAATTCGATCTGTCTGCACCTCGAGCTACAACCTAGTTCACTGAAGTGATATTCTTAATGCTTGGTCATTAAGAGTCTTGGGTAATTAATTACTCAGAGGGAAAATTGAAATTGTATTTTGAAGGCTCAAATTAACGTCACCTGCCGCATAACTATTATGGAAGTGCTCATTTTTTGTTTTCAAAAAAGGGTCAAAAGAGTTTGTTTAAAATGTGTAGATATACACATCGCTCATTTACTTAAAGAATGCCATAATTAAAAAAAAAACTCGATTTTGAAAAAAAAGTTTAAAGATTTCAAACTTGTACATACTCAATGAAATTAACGGCATATTCTTGCTTCTAACGGACATCAAGGTAGACGAGATTATTACTAGGAATCTTTTTCATAATATGAAGGATGATAAAACTAACTAAAAAATACCGTTTTTTTTAGTTATGGCAGTCTTCATAAGGAAATAAGCGATATGTTCCACAGCAAGCAAGGTCGTGCTTTTGAAAAAAAAAAAAAATAGTTTTGTTGGCGTTATTAAACATTTTTTATTCTTTAATTCTGACTTCAATGGTAATTTCAATATTAATTCGTACAGAACGTAGCCGTAGGTTCGAGTAATCCAACTGAAATTCAAATCAACTGAGTTTATTTACAGTGTTCTGCATTTCCATCGATTTAGAAATTGCGATTTTTTTTCGAAATCACTTTTCATTAACAAGAAAGTAATACAAACAAACGGCTTTAGCCTACAAACAAGCAACTGACCGATATTTTTTCTTATAATTTATTGGAGATAAATGCTCAAGGCCATATGAGCGGAACTCAACATTCATTTCCGTTTTTTGGTAATATAAAAATAGTTTAAAGATAATTTACGAAAGCAGTATGAATTTGATTGGAATATTTCTAGGGAAGCAAAATTCAGTCAGACATTCTCGATAGGATCCATTATCCTTTTTTCTCAGACCGGACTATTACTATGGGTTCTTTCGGGAATTTCGAGAGAATATTAGGAAAATTCTGGAACCATTCCCAAGAAAATATAATTTCCGACATCCTATTGTAAATGAAATCCGGAGATGTGTTTTTGGGCAGAAAGGCTCCTAGTTCCAGACAACGAATTCTATCTTTGGGAATTCGTGGAATGTATAGCTCTGCTAATATAATTGAATTTTTCAAAAACCAAAACTTCTTAAGTATCAAGCATTTATTTTTTTTTAATACACAATTTGAAGTTTTTTTTCGAAATCTTATAATACAACTAGTGTTTGCTTGTGCAGTTCTTAATGACAATATTATTTGTTTAAATTAAATTTATAACGCGATCTAATAGAATGTTGTGTGACTAGTTAAAGTGGTTAATGTTTGGTTAGCTACCTACTCACCCAGTTGAGTATTTTCAATAATTCACTCCTCTACGGGGTGTTACTGGAAATATTCGGCTAGGTGTTGAAATCCGTTTCTATGTCCAGAAACGCAGATGGAGACCTTTTCTTGCATTTGTCAGTTGAGGAGTAACTTCAAAAGGGGATAAAATCAGTTTTTTACTATTTTTTAAAACTAACTATGCAGTTTTGTCCTCCATACTCCAATGCTTAATTTATTGGGTTTATGTAAGGTAAAAAGAAAATAACGTAGGTACCCCATAAATTGGACTTGGAAGTCATCTGTCTAGGAATCTTAAGTAAAGGCATCTTTCTTGAATGTATTAAGTCAACCTAGTAGTAGCAGTATTGTTGTAAGTTGATTTTTTTTTCTTTACATGGCCAACGCGAATTCATCCTGTGAGAGGATCTCTCAAAAAAATTAAACACAGAAAATCTGAATCAGTCTTGGAGTAACCTACCACATCAATTTATTTTCATTTGGTAACAATCGATGCACAAAACAAAAAAAAGTATAAAAACACATAAAAACTAAGAGATAACAAGAGTTTTTGGAAGAAATTTGATTAAAAAAAGAACTTGAAGCCAATTGTACATTAGACGAATGAACTCTTGCATATAGGGAATTTCGAGATTATTTTTTCAAGTCTACTCTGGCATCAAACGTTTTTTTTTTCTTTTTTTTTTGTTAATTTAATTTTTTTGATATCGCTGCTTCATTGCACGATATTTCTTGAGAGAATAAAGTGCTTCCAATTCTTTGGCAACATAACGTCCTTTGGCAACCAAAGCCATAATTTGCTTCGGATCTTGGACATCTTTATTTTTTATAAATGCATCATGGCATTGCTGACGGAATTTATCAGCTCCACCGGGATATTCTCGGCCAAGAAATATAAGCTATTTTTTTTTTATTAATAAAATACAGAATTAGAATACATTTTTATGTGAAATAAATTATAAAATGAAATTCTTACCTGTTTATACAATTGAAGAACTTTTGTGCGTACTTCAGACATTAGAACGCAATAGAAGAAGTTTGTTTTTTATTTGGAAAATCTATTTAAAAACGTAATCGGAAGCACTGTGAAAATTTTTCAAGAATGAAGTTTTTCCGGGTTTTTTTTCTTTGGTTTTTTGTAGGCTTAAGAAAATTGTACACAAGAAAAAAAAAAGTATTTATCTGTCAAATTTATTATGTTCCACAAAAATAAAAACATGGCGTCTGATCGAGTCTCGATATGTAGAACAGGATGAAAGCTTATTCTATTAGCTGATAGATGTCCTATCCTTATGGTATTATTTATGCTCCATTTACACTACCACAGAAAATAATCGTTAAAAATTAAAAATTCGATTATTTTATGTTTCCGGTTTAGAAAGCATAAAAAAATAGGAGTATTCATGAAACCTGATAAACATGGTAAAATGGTAATTCTGGTAATCGAACTGTTAAACTTTATATAGGAAATCTTTACCAGAATATGGTAAGCTTTCCCACACAAATTTGTTTGGTAAAAGTTTACCATCTGGAAATGGTAATTGTGAAAAACCACAAATATGCAGCTAGAAAAGGAAAGTGCCACAAATTTCTCTAAATAATTAAAGTATTAATACATAATTTACACACATTTCAATGACGCTGTCTGTGACAGTTTCTAACAAGATTTTCTGTACTTGCTTTTGAGTCAGAACAGATTAGAACAATGGGGATTTTTATCAAATTGTCAAATTAGATACTTTGGTACAGTGAAAAAAAAATGTAAACAATTTTGATTTTTACTTTTGATTTACTTAAACGTCAGTGGGCCAGAGTCTTGATTTGACGTTTATAAGCTATGAGACAGAATGAAACAGAGATGTATTGCTTTTTTTTTTTTAAAGCCCTATTTCGTGAGAACTGTCAAATGTGTTTGTTGTCTGTTCTGACGTTTTACATGTCAAATTTTAATCACTCAGTGGTTTATGAAATTTAAACATAAATTGATAAACATTGTCCACAGCAGTTTTCCGCTCTATTTTTGCTATCACAAACACTTTAATGACCGATTGCACGAACATTTAAAAGCATTTTGAATTGGTAAATGTGGTTTTTTTAATGCAACCAACGTCATTTTAAGGTTTAAAAGCCTATTAAATTTTTTATAAGGACTTGGTGTAATCGTCGATAAGACTCGTATTCATCAAGCGCTCATAAGGAATGAGCGCTCATATTGTAGTTTTCGGAGTCAGCGCTCTCAATTTTAGGAGTGGTCGAGACCGACCGACTCGTAAGTCAATGGTGTGGGTAGTCTTATATGTCGCTCTGTTCAACTGAAATGTAGCACTTAAAAGCGACACTGTCACTAGTTGCACAGAGTTTTACACTAACGCCACAGCAAATTGAAGCAAAGACCTCCCCAAACCAATTTTTCGTTCTGTTGCGCGACATTGCGAAAAAGTTTTTTATAAGAACATGTTTTGTCGCCTCGTCGCGTTTGGTGTGGGTACTCTCATTTGACTCTGTGTAAATGAATTGTCTTATGATCGTGTCCCACTGTAGCGCGACACTTTGGTAAGCAAGCCATAAAAGGCTTTCTCAACTAAAATATTTCGAGACTAAAGCAAAACATCAAAATTTTATTCGCAGTTTTATCCCACTTCAACTTTTATTGGCAGTAGGTACGGAGTTTTGTATTTGTAAAGGCTTAACCACCACGGCCACTTATGCATTATTACTTATCAGAACAAAATCGTTATGATTTCCACTGATTTGTAAAACATTGCAGGTATGTCGTTTTATACATATTTTTTCTGGTATCCATTTCAATAAAGAAAACACATTTAAATCGATAACAGAGATTTATTTCTTTTCATTTATAATAATGCCTTCATTTGCTCAATTTTTTTTGTCAGTTTTTTTTTTGTTTTTAAATTTATTATTTTATATTTGCAGTTGTATTATTATTAAATAATATATTTATATATATATTTTTTCCTCAGTATTTCAGTTTGTTTTCTTTTTTAATTTTCTACCATTGTTACAGTGTGTTGTTTTATTTGAATTATTTTATTTGTTTTTTTTTTTTTATGTATAATCTTAATTTTTCTTGTTACTGTTTTTTTTTTAATTTTTATTTTTTTTGTTGTTTCGTACATTATTAGTTCTTCATTTACACCTACGTATTCTGTTTAAAATTATTATTAAGTTATATTTCGTATTAATATTTATTTTATATATATATTTAATAATAACTCCCGACACTATATAATAAATTTATAATTAAAAAAAAAAACACAAAATGAAGAACGATTAAAATAATTACTTTTTGTTTTTTTTTTTAATACATTTATTTTTGTTTTTCCTATTTAAGTTTAGTTGTTATTTCATAATATATATATATATATTCAATAATAATACATCTTTGGGAGGACTTATTTTTTGTATGGTTGTTTTTAGTTTTTTTATTTTTAATACCATGTTGTTTGTTTTTTTCTCCAAAATTAGTTAAAAATTTATAATTTAGTTCAGGGATAAGTTCTCTAGAGTTTTATTTTTTGTTTATTTAACAGAAATATATACTAAAAATAAAAGTTAATTAAAATGAAAAACAAATAAAATCAAAACTTAAAAAATTGCTATATTGTTTTGTTTAAAAATCTTTTCCATTGAAACGCTATTTAATGTGTAAAGTTGTATGCTTTCCTACATAATTAATCCATTCTAAGTGCGAGTGTTTTTTTGGTTTATAATGTTTTATGGCAACTTTTAACAATGAAAAGTTTTCTTACTACACGCGAATATATTTAGTTTTGTTTTCCTTATATAAATGTTTGTGCTTTTTCTTTCCATATTTTTTTTTTTCAAAAATTAAATTGAAATTTCTTTTTATAAAATTTTACAAAGACCCTTTTCTTTTCGTGACTCTTCAGCTCTGCAAAAATGATTGATTCCTATAGATTTATATATTTTTTTTAATTTTATTTTATTTTATTCCGTGGGATTGGTAATATTTATAAATTCATTTTTTTGTTTTTATTACTTTTTTAATTTGTGAAAAATGTACCTACTTTTCTGAGAGTACCTATATTTATGTATGTGAGTGATAAAAGTGCTGCTGTGTTAACTAACTACTCTAACATTTTCTAATACCTTATAATTTTTGTTTGTTTATAAATTTCCATTCTCGCCTGCCATTTCCTATATAAAAATTTTATATTTTAAATTAAAATTTACAATGAGGAAATTTTAAATTAGAAAATGCATCGTTGTTAGTAATATTTATTTAAAAATTAAAAAAGAAACAAAATGTGCATTTATTTTTTTATTAAATAAAAATTCAAAAAATTAATGAAGAGTCTGAGTATTATATCCTTTTGCTATACATTACCTACCTATTTTTGTTTTTAATATTGATATGAGATTTTATAAACAAATAATTAAATGAAATAAATTCAATATAAATAATAATATACATATTTATTTATTTTAAAAGAAACAAAAATAAAAAAAGAAACGCCTTAAAACTAAATTTGTTTTATATTCACTTCTTTGGTCGTTAGCGTAATTTATTTTGCATATTTGTTTTTTTTTTTTCTTTTTTAATTTTTGTTAGCTAAGTCTTTGTTTTATTTTTAGTTAATTTATGTTTAGTTTTATTTTGTTTGTATATTATTATTAATTTGCTCTATTTCTTGTTTGTTTTGTATAAGAAGTTACGGATCGAATTTTCTTTTATGAATTTTATTTATGGTTAAGTTTAGATAAGTTTTTTTTTATTTCTTGTATTTTGCTTTAAATTTTAAGGTAGGATTTTCTTTACTGACATTTAAACAAGAAACAAAACAAAATAACTTAAAAAAGGAATAAATATAATTATACACAATGAAAGTTTTTGAAGTTTGAAATGTAAAATGTAAATAATAAAATGAAAAGAATAACAAAAGCTTTCATGAATTAATTTAGTTTATTTATTTTAAATGTTTGTGTATATATATATACTTTGTATTGTTTTTACATTTAATAAACTCTATCCCATTTGTATTTTTCTTTCATTTTTTTGTTTTCTTATTTGTGAAATATATTTTACATAATTTTAGTTATTCGTGCTGTGTGTCATTCATAACTACACACACGCACACACTTTTACTTTTTTTTTGTTTATTTTGTTTTTAAATATTTAAACGTAATTTAATATAATATTTATACATGACAAAACATCTAGTTAATTTTATATATGTTTTTTTATTTATTTTTTTGTTGCTCAATATAATATTTTAATTTGTCATTTTTTTTTTGTTTCTCTTAAGAAAGATTGATTTTTTTATATATATATTTATTTATATATATATATATATTATTGTGTATAATATTTTTTTATAAATAAGTAATAGCTATTATTGTTCTTAATATTTCATTATTTTTTATATATATATTTATTTTTTTTTTGTTTTAAATACATACATATAAAATTTTAATTATATAGAATAAGGAAATAATGTTTTTTTGTTTAATACATAAAACTCACCACACAATCAAGAAAAAATAATTAAAATTAAAATAAATACAATTTGTGACTTTTTATCGTTCAAATCGAATGACGTGAAATGTACCTTTATTTATTATTAATTGAAATTTGTAATTTTTTTTTTTCAATAAGTGGTATAGAAAGAAGCAAATCAGTGTCTTGCATTCAAGGAATGAGGTGAAAATCATTCCTAAACTTATAGTTTTGAGTATGAGAACCTTATTAGAGGACCGGTCAGAGCTTAAGGGACTTATTGTTTTGTTCAGTAAATAATAATAGTAATTATTTATAAGTTTAGGCTTCCACGACTGATCACAACTACTCTAAGATTCTAAACGCTCCAATGTTTCCTTAAATTTTTAAGAGATATTTATGAAAAAGTCTCAAAACCTTAGGTTAAGTAACAGATCTTACGCATTGCCGCTATGCAAATAAATGCATCTCAACAAAAACAAAATATGTATTGTCTTTTTTCGCTGAATACTTCCTATTTCGACTTGTCATCAGCTTATTAAATGGTCCATAACATTTCCATTTCAAATCCAAAATTATGTCTACAAAGTTACATATTATCATTGTTCATTAATTTTGACGTTTCTTCAACAGAAACGTAGATTTTTTTTCATTGGATTTTATATTGATGATATTTTCGTATCCATGATTCGGATTCGGACATAATGGAAGCCCTGACACACAGTGACATCGACAAAAGCTAACAAATACATTCAGACTGGTATTCCTCAAGCGCTTATTAGTTATGAGCGATCATATCGGAGTTTTCGGAGTCAGCGCTGTCAACTTAAGGAGTGGTCGAGACCATTCATTATGTCACTAATGTTCCTCCGAAAATTTCGATATAAGCGCTCATAACTTATGAGCGCTTGATCGATACCAGTCTCAATTTCTGATGGTGTAAGCACAAAAATAGAGAAAACTCTCAATTGTGCTTTGGAATTGTGTGGAATTAATGACAGTTACGTGTTCTTTCTGTCACTACAACATACATGGAATGCATTCAGAAATTCGGTCAACAAAACTGTCAACAAAAACTGTCCAACGACATGGTTTTCACATTAGTTGTCTCTGTCACAAATGGGATGAGACAAATCGTTATTTTTCAAAATAGTACCCCTAGTAAATTAAAAACACATCTTAACTCCTAGTTAGTGAAAAAATTGTATTTATAAACATCTTTTCGCCTTTAAAAGGGTAGTTCATTAATTTTATAGAGATTTGGGGCTGAATCGCTTCCTATCTTACCTGTAGGAAAATTTTGCAATTCGGTCCTTGAATATCGAAAAATTAACCAACGAAGTAACCTTAAATGAAAATCGATTTTATGTTGTGGTTACCTTCTTTATGTAAGGATACGATACTTTACGTTATGAAACGTTACGTTACTTTACGTTTTATGATTCAAGTTTAGACAACATTATTATGAACGATTGAAGACAATTAACATAAATATTTCTTTAAAGAAGAAAGGTTGTTCATTTTCTATTCACACTCGAGACAGTAGTTGATCCTTAAAAGTTGTGATTTAAAAATTAAAAAATAAAATGAGTTACATATTGTTATTATACATTTAACAGTAAAGTAACTAAGCCAATGAAACCTATTTATTATCGTTGAAGTACATAATCTGACCAAGTCATCGATGAAAACGAAAAAAAAACCACACAATTATCACTTAAACTTAAATTTTAAACAAAAAATCTTCATTCATTCATAAATTAAATTTTTTCTATAGATTTTGTTTTTAAATTTTATTTAACGGAGTTTATTTATTTATAAATTTTGAGGAAAAAAAACTCCAAATTTAACTAGTTTAATACAACAATACCAAGACGGAGTATGAGAGTAAATAATATTCTATTTAAAGTTCTTTTTTCAATAGTAATAAATATTTAACAAACAATGTTTATTTTAAAATTCATTTTTTTTTAAATAAAAAAGGATAACTTAGCAAAATGATATATATATTTATATTCAGTAAATCACGAATAAAGTTAAACTTTATTTTTATATATAATAATATTTAGTATTTGTTGTTTTTGTTTTTTATTGTTTGCTAATTTTTACACTTGAATTTATTTATTTTTTTTTTAATTATACTTACACAATTATTAATGAAATTTACATAACAGTTTTATTCTTTTTAAATATTATTTTTTTACTTAAATTTAATTATAATAATATTTGTTGTTTTTTTTGGAATATAATAAAAATTTAACATTATTTACTGCAAATGAAAATTAATTTCACAATGGAAAAACTCTTTTATTTTTTTGTTTTTGGTGATGAAACTAATTTGCGAGTTAATTAATTTTTGAATTTCATCTTCAATGCAATAAGGTGTTATTTTTATTTTAATAGTTTGCACTGATTTGTTTACGGTTTTTTTTATTTATTATTATTATTTTTTTTTATTATTTATAAATATCTAATCAACTCTGAACTCTTTTGTTGTTTTTTTTTAATATTTTGTTTTTGTTGCATAAATAGAGACATAATTTTTTTTGTTTTGTTTTAATAATAAACAGTCGTAATGATAATAATAATAATAATAATAATTATAACTGCAAACATGTTTGTCGATTTCAATTTTTAGATTTTGTTGTTTTAAATTATTTATAATTTTTTCGTATTTTGTTTGTTGTTGGGAAAGAGTTAAAGTTTTGGATTTTTTTTTATTTAATATTTTTTTTGTTGTTGTAGCAAATCTAAAACAGTTTGCACCTCAGTTTTGTTTGTTTGTATATTGAATGAATTTTTTTTTGGTTTTATTTTTTTAAATTTAGTTTTTTGATTTTTTTTTTGTCAAAGTATTATTAAAAATACAATAATAATAATAATAAATACTTTTTTTTTTTGCTTTGTTGTTGTAATATACTTGAATGTTTATAATTAAAATGTAAATGTTAGGAATTTCATTTGTTTTTTTTTTGGGGAATGATTTTGAAGTTGTTGTTGTGTTTTGGTTGAAAATGGTAAATTTTTTTCTCTAAGTAAATATTATACTGCAGGATTGAAGAAATGAGGAGACATTTATTCCTTTTGTGATTTTGTTGATAGATGTTTTGTTGTTGATGTTGACTTCTTTTGGAATGATGGTTATTTTGTTGGTGTTTTTGTTGAATTTTCAGTTGATTGCTGTCATATAGTTATGTTGTTTGATGTTATAGTCAGCTTAAATGAGATTCTTTTGTTGTTTCCTTCATTTTTTTTTGTTTGTTTGTGGTATCTGATAGAACTTAATAAGTTAAAATTTATATAAGTAGAATAATTAATATTTTAATTGCGACAAAAATATGTTGGATCAAACGAATATCTTTAAGGGTTAAAAGCTATGCAAAAATAATTGACAAACTATGCATATTGAAAAGAAATCTGTATTTCAAAGAAAATTACACAAAAAAACTGCATAATGGAGATCCACTAATTTTTATCGAGTAGAGATAATTTTATTAATGAAAAGCTATAGATTTAGACACCTTGCTCATAAATGTGCATTATACAAAATAAAGCTCTTGTATCTTCCCTTCCAGTTATAATTCAAATTGGTCTTACAACGAAAATTTCATGCTTAAAAATCGATAGATAATCATTGTAAAACATAAAGCTTCTTCTTATAACTATTATCACTGTGGCGTATGTGAACCATTTGTTTTTTTGAAAAATTTAAACGATAAAAATCTAACTAATTATCTTTTAAATATATTTTCAGACAGTTGATCATTCGAAATTTATCATAAATGCCATGGTAAAATTAATGAAGGTCGATAAAGGAGGCTTTTCTGTGATTGGTTATTGTTTTTGTACAATTGAATCGATGATTGTCAGAACAGTATAAGTCGAAATTCTTAGTTTTAACAACAAAAACAAAAAAAATATTAAAATAATCAGTTATAATTTAATCCACCTTCAAATTATTTTATACGGGCAATTCCTTACGAGCAACACTACATTTGACATGACCAGCGTTCTATTTTTTCTTATGTTACGAATACTACTATGTGTACAGTAATCTGAAGTATTATTATATATAAGATATTTTAAATACCCACATGTTGCATGATGCAATGTTTTAAAATATAATTTTTTCAATAAAAAGTAAATGTGAGCTACACTACATCATAAAGGAAGTCAGTTGCAAATGTTTTTTATTTTAGAAATCTTCCTCCAGGTTTTATAATTTAAAATTGTATCTGCAGCCAAAGTACATGAAATAGATTAATGGAAAATTGTAAAATAAAACCCTTTTGTTCTTAGAGTTTTGTTTTATTAATGATATAGTTCGTGAGCTACACTACAAGCCAAAACGTGAGCTTTCGACCTTAGAATCATACTATTATTTCAAAGAAACACTAAAAACGAAAACTAAAGAACATAAAATAGTAACTTTAAAACTACTATTTTTATGAAAAAATACTTTAAATTTTCTTCAAGTACTGAATAATTCTAAATATGTTTTCAATTTTACAACGGGTCTTTTAGAAAATGTATAAAATGGCTAAAACATCAACAGAGGTAAAGTTATTCCAGGGAAAAAAACTAAAATTGAGTGGATTATTTGAACAAAATGTAAGAAAAAACAATTCGAAAAAACAAATCAACGACAATATTTCAAGTTCAAATAAAACTTCAGCAGAGATGAAGAGTTCTACAAAAAAGATCCAAGAACTAAACTAAAGTTAGAACCTTCCGAATCTTGCAATAGAAGAGACTCTTATATTTGTTTTTCTCTTTAGTAAAATTTTGACTTTTTTCTTTTTTTAAAAATAGCTTTAAATCCTAAAGTGGATGAGTCTATAAAACTCATAAGTACCTAGTCATGTCAGATGCAATCGTATACAATTCTTTAACCATATAACTAACGACATAAAAAATATAAAATTCCATTAAAATGTCGCAGTGAAACCATTTTTTTTCGTTAAGTTTTCCTTAATTCAAAGTTTGTATTTTTATACAAAAGTCATTTACAGCAAATGATTATTACCTGAAGAAAATAAATTTTGAAAAGTCAACCAAAAGAGTTTAAAATCTTTTCATAATTTTTGATTTAACAACAAGATGTTCGTTTGAACCAACTTATTCTTTAAATAAATTAACTTGTTACTTTAAATATTTACTTAAATAAAGACAACAATTAATAAATTAAATAATGTAAAAAAAAATATTACAACACCCACACAATAGCACAAATCATTTAATATACCTGTTCCGTTGATGTCTTCCTGTATATTTAATAAATTTATTCTCATTTATGTATTTTTAACACAATATTTCTCATCATTTCCTGTTTTTATGAGTTATTTTTATATTATTATTTTATTTATGAAACTGCTTATTTCATTGCAGCTAGTTGAGCATCGGTCTCCTCAGGATCCTTAAGTGTGTGCCATTGAGCAATTGGCCGTCGCGGTGATGCCAACATATCAGACCAATGCCGTAATTCAGTGCCAGTAGCAGCGCATCCAAGAATGCATCGTCCAATTGGCTCAGATGTACCAATACGATCATAATCCACAACGGTGACCACAAGTTGAATTTTCTAATTTCAATGTTTATTTTTTTTTTTTTTTGATTTTTTTAAATTGAAAAAGAAATAAGATTTAAATTAATAAACGAATTATAAATTTAATAAATTCACATTTAATTTATTTTAGTAGAAATGCACCAGATTTTTGTTATTTTTTTTTTAATTTCAATAACAAAATAAAAGTGATCGCATTTGTATAATGTGAGATCACTTTTTTTCATTTGTTTGAAAACGTTTATAGAAGTAATAGAGTGTTAAAGGTTAAATAAATATATATATGTAAGTAGATATATTTATTTTATTTAGTAAGGGGTAGACGCTTTAAAAGGCAACACAGAAAAGCGGTACACATAAAATATTACAATAAATTATTGTTTGTTATTATTATGGTTAATCTAAAAATATATAAAATAAAATTACTTTATTTTTTAGTTAACTACTTGTTTTTTTAACTAAACAATAAATTATAGTTACGTTATTTAGCTACTAAGGGATAGTTAACGAAAGTTTAGTTTTTGTTCAACGAGGGAAGTTTTGGTGGAGGTTTTGATTTATTTTGAAAGAAAAGGCATTAATGTTCACCGCATTATAATAATTTTATTCTCAAACAAAAAATTCAAAATAAAATTAAAAAAAAATGTGTTTTAATTTATGTAGTAATAATATTTGGTAATTATTTCTTATGGGGATTTAAATTAAAAACAAATTCAAACCCAGTCTGTATATTTAAACTCCGAAGCACATAATTTTAAACATTTCAACTATTCGTTCTTGTTGATTCTCATCAATTCAAGGGACCTCCTTCCTATTTAATTTCAATTAATTTTTTTTCTTGTTTTTTAGCTTGACTCTTCATTCAGCAATTAATTTAAAATTTGTCTTTGTTGTTTTATTTAGAAGTAAACTGAAATTTCACGATATTAATATTGTTGCTTTCAGAAATTAATGTAGTCAATACCGATATTATATAGTAAAGAGGTCAGAAGCTGTTTGCAATTGTGAAGAAGTTAAAACAATGAAATCATGAAGTAAATAAGTAAACTACATCTATTTAAAAGAATGACTATGGGAATCATGTAAATTTATCATTAAAGCTTTCCCCTCCAAAATGTGAAAGATTTATTGCAGCCAGAAAGGAAGAAGAATGTTGAGCTGTACTATAAAAAAAAGGAAGATCAAAAGTTTCCACTTGGGTTTTCATGAAAGATATAAATTATAGATTTATTCTGTTAATTAATTAGTAATTAAATATTATGTGTTTTGGGTTTTGAAGATTCGGCTGGGATTTTGAAAAATATTTTAAATTATACAATCAATAATAATTTTTGGTGAACATTTTATGCTAGTTCTTAAAAAAAATAACTTCATTTGGTGATTGATATCCATGCAATGCTAATTGTGATGTAAATTGGATGGAAGGGAACTTGCAGGATTTGACTACTATTTTGGTGCACAATTAGTAATTTATTTTATTTTTATATTTTTATATACATAAGGTACTAATTTGTAATTTAAAAATAATTATGTAAGCCATTTTGTTTTAAATAAAACCTTTTTTCGAATATGAGTATATAGTGAATGTAATGAAATAAATGAATGAGATGTATATTTTTGTGAGGAAAATTATGTAAAATGAGGATGTTGGTTGAATTGGATGACTTTTCTAAAACAGATGACAGGATGAACACATAACGAACAGCAATTTGTTCATTAAATACTGGTAGACGAAAATGTATAATATTCAATCCTATTGTATAATTTTCTTTTTTTATATATATTTAATTTTAATATTTTTTTTTAGGTCAATTTTTGTATATAAATGGTTTTCTTTTGGATTTGGAGTTTTGATATTTTATATAAATGCTGTTTTGTGATTTCGTTGGTGTCATCGCCATTTTTTTTTTTTTTTTTTGAATTTTTTTCAATTGAAATATTTTTTTATGAGCTCATCCTATTCTGGAGGATTATAATTGTAAGGTACGAGTAGATGTGTGTGTTTGTGAGTATTTATTTTAGTTTGGGTTTTGGATTTTATTTTTGGTATATATACTGTTGGGATTCTATATATATTATGTATGTGGGAATAATATTTTCAAGGATTTTTTTTTTGATAGCTTAAAAGCGAATGATTAAAATTTTTAAAAAAATTTCGATATTATGGTCGACGTCCAGGGTATAGTAAATACACATATTTAGGAGTAGCTTGACTTCGAAATCCTTGATTTTGATATGTGTAACTATACAATTGTATCCAAATCAGAAGACAGTGTCAAAATAATGAACCCGGGGTTAATTTTGACGCCGTACCGATTGAGAATTGAAATAAATTAAGAATTCTTGTATCCAGGCGATGCTGATTGTATTTTTATAAGTTTTTGAAGGGAAGGAGAGAGAGAAAGAGAATGAAAAAAGAGACAGATAAAGGACGTAGAGTTTTATTGTGGAAGATGACAACCATAGAAGTGACTGTTTTCTTGTATTTTTTGTCTTACGATTAGTAAATTTTTTGAAGTGAATTTTGTTTTTTTTTTTTGTTTCAAAACTATTTCAAGGCATTTGAATGTGGGTTCAATTTTTTTTTTGCGTTTTGTTGTTGCAACTATAATTTTTTTTGATATTGTGTAAACCTACTTGGTGAATAACAAAATATATTTTTGTTTTAAATAATTTTAATTTGCTAAAAGTTATAAGATTATAAAAATATAAATGTTTTATTTTTGATTTCAACATTTAAAAAAAAAATCTTTTGAAGCAAAAACAGGAAATAAACGTGAGGCTTTTTGGTTTTCAAAAAAAAAGAAAACCATGGTAAGTTGTTTATAATATCACATTGAACGACTACATTTTCAAAAATAACATTGATAATAATACTAATTTAATTGAAACAAGGCAGCTTTTATGATTTTATTTTTTTAATTATTAGAAGTTATTCGCAGCTTGATAAGTGTATATTTTTCTAATTTTTTATTTCAATTTTCAAATAATTTGAAGTTGTTAACGAGTGAAGGGATTCTATAGTGAGGAATTTATTTTCTCATTTGTTTTTTTAATTAAACCTACGTGACTTACGTGCAGTGTGGAAAAGCCTTCATTAATAATTTTGGTATCGAAATAGAAGGTGATGTGATTCAAAATGATGCTTGAAAGAATTTTGTGGAATCTTAAAACATCAGAGACATGTTTTTAATCCTTAAGCTCTTCCAAGTATTTCCGATTACCCCAAAAAAAACTCTGAACGAAAAGTAGCAATTCGTTATTATATGGGTTAGACTTCTAATGCATTTCTAGCATATTTGCTCAGTTTTGCAGGACAACTTAAGTGACGCTCCACTGCAACTCGTTGGTTCTTTTTAAAACTCTAAATGAGTTGCCGTTATCGGTTAATGGAGAAACCTGTGTTTTTTTTTTCAAATGGGATGCACGAAATCTTTGCTAAAGGAGGTGATAAAATCACGAAACGCAAAGATAGTTCAGTGACATTGATCGATACTCAACAAAAATCGAGCATCAAGGCGTAAGAAACGAATGGCTAATAAGTAGAGCAGAGACTCATTAATTGCACTGAACTGCAAACTGATGTAGGTAATTCACCTTGAACGAACTCCGAACTATACTAGAGTCTGTTCAAGAGGTGTTTTGTTTAAGGTTATGTGCAGTGCAGCCATATATATGGTTTTTCAATCAGGACTTGACAACTTGAAATGAAAATTTTACTTAACATTTTACTTTCCTTTAAGATAAACATTGAAGCAATATTATTACCTTTTCCAAAATACGAATAAAGAATTAAAATAAAGTTAAATAAATAAAGTACGTATACGCCATAGTGAACTTTTTTTTTTACTTTTGTGACCTTTTTTTAAATTATATTAATTTTTGAAAATTTACTGGAAAAGTGAAATTTATTATTCAATTTATCAAAGGCATACTATTACATTTGGAGAACACTATTTTTCCATAAAAAATGATAATTTAAAGAATCTCTTCCCAATCTTATGGTCGCCCTTAAGATATTCACGACAGTCTGTATATCGTTTGCATAATGTGAAAGGGGTTTTAGAGAACCAAAATTAACCTAAATTTACCTAACAGAAAAATGTACTTAAACTTTTACATAACCATTTCCTATTCATTTACCACTATTCGTCGGATATGGAACTTGAAAGAAATTTACCACATCGTGTCTCAAATTCTATTTCAAATAAATTATTTAACCTGAAAATAAAAACAAAGTAAATTAGTAAGAAAACAAAGTTCAATAATAAAACAATAATCTTTGTTAAAATTACTTCATTTGCAGTAAGTTCCCAACCCTGCTATTACTTAACATTAAGTGTCTAATTGCTAGAGGACGAATTTTGTTTTTGAAAATTTTATTATCGTTCCTTTGATGGTAATTTTTTCACAATTGTAGAAAAATATACACTTAATATTATTGAAGCCAACAGCCAATAACAAAAAAATAAAATATTATTAAATATAAATAAACATTAAACATCAATTTAAACAAAACATAAACTTAAACTTAAAATATAAATATAAATTAATCAACTGAATTGAATTTAAGGTTTATTGCATGACTAACTTTTGTACTGGGAATTGAAATAAAACATTTTTCTACGAGCCGTATGCATTCACAGGGTAGGTACTTTTTTTTGTTTTAAATGGGGCAAGGGGAGTGGTGAGCAACACAAAAATTAAAGGGCGCATTTAAAGGTGGGTGAATATATATCAAGAACAACATCGCAACACATAGTAATGTATTCCAAAGTATACACAAATTAATTTAGTTGTATTTGTTTTGTTTTTATTTACAAGAATAACATTTATGTTTTTATAAACTGTGTGCAACGGCTCAGCTTGGTTTTTTGCTCGATTGTTTACAACAAAATACAACACAAAACATTTATGCTGAGAGGTGATGGCAGAAGGGGGGGAGTGTTCAAGTATCAAACTCTTTGGGGTGTTTTGTATATTTTTTTTTTCATTATAGTGTTTTTAGTATTGAAAGTAGTTAGTACTAGTAGTAGAAGTAGTATTTTTTTTTTGTCTTCTGAGACAGGTTGTGTAAACCATTATTTTGTGTAGTAGATATGTATTTTATATATATTTTTGAAAAAAATATATATTTTTTGTGGTTATAGGGTATTGTTGATTTATATCATGTATTTATATGGTATTTTTGGGTTTATTGTTGTTTTTTTTTTGTAATTCATTACAAAATATATATATAACGGATTGTTTGTTTGTTTTTGTAGTAGGTAGTTTTTTTTTTGTTTTTTTGTTAAATTAAACACAGTAATATTTAGTTATAGGATAGTATAATACATTCTCGCATACTTGTATTTGTTCAAATGGAACTTCAAATGAGAACGACTCATTGTAGTAAGGGTTGAGGGTGCATTTTTTGATACTTGTCTTCTTCTTTTTCAAACGTTTTCCATTTTGCATGATAGCAATTTTCACATATGGATCTATAAAATAGAAAAAAAGAAAACAAAATATGTTTTTTTTGTCGAATTTACTTCTAATTTTTTTTTGTTCTGCAAAATTTTCGTTTTTTTTTTTTTTAATTTTTACCATTTACGTTTTACTTATTCTTTTCAAAATCTTTAATTATTTTACGTTAATATAATGTTTTTATATATGTAAGAAATATTTTTTTTTTTAATTTAATTTATTTACGTTAATTTATTTTTCCAAATTCTTCAAGAAAAAATAAAAAAAAATTAAGAATAAAACAAATTTTTCAATTTTTCATTATATTTTTGTTAATTGCGTAGATTCTCTTTGGAGATCTTAAAATATGTTTCTATAGCTTTATGTTTTAGTTATTATTGTCTCAACTTTTAAATAGTTTATTTTTTTTCAAAGTTTTGATTCTATGTTACATAACGTTCGAAACAAACAAAAGCAAGGCAGTGTTACCGATGGAAATTTTTATTGACACTCGCAAAAATAATAATAAAGGAACACCAGTTTTTTATCAAAATTGTCTTCAGTGAACAACAAATTAAACACAAATCTCACCGATATCATAAGAATTGAATAAAATGAGTGTGTCTAAAAAAAAGGTGGTAAATTTACACCAAAGTGGTACAGCGGTTACATTGTTGCAGACTGTGGTTCAAGTAGCTGCATTAACATATTTCATATAGAATTTATGAGCAGTACCCAGGTCAATTTGCTGATTTTAAACCACAGTTGTTCATTGTAGATACAAAATACCCGCTAGAATTATGGGTATTCTGTAAAAATTACGGATTGCTCCGGTGAAATGGTAGGTTATTCCGGTGAAATAATGAATTGTACCGTTATACTTTGAATTATCGCAGAAAAATATTGAATTGATTTCTCTGAAAATTAATGATAAAATCATGGGTTGCCTTAGTAAAATCACGGTTTAGTTCGGTAAAATTCCGATTTACTCCAACATTCTGCTATTATCAACATGACAAAGCTCCTTATTACTGTTATCAAATATAATTCTAAGAATGGATATACCTTTAACTATGACTAAATGGTGACTAAAAACATCACATATTGAGGGGGTTCTGACCTTCTAAGGCCTGAACAATGAGATCTGACGATTGCTATAAGATCCCTAACCATCAATGTGAGATATTTAGAAGTGAACTGAAAATATGGAAGGCTTTGTATACCTTGCCTGGGATCACAATAGACTTGGCTTCCCTAGATAATTGCTAGACTGAACAAAAATGTCTTCAACAAGTATCCGCTGAATGTTTTGAGGATGAACTTTTGACATAGAACTAGAAAACCACTGTTGAGGGCTCAAAAAGTACCGGTACATCCATTGTTCTTGAGCAACTTAAATATGCAAGGAGTACATTGTACGGTTTCAGCCAAAGTGCCCTTGTATTGTCTCAATCAATCAATGCCAACCTTTAGCCATCAGAAAACAATGCCAGCCAGGTATCAGCAAGAAAAAGAAATGGTTGCCTCCATCTGCCTACTTTAGAACTTACAGATATTTCTTTTGTACTTAAAACTATTCGGATGGTAAACTAGTATTTTGTACAAGTTTAATTCTCATTCCCGGTAAAAATGAAATTGTGAGAAAAAACCGTATGCTTGTTTTTTTTTTGCTTTGGATTCCAAATCTTCTATTTTAGATTCTTTGATTGGTTAATGTAGATTTTCCCTTGCAGTCTATCATCACAAAATGAATGAATTTTCATTTAACAAGTCAATTTTTTTTAATATTTTCTTAGGCTGATTCGTGAAAACTAAAATTCAAAAATCTAGTGTAACATGTTTTAATTTCACAAAGAGAATCTCGAGACCAATTTTAGACATTTTAAACATTTTAAATTTTATTAAATTTTTTTTGTAGAAAAAACGCGATTTTATATTTTCTAAATTTTCAAAAAAAAAAAAAAAAAAAAATCAAACAAAATGAAATAAATGCAATTAAAATGAAAATAAAATAATAAAATTACTTTTTTTTGTTTTGTTTTTGTTTTTAGGAAAAACTTAACAAAATTTAGAGTTTGTTTGTAAAAGCTTAGAAGAGCTTTGATTGATATTTTCACAGGCAACACTTCTTATATAAATATTAAATATTTAAAAAATGGCATTCGTATGGACCTTTTCGTATATAAAAGTGTTAGAAGTTTTTGAAGGATTTATTAGAAGAATGAAATGTTCATTATCAATACAAGAAATGTATTCAGAATGAACAATAGCTATACAATAATTTCAAGCAATTTAATACAAATAAATACGAAAAAATATAATTCATAGCATATTAAGTTTTGTTTAAATTATTTATGAATTCAAGCACTTACATAAAATGTTTTAGAATAAAAGAAAGTAGTTATTTTACAAAACGATGGTCGATGAAAAATGCTCATTTTATTCAAGTGTTGCTCATATGAATATATCACAGAAAAATATTACTCAAGACTTTTTTTTTAAAGAGACTTTTTTGATTTTATGAAAAAAAAAATCACCGAGACATTTGGCTAAGAAAAGACCGTTTCTTGTGCCAAAAATATATATAGATTTAAATACACACGTAGTAGATAATAGTAGTAGATAATATTGCTCGTGTTGTACATTAATATATAATATAAGAAATAGTTTAATGTTTATGCTTAAGATAATAAATAAATAAATAAATAAAAATAAATAGATAAATCTCCCCATGTCGACTTGAAAATTTCAATCCACGGAATGAAATTATGATTGTTGTTTTTATTGAGACGTGGATTGTTGATTTTCAAGTCGATTTGGCGACTAAAATTTTTACCAGACAATCCACCGACGTCCATCTTTTTCAAGTTCTTGGCTTCCAGAATGACGACAGTAAGTTTTCCAGCAGTCGGTACATAGCGCAGAGAGAAGCAGATGTCACCAAGCTTTTCCTATTAGTTTTGAAGTTAAAAAAAAATTGAAAAAAAAAAACAATAAATTAGTATTTAACATTTTTGTTTAATTAATTTAATATGTATGCTGCACATTTATTTCTACAAAAAAAAAAAAACAATATTAATCTTTTTAAAGCTACTCCATAAAAATATTATTTTATGATAATACACATTTGCTCATTGACAACAGTTTGAAAATTCACAACATTAAAATTAAGAGGGAGTCTTTTTTTTGTTTGTTTTTAATTTACGAGTATTAAAAAGGGTATATAAGTTGGCACGAAGTTGGCGGAAATATTTTTTTTTTGTCATAGCAAAATAGTTGTTGCTTGGATATATTTTTAACCCATTTGGTGTGCATACCATCAGAGGAATTCAAAATTACGAGGACAACAATAAAAGAATAGTTTTTTAACATTGAAAATACGGTTAACATATTGAGTTAGTACTTTATTTGATTAAAGCCTTAAGTTTTTGTTAAATTAAAAAAAATATTATTTGTTAATGGCACAAAAATAAAATATTTTAAATTTTGGTATTTTTTTTAATAGAACAATTTTTTTTCCAAATAAAAAATGTGGCGTTTTCTCGACTAAAAGCTACGATAAAAAGAAATAGTTAAAGATTTCATACACTTTTCTTTCTTGAACCTACGGTTACACTTTTGAATTTTTTTTCTAAATTTGTGTTATTTAGCAGAACGAACTTCTAACTTTCGCTCTGCTTAGGTATTTGAAGATAATATCCACAAATAGAAAATCCATTATTGATTCAAAGCAACACGCTGAAGAACGATTTGCTCATTACGGTAGTCTGGGTAAGAACCGGTAGATTAATGGTTACGTTCACAAAGTTTTCTTGAATTATC
Source organism: Meliscaeva auricollis (assembly GCA_948107695.1). Classification (NCBI taxonomy): domain Eukaryota; kingdom Metazoa; phylum Arthropoda; class Insecta; order Diptera; family Syrphidae; genus Meliscaeva; species Meliscaeva auricollis. The sequence continues at coordinate 8,199,924 of OX403618.1, forward strand.
TGAATCTTTTGTGCCAATAGTAATACACTAGCAACTAGCCCAAATAATTAATGGACAAGATTTTTTTCTATAATTTGTTCTACAAAGAAAATAGGACGTTTGCATCTCAGTTTGTTGCAGCGTTTGATATAAGTCTATCACATGTAAAAAGCTTGAAAAAAGCTTTCCCAAAAGTTGTGTACAACTGACAATTTTTTGACGTTTTTCTTTTTTAGCTCTAAGCAGTTCACGGAACTGTCAAAAAAATATGTGTTTCTTTTTCGATTTGCCCAGAATAAAATGACTGAGAATTAAATTAACAAAATGAAACAACATTTAACATAGATTTCTATCGAATAACAGGGTTTTAAATAAGCTTACGATAAGACACATTTACAAATGTTTCATTCGGATTTACTTATACTAAATTCTTAGAATTTGAAATATCGTAGAAGAAATTTTCGCTAAAAATGGATTCGGTGTGATGAATTTTTCGGGATTAACAGACAATATTCTGTGAAAGGCCTGATTCTTTATCAAATAATTTAGTGTTTTCTTTTGTAAATAAAATAAAAACATATTTGACATTTTTGAAATGAAACCAACATTTTATATTTTATTCTTTGTATAGGTACGCCACATTTTCATTTTTTTTTAAATAAAATTTCAATGAAATAAAAATAATAACTTTAAGCATTTTTATTTAATTATAATTATTTTATATTTGAATACCAATCAATGCTAATTTAATTAACATAAACAATAAAATATATATAATAAATATATATTTATATAATATTTTTGATGTACTTCATTACACATTGACTACTTTTTGCAAGTAAACATCGATCATAAACGCAAAAACTTAATATAAAACTTTATAACTTAAATTTAAAAAAAGTTGAATAACAAAACATAAAATTAAAATGAAAATAATAATAATAAAAAGGCTTTTTGCACTTTTACTGAACGTATTAGAGCTTCGATTGATACACACAAAAATAAAAATAATAAAAAAATTCATTTCTTCAGTATGTAAATGTTTATCAGCATATTATGTAGAAATCATTTAAGATTTTGTTTGTATTTATTTTACCATTGATATATTTTTATATTGGTAAAAATAAGGTTAGGTACAATATAAATAAATATATAATGAAATGAAAAAAAAAAAACATAAACATGTGTAATATTCACTGTTTTACCTCAAACACTAAACACCCAGCTCAAACCAGCTCCATTGTTTTTGTTTTGTATTGAATTGTTTCATCTAACCAATTTGTTGTATTAAATTATAAAATGTGTTGTTTTTTTTATTTAATAAAAATGTGGAATAATTAAATAAAAAAATATTAAATATTTATTAATTAAATTACTTCCGTTACATCCTTTATAAGATTAAATTCTGACTTTTAACTAGTTACGTATTGTGTGTGATAATGAAAAAAAAATAACTATTAAAATATTTAAGTTTTTAAAACTAAGAAACAGATTTTTTTTTATGATTTATGTGAAGTTAAATATGATTTTTTTTTATAAGTTTTGAGGAAAAAAATGTATTAAGCTCTAAGTAGCATTCATGTTATTATTATAAATATTATTTACGAGTTGTTTTTTTTGTAGCAAAAATATGAAAATTTAAAATTATTAAAAAAGAGTAATAAGCGTAATTTTTTTTTTTTTAATAATTTATTGTGAGAAAAAAATTCTTAAAATAGGGTTGTAAGTTTGGTAATTTAAAAAAAAAATGATTTATTTATAAATTCTAAAATATATAGCATGACTTTATGTTGGTGTTATGTTCTGACGAATGATTTTTCAATAATAAATCATTATTTTAAAGTTAAAATTACACATAATTCAAAGTTTTGTAGTATCTTAGTTGACATGAAAAAAAGCTTCGAGTCAAAAAAACCTCAATTTCAAATATATTTCATGTTCTGCGTAAGGAAAAGTCTTTTTCACATTGAATTGATAAATAAACTCCTGAACCATTTTTAAGCCAACTTAGGTCCAGATGTAAACTCAACAATGGAACTGAAACCGAACTGAAAAAAAACTTTGAAAAGGAAATTTTCCGAAGAGCTTTCACATTATTTTCGATATATGTATACTTTGTTGCTTTTCTTTGATTTCATTTTTATTTTTTTTTTAACTTTAATTTATATTTTTCAAAAATTCATAGCATTGAGACTACCCTATCTTCTCAAGTTAATTTTTCTAAGCAACTAGTAGAGAGATCGTAGAGAAATTCTTAAAGGTTAGCAGTATTATCACTACCGGAGAAGAACAGGTACAAAATTTCAACTGCCTGCTGAATATCGTTTAAAATTCTCTCTCAAATTTTGAAGTTCTCGCTATGACTGGTTTTAATATGAAAGAAGCAGGTAGAAATTCATTAGCTTTCACAAGAAACTTGTAAACATTCGTGAAACTTCTTAAGAATTTTCAGCACCAATCAAATATTTTAGTCAGGAACCTATAGCCGTAGACGTTATGGAAGAGATGATGAGAAATTCGAGTGACAATAATTGTGAAATATTGAACTATTGAAATATTTATTTTGCACTTGATCGATTGGTACAAAAAACAACTTCAACAAAAAAACAAGTTATCCATGATGGATTAAGATACTTTAGTGATATCTACTGTAAATTGATAAACTTATAGTCTTGACAACCAAATGTTTCAGTTGTTTGAAATGTCTGGAGAAAAGTAAGAACGAAAAAAAAGGGCGTTATCATCGTGGCTTCTCTTTGGGATATCTAGTCTAGTCAAACTGTCAAACTGTGAAATAATTTTAATACACTTTTTGTGACTAATGTCTCATTGGAAAATTTCCGTAGAACATGATTATAAAAAGTCTACCACTCTACGATGACGCGTTCATCCAATATGTCGGAATTTTTCTAAATGGCTGCCTTTTATTAATCATGTTGGGTATCATTTTGTAGGTTTTTGGGTCAGTAAATTCTTAAACATCATCAAAAACGATTTATGGTGATAATTGAGTCAACAAATGACAGAATTTTTCGAGTAACATTTCGAGTTCAGAAAAAACATTTAAAATGGCTTAGTTCTTTTCACATCACTCCGAGAGAAACTCATGGCTTGTGCTTAGTGGTCTCCTGAATGAATTATGATAATTTTTTTGAGTCACTTTGGGGAAAAAAATCGGTAACTCTCTTTGTATTTCCGCGCTTCTATCGTTTACAACAAAATAGAAGAGTATTTAAAAAAATTAATACGTAATTAATGAATTAACTAGAAACTGAAAAAAATAATTAAGTACAGATTTTAAGTATCGAAGTATCCAATACAAGTTCTAATAATGGTACATGTATTTAGAGTTTTTGAATACAAAAACGAAAGAATATGTTATAGTACTTGCTTTTGTACTAAAGCTCTAAGTAAACTTATAGAACCATTACGCACAAACTATTAGTTGTACAAAGTGATTTAAAATAAAAATCCAAAAACTTCCAATGGAGTGTTTAATTTTAAAATACAATAATATCTATATTTATAAATTTTAGCTTACAACCCTATTTTAAACTATTAACAGGTATTATTTTAGTACTAAACCCTTGGCTGGTTTTCGCTTCTGACCAATTGTGTAGTAAAAATAAATAAAATTTCATGTAAACCTTTCCAAAGATTTGTAAAAAAATATATATAAAAAGTGAAAATAAATTAAAGCCCGTTTGTTCATATGATTTATAAAAAAATATGTAAGTTAGTCTTAATTATCAGTTTTTAATGATTTATTTTAAACGTTTGAACAAACGAGCCTTAATCTATTTATAGAAAGTTTTAAAGAAATAGTAAGAAAAAGTTTACTTGTTTTAATGTATTTTTAGTATATGTCCAGGTTTTATCGAAGCTCTGTTAAACATTACAGTAATAACATTATTTTTATGACTGACTTATTTTTTTTTTTTTTTTTTTTAAATTGAATAAGAGGACTCAGTTAACTTCAGATTTTTTTGTTCTTTATAAAATTCAGATATTTTAAGAAAATACTATGGAAAAATGCATTTTGTTAATCTACAAACAAATTGCGATTTTGTAAGCATAATAGTTTATAATGAAAGCATGAATGAATTATTTAAAATCTAATATTTTATTTTATGTAAAATAAGGGTAAGAATTTAATTAAACGCCCTAAATACACTATTTTACATTTTGTATGTATAAGTTTTACTGAAAACTCTGAAAAAAACTAATTGCGTAGTTCGTTGAAGTAATAATAAATCAAATTATGTTGTTATCGCTTAAATTTAATGTTGAACAAAATTTTTACTCAAAAATAATTTCGATTTTTTGTACAAATGTCGGACACGCTTTTCCCGTATATTGAATAAAAAAATAAAAAGTTATCTACGGCAAAACTTAATTTAACTTAACGACATTTTTGAAGATACTTCTGTCTAAAAATATGCATCAACCTTTTATAAATGCAAAAAATTAAACATTTGCAAGGATTGGATAAAAATAAGATACAAATTGCAGACAAAAATCCTTGTTAACAATTAATAGGAACTTTATTTGTATTAACTGGTCGAGATTAGGTATTAGTTTGATAAAAATTGTCGTGACATTCAAAAATGTACATAAAATGCCCTTTTGTCAGAATATTAGTGAATCTGAAGCTAACCTCATCCCATAAGAAATAAGCTTACTTATAAATTACGAAACAAAAAAATAATAAAGATGCAATACAAGCAGAATGACACATTTTACTTAAGCATTTCCAAATTACAAGTTTTAATTTTTTTTTTGATGCAAAATAAACATCAAAAACAAGCAACATCTCAAAAAAAAAAAAAACAAATTACATGAAATACACCAATTGATTATTATTTTTTGTTTGCTTATCATAAAGAAACACAAATTTCAAAATTTTACAAGCACAATATGAATACACGAATAATTTTAGAATTTTTTTTTGTTTCAAATTTTGTTTTATACTTACGTGGATGAATAATAGTTTTTGCGAGATAGAATTTTGATTGGTAATTTTGGCAATAGATATGGATTTTGATTGATAATTTGTTTCGTTAGCGATATAAAAAAAATTAAATATTAAAAGAAAAAAATAAGATTAAAATTTGATTGAAAAATAATTTTTTTTTTTAATATTTTGTAGTTTTTTGGTTACAAAAAAAATTGAAGAATAATATTATGAGATTTGAAAGAGGATATATAATATAAATATTTAAATGTTTTTACATGTTTTCAAGATATATAAAGAAAATGGTTTTTGAGTAAAAAAATGTTTATTTTGAAGCGAAGCATGCAAGTCTTGTTTTTTTTTTTTAATAGAATAGTATTTTTTTTTGTATTTTTATTTTTATTTTTTTTACAAAATGCGATAATTTTTTTTTCAAATTTCAGTTTTTTTTTGCTGATAGGTTTGTTCAATTAGTTAATTGTATGGAAGACACAACCATTCACAGGCGTAAGCACAGCAGAAGTTAAAAATGATTGACAGTGGGTGGGGGAAAAAAATTAAATAAAAATAATTAAAAATTAAATTTTCAAAAATAATAAATAAAAAACTAATATTACAGTGTAGAAACTATTTTGTGTGAAACAGAACGAGAGAGACTCTGTGTGGGTAGTTGAATAGTTGTGTTTTTTTTTATTTTGGAATTTATTTTCCAAGTATGAATTTTGAATTTTGAAAACAATATAAGTTGGTATAATTTTGTTGTTTATTCAATCTGATTTACTGTGTTATATTATCGTTTGTGAAACATATATTATGTAATTATAAAAAAAAAACTGTCAACTGTCTACAAAGGGATAATTTACTATAAAATTTAACTCAAACTTAACACAATGTGTGTGGTGGTAATGAATTTTTGTTGTTAATCGAAAAGAAAATTTGAATTTCGAAATAAAAATAAATAAATTATAGAAAAAAAAAAAAATAAATAAATAAAAATATATGTAGCGCTGATAAGTATGTACGAGTTAAATATTTTATATTTTAGTGAATCGAATTGGAATTGAATTAAATATTACAAAAAAAAGAATGCATTTGAATTTTTGTTTGTTTAATAAACAAAAAAAAAATAAACAAAACAAAATATAATATGAAAATAATTTTTTTTAGCGATCATTTCACTTCTAGCAGAGCATAAGAAAATTTTTGTGCAACTTCTAAGAAAATTTGTTTTACTGAAAATTAGTTGAAATGATTTTTTTTTAGTTTTATGAACAAACTGGTTTTATAAATAAAATAATCAAACGTTCCACAAAGGCCAGAAGAAAGATGCGATTTAATTGAAAAAAAAACTCTGTTTTTTTATACAAAACTCTAGGTTTACTTTAAAAGAAACTTTTTGAATTTGCGTGTGTAAATACTGAATATGCATTTAATATTTTGTGTGAGTGTTGGTATATTTTAATGATTCCTTATCTAGTTTTAAAAATGCAGAGCTATATATTTAAAAAGGGTTATTCTCAAAACAGATAGGTTTCCAAAGTCAAATTTTAAATTAAATTTCTTAAGGTTTGAAATATGTATGTAAAAAAAAAGTGGGATGTGGGATGGTAGAATTTCTTTCTTTATAAAAATTCTACACAAATTGTTGGTTGCCTGTTATCCTTAATAAATATTTTAGACAAAAGATCGTTTGTCTATGCACTTACTATTTTCTTTAAAAATTAAAAAGTTATTTCAAAAATATGTAAATTTTATAAAAGTTTAACATTAATGGAAGATCATTTCTTTGGGATTTAAAAACAAATCTGGCTTTATAATATAATAGGATCACGTTCATGGCCATGTTCTTAGATCGCATTTGATATTTTTAGTTCATCTCTCAGTTCAATGCAGTGGGTCGTGCTTCGAAATATTAGCTTTACAAGTGATTTTTTTTTTACCTATTTGGGTTATTTTAACAGGGGTGTTGTTGTTAGCAGAGTTGAAATTTGTCTGGGGAACAGATTTCGGTTTAATCTGCTCGTGACTATTTTCTGCGATTGATAACAATAAAGCCAACTTTTAAAATATAGGTTAAGCTTCATTACCCTCATTCTATCGAGTGACAAAACTTAAATCCCTAGTTTTCATGGTCATGGAAATTCTTATGAAGAAATATCGGGAAGAAACAAAAGAAAACTGGTGATCTGTAAATCTCATCGACAAGTCAATCAATTTTTACATCGTTCTGCATAAATTAATATGCTATTTCAAAAGCAATTGATAGAATATGAGATTAAGCTTTGCGTGCAATCTGTTTCTGTTTTAAAATTTAAGCTCAGACTGATATTTTTTAAATGAACTGAACTATTTATGTCGAACATTCAAGCTTATGTTCTACTTTTGCCTCTGCGTAAACGGTCAAATAGATGCTTATATTGAAGCATAAATGATTAAGTTTCGTTAGCAAACGGTTCTTATTCGTAATATAGATGGTAGATTACTCTATTGTCTACTCCTCATTTAAATGTTTTAACAATTAATACAGCAAAAATTTATCTGCATAATATTTTGAATGAAATTTAGGATTTCTTCCAACTTTTTCAGAGCCCATTTAAAGATGTTTTGTCGTTCAAATAATGAAGATCTTGAGTTAATTTTACCTTTTATGGCATTTAAGTGTCAAAGCCAAGATTTTATACGTAAAATTTACCACAATGCAGACTAAGAGATTCAGAATTCCTGTAAATGGTAGCGTGGAAACAATTAATTTTTTACACATTTTCAATGTCTAATATTTCCTGTACATATTTCCACCAGGTGCGCTGATATCTCATTGATACAGAATTTCAGTAATAATTTTTATTGATTTCCAAACGTTGCGTGTCTCATCGAATATGAAAATAACCTTGACTGACTTTTGAACACAGAAAGATCATATGTATCTAAAATCGTGTCTAGAAACAGACATTTATGCTAAATTCTCCCATTTGATTTGATGAGAATCAACAAGAACAAACATTTCTGATGGGGGTAAAAGATTTTCTGAAAAAAATTGTTAGCAACAAAATTTTCCATTCTAGGCGTTACATCAATGCATTGTTTTGAAGTCAATGAATTGTTGGTTCAGTTATCAAACTTAAAACTAAATTGAATTTGGAAACTCCAATAAAACCATTTTAACTAAAGTCTGCATTTTTATTTTATAATAATTGAAATTACTATCAACTATTTCTAAAACCCTCATAATGAATACAAAGTGTAATTAACAAAACGTAATTAAATCAAACAAAGTGGTGCAATTAGTATATAAATAGTTATATAAAACAGTCGCATAATGATCGCTAAATGTCTATAAATATAGAAGATATAATAATAATTATTATGTTAAAACAAATTTTTAATTTTAATATTAATTTTTCATTATAAAACCAAATTTTTTATTTTGTGGTATAGCATCATCCAATCAATCAGCTTATAGAAATATTTAAATATTTTTTTAAATAAAAATTAATAACTATCCAATATTATTTAAAACTATAAATGAAAATTAAAATAATTTTCTGAACAAAATGCTCTGCTCTGTTGTTGATAAAAAAACATAATCAAATAAAATAAAACGGTTGTTAAGATTAATATTACGAAAAAAAAAATATAAATGATAATGAAATGAAAATCTCTGACCTTGTATTTTTTTATTTATATTTTATATCAGAAGAAGTTAAGTAGTAGTAGTAGTAGTTGTTGTGTTATATTCTTGTATTTACCTTCTACGAAGGGTCGAAACAAAGTGAGGGGGAAAAAGAAAAATAGGAAATATTTTCAGTAAGTCTCTGTAGGAAAATACCCGCCCACATTTTTTTTTGTTTTTTTTTCTTTTTAATTTTTATTGAGAGAGAAAAATAAGTAAATAAAAAATAAAAAAAAAAAATATTTAAAATCATAAATTCTTTTTTCAATTACAATTCTTACATTAAAAAGTAGAAAAATAATAATAATAAAAAAAAAAAAATATAAAAGAAAATTGTGCGTAGTAATTTGTTGTTGTTTTCATTTGTTTTTATTTTTTATTATATTTTTTGTTAAAAATAAATTTGTGTTGATTTTGTTTTGTAGAAAAAAAAGAAAATTCTTGATTTTACAGCTTTTTGAACTGGGTGTGGATTAAATTTTACTTTTTTTTTCTGTTGTTGTTGTTCAAGGTTATCTACTATTAAAATTTATTTCTTTCGCATTTTTTTTATAGATATAATAAATATAATTGTGTATTTGGAATTATTAACCTTTGTTATTTTTTTTTTCTTAAAAGTATTTTGTTTTAAAAATTAGAATAAAACATAAAATAATATATATTTTTAAAATTAATAATAAAAACAAAATAAAACTATATTTATAATTAAGGACGTGTAATTTGTATTAATTTGTTTGATTTTTGTTGTTGTCGTTTTTTTACATACCTGTCCACCTTCGCCTTCGACGCTGACCAAATCACGCCATTCCTCGATAGTTTGCGCCAAATCAATTGTACATAGGGGCACTTTGACTTCACCAATTTGGTCATGTTTGGAGAAACGATCGAAATCGAAGATCGCAAATACTAGGGTCTTGTTCATAGCGTCAGCATATGGTAAACTCTATAATATGTACAGATAAATCATTGAAATTAGAAAGAAAAAAAAATTACCAAACAAATCACAACTCACCTTAAATGTAAATGTTTCATTGAAGACAGGACTCAAGGTCTTACGATGGACTTTGGTTTCGAATTTTTTCTTCTTATCGGGAAGCAGGTAACATTTGACGTAAGGATCTGATGTGCCACCCATATCAAGGGCTGGCAGATCCTCCGCCTGGATAACTGTTACAGCTAAGCTGTTTGAATTAAAGTCGTATTCAAGCTGTAGAAAAGATTAACGAGATATTAAATTTTCTTTTGTACTTTTCTATTTTTTTTTTTTTTTATGTATGTATGTATGTCCAAATGGAATAGAAAATGTGTGTGTCGAGGATGATGGTGAATAATGTATCTGCTAATATATAAGTGAGAGTGGGTGGACATGGGTTATATGGATGGTTATTTGAGATATCCAAGAGTATAGAGCTCTGTTTCCATTCTGAGAAGAGTATATAGTTTTTCTTCCCTTCTTTGCTTTTAAATTCTGCAACTTCCCATGAAATTAATTTTATTGATTTTTCTCACATCACAGGAGTATTGCTTACAAAAAAAGAATGAGAAAAAAAAATACAACTCGAAGAAAAGTTCTTGAAAAGTCATTTATAACAAGGAAACGAATTTCTTGGTAGCACGAACAGCCAGCGATAAAAAGATGAAGGAAATAATACAAGTACTGAGCACTGCTGTGTAAGTATACGTAGACGATTGTACGAGGAAGCAAAAACGGGAAGGATAACAATGTGAGAAGTATTTTTTTTTTATTTCTTTCTCATTAAAATAAAGCAAAAGGTGTAAGGATTTGTTCCGGCATTTTTCTGTCCTTGTATTGTATTTTTTGAATAAATGTTGGTACTAGCTTGGTGAAGAACATATTTTACAAGCTCTTTGTAGGTAAAGAATGTCAAGAGAATGTTGTTTTTTTTTTCTTCTTAGATCTGAATGATTTGCATTTCAGCATTTCTTAGTACATATTTTTATACGGAAACTTTGCTTAAATTTAACAGGCTCAATTTATGTTGATTGAATTATTGAGGTAGAATGTTTTAAACAGGGAGAAAAATGAGAAGTCGGCTATTTTGAAGATAGGAGTTTGTTGAATTTTCACTTCTTGGGTTATGGAAACTCTCCTTTTTCTGTTTTTGGATGACAAAAAAAAAACACTGATGATGCTGATTAAGAAAATTTTTCACTATCACAAAACTTTATCCCCTCTAAGTTTGACTGAGCTAAGAATATTTTTTTTTTGCGATCCAGTAGTAAAGATACCTATTTGCGATTAGTTTTAAACTACATTACCTTTTTTTTCTAATTTTTAAAGTTTTATTTTGTACCTAGTGACCATTTTGAAAAGAAAAAAAGAATACATTCCACAAAGTATCATGGCCGATAGAAAAAGGTTTTTCACACCGAAAAAAACCTGTTTTCGCAAAAAAAAAACCGAAACTTCATCGAAAACAACCAGTTTCCAATATATTTTTTACTAAATAACAAGTTTTTCATAAACCGCACTCGTTTACGTGGAAACTTATCAAAATCTATAAATCCATTTTAATGTTAAGGAATACAAATGAATGAGTATGGTTTTTTTGCACACTTCTATATTAATAACATTCAGCCGCTTGTAGTTTGGAAATATGTCTTATAACGTTTCCACAAAAAGTCGAAACTGTTAAAGGATTTCTGTATCTTACTCAATTTTATAAATTTTAAATTTTAGCTTCTTTGTCCTTATTTATTATTAAAATTTAAAAAAAACTTACTTCTCGTCTAATTCTCATTAGAATATTGCATTTTGTGTGACTAGACCAGTAGTTTACCCATCAGGAATAACATATTTTGGATACAATTCCTCAGTTTAATAACACTGATCTGCAACGAAAATCACTTCAAAACCATACTATACTTTATGATTTTGGCACGTTAAACCAGAATCTGAAATCAAAACTACCCTAGCACGTCACGTTTTCGAAATATGCTAATATGAACATGTCAAACACCCATTTTTTTGGTACATTTATCGTAAAAATTTGTTTACCGGTAAAAACTTTATTACAAAACTATTAATAGGATGTCAATAAAGTGCATTTAATACGTTTTCAAGTTTTCGAGTTTTTTTTGCAGTGTACATCCAAAAAACTACGGAATTTTGAATTTTACTGTGATTTGTTTTTTAAAATGTGATTATACATTGATGAATAAAAACAAAACTGGTTTCAGGTATTACATTTTAGTTTATGCTACGTGGTATAAGTCTTTCAATTTTTATCCAGGTCAACCCAATCTAAAAAAGCTTTTTTCTACAAAACAATCACATTTTTTTTAAATCAATTAAAAAAATAATGTACGCGATAGAACTTTTATGAAACCAGATTTAGATTCAAAAAAGTCTAATATAACATAAGACCCTGAGAAGTGAAGGCAATATGACCTTTAAGAGGATCATAAAAAACCTTAGAAATTAGATAAGTAGTGGAACGGGGCAATATCCACCCTTCTTCCATAGTGCACATTCTTCCCTTCTTGATCCTTCCCACCTAGATTCCGTTTCGAGCCTCATGTTCATTGATCCTTATCCTGCCTGATCCATCACGTCCTTCTCTCTACTAAATCTTAAATGGCCATCCTAATCATGTCTTAGTTAGGAAATGCCCCTAGGTACATTTTCAGTAAAAAGTTATATAAACTCAAGGACTTACTAGTAAATCCAAAATCTCGTACGACAGAAACTCAGAAAGATGCTTTCTTTTTTATTCTTTTTTTACGACTATTATGGTCTCGACTGGAACCACAACTTAACTTTTGACGATTTCACTACTTCAACCAGAGGCTTTACCTACTATAAGATCCATCTGGTTGGTTTGGAAAACGTTGAAAAGCCTCTCAGTTTACCATTACTCTTTTATTTCTTTTTTCCAGAATTATTTTGTTCCACTTACCTGATTGTCAATATGGCATAACCGTCTTGTATAACAAGAAGCGGACACAAAATAGCAGAGAATAACGTCTCACCAATAATTATAAAAGTGAGTATCTCTTCGGAAACATCAAACCGCTTGCTGTTCTTCTTGACCTGACACTAGCACCTTATTCAAAATTAACTTAGAAGACTTGCCGAAACACCTTACGAAAACCCTTCTTTAACTTTGTTGGTATTAAAAAAAAAAACCAACGGTAAGCCAATATGAGAATAATTTCAAACCATGAATTTGAAACAGCTCTTAAATGACACGCCATCAATGAATACTCTTTCTTGATGAACTTTATACTCAAGCCATCGGTGCTGCTTAATAAACTTTAAAGCATTTTAAGTTTGTTTTATTTTCCTGAATAGTCAATTATAAATGTGTTTTGTTGTTGTTGTTATTGTTGTTGTAATAACTGTTGTATCTGGACATCTCATTATCATAAATTATATCTCCTCTTGTCATTCACCATCATTTTTGTTTTTGTTTTCTTTTAATATTGTCAACAACCACGACCAATACACCGCATAATCGCACATCATCGGATTTCGTGTATTGGACTTACCTTGAAATTTAATCTTCCTAATTTTACTTCACTCTGCTTGCTCTCGCCGTCGTCTTGTTCTTCAGCATTCTCCGTCAATTCCTCCATATCAGGCTGAACCTATGACATACCAGAACCCAATAACTACTTAGGCAATAATAAGGGCGTGATACTTACTTTTTCTTTGTACGCCGAGCCTAGAAGCTGGACCGATTTCATATCGACCCCCTTCTTACCCTTACCATCTTTGGTTCGTCGTTTTTTAAGGAATCTGCGTACGCAAAAGAAGACTAGACCAAGGACAACAAGGCAGACGGCGATAATAATCGCCACCACGCCCCATGTTGGTATGCCAACTTTGTGTGCTAGTTTCTCTGTGATTTCGACAGCTTCTTTGCCAACTTTTTCGACTTTTTCCTCAAATGGTACGGCAGTCGTTGTTGGGCCTTCTGGTTCTATATAAGTTAAAATTTAGTATAGGTTTTGTTTTTTTTTTTTTTTTGATTTTATTGGTTATCATATTTGATTATGAATTTTTGTGTTTTTGATTTTATACCTTCTGCTGCTAGTGTTGTGGTTATTTTTGATGCCACAGTCGTTTGCAATTCCCTAAAGTGACTCTTTGGCGTTGTTTCTTCTACTTTGAGCTCTTCGCCGACCTGCGGCACTGTCTCTTCGACTTGGGTATTTGGAGGCATTTTTTAGTCTGAAAATAAAATTAAAAATACAAAAACCATCAGTAAAAAGATTTTTTTATAAAAATATATAATTTTAGTGACACAGTGTGAGATTGATATTTTTGAAATGTTTTTCGTGTTTTTATATTATAAAGACATTTTCTTCTATTTATAGATTTTAATTTGATGAGCTATAAACACCTCGCAAGCTATATAGAGCAGTCGGCTTCCTCATGAATATTCTTACTTTTGGTGGAGGAAAGTTTGAAAGAAAAATAATACCTAACTACGTTCACGACTCAAATTGTTGCGGGGCAGCCGCCCGAAGATGACTGAATGAAAAACCAAAAGCATGAACGATTCCAAAATATTTTTCCGAATTCCGAACAAACTCATATGTTCTTGCCTTCTTAACATAAGGTTATTCTGGTGCGTAATAGACTGTTTCGACCAGAGCCCAAATGAGATAATTTCAGAAATTTTTCAAAATTTTGTTTGACAGCTCATTCGTTGCTTACGCCATCTAATTCGTTCTTTTTCGCACAATTCTTTGTATCTGTGTTGCAGTTTGTTTGTTTCTTCAATGTACAGAACTAATATGTGAGCTATTCACAATGGAGCAATGGGTTGTGGTCAAAAACATTTGACTTAATTTCCAAGCTAATTGTGGTCAAAAACATTTGACTTAATTTCCAAGCTAATTTCGTGAAAATTATGGGAACAAATTATATCATTTAAAATTTGTCAAAATAAGCTATAAGTGAATGTGAATCATATCACAAAAAAAAAAACATCTGAAGCTCTCTGACTTTTTATGCAGTGATTTGATAAGTGGTGACAAACGTTGCAAATTAATACAGTGCCGTCTTCTGTGAAAGTTAACAAAATACGAAATAACATGGAATGTGTGTTTTTTTTTTAAATAATTTAATTTTTTAATATTATCTTTAACTTAAAATTTTTCAATTAATATTTTCTGAAAAATGTGTTTTAAACGAAATAATAATAATATTGGAAAATGTTTTCAAAATAGCATTTTTTGAAAATTTGGAAAAAATGCACATATCGAACTTTGAGATGGATAGTGTCCCACACAACTCAAAAATGAAAATATTTGAAAACCGTATTTTCAAATTGAAGCATTTTAATATTCCTTAGCAGTGTTTACAACTGATCTTTTTAAACAGGGAAATTTAACAAATAAATATTGTTAAACAAAAAAATCTGCCCCAGAATCACAAATAAAGAAGAGCCCTGAATTCCAAGTGCAAGTAATAAAAATCCAGTAGTGACTTTTATTGGTAAACGTGAGTTGGATTTTTTCAATTGTAAGCTTCAAGTTTGTTTTTAGTTTAAGTTTTAGAATATGAAGTTTGAGGTAAATACATTTTTTCGTGGTAAAGTTCAAAACTGTCTTTCAATCAAATAAACGCTAATTAAAACTTTACGACAATGTTAAAACTTTTTATATTCTTTCGTCATGACTACTTAAGTATATCATATCTGTATGTATGCATGAATATATGCTAATAAACTCAAAAACAGAATATAGAAGTGGAGGTATATCCTCCAAAATGACAAAAAATTACGGAATCTAAATTATGATCCTCGTGCAAAACCGAATCATAGTTAAACAAAAGTAGGCAAAGGTAAGCCATCACGAACTTTTTACCACAAAAACTTTAAACTTTTCACCCCCTCTACCATCATACAGTAATTTTAAGGATGTTTAGATGAGAAATAAATTGGGTTGGGATATGGATCTACTTCTAGAATATATATATATCCCAGTCCCCAGACCCCACTTGAACTCTACTATCATATTGGATCTTACCTTCCGCCCCCCCCTCCCCCGGGTTTGTTAAATTGCTACATTATGCGGGTGACCTTCTTTGAGGGTATATTTTTGTATTCAATTGTTTTCGGCAATCATTTTGTGCTGGATTCAAAGCACGTTGCTCACATTAAATTGAAGGACTTTATTTTTTTTTTTTGTATTTTGATTTTATAGAGAAAATTTCATAGTCCTATATAGTTTGTACCCATTTTAAATTACATATATAATGGATAATATACTTAGGTAGCATATTTTACCGTTATTCAATATTTAACAAATTTAAAATATATTTCTTAATTCAACATTCTGGCACAAATTGTGTGGTTTTTGTTTTCTTTGAATGTTTTTTTTTTTTAATTATTCTGCAGGCAAAACGTGTTTTTCAAACATTTCATTCGAAACAAAAATTAAAAAAAAATTTAATGATAAATTTATGTATTTTTGAATATTAATTTATTTCAAAATATGGGCCAAACATTCAAAAAATGCTTAGAACAAATTGAAGACCTGTTCATTGTGACATACAAGTAATAGTTTGAGTTTTCCAATTTTTGGGAATTCCCTTAACACTTTTTAGCGATTTTTCCAAACAAAGTTGCCGGAACATTTAAATTCAACAAACATAAATTAGAAAATTAAAACAAAGTGACTCAAGCATTCTTAAAACAAAATCCTAGTTGTGAATCCATTTGGTTAATTATTCACTCTTGGAATACCCCAAGGTTCCGTTTTGTATCCAATTTTCTTTCTTCTGTCTGAAACATGAGTCTATTAAACTGATTTTGAGGACGGCAATGCCATCAGTTTTCATATTCTATTTTTTAATACCCCTTCTTCGGATGTTGAACTTCCATAGCAACAAAGTTTTGAACTTTAGTATAGGATAACCCCTAGAGGTTAGGGTGTTTTACTAGTAACTCGTCTAGAAATTCCGTTCGAAATATTGTGCAAAGGCAAATTAATATATTTTGGTCCCACGAACATGGGCTGGTTTTTATTTATGGTAAGTTTATAAAAGGTGCGAAGAAACCGTAGCACGGATCTGCTAGTATTCGATATAAATATCCAAATTGTATAACTTGGGTATTAAAATTACATATCTGTGTCCGTATCCATATGTACATGCATGAAGATTTATAGAAACCCATATGTCACGCTCATTAGTAAAGCTTTTATAAGTCTCTTTGTCTCATATTTATTAAACTTAATCCACCTACGAGTATTCGTTGAAACCCATAAGAGCAATCGGATAATAATAATGACAAATTTTCTAGTGACGTAAATTAGTTAAACGTAATAAACGGTCTGTATGGCGAAACCTCTTACCCTAATCCCAAAACATTCCTCCTAACAAATAAATACACTATACCTACTCGTTCTCATGTATGTAGGTATACAAAATTGATTTTGCTTGCTGTTAACCATCATATATAATCACATAAAAGCCTTTGGGGGGGTTTTATACTACCCTCGAGTTTGATCTGTCTGGACTATTCGAAATGACACAAACAAAAAAAAAAAACTTTTAACACTCAACGCCCCATGATGTGAGACACCCTAGCTGTCACACATCACATTCAGATATTTAACATGTAAAAAAGCGTTAAAGAGTTAAGCGATACAAAAACAATACTCTTGACAAATTATGTACATATATGTTGTATAATGTTTATCCATTATCAAACCACTGAGTGTCCATGGTTGTTGTTGCTGATGGGAATGAAGAACAAAAAAGAGGAAATCATTGGAGACACTGTGTGTGGTGACTGGTGAGGTCATTTGACTTCCTTTTTGATGTGTGGGTTTTACAGAAACTTTGTTTATGCATGTGTATATGTCAGAGTTCCGTTTTACCAAAAGATTGTGGAGCTGTTTTTCTTAAGACCCCCCCATCCATTATTGTGTGTGTGGAGCTTTCTATACTACCACCACACGTCTAGCCTTATGTCAGAGGGAAGCCTGATAGATTGCCATTACAATGGAACATTGTGGGAATCTTGATTAATGGTCAGAGTGGCAATACTATAGGTAAGACTAGTTTATATAGTCATCCAAGCCTACACAATTTCAATATCGAGTGTGAGAACTTTAAGATAGAAGATTTTTCAAAACGTCATGCCATTCAAATTGTGATTAATGTTGAGAGAAAAGTTTTAATAACTTTTATAAAACTTCAAATAAATTAACTTATTTTGCTTTTAACAGTTAAAAAAAAAATTGTTATAAATAAAGTGATTTCTAGGTCAAATGGAAAAGGATTATGAGGTCTGTTGAACTAAGGAATATCTCTTAAGGAATATCACTCATCTCATTCCCAGAAAGAACATCATGATTTGATTAATGATACAAAGTGGGAACACAATAACTATGACAATGTTAGTGTCAACCAACAAAATTGGAACAAAACATGGGAAGGATTAAAATCATAAACTTCTTTTGGTGCGCAGATTTTTTTTTTGGTACTTTTCAACGATTAAGGATCAAAAAAAAATATTATTTAATTTTGGTGTACCATAGGGTAGACATTTAGATCGTGCTCTTTTTATTTTATTATTTACTTTCAATCTTATCGATACAAATTGTGAAGAGTTGGTTATGCAAAGTGCCTTCACACTATTTCACAGAGTATTAACACTCATATCAACAATGTGAAAACAAAATCATGTAAAATAGTGTTCCACATCCCATCCCGAACGATTTGACATGTGCTTATAATACATGTGCCAAAATCATTGAGATTTAATATTTGATGTCTAGGCTCTTTTTTAAATCAGAATTACATTTTATTAAAATTTACTTCTGGCGTACCGGTTAACATTAATGAGAAGAATCACCGAACGTATTAACTTTATTTTTAACAGAGTTAGTTTTTGTTTTATTCCATGTGATATAGCCGAAAAATAATTCCGGGTACGCTTCCATAAATCAAAAACAAACAAAAAATACACTAAAAACAATTAAATTTATCTATACATACATATACATATTTTAAGTCAGAACTTCATTTCAGTTCTTGTCAATCGATTTGGGAGTTCCACAGGGATCTATTTTAGGGCCAAGTCTCTTTTTGATTTACATAAATTCATTGTTAAAGTTGCCTTTCAAAGGTATCATCTGTTTTTGGTCTCATTTATGTTACAATTTTAAAATATATGTTTCAAATACTCATGAATGCGATATAAATATTGATTGAAGATATTTTATGGTTCGACTTATACTTGAATATGCATTTCATCAATGTTAAACTCATTAATGGAAAATACGTAGACATTTTGCAATAAAATTTGTAAAACTGTAATAAATATTATTCTTAACGATGAACCATTTATCGAAGGATATTGGATTATCTTCTCAATTTATGCAACGACAAAAGTTCTTTTGCTTAATTTGTCCTCCAACATTGCTGTTGGAAATGTAAATGAAGTCAATTATAAGCAAACGAATTCAATTTATTCAAAAAACATTATTTGGAAAATAAGTGGACTTTAGGGCAATTAACTGTTGTATGCTTGGTATAAGATCAAATTTCGAATTAATTACTTTCCAATATTTACTTCGGAAATGAATTTTCGATTCTTCTCCTTCTGTTTTAGAAAAATTGGTGACTAATATTTTACAATTACTATGTACACAGTAATGCACGGATTTTTCTTAAAGTTCTCAAAATGGTCGAAAATTATAAACTGCTTTGGCAACAAATTTTAAATTATAAGTTTATATTCCACAAATGATAGAAAATAGAAACAAAATCCCCTCCAAACCAATGTATTAAAGTTATTTATCAATTATTGCAGTTTACAACTGAGGCACAGCAGAAATTGAAAGCTGATTTAAATAGCAAAAAATATCGATTTATACTTGGAAGTCTTATCTTTTGCAATCAAAATAAACTGAAATCATTGAGTGCATTTATTTATTTGTAAATAAAACAAATTGATAATTGGAATATTTAACTATGTTAGCTTTGTGAAATTGAGTGCATATCAATAAAAAACTTTATTGCACTGAGAAACTGATGCCGTGATGATTTGTATGTAGATTGTAGATCGAAAGAATATGACAAATCTTTATAACCTAACCATAACGTCTTTTCCTAAACCTACATATATTTATTATTTACCCTTATTCCGCAGGGCGCTTGTGCTGAAACGCCATGCTCTTAAAGCGACAATTGACGTTTCTGAGAAACGACTTCGCTATTATGGAGAGAGAGATACAGAACTAAGAGAACTGTAAAGTTTTATTTTAATTTGGACGCGAATTATGGCTTCTAGATTGTGGCATATTTGAGCAAACGCCTTACAGAATAGGGGTGATTATTTTTTTAAAAATTATGATACGATTTTTAACAATTTGATTACCTTTGAGTGGAAAAATGATATTTCTGTCTTTAAACATCATTATCTCTGCGACCAATAACTGTGATAGTTTCAAAAACTAAAACAAATTTTCCATGAGAAACTTTTGTAATTTATTCTTTTTTTTAATTATAATCTTTCCTTAAATAAATCATCCAGGTGAATCAATGCCAAACACAGTCCTTGAATTAGAAACTAAATAAAATATTCAAGGTCAAATTAAAAAAATTACATATTTAAATTTATGCAGTTCATTTAGAAACAAAAAGAAAACAAAATTTTATATTTTTTTTTTTCCATTTCTTTGTTTTGCAGAATTCGTAGATATAATCACAACATTTAAAGCTTACTTATCTTCAACGTCCATCTGTCTGTTGAATGCCAATTAGATTAGAAAAAATAAATGTATAGGATTTTTCTCCTCTCTTTTATACCTCTAATGAACTCTTTGGATTATTTTTGCCTTAGAAGATATTATTTCTTTTCACTAATTGGTGTGATTTCTTAGCTTAGATTGAATTTCATTGCACAACTAATTGGCAAGCAGTTTAACTTGATTTTGCTTTACAGCTGATATTTTTATACAATTAATTTTTCTTTTCTCAAGATGAAATAAATGAAAGGGAGAATGAATGAATTTTGTTTAGTTCTATTGAAGCTTCATTATATTAAATAAAATGCATGGATATTACCAGTAAAACACCTGCTATTTAAATGAATTCCAAGCAGTTTAATCTACTTGGAACTTCTAACAAAAGATACTGATGAATAACAAGAATTATACATCTAAGAAAGTATAGAATGCTTAAAAGTTGGGAAGTTTAAATAAAGTTAAAATAAAATTAACAAAAGATATTATGAACGTCAGTACATATCCTTTTTTTTTTTTGTTGAAAATCAGAATCTCATGTTTTCTTTCTGGATAATTTCAATTTTATTTTTTTTATTGCAACGTTTACCAGTACAAACAAGGACACCGCACTCAGCTGTGTATCATTCGCGTATGAATATGCGTATAACAATGAAGGAGAAAGGATAGTGTTCTTTTGAAAGCCTTATACAAAACTTAGGCACGTTCTTTGCCTTTCTCGTTATTACGTCAATATGATCAGATCATGATAATCATTAATTGGTATCAAAGAAAACTACTAAGTCACTTCAAATCTCACTCCTTTCAACTGAGAATCAAATAACGAAAAAATACCGAACTATAATACCGTGTTCATAAACATTGCTCATACGAAATTACACTATGTAACACTCAAAAATTACTATGGTGGATAGACCTGTATCACGTTTTGCAGTGCTTGTTGCAGTGATTACAAAACAGTATGTAGGTACAAACATTACACATCTAAAAAACGTGATGAGCATAAAAAAGTATAAAATGTCAAGAAATAATAATTTAGTACTATGAAAAAAAAAACGTAAGATACCGCGGAAAAAAAGCGAAGAAAAAAGAAAAACACTCGCGAAAAAAATTGCTGAAGTGGCGGAAAAATTTGTGAAATACCGCAGACTATCTTAGTAAAATGTGCGGAATACCGTGGAAAAAGCGTGGAATACTAGTAAAAGCCGATGCTGTACTTCTTTAAAATGCAGCGGTCTTTCAACGATTTTCTGCAATTATTTAGCGATATTCCGCTCATTGATTCGGGATCTCACAGATATTTTTCTAAAGCATTCCCAATATTTTACGTGATTTTTTACTTTTTTTATCAGCTTTTTAAATTTTCTTAGCGTATTTGCACGTTCTCGCAGAACTACGCCATGTTCTATAATTTTGTATGTGGCCAGCTTCTGAAAAACTTAAAACTCATTAAGTATGGGCCAAAATCATGGAAGTGGAAAATTTCAGTGTTCAAATTATTAAAAAAAAAAATCAGCTTTGTGTAATTATTAAGTTTTTACGTTATCATAAAGTAGTTCCTAAACGGACAGAGCTCAAAATTTTTATTTCTTGAATTTATCGCAAAATATTGAAATTGATTGAAAAAAAGTGGATAAATTAAAAAGTGGTTAATCTTAATAACCAAGCCATTATTAGTTGTTAGAATCTAATTAAATAAAATTCTTTAAAATAAACTAAAAAAAAATCCTTTGGATATTTATATGTAATTTTCTGTGTTTTATGAGGCGTATTTAGAAAAATATGTGGATTTCATGTTGAATTTGAATTAATAAATCTTTTTTTCAGTTTTAAAGTACCAATTTTATATGGATAGCATATTAGATAGATAGCATTAGATTCTGGATTAAAATACCAAAAATATTCAGATTTGTTTCAAGAATACCGTGTAATTCATGTATAGCCTAAAAGCTTCCCCAAAATAACGTAACGTGTAATAACGAACTTCAATTACCACTTTAATTTAATTTATTTATGCAGCAAATTATTTATGCAACGATAAAGTAATTCCATGGCATACCGGAAAGACCATTTGTAGTGCTATCTGAAAGTTAAATAAATACAAAAAAAATATATATTGTCACTGTGACTACAACTTCTTCGGACAACTTTTATTGAAATAGAAATAACGATTCTTCTCAGTTTTTTTGTGAGCCACTTGAGAATTCTTGAAAAAAATTTCGCCTTAGTGTAGGTAGCTAAATTTAATTGAATATACAGTATTTTTTCACGTTTTGAGTTATGGAAGCATTCCCGGAATGATATTAGATCAAAAAACAAAAACTAAATACTGTTTCAAATAAAACTTATACATTTGGAGATTTTCCACCTCCATGATTTAAGCCCACATCCAAAAAAACATGAGTAAAAATATTTAATGTATTTACTAAAATTGTAAAGCCAATTTCTGAATAACGTTAATTTTAAAAATTATCGTGTATTAAGACTTCAAAGCTGTAAGTACAAAAGAATAATCATTATTCAAGGCAGTACAATGTCTGCTGAGTCAGTTAGTTGTTATTTAAAAGGGGATATAATAAAATTTTCTATAGATATTCTGTCAACACACAAAAGTACCTATCACCACCTTTTGTAAATACAAATCAATCAGAATAGCAAAACCAACAAAGACACGAGAAATATAAAATGAAATGATTCCACAACTAAAACAAAAAAAAAAAAAAAAAATACTAAACAAATCCCCAGGATTTACTTATAGGATTAAATTTCTCAGAAAATTCATGCGCTTGCGGTGGTAGTTACACAAGTTTGTATGTGTATGTATTTTTATGTGATTCTAGAGCAATCTTTCATGCTAAAAGGATTCAATTTTATGGGCAAATATAATACCCACTCAGGGACCCTTTAACCATAACCAATACACTATGTATGTCCCTCTAACTCTTTTTTCTCCTTCTTGGCTCTTTCCAATTGGCTGGCTCGTGATAAACTTAAAGTTAATCAAAATTCACATTAATCTTCATTTGTTGTGAAATAACAAAAAAGCAAAAAAAAATCAGACTCCATCAAACTTAAGCAAAAGTTTAAAAAAAAATATGTACTTAAGTTTATATCTGTCTGTACGCAGGCAAACAAAATAGGTACATAAAACTTCTAGAGTTAGAGTGCTATATAGAGTCTCTATAAAGACTGTCGTTCATGATAATGACACACAAAGAAGAAGAAGAAAAAATGAAGATAAATACGCACACTTACACCACTCAAAGTAATTGTCTTTATTATAATCTCCAACTCCAAGTCTAAGGTATATACGTAATACGTCCTATATAGCGGTAAGGGAATATAAGGAATACCTTGTGTTCTTTTAAACTATTTTCTGGAATTATAATGCTTTGGCCTACAATGTGATGGAGGGGTAGGTCGGTCACCCATCCCATCCTTATCCCATTTTGTTTGTCGGATGGAAGGTACATATTCAATCATTCTCTTGTCATCCCTCGTGCTTGTTCTAAAATCGATTTCTGGCACGAATCCCGTTGCAGGTTTGTGTAGGTATATATTTTTTTTTTGTATAGATGGACTTTCATGATGATGGCATGGCCTAGATGCAATCCTTCTTGTTTTTCTATTTTTTTTTTGCTCTCGGTATTTATTTCTA
Source organism: Meliscaeva auricollis (assembly GCA_948107695.1). Lineage (NCBI taxonomy): Eukaryota > Metazoa > Arthropoda > Insecta > Diptera > Syrphidae > Meliscaeva > Meliscaeva auricollis. Next base: position 8,223,918 of record OX403618.1, read on the forward strand.
TCGTTTATTTTATTTTTTTTTTGAAAGGATGTTCATGTAGGTGGAAATTTATTGTGGCCATAAGCAGAATAAGACGAACGAAGAACTCATTTCTTGGTATTTTCTAGACCAATATATAGGTTAGACGTGCGGTAATTCAAGGGATTTCATTTTAGTTTTGTTTTCTTTCTTTCTTTTTTTATTATTTTTTTTTGTTTTTCTTTTTCCGCTTTTGTATTCTGCTGAAAAATTGAGATTTCTGATTAACTGACTCACTTTATTATATAAACTATCTACAAAAACATATTTGGTTACATTTATTGAAAGAATATCCTTTATTCTCGTGAATTCAACAAAATGAAAGTAACTATGGTATTCTAGAACAATTTCTTCATGAAAAAATGATGGTTTAGTGATATTTCAAGTTTTCTTACTGAAGCATGGATTCAACATCGGAGCTTCCTCTGTGCGCAGCACATCGCTTATCATCAACGGGAATAGTATTGGCGAATGTATGCAACCCTGCCTGACACCACATTGGTCTTCAAATTCATCTGACAACCTTCTAATATGCAAAACGTGACATTTCTTGCATTCATCGTAAGTTGCTTTGATAATAGTAATTAACTTATTTGCCTTCGAGTGTAGGGCAATACAAATAAATTCTCTGTTGACACCATTGAATGCCTTTTCAAAATCAATGAAAGCAGGTGAAGTGCGATATTCGACGCACGGCTTAACTATGAAGCCTTGGGAAAGCACTAGAAGTTCCAAGCTCTCTATCTATGATTGGATACAGTAGCTCATTCTATGTTGTTGAGGCTGGCTTGTAAGAGCTCTGTGGAAATACCATCAAGTCCTTCCGTGTTGTGTTGCTTCAATGATTTATTTTTCTCTACTACGAGTTATAGTGCGTACACTAAGAGAACATATCGTTTGCGTTTGCCCAAACGACTTTTTCATTTGCTGGATAATTTTTCGGCTTCGTTTGCAGCAAAATGGTAAATTCGTTTGTGTTAAACACTTTTTGCGAACAATAAGAAAAAAAAAAAGTTCAGCGTAACACCTGTGATTAAACCGGCTACCTCTTGCCTACCAAGCGAATATCTTGTCATTCCGCTACGGACTGTATAATTTATGATTGGTCTAGAATGCATATATAAGAAAATGAGAGAACGAATCGTTTGCGTCAAATGACTTTTCGTTTGGTGGACAGTAAGTCTTCGTTTGCAGCAATCCGTTAAATTCGTTTCGGTGAAGCAATTTAGGCGAAGACTAAAAAAAAAAAATTTGTATAACATCGCTGATTTAACCTGTGACCTCTCGAGTAAGCTATTGTAAAATTTGTTTCAATAAATTCCTTCTAATTTTTTTAATTTTTGTTCTCCAAAACTTAAAAACATATTTTATGTGTTAATTGTGATTAAATCATGACGAAGTCTACCAAATAACAAAAGAATATAGGTGACAAAAATAAAAAAAACATTTTTTCCACAAATTTGTCCCATATAACTCATAGACAAACTACACATCAACACAAAGAAAGCAAACAAAAAATCCAAAAGAAGCCATACAAAGTTTATGATTGGTATACTTAAACAAAAAGGGGCTAAGCAAGGTGCATTTTGTGTTGCCTTGTCATTCATTTAGAATCAAATGACAACGAACGTCATTCAAATTTAATGATGTGCTTATTTTCTTTCTATTGAATATAGAAATTTGATGCAAAGGCTTTTTTTAACTGATGGTGTCGGAGGTTTAAATAAACTTTCACCTATTAGAACAAAAAAATACGGTAAAATGAAATAAAAAGTTCCAAATCGTTCCGTTTTTGCGTAAGCCTCGTAACTACTTATTCTTAAAAGATTTTGTTTAACATTAAACATTGCTGGAAAACTTTGAGTACATAAAGAAGTTGAAAAAGTTTAAATTGTGAAATAAACTCAATTAAATAGTAAATTCGATTTATTTTTATTTAATTCATATATTTATATATATTTCGAGAAAAACTTAAATTTTCGTGCAACTGGCAACTGTAATTACCTTTTAAAAACATAAATAATATTTTATTATTTCTCCATGTCCATTTAATACCTAGTGGCCGAATTTTCAAAGCTCTTTAACTGTTTAACTGGCGTTTGAATATATTTTTGGTTTTCTTTTCTTCTTTTTCTCCTAAAATCGAAGTATCAGGACCAGCTGCAACTGATTGAGGCACTAAAATTATTCCTTTATTGACAGGTGCAGCAATTAACATTTGACAAACAAGACTTGTTTAAAGTAGTTGTCTTCTTTGGTGTGAATTTTATGTTCAGTTTTAATATTTTCAATACTTGCATTGTTATCAAGGAATTGTTTAAAATGTTTTGGAAGCAATTCTACACGCAGAGTTGGGTCGTCGCATGGATTTTCCTTAAAATTCTTTTGAAGTTTATTAATTCGATCGTAAATCTTGAACTGTTCCTCCAATAATTGATTAAATTTATTTTGGATATTCATTTTAAAACACACACAAAAAATAAACGGATGCAAACTTTCATGACATCACCATCACCAGTACTACCAAACCATCTGCCTGCTAAAGTGACCGATCAGTGATCCTGTTCACTCTTCACATTTCTCTAACTTTGGAAGACTTTTATACCAGACCAAATACCACTTTGGGGGGATTCCCCTATTGAAAAAAAAAATACTCTTGTAAGTTGCGTTACTTTAGTCTTTCTGTCACTGTAATTTTATTTCCATTTAATGGTCGCTAATTCTATACCTACAAAGTACTTATCTATACCTTAATTCAAGTTGAAGCTAAAACAGAGAAGAGATAGTGGACTCTATAGAAAGTTTCAAAACAACACAACAAACACAATAAAAATAAAAAAAAAAGAACAGTTTTTTTTCATTATAATAATTTTAAATAAAATATTTATTGCACCAAAAAAACCCTTTGTTAATATAAAAATTCTAAGGCCTGCCAAACCCAAACACCAAAAACTGCACAACTTCCTTAGGATTGATTATGCTTTGCGTTCTTGTGCAGCAAATAATGATGATCATCTTTTTGACAAATGCGGCAGGTATAGGCCCTCCTGCATTCCGAAAGAATATGTTGCGTCGAAAGGCAACGCACACAAATCGTCTTATGTCTCACAAAAATTAACCTCTCATCAATGTTTAACGCTTCAAATTTATCACATTGCCATAAAGGATGTTTACGCTTGCAGCATGCACATCCTAAATTACCTGAATTCGCCGCATAATTAAATTTCTCGATTTCATCAGTAAGATCAATTTTCTGATGCTTCGAATTTAAAAACTTGAAGAAATCATAGAGTGTTGCTAATTCATTACACGAATGGGTTTTATGCCATTCGGTTTTAGATGTTTCGGTTAATTTCTGCACCAATATATGAATCAAAAAGACATCCCAGTTTTTTATGTCAACACTCAAAGACTGCAGCCCTTTCAAGTAAATGATTGTTTGATTCAAAAGCTCGAATATACTTATTGATGAACCATTTACCAAAGGTTGTTGAATTAGCTTCTCAAGGTATGCATCGATAAGAGTTTGTTTGTTGAATTTTTCTTCCAATAATTTCCATGCGTCTTCGTAGGCAGTTTCGCTATGAGAAGAAGTGTTATAGTAAGATTCAATCAACTGGAAAACCTCATTTGGTAATGCAGACTTAAGCGTATTGAACTTTTGTTGGTTGTTAAGATTGGATTTCGAATGCACTACTTCGCAATATTCATTTCGGAACTTAGGCCAATCAATTGCTTCACCAGAAAATTTTGTAACACGGAGATCTTCTAAAGGTTTTTTTGTATCTACCTTTTCTTCAGTAGTTTCAGTAGTTTGAGTGGTTTCAGCTGTTTCAGTAGTCTCAGCTAATTTTGATTCCAAAAGTTCTCCCATCATCGACATATGCAATAATTCACAATTAAAGGCCAGATCAAGTTTGAAGTAGTCTAAATTTTTGTCAATCTTATGTTTATCAAAAATTTCCTCAATGGATTTATCATTTTTTAGAAATTGATTGTAGTATTTCAAAATCAATTTCTTACGTACTGATAATTCACCATTAGTTATGCATGGATTAATCTGGAAATTCTTTTGGAGTTTCTTCAAACGTTCGTAGGTTTTGTACTGTTCTTGCAACAAACGTTCCATTATTTGTTTTAATTCCATATAATATGATAGAAAAGAAAAGAATGTATTAACGTGATTGATCCACTTGCAGTTTACAACTGCGGCACCAGCACAGAATGAAAACTGAATTCGATATAGCAAGAATATCGATTTTGAAATCTTATCTTTTCGAAACAAAGTAAACTGATATCTTTGAATGTGAGCGCATTTATTATGTTTTGTTAATAAAACAAACTGATAATGGCCATTTTGTTAGCCATGTGAACTTGAGTGCAAACCAAACAAATCATTTTATTACATTGAATGACTGATATCAGGATGATGAAGTGCGACTTAATATGACAAATCTCCTTTATCTATTTGGTAATGTTTCTATTTTTAACTTAAATAAATTGATTTTGTACTTTTTCATTGTCTTACCAGACAAAAAAAAATAATGATTATAATTTTCATTAACGGTATTCATTCCATTTAGTAAAGTAGATGGATAAAAATAACGGCTTCTAGAACACCTTCTCAGAAAACCCAATTAGCGTCGGTTAGCGTCATTTTAATACCATAAAATTAGTGTGATTCTGACCAAGGAAGATAAAAACTGTGTGACCACTAATCAGTGTAGTTGTAAAAGACTGTTGGTCTGAACCTACTCTGTCTAGTCGCAGAAAGTTGTTAATTGTTTACCATCGTCCCGTATATAACCGCCGAACAGGCGCTATTTTAAGATAGGGATACTAAATGTTATCCATCCTCCAAAATAAAAGCTGTCTACGTGACTAACTAATGCGCTGGCTTAAACTCGGACTCCTATTCAGAATCGCAGGACCCGAAGAGAGTTCGTCCAGCAGAAGACCCAATGTGAAAGTTTCTAACTCAAAAAGTTTACTGTGGATGTCACTCGCTTGTATTCTTGTAGTCTTACTGACATAATCTGATTTTAAATCTACTAAGCAGTCTATTGATAGCGTTGAGATGTAGGGATGTTGAATTTGTTCCATCGCTCAATATAGCAGCTGCCTACTATTCAGCATCCTTAGCCTTGAAGCAAAAAGTCGCTGTCTAGATATCGCTCGCTTAAGGCCTTATTCTTACTTTCTTTAATTTTAAACAGATTCCTGTTCCGGTTCGGATGATGACCAGCTCAAAAGGTGGAAAAAAACAGTTCACTTCGGTTCGCATTCAATACCTTGATGACTGCCGTTTAAAGTAACGAATACATGAATACGCATCGTACCTCGTTGCCAGGAAGATATCATTTTTGATTTTAAGATCATTGCAAACTACAAGGCGGTAGGATTCGATGGTATTCCTGCAGAGTTCTTTGTAATTATTTTGATGTGACTTTATGCCAATAGGGGCAGGCAGATCAACTTTGCGAAGGAGTAAAAAAATCATCTTCGGCAAACTGTTGCCTATTAGAAGTATTCATGCAACTGTGCCACTAAGTATCAAATGGACATAGAAAATAATAAAATATTATTTACTTTTCTTTAAAGGTCTTTAAAACTGCACGAAAATTGCCCCCCTCCCCCTGTATTAAATCCTGGATCCACTTCTGGTGACAGCTGCCCAAATAGCAGACTATTCAAAATGAAACCTTTTATTGGAATACCCTGTATTTTATATTGTAGATTTTGATAGTGAAATTTTATTGCAGTAAGAGCTCATTCGAAGGGTCAGAATTCCCCAATCGATATGGGACACAAGGTCACAGGATTTTTTTCATGGTCTTTAGCCTAAAAGAGTGAGTTATAACTAAGTTCATAATATTTTTGTGGACTTATAACCCAACCAAGTGTTTTGTACGTCCTTGTAGGCTTATGACCCTGTATGATTTAGTAGTTTAAAAGCATAGAATACCGATTGTCGTTCAAAATTTGTATCGCTTGCGATAATTGTATCGTATGTGTGCACCAAAGTGTCCGCTGTAACCAGGGCTACCTTTGCGCCTCTAAAGAGGCGTTTTTCCTCTTTTTTACACCCGATCCACTTTCCCTCCACTTTTTGAAAATTGTCCAAAAATCCCTCTTTTGGATATTTTTGCTCCTCTTTTTCCTCTTTTTTAAAATCATTTTCTTTTACAAACTTTTCTTTTTCTTTTTTCTTCCGCGCTGAATACATTCTTCAATAAAAAAAAAATCTCTAAGTACTGAACGCATTCATTTTTGGAAAATGTTCAATCTGCTAGCGTTGAGCCGTAAGCCGTTAGAATATATAAGTTACGCAGTAATGAGTAAGAGTGAAATAAACATATTATCGAGCGAGCTTTCATTGATTCAAAAAAAAACATAAAGGTTACCGTAAATACCGAAATTCCGATAAAACATTTTATGTTTATTTCAAAATGTCGACATTTTTTGGTTGCTCAAGCTGTATGATGTATTTCGAGTGACTGTCGTGTTATTTTTATTATATTTTGACACTTTTTTTTATTAAAATCCTCTTTTTGGGCCTCTTTTTGAAAATTTACGAAGGTAGCCCTGGCTGTAACCATATCGCACGGTCGAATGCTGCTTATGGAAAACAATGACAACATTTTTTGACAGTTAAAATCGTAAGTGAAATCGTTTGGTGTATGTGCTCTCTTTCGATACTGCTTATTACTTCATTAGTAATATTCAAGACTTCAGGAACGATTTCTTTAAACTTTTCGAAAATTATAAACACAGTTTTAGATTTAAAGCTGAAACTTTTTATAAAACAATGGCTGTAAAAGTAAGCAGTTGCTTTGATTCACTTATTTAATGCTTTATTAATACCTTTTTATGGTCCTTTTTTGCACCTAATAGCTGAGAGGTCCTTATTTTGTGCAAATGTGTTATTATTTATCCAAGTAAGAAAAATATTTGTAGACAATTCTATTGTACTTATATTTTTTGTTTGTTAATTAAGAATATTGAAAGATTTTCAAGGATATTCAAGGATATATCAAAGATTATTATTGCACGATGGTCGGGTCATATCTTATATGAAATTTATTTTCAGTAAAGAACAATGTAATTCTAATTAATTGGCTTTTTCTATGCAGCCCACACATTTTGCATCACCAACACACTCACTTTTATAAACTGTATAAGGACGAATTAGGCTCAAATGAAGTAGGCAAAACACACACATTTATGTAATGTATTTGTTTATTTTTTATTACAAATACTCAATTTTGTTAAATGGACTTTCACTCTTCTATAACAATTTCGGTCTATTTCAAATATCACACAATCCAAAAACTTATCTAACACAAATTTGAAATTCTAAATCAACTTGACATTCCGTAGATAATTTTTCGCTTATATTTGTTTCAATTTCAAGGAAATTCAAAAATGATTCCAGTGGAGCAAAGCAAATTCAATCAACGATAAAACAATTTTCCAACAAAAAAATGAAAAAAAAAAAATAAAGTGAGAAAATTCGAAAAGCACGTTCTTTTGGGGGCCAAATCAGTGAATACTCTGAATATTAGTACTAAACGAGCTTCAATGCGTCGTCGTTGTTGTTGTTGCCGATAAAGTTGGTATTGGAGTTGACAATTCAACGAATTGCCTCAGAGGAAAAACTCAATAAAAATAAATTTCCCCAATCAAAACTAAATGTGTGCACACAAATTGTCCATATCCTTTTTGGTTTCTGTTTGTATTTTTTTTATTTTTTTTTAGTCCTATCGATGTGTGTAGGTATAGAATACAAGAAAATATGTTTAAGTATGTCGCATGGTAAAGTGAGTTACCGTTGCTTTTGGCAATTTTTCATTCAGAGTTTTCTTACATTCTCTACCAGACAAACAGGCACCACCAGAATTGACGTGGAAGGAAAAAAAATCCTTAAATTACTCTTATACCTATACACATGCAAATACACACAGGTTACATATTAAGGATACACAGTTGAAATCAGCAAAGGTATTTCAGTGAAGAAGAGACAGAAAGAGAGAGAGAGAGAGAGAAACAAAATTATAATAAATAATCAATTTCGAGGATTTTTGTAAACGAGCATGAAAAAAAGGTCAATAAAGGACGATGCAAGGAGTAAGACTCGGGTGGCAGGCTGGCAGGTCTAATTCCAAAAAAAAACTTCTATGCCAGTAGTGAAAAAGCTTAACAAAGTTGAAAAAAAAGAGAAAGAGAGAGAAAATTTGAAGAGAAACACTTGACAGGACTAAAGCTTTTATTTAGAAAAATACAAAAAAAAAAAGAAACACACAAGAAAATATGAAAATTGAGAATATGATGTAAAAAGCAAATATGAGCAGGGGTGGGATTGGTGTTTTTAGAAAAAGGACCTTTGCAAAATTAACAGCGAGAAAAAGATTAGACATTTTAAGGATGCTAAGTAAGAAAATTTTAAATAAATGATTAATGTTATTTTATTTTAAATTATGCATGAAATCATCAAAACACATTAATTTGAGAACAGAGAAAGAGAGGAAGAAGAGAGAAAAATAAGAAAACAACAGCAAAAAGTTATGGAGCCGAAGAACTACGAATTAATGGTGCTTCTATTTTTGAACATTTTCCAAGAATTACACAATCTTACGGGTAGCAGGAGAAAATAAAAAAAAGTAAAGATGCCAAACCAGAAGCAAAGATGTATAAGTTAGGTAGTCTTTCGCAAATATGGTTTTGTGGGCCAAATTACATACATATTTCCATATTTTGATTAATCCTTAGACGTCTCTACCTTAATGGGTTTGCAGATGTTTTTTTTTTTTGTTCTCTTTTGGAGATAGTTTTATGCTTTTTAAGTGTGACCTTTTTTTTAGCTTCAATGTTAAGGCGATGAATGATAATATTCAAATCAATAAAAATGGGTATTTTTAAACATGAAGAAATCTTTTTGCATAAAATATTCATCATGTGATTGAGATTGAAATTGAGTTGGCAAAGAAAGAGAAAAAAATTCGTTTCAATAAGTAAAAATGATGTCCATTTTTTAGTGCAGATAAAAATGGTGTAAATTAGTCAGACAGAAATTTCCGAATTACGACATTTATGAGGAAGAAAGGGCCCAGCCAATAGAATCAATCGCATACATTTAGTCGATTTATTCAACTGACAGCTCAAAAAAATATACACGTTTTTATGAGAAGCTTTCCATAAAGTATCCATCGCTTATGGGACGCATAAGAACGTCTGTATTTTATCAGTATTTTATCAAGTTATCAGTTGAAAAGTTGACGTAACGGATGCAACACATTCTACGTTTTGCCCCCTTAACTACATATTTCAAAAACCGTCAGCTGATCAACATTAAAAAAATATTCATAAGATAGTGGCTATTGGTTAAAAAAAATTTGCATATGTGGCATGTTTTTTATGTTTTTTTTTTTTTTCCAAAAAAGTGCATATAAAAGTCAGAGATGAAATTTTTGTAACTTCCGTTACTTTTTGTAGCACTGATAGTTTTTTGCAATTATAGAAATAGGACAGATATGATTTCACTCATAGAAAGATCTTGTTTTTGGCTTTAATTTGGTTTGAAATGTCGTTTAGATCACTCCAATATTGAGGTGATTAAATGTCAAAAAAGGGATTTTTCTAGCTTCTTTGCTCCTATAAGAAATGCTCAAAAACCAGGTTAAGATAATTCTAGGAGATTTAAATGTAAAGATTGGAACTGAAAATTTCTTTGGTATGACAGTGGATTGACAAGCTTCCACAACATGAAATAAGACAATGCATACTGTTATGTAGCCACTTCGTCACCCTGCTGTAATTTCATTTTAACGGCATTTTCTTCCATATAGAAATTGTATGGAAAAAATTGAAAATCATTTAGCGAGTTCTAAATATTGTGAGAAATTTGTATTTAATGTCTAGAAAAATATTCCGTCTGTTGCATTAGAATGCAAAAAATTCGTTTTAAATCGGTAAGTTGGTTCCATTTCAACCGCTTGTCTCCGCCTAGATCTGCAATGCGAGGCAATCATAACCGTGATTTCTTTCCAAAAATGTCTTAGATATCGGTATCTTTCCGTGAAGGAAATAATCAAAAGTAAGCTAATACTGATCGATGACAAAGGCAAAGTTTTGATAAACGAAAAAAAAAAAAACATTTTATTGCAGAGCCTATGATCAATTATAGTATTTGACTAGCTGTAACTACATAATGCAGGTGGCACTTCCTTGTTGAAACTAATTATAACTCATCTAAAGTTCATAATTTTGGCATAAGAAAATCTGATACATGACGTAGCTACTATCGAAGTCTAAAGCCAGCCTTACACGACACAATATTACTCCGCAATACTCAGTACTTCAGTCGAATAATATGGAACATGTAAGGGCTGTACACTGTATAGCACAATAATTTTAAATTGCGCAATATTTTTAGAGTGTTGCTAAAAAATAGATATTTTTTTAATTTTTACTTAATATTCTTCGTTTCCACAACAATGCCTACATAGAATAAGCAAAGAACCGTAGAAATATTGCGCAGTATTGTATGGACGTGTATGGACTACCCTTTTTCACATAATATTTTTGGTCGGCATTATAACGGTAACATGGCTATTTTTTTTTATCAATTATTCATTGGGAGAACATTAATCACTGGCTTCTTGGTTAAAACAAGGGAATGACAACAGAAAAAGTCTTTCAGTTCATAGACATTCAAAATCATTAAACGTAAAAAAACGTGAATCCTGTATCCTGTTGCAGCAAATAAAAAAAAAATGTTTTCAAAGCAGAGGGACAACGAAAAATAGTTCTTCCGAAGTTGTCAAAGTTGCTACACAAAAGTGAGATTTCAATGAAAACTGTCTTGATACGGTATGAATTTTTACTTCAATTACCCTTGTTTCTAGCAAAAGAATCCTTCTCATAAGAGTTTTTTTACCCTAAATCCCTACGCCTGATAGATAACTTAACTTTTGAGGGTCATAAAACACATTTCAAAAGACTATAAAAGCCCAATAGGTCTATTTCCATTCATCAGACTCAGTCTAGCCACTTAAGTAAAAGCTTAATACCAAGTCAATTAATAAATTCCCAACAACTAAAACCCAGGGGTTCAACAAAAATGTATTTAGGTACTAATTAGAAACGTCAACTAACACTTTGTTTTATTACACATCGTATTGGAAATATTAATGATTATTAAAGTCGCCAGGATATAAGATAAACTACGACGCACGATTTCATGACCTCCCACACTAACGAAGCAATACATTTATTTCCACTTTCCACACCAATACTTGATGTATAATTTATAACCAACCCTCTTTACAACACGAAGGACAACAACTACAACAATAACAACTTAACAACTATTTCTATCTTTTTATACACATTCATGAAAATTCCAACTAAAAATAAAAATACAAAAAAAAAAAATGAAAAACAATCCTCTCCCGACTTTTCCGTCCCTGGTCATAAAATAAAAATCAACCATTAAGAACGTGACATTTTGCGTTAGCTTTTATTTTATTGTGCATAACTAATACAGTCAAAGTCACACACTGTTGAGGTTTTTTTTTTATTATTCTTTTGTTTTAACTTATCTTTGGTCCTTTTTGTTGTTTTTATTTTTGCTTTTAAAATCTCTTGCACACAACCACTCAAAAAAGGGACGTTAAGATGACACTTTTTCTAAAAGTAGTTTTTACAATAATGCCTACATAGATATTATTATTCCGTCGCTAAATGATACACGATCGATGTTCATAGTTTTAAACTTGGATACCATTAAAAATAGTGATGTCACGCATTGAGTTCAATTTTGTTTTTGTTGTCATTTAATTAGTTTGATTAAGAAGGTTGAAGAGATTGATAAGGTAGGTACAAGAAAAAGAAGAAAAAATTGTTTCCATTTATGGAAAATGCAATTAGATTAAAAAAAAATCTTTGCTGGATTTTAAGCAATCTTACTACTGTAAAAACTTTAACTTTGGTAAAAATCTAGTCTTAAAAGTGCATCTTGTCAAACAATTGTAAATGAAAATAATCTTGTTTTTTAAATTGTAATGCAATTTATAATTATATTAAATATTATTAAGAAAATATGGTTGCATAGAAATAATTAGAAACAGGAGATTTCATTTCACATTGTTGCATTGAAATGTTTATAATTGAAGAATCAATTAACCTTTTTTGAAAATTTTTAGTTTTAAAATGTTGTCATTCGAGTAGATATATATTTTTTAAATTTTCCCTTCACATATATTGAAAAACAATCAGGAAAATGTCGTGAAACGAATTTGTCGTTCAATTAAAAAAAAAAATTTGAAATGCTTAAATTTAAAAAAAAAAATAGTTAACACAATTTTTTGAGTTATATTCTATCGTCAAAAATGATGTTTTTACAAATCAGGCCATCAGAGCCATAGTAACTGATTTTATTCATTTTAATTGAAAAAGACAAAAACTAATGTTTACTAATAACAATATTTCGTTCTTTTTTCAAAATGATATTTCTATGGATAAGTAATGCAAATGTTAAAACTAATTTTTGTTAATATAAATAAAGTTATCAGCTAATTAATTATTTATAAATAAAAGTTGATTAAAAAAAAGAGCTTTTAATGGACATGGTTGCATTGAAGTGCTTGCAACTGAAAAGTAAATCAATGGATTTTAAATTGTATAGTTTTAAAATGTTGTCATTTGAGTTCAGAAATATATTTTATATTTTTGTTTCACATAGATTAAAGAACAAACAGGAAAATGGCGATAAACGAATTTGTCGTTCAATTAAAAATTTACGAGCTTGGCACGGTTGTTTAAAATGCTTAAATTAAAAAAAAATAATCAAAAATATATTTTAGCTATTGAAAATAATGTTACTACAAATATTCAGTTATGTATAAATAAAAGAAATGTGTTGGATGGTTGCAAGGGAATAATAAAAAAAAAAAAAACAGATTTGATCTGACATGGTTGCATCAAATTGAAACTCCAAAAAAGTTAAGACTCCAATACCAATTTTTATTTTTTAACCGACTTAAAAAAGGAGGAGGTTATCAATTCTACAGTTTTTTTTTGTATGTTTGTTACCTCATAACTTTTGACTAGGTGGATCAATTTTAACGATTCTTATTTTGTATTTGAAAGCTAGTCCCCATTCCAATCTGGCTCAGTCTTAAATTTGAAGTATGTTGTTTTTCTTTTGAAAGGTATTATTTTTATTGACTTGCCGACAAAAGAAATTGAGTATAGTAAGAGCGCTTGTACACTGGGATACGTGGAATGTAACTGGTATTATGCTGAAAACGAATGTAATGATTTTTAATATATTGGACTTAGGCTTATCCTGCATTGTAGTGAAGATCTATTCTTTTGCTGAAAAATGCTATTATCAAAAATATTCAGGTATTACTTTTTTTCAAATGTTGGTATTCAATAATACTTTAAAATACTTTACTATCGGATGTTTTTTTAACTTAACAATAAGATTTTTGTAAGCAAAAAAATGGTTAAAATTTTATAAAATAAACTATGCCAACAATTTTCCAGATCTGTTTTCAATAATATTTTTTAAGGAAACCGTCGAACAACATCTTTTTATAAACTTTTAAGTCATCTGCGTTAGCGTTAATAGGGACGAGCTATTCAGAGCCATGTCATATATTGACAAAAGGTTTGAGACAGGTATCATGCAACGTTTTTAACATCGTGCTTGAAGCAATTATTGTGTGCAAGTCAGAAGTTAACACCAGGGGTACAATTCCTTACGTTGATAAATGCCATCATTGGGAGAACGAATGGAACTGTCAATAGGGGGGTTCACATTGACTAACTTACCGGACGGCTAAATGACAGCTCTATCCCTGGGCAAATAACAAAATCACTTGAAAACCATCCGATCCGGCCATTTTGACAGCTCGTCGTCTGGTCTGTCAATGTGAATCCCCCGCAATGAAGCATAAGAAGTATTCAAACGGAGGCAGCAAATATGGGTTTGGCAGTTAATGAGACAAAACAAAGTATTTATATGCTGTCATCAAAAAGAGAGACCAAACTCCATTGATTTGATTCCCTGGAATCCACTATTACACCGCACCAACGTCATCATAGTGAAAAGATCAAACGAAGAATCAAATTTACCTACCGCTATTTCCTTAACGGATTTAAGTAATTTAAATGCTGATTTGGGCAGAGACGTGGACACTGCGAGTTTGGTTTGAAAATCAGCTAGTTTGCTTTGAAGAAAAAAACTTTCTTTGAGCGATATTAAGTCCACTGGGGAGGGGTAGAAAATGAAGATGAAGATACAATCACGAACTCTACGGGCTTTATAGTGACATCGACCTTTTCAAAAAGCTGAAAATAAAGTAATTGGCTAGGCTAACAACGCACCAGTCTGACAAATCTTCGCATCTAACATCGATGGGCGATGCGACGTAACAAAAAAGTCCTCATCTTCGATTGTGCAATAAAGTGGTGGAAGATCTCTGCCAATTTTGGTGTACGAAGCTACTACTAGCAAGAAAACGGGATAGTTGAAGACGTTTGTTGGTTGAGGTCGAGATCCATTGTAAATTGTAAGCGCCATCTTAAGTAAGCAAGTAAGAGAGAAGCGAAGACAGAACGGAGCCATAATTTATTTTGAGGGTTTGAGACTTCAACTCATACAATCCAATTTATATTGAACATGCTGAAAGTTAGTTTCTTATTAAAGAAAAGATGTATCCCTTACAAAGTCCAACTGATTCAGCAATTTATAGACAAACAAGAACAACCATCTGCTTTGTTATCGCCTCTTACTATGGACTTGTTCAAGCTGCTGAAAGTTGGAAACATTATTTAGGTCAACGAACGGTTGGCTCTACAGATTTATGTTTGTCGATTAGTTGTTAGCTTAAATTATTGATGACATTGACTTTAAACTTGGTCAACCTTTGGTTTTAGCAGGTTTTAGTCTGGTAATCGTATTATCAGTTGCCTTGGCGATAACAATCCGATGCATCCGAGCTGCAACTTGAAGTTGGATTTCTTTAAGTTCCCTGAAATATCGAATATCGTACATCTTTCTAATAAATTCATAACTAAATGAAAATAATTAATGATTGTTTATTTTATTTTGTTTTATAAAACGAACACTTGTATAAGAACCACTCTGTACATGCGCCAAGTTATATGTAGGTTATTCCTTTTTATTTTCCATTTGAAGGTCCCTATTTCTTTTCATAAATATAACAACTAAAAAAAACAACTTAAATTACTGGGGTAGGTATATCAAGTTCTTATTTATAAATTTATGAGTTACTAGTATTAATCAGCAAATGATTTCAATAAACTGAAAACAATAAATTAATAAAACATATTAATATTTCTTTAAAATTCATTATGTACTTAGGAGTACACATGTACCTACATTCCTTATGTAGACATCTTTCTTACAGTTCGGGTTCAACTTTCCTTACATATAGGTATTTTTCAAAAGATCTAAACCTATAATCGATTACTATCGACATTAAATTGGCTTGAAAAGAACTATTCTATGAAAAAAAGAAAGAAAAAAACTTAAGTGACATTTTTCTTATAACGTGCGTCAATTTACAGTTTGACACATGCTTATAGTGGTATCTACTATGAAAAACAAAAAAAAAAAAAAAAAAACTCTCACATAAAAGCTACAAAAAATTCCTTGCATAATAAAAATAAGTTTTGATTTTTCAATCCTCTTTACCCCTTCATTTTCATAAGCCAGTGGTTTATAAGTAACTTTTAAAATTTTAAAATTAAAATAAAAAATGATTTTTGTATTCAAATTTTAGCAAAACAAGTGAAAAAATCATTCAACCTATTGCAAAGTTAGGTTAGGTTTAACGATAAAAAGCTTTTTTTTCAATCAAACCTCCCTCAACCTTCTATCCCTCTCGTCTTTCAACATCCCACCATCCCTCCTAAGAGAGAAGAAAAAAAAAAAAACTAAAGCACTATCTCCTCCTGTAAGTATTTTTCTCTCCCAATCACACAACAACCCATACTCTTCTTCTCACATTTTTGTTCGTCTCCCTTCCTTGCATCATTTTCCCAAATCTCTTTTGGAAAGTATTTTGTTCTCCTACATTCGTCGCCGTCTTTTTCCATCATGTCACGATAAAAGTACATCAAAGGTTATGGGGGTAGAAAAATTCTGTTTTTTCTTTTCTCAAGGAAACTAGTTTTTATTAGATGGACAAAAAAATCGGAAAACTATTGATCCTAAATATTTTATAAGATATTTCCCTAAATTCAACGCACATTTACTACGTGCAAAAATTACCAAATTGAATATTTTTTCCTTGAACTAGATTACGGAACATCCTGAAAAATTACAAGAACAAATTTCTTTTTTTTTTTTTTTTTGAAAGGAAAAAATGTCCTTTTTTATTCGCTTACCTAATATAAAAACACGAACTGAAGTGTGGTATATTCAAGGATCCGTGATGTTTGCCTTGTTCGTTTTTCTTTCTTTTAGTCTTGATAATTTTTTGAAATCCTTTTTTCTATGATTTTTTTTGATATTTTTCTTCGTAGTTTATAATTAAAATGTATCTGCGAATTATTTATCCTTCGACGACGTCACGGGGCGGTTTTGGGTTTCAGTTATTTTTTCGAACCGACATTTTGAAAGAGCTTTTTCTTTTCTGTAAGGATTTTTTTTTTGCTTTTTTTCTCGCTTACATATATATAAAATTTAATTTAACACCAAAAAAAAACTCTAAATTTTATAACAACATAAGAGAAAAACTTATTTTAAATTTTAATATTTTCTTCTTATAGAAAAATAAATTTGATATAAATCGATAGAGGTACGTTGAGAAAAAAATTCGAAGAAAAATAATTTTTTCTCGATATCAAAACACCACTCTCTGCAAAAAAAAATTTACAAAAAAAAAATTATTATATCTCACTTTTCAGGGATGAAAAACTTATTTTTTGTTGGTTAGATTGGTTGGAACAGAAATAAAAACGATTTTCGAAATATTAGGATATTTTATCCATGTTTCACTTAAATTTTTGTATAATTTGTGTGAATTAATCAATTATTTTTTTTTTATTATTTTAGAAGTTTCAACAACTCTCAAGGCAGAACAACACACGCAGAGATGAAAGAATTCACTCGCGTTTTGGTCACACGAAAACTAGAAGGCGAATCTGTGAAGTTTTTCCTGAAAATCGATTTCGAAATAATTTGATGGGACAAAAAGTTCATTTTCGTGTATACATGTGTTGGTATGTGTGTGTGAATGAGTAAGCTTGAATTAATTTGTGTTTGTGTAAGTGATTGGTGGGTGTTTTTTTGTTGTTTTAAGTTTAGTTGACGCATGAACATGGTATCATGTGAAGGGAAGCTTTAATGGAGGACCATTTACAATGTACATACTCTACACACATACTACTGTAATCATTTGATGAAGGTTGTTGTCTTTTTTTTTTGTTTTTGTTCTTGATGGAGGGTTGTAATAATTTTTGTAGCGCAGTTATTGTATATGATTGTATGTGAGAGTTGACTAACTATCAATAAATAAAATGACAAGTGTAACGACAATGTGATAAGGACTTTTTTTGTCAATGACTTGAATGGCTTTTTTGTGTGTGAGTGTAGATACTGCTGGAAAATTGGCAGTACAGCTTTTATGCGATTTCGAAACTTGACACATAAACTTAACCGTTGATTTTCGAAACTATTTTTTAATGTTTTTGTTTTCGAGGTTTTTTGAGAATACACGTTTTGTATGTAAAAGTTATAACGAACGAGTCATAAAAAGCAAGATCCACCGAAATATTTTGTTTGACAATTTTGTACTGTCAAAAGCTAAAAATTCCTTCTGTGTGGCGACGGCATGGGGTAATTGGGGCAAATGCATAAAATTGAAGTAAATACTAGCAGTAAAAAGGTTATAGTAAATACTAAAACTACTAGTTAAAGCTGAAACTTATAGAATTTACTTCATAAAGGTTTGTACCAGTTAGTTAAAAATGGTGGTAGAGACTGGATTCATCTTAGTAAATGCTATAAATTTGTCTCACAGTGATAGCTTCATAGATACGTTAATTAAAAAATGCTGTTTTTCATTTTAATGTTTATTACCGTTTTATAATTTTCTTTTTTTGTTACCAGTTCTTGCAATTTGCAATTGTGAAGAGTAAGAAAGTAAATCTTCGAAGGTACGATCATGAAAAAAGTTTGTGAACTAAGACTGGCTATTAACACTTGTAAGCCATTCTTTTGCATTACAAGTAGCTTGAACATTGTTGAAGACATATCCCTTAAAGTTTTTTAATTCCTCTGAGCAGTGAAATCTAACATGATTAAGATTTGTATCTGAAAAACCAATCCTGTGAAGCTGACAATCGTTCTGCGTAATATGAAGAAAACTTACTTGAAACAGACGGTTTATCGACTACAGATTAGTTATGTTTCAAAATGTAAGGATCTGCTTCTCTTCGTACCAACTTGAAAGTTTGTGTCTCCAACATATCTCAAGAAAATGTTCATCTTCTCTTCGCCGTAAATTGGTTCTCCTAATTATTCAGCTTAAAAACCTTCGAATAATTGTTTGATTTCAATTAATTGAAAATAAAATATCTTACCCATAAAAGATTCTCTTAGCCACTCAAAGTTATATTCTTAAAACTAAAACATTTTGAAATTCTTATTTCCGGGTATTCTTTGCTCCTTGTAAACTTTTACTAATCAAATATTTCAGAAAGCTGCTATTTTATAATACCTGCTGCAAACCGAAATTACATTGAACATAAACTTTCGACTGTGGATACTGGCTCCGACATGAGAATGTTTTTATTAGCAAATGTTCAAGTTGCTTTTCAGCAACTTGAAAAATTTGCAGTAAATACTATGATATAACGACGTTCGTACTAGTTTTTTTGCATACCAATATTTACTATAAAAATTCATAACTAGTAAATACTTTTCTTCTAGTAAATACTGCTTTTTCAGCATTTACTATGTCTTTTTTGCATAAGTATGGAAAGTAGTAAATACTATGAAAATCTACTAGTAATAGCATTTGCTACCGTTTATACATACGACTCATTGTCTTCTTTCACTTCTCATTTGCAATTCTTGTAAGCTCGGTGGAAATGCATTCTTGCAGTGGCCGCTTGGCCTATCAATTTAATATCATTAATTCAAAGCTCTTAAATCAATGGATACCAATGTGAGCAATATAATGGAAATTTTCGATATAACGGTAGCTCCTTCTAGCTGAATAAAGTAAAGAACCCAGAAATGCTAAAAAAAGATAGTAAACAAAAATGTTGTTGGCAAACATACCTTTTCTTGAAAGCTCAAATAATTTCATAAAAGAACGAAGCTTCTGAAAAAGGTTGAAAACTTGGTGTATTCCTATTCATCCAGACAAATTTTGCCATAAAAAGTTTATACTTGAATAAATTTACCTTCTTTAAGCTTTTATATTAAATCACTGAGTGCCAAAAGTTTTAACTAGATGGCGATGTTCTGTATTTTTAAATATGAGTTGTATGATGTGAATTATGTACATGTTTTCTCGCATGAAATTTTTTCAGACAAATTCTAGAAGTGTAATTCGTCGGAACAAAAAATTTGATTGAAAAGGTTGTTTTCAATAGAATTTTTTTTTAGTGAAAAAACACAATTAATGTACACACTTTTCTACAAAAAAAAGTGACCCCACTAACTTCCATTTAATGCGTCAATAGAAAAAAAAAAATAACTTGACTTGACATTATTTAACATCGAACTTGAATATTTATGATTCTAGCTCTTTTATGACACAGACAAAGTTGAACGAAAAAAAAGTATGTACTAATGAATTTCAGGTCACTCATTTACCTTGCACTAGTTTTTATAAACAAAAGAGAAAACAAAATAAGTTCTTTATAGTGAATAATCTATATAACTATAATTTAATGATGATGCTTTTAAAACTTTGCCACAAAATAAAAGTTGCACAGTTCAAAGGTGGTGCCAAGTGTCTTACACCTGACACTATTTTATGAAAACATGCACTTGCATATTGTATGCTTAATAAATTTTATATTTGTTGGTAACAGTAGGTTCAAAAATACAAATGTCTTAAACTAAAGACATAGGTAACCGAATGCGTTGTAAGGACTTGCTTTTACTAATATCATAAAAATTAGAATCATCTATACGAAGAACTATATGAGAGGCACATTATGTATGTACTAATACAATTGTTCATGTAGTATCTAGGTTAATATTTGTTTTGGAGAAATTTATAACTCAAAATACCTACCTATAAAGAAAGCAAAAACCAAAAAAAATTTTTTTTCAGAAGTTGGTTACCATAAAAAGTTCAATTCCTTTCATACTTGCGATATATGTTGCATAACAAGTATGCATTCGTACGTTGCGTTGGTAGAGAATGTAATTAGAAGTTGGTCTGCTATTCTTTATGTCTTTCTGTTTAAAAAGCCTCAACGGGTGGGTTCATTTACTTCAAACTTGGTCCAGGTGCGTTTTTAAAATATCCATTCTTAGACCAAAAATTACGGTTACTATATCGGGGTTTTAGAAAAAAACTTATTTTGCTCAAAAACAGCTGCTAGGATTTTGTTGAAACAAATCATAATCATATTTTTTAATAAGGTCTACCTTTTTACGAAAAAGCAATTTTTTAAACCGCTTGGTCGAAGGCCCGTTTCTTTTTTTAATTCTGATTTTCTCTTAAGTGCCGTGTGCCGTTGTCGTCGTTGGCGTTAGAAATTTATAAACACGATAACTTTTGTAAGAGTCAAGATAATTAGAATCTGTAAACGCCAAAAGTTGAGGATCACCTGAACTCAAGGTAATTCAGACATTTTGAATTGTCCAAAAATGTCGCTATTAAATGCGGTGTAGGTAGGTACTACAAATTTAATTTTTTTTAAATTGTTCATGCTACTGATTTTTAAAATAATGGATGTATCCAAAGACCGTAATGCATAATTCTCAAAAGTTTTGGTAAAAATCAATTTGACACATTTTTGTAAAAAAAATTCTTGCAACAGAACGGAAAAGTTTGGGATTTCCAATGTAATTCATATTTTGTTTATTTTTTAGTTTTTTTTTTTTAATCTTTTGAACATAGTTAAAAAAAAACTTTTTAGAAAATTATTTTTTTTAGAAGACATCTAATCAAAAAGTCTAATCAAAATCTTGGAACCGATTTCGAAAAACTTGTAATAGCTAAAAACCGTTTCATCGGAAGGAATCCTTCAAAGCGAGATCCACATTCAAAAACAACTTTGTACAACAAAAAAAATCTTATGTACAAAATTTTTAAAAAAAGAAAAAATGAAATGAAGCCCCAAATTGTTTTTCAAAATCAAATGAAACTAAACTCCAAAATTAGTGTTGGGTTTTTATTTCATGTGGGCTTTATTTCCTAAAAAAATTAAATACAGCAGAAAAAAAATTAATAACAACACAAAATTTGAGAACTTTCTTTGTTGTTGTGTTGCCTGTTTTTTTTTTGTTTGGCCTGATTTCGCAGAGCCCATAAAATTTTAAGATATTAGTTTTTACCAAAATTTTTGAGATACCTCCATTATTTTGACAATCAGTAGGTACTATTTTTTATTGGAGCATTTAAGAAAATACGAAAATCTTGTATTAGTCGCCATATAAAAGACACTTTAGATGAAAGAGCTAGTTCGTGCGACCCAGCCGTGCATTTTGTTTTAAGAAAATTTGTTTGTTGTTGAAAAGTAAATATAAAATCATTTGAAAAGGTCGGATCAAAAATTTGGTATACGCACCGTATACCAACATTTTTGATGGGACCTTTTAGTTTTTTAGAATGATCTTTTTAAAAATTAAACAATTTCTTATAGGTGTGTCTGGATTTCAAAAATACAAGGTTGAGTTTTAGTAATACGAGTAATGTTTATTTTGTTTGTGAACATTTAATAAAAAATACTCGTAAACGCATTATTTGTTCCTAATACTAAAAAGTAAATTTAATAAAACAAAAAAAGTAACAGTGTCATAGAATTGTCGAAATGATTTCCGTTTCTAAGATCGCATAATATACCCTTATGGTAAATTATATATAAACACTATCTTCGTCCTTCGAACAACTACATTGTATGTGTTTGTGTTTGTTTTTGTTAGATGCGGCCAATTAGTTATAGAATGTGTAAAGTAGATGCCGCCACTATTATGCCTTAGCTAAGCCTCAAGTGATTGTGAACTTTCTCTTTATGTGTATGATGTTGTGTCCTTTTGAGTAAAATACATATACATACATCAAAAACGCATCTCAAAGAAAATTTCAGTATTTTTTTTTTATTTCTAGGGCATTCTACACCCTCGAGTGTATTTATATGAATTTTTTAAAACATACGCAATGCAACATTGGGTGAAAAGAACAAGAAGATGTCCGCTATTAAAGAATCGAGGTCAAATGTGGTAGTCTAGGCGTCGAGCCAGGACACTTTATGCTATAAATGGACTTTAGTCTTTCATCTGTTTTTTTTTTTTCAATAATCTAGGCATTATTTTCTTCGAGAAGAGTTTTTTTTTGCGTAAGCATTTTTATACTGAAGCTGTCGGATACATAATTGAAGATATGCAAAAAGATGAATTTTTGAATGTTTGATAGTTAAATCTATACATATATTCAGGAATATAAGTAAACAGTGTGTTAGTAAAAAGTGAAAACTAACTTTTGAAAAGATTTCACTACCGCTTACTCGTGTTTATGGAAGTACACAATAAGACTCTATCCTTAACAAGAAAATAACTTGGTAGGAGAAGGTATCACTGCTAATGAAGATGAATAGTAGGTAAGACGAATAAAAAAGAAACTAAAAAATATGGCCTCTAGATTTTGCCAAGACAAAGCGATTGCCGTAAGTCTTACGAAAAAATTAAATATCCAGGTTCGCTCATAGATGTACCAAATTCGTCTATCTTCAACAATTACTTAAGGTAGGTAAATGATAATTTTATTTAATATATTCTTTTGTTACTCCGCACCAACTATCATACCCAAGTAAGGACTTAATTCCTGCGGACTTATCTTAATTTGAAATAACTTTGAAAAATTAAGCACCAGTGGACATTCTTAAATCCTAAAAACTCCATCAATCATTTTTTTGCAGATTCACCCATTAAGAGCCTTTAAGCTAGAAATTTATCACTTCATCTGAACAGCAGAAAATTAATAAACCTTCCTTTTAATACCTAACTGGCTGTCTCTTGGCTATTCCTGGCGCTCCTTTTTTTTTTTAAATTTATTGCCTACCTAACATCTGAATGACCATAAAATTATCATCTTTCCTCATTCTCTTTGTTCGACACCTAGTATCGATTATTACTAATTCTCAAACCTTCTTATGTACAAAACTCGTGTATAAAGTTTAGCTCCACACAACATATCCTTTAGCCCCCGACTGTGAAAAACTGACAGTTAGAGCACGCACAGTGTGCGCTTTCTGAATTTACGATATTGTTTCTTCAAGCCCTTGTGTTGCTCCATCGGGGTTTTGAGTTCGAGGGATATGTTTAGATGTTCGTGACGTGTACATTATTATGGAAAAAGAGAGAGAGAGTGAGAGAGAGAGAAGATAGAGAGGGAGAAAGAACAAACGATATGCTGTGAAAATATTATTTAAAGCAAAAACTTTTAACCTGAGAATGTTGTGTCAATAACTCAACACTCGAGCAATGTGTTTACAAACTTTGGGCTATTAAGTCGCAAAAACGAAGGATGTGCTTTGTACATTTGGGGGCTTGCTGCCTCTGCATGGTATGTGATGGTGGCCTGCCTACAAATGTCCTGTGGATTTATGTTTGGCCCATGCGAGGGCTGGCACGTGGTGGGTGAGACAAAAAGGGTAAAATTGCTCCCTTTTGGCAATATTTTATACATTTTTTTTTTATTTCTTATATCTGACCATATCGAATAAATCCAAAAAATAAAAAAAAAATCAGTCAAAAGGGGAACCAAAGCAAGGGCATTAAGTTGATAAAAACAAAAAAAAAAAAAACGTCGCAACTTTTTTGTGTACATAACTCTTTATTGAATTTGTTTGGTGACAGTTTGTGACCCCTATGCTTTCAAAAAACCCACACACACAAATTCGCAATCGAAAAAAAAAGTAAAAATGAGATAGAGAATGAAGCAATGTTCTGTGTAGGATGATAAAGGACCTTGGGGATCATTTTTTTGTATTTTTATTTATTTTTTTGAAATATGTTTTTTCCATGACTTCATTCAATTGTGTTTTTTTTTCGGTTGCCGGTCGCTATGCTGTTGTTTCGTTTAGCTGGGTGCGCTACTTTAACTTTTATACTCCTATTGATGCTGCAGAATGGTAGTCTGTGTAGTGTATGGCTAACAACAAGCGGCTGGTGGATCAACAGTTTTCCACTGATTTATTGCACACAGAGGGTGGTCCAGAAGAGCAGATTCTATTGACTTACATAAAAAATAGGATGTCACATTCGGAACCAAAAATTATACAACGACAAAAACGGTCTTAAAAAAATATTTCATTTTGAAAAATGATTTTTAGTTTGAAAAGTTGATTTTTAAGAATTTTCATCAGTAAAAACCATCAGTAAAGAATTTCTTTTGGATAATGTTATATGTTGAACAAATATTTGACACATGAAACTGATACCAATCGTTGGTAAATCAATTGAAATATTTTTTTTTGCCAAAAAAATAATCCCAGAAAAGAATATTTTTTTGTAAAAAAAGCATTAAGAACGGACGTGACGGAAAAAGTAGCCAAACTTTTAACTTTATCGATAACGGGTTCGTTGACGGAACGGACGCAATGGATTCTAAAGGTTGGCCCCTAAACTTTATCCTCGACGAGTTCGTTGACGAAGCGGATGCGACGGATTCTCTGTTCTCTGTAGTTGATATTGTCAGAGCATATGCCTTCATCGGACCAATTTGACGTAGGAAATGTTCTTCCCTAAACAATCAAATTAATTTTATTCTACACTGCATTTAATTTTATTGTGGCAAATTAGATTTTCAAAAATCAGATACATTAATAGTAAACAGCTTTTCGACCGATACTTTTCGATATCAACTGTTTTATATTTTGTATATTCCCATAAAAGAAAACGTATGGCAATTGCTTCTCCATGGATGATTTGGTTTCGATATAAATTAATCCAACTCTGCCCTAACCCTCCCCCCAAACACACAAACACTCACTGTTGGCTACTGGTATAACAAAATCTCCTGTTTCCGGCTGTCTCCACTTTATTTTCATCCTTTTCCTCTTCCTTTATTTTAACATAATTTATTACCAGAGGTAATGGCCAAATGGAGTTCTATTCAGGATCAGTAAAGCGTGTGTCCCTGTCATGTTACCTTTTTGTTAACCAGTTGCAATCGTAATTCGTATATAGTATATTATGGTTCTTGTTGTCCAAAAGCTGTTGTTGTTGTTGTTGCATTTTGGTTGTTGATTCAATCCGATATGATATTGGTAAAATTAATGCATTCATTCCATTGAACAAGATAATCGTTTTAAGGCAAAGCAACAATCTGGATTTCATTACAGAGGTCAAAAATACAAATAGTATACACAAATATAGGTACGAACAACAACAACAATAATAATAATTATATTGTATATCGTTTGTGTAAATATTATATGTCCTTCGGAAGGATATTCACAAGTTGCAAAGGGAATCCTTTTGGCATCGACATCGATATGAGGTGACAAAATTGTAAAACACGATTATTCGCACATCTTAGTTCAAATAACAAAAACAAAATTACAAAGTCCTTGAGAATTATGTCCGATGCATATCAATATGCATGCATAGGCATATACATTTAAGCTATAAGGAATGCCATCAAACTATTGCAATTGACGCTTGAATTGTCCTTCCTGACACACCTGACTGCACTCGACTAAGTCTTCTATCCTCACCATCAAAATCAATAAAATCAAGTCCACTCAGGTGGCACTAAATTGGATCCTTGTTATATCTATCAGCCTTCCTTGATTTTGCCTGGACTATACCTTTCGAATGGTGTAGCGCATCAATATCGTCCTTCCTATAAATATGTTAATAAAGAAAACAACACACAGCATCATCAGCCATAAGGGAACAGAAGCATCATCATCATCATCATCATCATCATCAACAGCAGCAGCAAGCAGGATTGCCATATCACAAAGAGTGAAGGCAAGAGTGCATCAAGGATCGATATTATAGAAAGAGGACAAGCATCGAGGCGAGGCCTTTGTCAGAATTTTACCGAACAGATACGAAAATTCAATTATTCAAAAAATTTGCATAATTTCAAGATTCCCTTCAGATATCCTGGTTCATGCCAATCGAGATACAAACAGAGCAGTTGCCGAGCGAATTAATTTTACATTGTTTTTGGATATAGTGCTTTTATAGGTTTTATTTATGTGTGTGTGTGAATATTGAAAGGATATTTTGTAAATATTATGATGATGTAAAGGCATATTGAGGCCATAACACTGAAACTGATGCGATCTCTGAGTGTCAGTAAAGTTGACGTATTGGTTATGGGTATGACCCTGGACGCATTGCTCAGCAGGCATCTGAATTCTGAATATTATGTACATATGAATGTAAGGGAAAATATTTTATCAATTTTAATGAAATGTCCTTTGCGCTATTCAGGAATGATGGCATCAGGATATACATACCTATCAACCTACATGGTACCTACATAATATAGAGAGTAAATACCTGGAAAGTGATTTAAACATTTAATGTTTGTTGTGTATACAAGAGTGGACTCATATATTGAAATATGAAAGAGAGAGAAGATATGTGTATGCATGATTTGTGACTATAGTTTAAATTTAACCAAAATAAAGTCGACATAAGAATAAACTTCAGGGTTAATGCACTTTTTTTGTTATGGTAGTGGAAAGGTTAGTTAACAAGCGTCCGTCGATTACTTGCATGTGAATCGATTTTTAGGTACTGATTCATTTGCTTACAAAAAAGAGGTAGGCAAACCCAAACAAAATGTATTATTGACAGAGCATGACAAACTAAAGAGGTGCAATTTTAAATTATAAAATATATATATTTTTCTTACTGCGTTTGCATTTTGTGTACATTGTTGCTGTACAGAGTAGAGAGTACAGAGTACAGAGTAGAAAGTTGAGAATATATAGTAAAGAGTACAGAGTTTAGAGTACAGAGTACAGACCACAGAGTACAGAGTACAAAGTACTGAGTACAGAGTACAATGTGTAGAGTACAGAATACAGAGTACAGAGTTTAGTATATAGAGTACAGAGTACAGAGTACAGAGTACAGAAATTGAAATTGCAAATGTCTCTGATTCAACACTCCCTCACTGCACAACTGGTGTACAGCTGCTGTTGCTGCAAATGAAGACAGTGTTTATACTGACCCTCACAAAAGTGATAGATTTATTGTTGCCGATCATGATTATGTTGCTGCAAATGGTGTTGCTGGAAATGGTTAAGCAGTAGGTGATGTTGCTGCGAATATTGTTCCTGTGAACTTTGTTGAGGCGAATTGAACTGAAAAGGTTATTGATGAGAATTCAACTGATAAGGTTGTTGTTACAAATAATTTTGTTGGGGAAGATGTTGTTGTTGAAGATACTGCTGTGGATGATGTTGCTGTGGAAGATGATACTGTGGAAGATGTTGCTGTTGTAGATGTTGCTATCGAAGATGTTGCTGCCCAAGATGTTGCTGCCAAAAATATTGCTAAAGAAATTGATGAAGGAGAAGCTATTCCTCTAAAAGGTACTGTTGTTGGTATTGATTTAGAGGCCAGTGAATCTATGTTAGAAGGAATATTTGTTGTAAAGAAACTTAAATGGTTCCATATCTCAAGCTTTGGGATTTCATTCTAGCATTCTAAAGTAGTTTGAACAGTACCTCTAAAACAGAACGCAGTGTGTAAGG
Source organism: Meliscaeva auricollis (assembly GCA_948107695.1). Taxonomy (NCBI): domain Eukaryota; kingdom Metazoa; phylum Arthropoda; class Insecta; order Diptera; family Syrphidae; genus Meliscaeva; species Meliscaeva auricollis. The sequence goes on from OX403618.1 coordinate 8,251,884, forward strand.
ATTGGCGGAAAATTATCAAACAAAATTTACAATTATTCGGAAGTTAGCGAGAGATGTCTTATGCTCTCATATAAATAAATTTATTAAAAAACAAAAAAGACGAGTCATTTATAGTCTCTAAAACACTGTCTTAAGATTTCCATAATTTTGCGTATACGATAACCATCATCCAATGTACAAAATTTTCATATAAATCCATGTAACATGCATTTTTTCAAACGCTAAAAAGTCCAAAAAGCATCACTCTAAACACCATTTTCTGAGTATTTGCAGGGAGTGATTATTCAAGTCTAGCATTAAGAAGAATTATGTATTGGCTAGAAATGTCTTTATTACATCGTTCAGCTTTCGGCTTAATAAACAAAATCGAGTGCTTCTGTGTTTCCTCTTCAAAATAACCTCTGATGAGACCCCAAAGACTTTTGGAGTCGTCGTGTATTTCTCTCCGTTAAATCTAAAATCTGAAAAATCTTCCCAACCATCAAAAACTCTATGATTTATGCAATAAACATTTCAACTTCTTTAATATATCATCTGATCCTAACACAACTTTAAACCATCCATTACGAAATTTGTTGCAATCTGGTGTAAAGCATTAAAAAACCCTTTTCAAGATTTCATCTCTAGCAACCACCTTTAACATTTTGCTTATCCCTTAAATCCAGAACGAAAAATCGAAATCAATTTAAGATTTCTCTGGCTGGTATACTAAGCCGCCCAAGGCCCCAAGGATTATATATAAGGTTTCGCAGCATTTTAAAGCAAACAGCCATTCTTGAAAAAAAGGATGGCGAAGGTCGATATGATGCGGTACCTTAAACAAACGTATGTATATCGAACTGCGTGCTAAGGTCCCATCAATCTTGGCTAGTAAAATAAAATAGAAAAAAAAAAAACAATCAAGGTCTGTTATATAGCCTCTTCCCGCACCAAAAAAAAAGGAATTTTTCAACTATGACTCACAGAATCAATCCATAAACTCAGCTGAAGGCTTATTTCACAGAACAATCTTTTCTTTCTTAAATTGTTTATTTTTTTTCCTTCTTTTTGTTTTTCTTCAACCAACAAAAGGACATGGGGTAGATTTATAGATGAATGTGTATAAAGGATACCAAAAACCAACAAAACACATATCGCCTCACCATATTACGTTTTTCCAATAATAATTCTTTCATTTTTCTAACTTGTGTGTACTTCAAGGATTTCATCGTAGTCGGTCGTCGTCGCACAGTCTTCGATGTCATCCCTTTCTACATTTGCCCTTCTTAATGGAATGGGTGAGTGGGTATGGGAGGTGTATATGAAGCCCTCTGCCTGCGGTCTGCACTCTTTCAAGCCATCATCATCGACACTGTATTGAAAAAAGGAGACTGCCAAAGGATAATACCCACTATGTGCTGTTTGGCCAGGCATCAAAGGGGCTACATTGTACGAGTACATATTGGCACAAACAATATTTCACCGCAAGGATCATAAATCTCCGGCATCAGAATCAATATTTTCCCAACAACTGAAAGAGCCCACAGACTTTGTATCCATACCTACCGCCATCGCCATCGTCCGCCCTCGTAGTTGCTCGTAGCTCGTTTAGCTGCAAGTCTCAGAGAGTCAGAGTCCTGTCCTGACTCGGAATCAGTTTAAGAGCAACACACACACAAGAGAGAGAGTAGTGCGGTAACGTTTTTCTGACCAGAACGTAATCCTTCTGCTAATCCCTAAGTCCTTATCCATATATAATACCGAGGATGACTGTGTGACTGATCTGGGCCGGGGTTGCAAGGCTTGAGTAAACGCGTTATTTTGTTTGCATCCTTACCTTACCTGACTGGGCTCTCTTTCTATAGGCCAGATATATAGGGGGCAGGAGAGCTTATCTCTAGAGATGAACGAGTTGTAGATGTACGAGTATCAACTGTAGAGTATTGAACTTATTTATGGCAGTGAATGAAAGAGGATTACACAGACGGAAGGAATATGCGGCAAACTGTTTTGGATTCGACTTTACGAGTTTGAGTTTCTGTTTCAATTTCGGTTAAAAACCGCGCCAAAGCTTTCAGCTGATTTACTTCGAAAGTGAGTTTGGTTGTGAGTTCTTTTTGTACGTTTGGATTGCTTTTTTTAAGGAGAATTTACTGTTCTTTATGTATCATTCGAACGATAAAACTCCTTCCTACACTATACTATAGGCATCATGGAAAGTGTAACTGAATGTGGTGTTCAAGTACCTACCGAGAGTGCGAGAAAAAAGATACTGACTAAGAGTAGGTATATATGCTTGACAGAAGATTGATGTGAATAGATGTGTTTTGAGGGCTTCCGAAGAGATGTAATTGATGTTTAAAAGGTCTTTTAGGATGCTTACAATGATTATGAATGGAAAGAAATACGAATGGCTGTGATCAGGCAATTTATTGCGATGTTTTGAGTTGATGTTGAGTTTTTTTTATTTCGTAAGAAGGACATGCGGATGGTATTGGTTGGAATGTTGAACAGCTTTTGAATTGATATTGAGTTTTGTTGGTAAAGTTCAATGTACTTAGGAGTAGTTTTTAGTACTTCATAGAATTGACCTTTAGAAAAGAGTGATTCCCATCACATTTTTGGAATTGCCAAATAATTCTATATTCTCGAAGAAATTAAGCTCATCTATGGCTTGACTACAGCTTAGTTAGGTCATGATAGAATTTGACAGCTGCAAATAAATTAAGAAGAACCATGAAGATTGACTAGAAACTACGGAGACAACCAAATATATGAAACACTTAAGTGCCGTAATCAAAAATTAATGTTTTAAATGAGTTTTCCACTAGGAAATGGTCTGGCTTGCATGTTCTTCAATTCGTTTTGTTACATCTTCAGGCCTTTTGAGGTCGACTCTGTCTGTGTGTGATAACTACTTAAACTCCTACAAACCGCATATAGTTGAATTAAAAGGATTTTTCATAGTTATTTTAGTACTGCATTTATATGTTTATATTAGACAATACCACTGATACCAGAAGTTGACTTTTACCCCCCATTTTGGTGGAGGTTTTACTGGCAGCGGTGATACATAAAACGTCTGGGACCCCAAAATTCTCAACCAGAATGGAAATAACTTTAGTTTAGGTATATGTTGTAAGAATGTATTATATTCTAACTGTAGTGTATAAACAACATGATTTTAACAGCATGAATAATCATGCTCGGTCTTATGTAAATATATGGTAACTAAGAATCAAATGAGTCCATCACATTGTTTTAAATGAAAGTATGTTTTTTTTTAGGTGGAGGAAATATACAGAATCAATGTTAAAAATCTCAGGAAAAAAACAAACTTTTACCAAAAATATTTTTCAGGTCTATCTAGATTCCTTGTTCTTGTTTCAAATGAAACGCTCTTACCGAATTTCACGAGGGTATCATCTTTTTTTCATGGATTTTGGCGCCAAAAACTACCCTTCCATCCAAGAAAGTTTTTGCCAAGTTTCATGAGGTCAACAACTATTTTTTTTTTTTGCATTGATTTTGTGTACTAATTTACTCGTACTTATGCCCTCTGTTATGATATTGGCGTTAAAGTGGCCAAAATCAATCTTAACGTCGAACTTAGGGTATCCATCATCTTCTCAAGAAGTCCACAGAATGTTTCCTAATTCGCTTTATCTTTCTTTTTGTGGGGAAATGGGGGACAGATCAACGTGATGCTTTCAAAATTGGTCCTCATGCGAAATTAGAAAAAAAGGTGCTTACTTACACATTTAAAGTTAATGAATTTTCTTGCCCAAGTCTGCTTCTTACCACAAAACCAAATCTGAACAGCAACTGAACTAAAAAGAAACTTGACGAAAAAATTGACTTTTAGAAAACAGCTTGTGGTCGTATTCAAACTTCTTCAGTAGTATGAAACCACACTGAAGTTTGCATGGTGCTCTTTCTTTTCTCACTTTATACTTACCACCTAAAATCTAAAAATCCTATACCCAAGCTGATAAATGCTTTCTACAAGTTAAAACACAAAAAAAACCTTACCCCTCATGCCAAACTAAAAACTCCGTAATCGACAAACTGCATGTTCTTAAACCAATCACCTTGTGAATATCACACCGCAAAAGGTATCACAACAAAATAATAAATTTAATGGACCACATTAACCTTCACATTATATACCGACAACCGAAATATTCGAGAGAATCTGTTTTAAGCAAAAACCAACAACCCGTAAACTCATCATATTGATGTGCTTCCGATTTTATTCAACCACATCAAGGTGAAACCCCTTTAACCAAAGATATAATCACAACGAGCAAAGCAGCACACCACTTGAAGTCGTATAACAAATCAATCCCTTCCATTTGGCAGTGACGCCCATCATCCATTACCTTGCCACCCCATCACAGCATCGAATTCCAAAGAAAATGAACGAATGCCAGAAAACGAATATAAGAAGAACCTCTTGTGGCCCTGTTTCGTGCCGCTCTGTTGCCACCTTCTAGCTGGATGGTCCTGTGTTACTGTGCATTCACGAAAAAAAACCGACAGCAGAAGGACGTCAACGACGAAGATGCGAGGATTGAGGACTACTACACGGAGACGACGACGACGGTGATGATGTCGACTTCGTTGAATACTGAGAGAACCGATGACGATGACGAGGACGAAGGAAAAAACGACGAAGACGAATCCTTGAAGGACGAGGTATCTTAACCCAAATTGAGACATCTATTCAGAAAGCAATTTGCAAAATGAAGTAGTTCCCTGCTGCCAGAGCTGAGCATGAATGAAGAAGTTTCGTGCGGAACCATCCTTATTCTTCATCGCATATCCTCCCCAAAACCTACCACCACCACCCGCCCTCTCCACACACCTCCATCACAGCCAGTCGACCTGAATTCGGAATTACTCTTTTGTAAATAAATATGAGCACATCACATACCAACCAACCCCCTGATGATGCCCCCCCCCCCTCACTCCTCCCATTGCTCAACACAAAATTACAACTTAGCACTATTTTCGTTAGGTGAATATAATATAGATCCTCTTCGTCTTCTATGTGAAGAAACATCCTTCAACATTCCACAAAAAACATTAGAATTGAATACTCTTCTCGAAAATAATGTTGTGTGTCTGAATACACTCATTTTTTTTATTCCAACGGAGGCAATTGAGTGATTTAGTGTATTTCACTTGAAACCATTTCAACCGTATCGAAAGCGGCAATAATTTCTGCTCAAGGACATCACCAGGAATGGTCACAGCGTTAGAGAGGGAGAGACGGAACATGGCTGCTGCTGCATTTACATTTCAATTTTCATTTTGGAATGCATCAAGGACTCTTCAATCTTGTCTCGTGTTGAGAGCTCATTGAGCAACAAACAAGCACTATTATCATTTAATCGACATCGAGGAGAAATTCTCTTCGTCCTTTTCAAATGAATAATTTGAAGTCTTTTTCCTTTTCATTTGATGAAAGAAATTTTTGGAAACCCTATTCTGCCCTATGCACCCTACCCTACCCTTCCGCTTCAATCTTTCAGTACCAACAACAACAAAAACAAAAAAATATAAAACAGAAATTCAAGTTCATTCGTCCTTCTGATGGTAAGGAAAGAAATTCCATTAAACGATAATTTGTATTAAGGACACGTTTCAAGTGTTAACCATCTCGCAAAGGATTAGGGACGAACTTCATTATTTTAACTGTCATGACGAAATTTTCTATTTTTTTTTGTGTTGTCGCTCTTGCTCTAATGCTCCATGCTGCTACTTTTGTCTTCATCTGGTCGTGACACTGTCAGTGTTTTTAGATTAAATTATTGATAAGAACCAGAGGCCTTGACAAAAGTCGTGACTGTATAGATTTTTATTTACACTTAAAAAAAAAATTGAAAAGTGTTTTGAATGTTTTTTGAAAGGCAGATAATTATTTTGAATTTTATTTTCTTTTGGGTAAGAAGTTAGAAAAATTACACAGAGTAAAAATGGTTGTGGAACGTATTGACTTCTCATCTCACTTCAAGTTAAAAAGAAAACTTATTTCTTACCCTCTTCTAGCGTACTTCATCATAGTAGCACTTGAAACAATCAAAAACAAAGCTTGAAAAATATTGTGGAACCTATTTGTCTTCTTTTTCACAGGGTCTGAGCTCTAAGCCGAATAAGGGACTATTATTTATTTTGTGCATTATTCTGAACCCCACAGGCGGATCACTAGTTTGAAGCAGATACGTGGGACAGTTATGATCCCCTCGACATCGAAATCATAACAGCGTCGATAAATAAGAATAAGAAGATTCCGGAAACCTAAAATAAAAAAAATTAAAATAAAACTTGCATTCCACAACTAATATATTCGAACAAATTTAACGTAATTGACAAATTTTCAGCGTAAAATTTTTCGTTTTACATTCCACAGCTTATGATTCGATCCAACATTATTTGATCGCTAATTGGTTTTAAAATGGCACTTTAGGATGCTTCCCTTGCCTTCACATCCTCAAAAAGTTATAAAATTACCGAAAACATGTCGTGGAACGCTTTTAATTTTCATTTCATGAGAGGTGAGTACTAGGCTTAAAAGAAGATGCTTTCATTCCACAGAAAAAAACAGAAAAAAGAAATGATTGTGGAACGTAGTAATTTTTCACGTGAACCTAAAGCCAAAACTCACTTTCCGATCGCCTCTATTTTCTAACTATTTTTGAAAAAGAAAAATTAAAAATTATTTAGAGGTAGATTGTAGATCTTTTTACGACTTACAATTCTTGCTTTTGCTTTTTTCCGCTACGAGGTCTACTTTCATTAGAAATCGTTAAAAAACACGATTTTCGCCCACCCAACCCCTTTCCCCTAATCTATTGGTGGGCAATTTATTTTTACCATTTCGTATTCCATTTTACCTAATTTTTCTCACCATCCATATACCTACTGCTCATAATTTTTTTATTATTTTTTCGAAAAAAATGTCTGGTTATTTTTCCTTGATTGTCGAATATTATTCCTATTTCCCTTCGGGCTACATCTCAGAAACTAGTTTTAGTACCCATATTACGTTGTGGAACGTATTCATTTTTTAATTCAGGAAAGTTTAGTAGGGGTTAACGGTAATTGTTCATAAATATATTTATATGAGCAGTGTAGGAACTCTTTGTTGTGCTCACGTTCCACAAACTGTTACAGAGTATAATTAATTAAAACTATCGAAAAAAATGTGGAACTTGTTGATTGATTTTAAAGAATTTACGTTCCACACTATATATTTCTCACCAAAATTAATTTGTTTACAAAAATTTAACTTTCTTAAGTTGGCCCAGATATAGTCTTTGTAGTAGCATACCGTTAAAATAGAAATATAATTTTGTGGAACCTATTTATTTTCATTTTACGGAAGGTTAATATTTTTTTTTCTTAAAATTTTCTCCAAGTGTACCTTTTGCATATATGTGTGTGAATATGATTCCCCATCTATGTGGATAATATCTTTTTATTCATTTTAATTATGACAAACGGTTTTTGCTTATCTTAAATGATGGACGGGATGTTAGATTAGAATGGAGATGAATGAGGTTAAGATGATGATGAAGAAAATTTAGTTACTTTATGTGCGTATAAGAAGATTGACACTGAACTTCATAAGAATATTCGTGCTTGTTGAGGATTAAGTTGAGAGTGAAACCGTAGAAGAAAGTTCAATCTTATTATTAAAGACGATGGCCATGGTCCTTGTATATACGTATAAATTTGGACAACGAACGATCTCTTATTTTCATCATCATTATCATCATCATCATCGTCATAATAAAGGTGGTTTACTCGTACCTAAACTCTCTCCCTCTTGAAATTATAGGAATTAAGGTATGATTACATAGCAATTTAATATGATGGCGAAACATGTTCTTATGCAAAATGATGGAAGACTTTTGGGCTGAGTCATTTATCATTGTGACCATGCAATAGCGATTTATTTAATGAGACAGGTAAGTAGCCTGTTTCTTAGTGGGGTAGAAAATTGGGTTTTTAAGATTTTAATTCGTTTGAAAAAAAAACTGAAGGAATTTGAAAGGTTTGTATGTAATAAATCGACACGCATTCGCTTTAAGAATTCAATTATTGAGGACTTGACGTTAGAATTCGTACTTAATGGGGCATATTTAGAAATCATTTGTAAGAAAAACTGGACTTTATCGTTTTCAAATGGTCGATTTTTCGATTCCTTACAAAAGGCAGTACCCCTGAAAAAAATCATTAGCTGGGAATTGATTCTAGACCTCCAGCATGATAGTCAATCACACTTAGCACTACGCCAAAGTGTACTAAGATAAACTGAAGATTAGAAACGACTATGAATACGCTCCAATTTCTTATAGTCAAATTAAAGGTTTAAGCGATATTTTTACATTTTAAAATCAATTATTTTGAATTTCTGAATTGCATTCTTACAGCAGCGTCTACATTGGCCTTAAAATTTTCTTTGAATGTAAGATTTGTATAAGATAACAAGTGCATTGTTATAAATTTTATTGACTTGGCTAATAAAAGAAATCTTTTTTTTTTTTCCTTATCAATATCTTGCTTTTGCTTTTTACATTCAAGTGGTGTAATGAAATGATATTCTTCATTTTCCATTGCCTTGCCAGTAATACTTGTCATTTAATCACGTCAACACGTTCAATATATTCAATAGTTGTTATCTATACATTTTTTAAGATGGAATATAAAACTTTGCTGAAACATTTTATTGAAGAAAAACAAAAGATCTTCAATCATTTACTAAAACTTGAGAAACGTTTCACTGAGAATTCTTCACTTCCAAAGACCGATATACCTCTTCGCATCGAACAAGTTGAAAGTTATTATAAATTTTTTTGTGAAACCAGTCAAAAAGTTGATGAAATTATATCAGAGTACAAAATTGAGTCCTTTGATAATGAAGATCTGAATTCGAAATGTGAATTGTTGTATATGAAGATTAAGAGAAATCTTTACCATTTAAAAGAAAAATCAGATCAAGCCGATCGTTTCAAAAAGAATTTGCGATTTCATCATCCTGAAGAGCAAGAATTTAGAGAATTATATCGATTGTTGAATCTATTACAAAATCAAAAGTCATCTAAAGACGTATCAGTTTCTGTGAAAACAGCAATTAGTGTTACAAACAACGGGAACAATATAAAATCTTCAATAACTCCTGTTACTTCGGCAATAAAGACATCAGAACTAAAAGAAAACAAAGAAGCCAAAGAAGAACAAAACAAAATTCCACCAGAAGATCATTCATTGAAACTAAGAGATTTATCGGATTCAGTGAAAGCAGCAAAAAGTGTCAAGCCTTCAATAACTTTATTTGCTCTGGATTCAGAGGCATCAGTTCCTAAAGAAAACAAAGAAACCAAAGAAGAAAAGACCAAAACACCACCAGAAGATCTGCCCAAATTTGATATTCGAAAATTTTCCGGTGAATTAACCGATTGGCCAGCCTTTCGAAATGAATATCGCGCATTGGTGCACTCAAATCCAAATCTTACAAATTCCCATAAGTTTACCATTCTAAAATCTCTTGTGCCAGAAAAAGTTTTCGAGCCGATTGAAGATATTTTTATCTACAGAGACGACATTGGTTACGATGATGCTTGGACACTGTTGGAGGAAAATTTCAGCAAACGCAATAATGTAGAAGAACTACTTACAATTCTAATGCAACAACCTCCTCAACAAAATGATTCATCTGAAAGTATTGTTCAACTTTTGGAAACTACCAAGAACTGTTTAAATGGCTTGATGTATTGGAATGTTGATACAAAGAACTGGGATATGTTTCTGATTCATTTGTTGGTGGGCAAACTAAACGAAGAAACAAAGAGCGAGTGGAAATTGTTACATTCGGGGCATACGTCTGCAAGAACAATTTTTGATTTTATCAATTTTTTGAATTCAAAACTTCGAAATCAAAGAAGAAAATTGAAAGAAACGCAGAGTAGGGATGGGAACGGAGAAAGGTTAAGATGTGTTTTCTGTCAGGGAAACCATCCCCTGTGGAAGTGTAATAAGTTTGTACTATTGGCCATTGATGAGAGGCTGAGTTTAGTGAGTGATAAGACGATTTGTAGGCGTTGTCTTGAACAAGGCCATACTATTTTGAAATGCTGGAAGCCGTTTAGCTGTCGCATCTGTAAAAATAAAGGACATCATTTTTTACTTCACAAGAACAGCAAACGTTCTAATTCTTGTGAAAATTTATTAAACTAATTACCAGTAGGTATCTACTTTTGTAGGTTTTTTTTTAATGGTTCAATAAATATTTCAAGAAAAAATAAATTAGTTTTAATTCGAAAATTAAGAAACTGTGGTTCAGCTTTTTCAAGGTGAGTTTAGAGTAATGAAAGTTTGCAAAGTAGGTTAATTTTAGAATTTACACATTATTTTACTTTTATGCTAAAATTTATGTTTTTGGTGTTAGAAGTGGGATCTGAAGATAATGGAAGAATTATCGCAGAAGTTTGAAGAAATTCGAAAAAGTTTTCAACTTCAAGATTTTCCTTGATGCAACAGGGTAGGAAACAACAGCACTTCTACTTGCTGATGATGGCACTTACAATCCTAGATCGATCACTGCTTCAAACAATAAGAAGTGTGCTGCATAGCAGCGTATGGTCAGCTGTCTTCACCCTTTGATAGAACTTTCGAGCATTTTCCCTTTCGTAGCAATCTTCAATAGACTCGACTGCTAGTTTTTCGTGCTCTCTCTTCTTCCATCTGAGAAGTCTGTTGTTTCTCTTCTTATTTTTTACAAAGACTTTTCGCTTGTTAGAGTAGTCAACATTTGTACCATCTTTTTTCCCTTACGTTGGCCAGTAACCCCAGCGCTTAAAGCCCTCAAACTGGAAGAACAGTTAAACATTTAACTCTATGCTTTCGATACTTAGAAGAAGCCCTCCAAGCTGTTCACCAAGTTTTTAAACTTGAGACGAACTAGTACAGCTACCGTTGATTCCATCGGGAGAATTCTTTCACTGCCGTCTAATCTGTAATAGAATAAACTCATTAGTAGTTGTGCACCCTCAAGCATATAAAAGTTTTATGTGTTTAATCGCTGGTTAACCCAAATTTCTATTATTATAAATGTTTTCAGGTCTCCATCTTGAGCATTATTAATGCCAAAAGTCCCCGACCTTCATATTTATTACTCAATGAAAAACCTCTGCAGTTAAGAGATTGCCTGCTCGCACACAATTTATCACTCAAAAAAAAAAAAAAAACATCTTCAAGTAATAATTCAAAAGTTCTCGCAATAGCTGAAACTTTAAGCAAAACTTTAATTAAATCAAATGAACTTAAATTACTTTCTAGCTTCTTCTAAGAATCATCATCTTCAAATTTATTCACACACACACACACACACACATTCACTTATTCGCCAATTTCTCCTCCTTGTAAAGTAATATTTTCTTTCTCAAACAAACCTCTTCTCAGTGATTCTCTTCGCCGAAGAAGAAGTAAACAAGCAATAAAGTTTTTGAGAAAACAAAAAAAAAAAAGGGAAAACATAATTTGTTAGCTGCATCCCAAATCACCTTGTTAATTTCAAACAAACCAATTATTATCCTGCAGATTATTTCATAAGGGGAATACAAACAAACAAGAATATCTAAGAAGAAGAAAAAGATAATAATCATCATCATCGCTGCCATTGTGTAACATCCCGATTAAAATCTGAGCAAAACTTTATTCTCTCTTGGCTTGGCATCCTATGAAAATCATCATCATCATCCTCATCATCTGCCTGCAACAATGACTAGTTGCTTTGTTCTCTTAGGACCACGATATTACTAAAAGAGAAGGAGAAGGAAGGGAATAAAACTCTTACCGTGTCGTGTCGTTATCCTCGTTGTCCATTTAAGGATTTAAGGCAGCAAGGACTTCTTCACCAGCGATTACTATCGTCATCATCATTGTCGTCGTTGTCGTTTTGGTTGTCATCATAGTTTTTTTCCCGCTACTGCTTCTTCCACCGCTACGACTACCGTGTCGTGTAAGTGGTTAGAAATAGTGCGCCCAGTCTTATGCTATATACTAAAATTATATTCCTAACACCTAAAGCTGTCGTTATACAAATTACATTCAGATAGCTTCCAGGATAATAAAATTAGAGTATAACACAAAAATTGAAATTGTTGAACTATATACGGTATACGGATACGAAACGAAGAAGAAGACATCATGACAACGACGACAACCCGGCCATTGACTAGTGTCAAAAACCGAGAAAGTCCCCAGTTGGGCGCCATTCTTTTGGCCCAAACGAACATTTTCAATTGGATTCCTCCCCGGCGTCACTTTTAATTCAATCAAAAAAAAAAAAAAAGAAGAAAAACTGTAATTGCATGCTTCAATTTCAATTCTGTGAACCTGCTAACGACAACGACCGACCAACCGAATGACATTGTCGTTGTCGTCCGAATATACTACAACGGCAACGGGACAACCAAATGGAAATAGGCCCCAAGGACGAATTTCAATGTTGGCATTACAGAGAGAAAGAAAGAGAGAGGGAGAGAAAGAGTGTAAATGTATATGTCAAGCATAACACCTTTTAGTAAGGTGTTAGCATGGATAGCCATCATGTTCATGGTATCTAGTGGCAACGTGTTTTGTAGAGCGGATATTTTGATCTGGATTATAACTTCCTCCCGGACAGCCATCAGTGCAGCGGGAGAGGATGGGAAACAATCTTTCAGTTGATGGGGTTCGCTGGCTAGAGATTTACCTATGTACCTACTATACCTCTGGACATCAGGAAGATAAAACCTTTTTTTGTATTTTTGTTGTTATCAAGCAGCAATTTAAACTTGAGTTTTTTTCGTTCTACGTCTTGTTGAATATAAATCAGGATTTAGAAATGTTGATGGGTTACCAGGTGTTGTAATTATAAAATTTTTAATAAAGACTTAAAAACTTTAACTTTCATTTTGTTGTCAAAAAGAAGATTGAAATGGTTCACTGAAGCCCGAAAACTGAGACTTTATATTAAGTCACTTTTTAAGTTTTGCAAAGATACGAGAGGATTCTAATATGTTTCAAAAGATAAAGTGCTAATTGCTGATTAGTCAATAACTAACCCTGGCAACCATATACGCCATACTTAGATCAACATGAAAGTGTTTTATCAAAGACGACAACAAGTCCTTAATAATAACGAATCGCTCTTTTTGTTTTTTTTTCTATTTTGATTATTTGCTTTTCCCCATTTTATTTCTCTTCTTCCTTCGTCAATTGCTTTGTTTTAATTGAATTACAAGAAGTAATTAGCAATGTAGAGAGAGATTGAAAGGAAGAGAAAAAACCATTAGAACTGGGCTTTACGAGTTTTGAAAGGAGGTTTTCTATAGTTTTTTTTTCTTCAATTTTTCAATTTCGTTGACTCTTTTATATGTGTTTTTGTTTTTATTCGTTATTATGTTGCTGTTATAAGGAAAAGGGCAATTATTATACTTTTTGATGGTAATATTCTCGAAAGGACACAACTCAAATGGGGATGGCTTTTTTTTAGTCTGAATAAAACGAAAAAAAGATTATTCCACACAATGGAGGAAGAACATCTCCTCAAGTTCACGATAGAAAATGACTTCAATGGTGGGTTAAGAAGAAAAGTTGCAGCTGAAGTTGTCGTTGTAGAAGTCTGGAAGTAATGTTATTCAGAACTCTACGATGTGAACATTTCAATAAATGTTATTGGGAAACTTCAAGTATTTCTATCTCTGTAGACAGAATATTATTTCTTATGCTCATAGAATCTAATAAAATCTAATAACCTTTAGCTTTTTTTTGAATTTTATCTTTCTAAGAGTATTTTTGAAAGTGTTTATAAAGAAATATTAAGAGTGGGTATACTTGAGGATGAAGACATTGGGAATTATGTGCAATAAGTCCTTTAGTGATTTAGATGTAAATAAAAATATCAGGAAAATCAAGTTCTCTGACTGATGGCTAAAATATAGACTTGAAAATTCTTCTAGATATCATGCAAACGTAAATTAAATTAAGGAAATAACATTAAATGTTTCTAAAGACAGGTTTGAAAGGAATGAATACTGCTGCAGCCCTCAAAACTTGAAATTTTAGAACTAAACATTCTGGTTTACTCTTCACAATAGTCTCAAGCAATTTGGGGCATACGTCAACTACGGCGTTAAAACTTAGAAATATCAGAATCGGATCTCGGAAACTTGTTTTTGTAGACGAAGGTTGCAGTACAGTAGGATTTCACTAAGACAAATCAAACGAAGGAGTCTTCCAACCAATGCACGTTCAACAAATTGAACGTCAGCAGAAGAATTCACTTGATCGAAATAACAGAGAAGCGTCAACAGTTCCATTCAGGTTGAAGTACACGATGAACACTTTATAAGGCTAATCCGAAACAAATCAGAGCCTAGGTTAAGATTTACACTCAGCTAAAGAAGAATTCTACGAACTCGCTAGTGCCCGAAGTAGTCAGCTATAGCTGACTATAACTATTTTGATTCTTGTTCCAATATTTTTGAAAGAAAACTTTCCAAAATCTAAGAAATTAACTTTTCGCTAACTAATTCATAAAAATCATAAATAAATAGCTTTGTATTAAATATGAAAAGCTTTCAAAATGTATTGTGATTTACATAGGTAATTTAAGAATTTTGATAAGATTCTACACAGTGGTCTGGACTTTGTTTAATTTCTTAAAATCTCAAAATTTTGATTATAATGAAATTATTCACTAGGCATTGTTCTATTAACTGAATTCATATCAATAACATCAAGTAAGCATTTCCACTTTCATCTGATTTGATAGACTTAACAGACTTTTTCTTGCTAAAACCCCCCGATAATCTTCTTACGTACTTATGTCAATCAATCGCTTAACTCCAAATCCACTCGTTTGACTTAATGTCAACAAATCAGCACTTGACAAATTCTAGCGATTCATTGATAAGACAATTAAAAAAAACCCATTTTTTCATTTTTCAAATTCCAGTTTTCAAGTACCAAAACAAAAGAAAAGAAAGCCTTGAATGGTCATAGTGAGTTAGTATTTGTATTCAAAACAAAAACATCAAGATAAGATAAATGTTTGCAGTTTCTATACATTTTGTAGAAAATTGAGTAGAAAATTCATATAAAATGAACAGCAATTAGCTTAAGATTCTTTATTTCACAAAGTATTGGCCAATTTGCTCGCAAGCTTCTGTTAACAATGAAATCAGTCGTTGGTTTTATGATTTTGTCGGCCATTTTGGGTCTTACAATGGGATATCCTGCTCCAGTTGAGAGAGATCCTGAACAAGGAGATTTCTTTGAAGGTGATATTGACCTTTCACAAGCACAGAAAATGGCCATTGAAGGAAAGGCTAGAAATGGTTTGATTGCTGAACAATACCGCTGGCCTAATAGGAATGTCTATTACAAGTTCGCCGATGGTCATTTTGGTAAGTTTTATCAAAAATTTCAAAAATTTCAAAAATAAAAAGTAAACAACTAACAATTATTTGTTTCCGAATGTGTTTAGATGCAGCTCATAAAAATCACGTTCTTCGTGGAATGCAATTGCTCGAAGAAGTATCTTGCATTCGATTCGTTCCAGCTAATGAGACCACAACTTCCTACATCAATGTCACTAGCCTACCAACCGGTTGTCATTCGTCTGTAGGATTTCAAAATAAACAGCAAAAAGTGAATTTCGAATATTACGAACTGGATAAGGGCTGCTTCCGACTGGCCACTATTGTCCATGAATTCCTACATTCATTGGGCTTCTATCATCAGCAAAGTGCAACGAATCGTGATGAATTTGTCAAAATTGAATTTGATAATATTTCGAGTGGCCATGAGAATAATTTCAACATTTACAATTCTTCAGTTGTGGAGGATTTTGGCATTGAATATGACTATGGCAGTGTTATGCATTACAGTTCGAAAGCATTTTCGAAAAATGGTCAAAAAACAATTATTCCAATTTTAGATGAAAATATTGAAATTGGCCAAAGACGAGGAATGAGTCCGAAAGATATTTATAAATTGAATATTATGTACAAGTGTGCAATTCAAACAAAGTGATATAATTTTTAATTAAAAAAAAAAAAACAAATAGCCAAAGCCAAGTGATTTAGTAAGTAAATATTGAATTGAAAAAATATGTGTAATATTTTTAAGATAAGAAAAGTAGTTGAACGAGAGACTTTCTGTTTCAAGATTGAATTTCTATGTAAATATTTAATTTTAGTTTGTTAATAAAAAAAACATTGAAGGATGAAATAGGCGTTTTAGCTTTTTTTGTAAAGTCATGAGATTATAGAAGAAACAAGACGATTTTTGGTAATTGTACCTCTAAAAATTGTTATCTGGAATTCAAAAACGCCTTTCAACAATGGAATAAGTTCGAACAATGACAGGTTTCTCAAGTTAAAAAGTGAGTTCATGAGATATAAATTCTAAATATTTAGGGTTAGTGAAATACAATGTTTGGGATCAAACCTTAACATTGTACTGCTCTACTCCGGAAAAAGAAGATTTTAAAGATCTTCCTTTCAAAGATTGTCATTTTGCCCATGTAAGATTTTGACGCCGTGAACCAGATTGGGAAGCTGTAAGTGATGTCGGCCCTTATAAGCTGCTTGAAGAGTAGCAGCTTAGTCCTCTGGCTGAGTCCGTTCTTTTTCCGCATTAGTGGGTGGATCCGGTGGAAGGCCAGAACGGCTGTTACGTGAGGGTTGAACCGGAATAGCTCGCTGAATTTGACTCCCAGGTAGGTTGATAGTGGTGCTTCTGTAGTTCGTGCAGTTGAGCGTCGTCTGAACAGTCTTACACAGTCGTCTGAAGCACACTAGTTCCGATTTGGCAAAGTTTACTTTGAAGAAGGTAAATTTCAAACAGGCAATGAAAGTCTGCTTCTACTCTTCTGGCAGTTATTATCGGGGAAATAGACGTCAGCAAACAGGAGGCTCTCTACGTTCTTGAGGCGAAGTTATTCCGAGGTGAATACGTTGAAGAGAAATGGTCCTAGTTTGGATCCGTGCAGGTTGGGCTGGAAATGGTCTTCGAAGTAATCCGCAAAGGCCTTGGCTTTGTCCTAGTTGGAAGTAGCCTAACTATGGGTGGTTGTAATGGTTGTTGACATAGAACGCCTAGTTCCCAAATAGCTGTTGATCTTCTTGAAAGCGTCTGGTTCTGGTTTGATGGCCTGAAGTCTCTTCTGATACTGGACGTCATTGAAGTGTTGGACGGAGTTTCTGAACATGATGGTGACACATTTGAGTTCACTCAGCATGGCTTGGTAGTCATCATTTCGGGTGTATAGACGCTTCCTTAGCCTCTGTCTATTGTGGTTGAGATTCTGAATGTAAACGGGAAGATGCTGGTATCTTCGACTTGTACAGAATTGTTTCCAAAGTCTTACGGATATTTTAGGAATAACAAAGAGTGAATTATAATTAGATAGAATAAATTACATATCAAGCATTTTAGGCATGAAAGATTTGATTATATTATGAGTAAGTGCATTCTATTGCTTTTGTTGTGCTTTCTATATTGCTTTTGTTGTTATTTTTTTTTTTTGCTTTAGATGGCCTGGGGTTTGATCGCTATGAATTGAATTTGATTAAAGGTAGACTTGCTGCCAAAAAAATCACCATTTATTGCTGATTGATCTTCTAAGTGGAGCCCCTCTACATCTGAAGACCTAAGAAATTAAGTAAGTTCAAGAAAAAAATCGCTTTATTTTTGTTTTGTCTAATTATTTATAAAAACTGTTCTTAATTCTTAAGTTTTCTTGATAAGATTTTATTAAGACTATTACGTACCAAAATTTAAATCGTTATAGTTAAAAAGCCTTTCATTTCTCTTATGTTTTTTTTTTTTTGTCAGAATTAGGTACCTACTATTAAAAAAGCTCCGAACATTTATTAGGATTTACAGCAGCTCTAAATCATAAATTTTATAGCTGAGATAAGTTTCTTTTAAAAACTATAGCTAGAGTTGTATTGTTTCTTCTAGAAATAATTCCTGATAAATATTTCCGCATTAAATGGATTTTATAGTGAGAATGTGCTTTCTATTTTATAAATCCTCTTCATATACCTAATCAAAGGCATGTTTATCAGATAATTCCTAATCCACAATTCATTAATGTCAAACACACGACTACTTAACGAACTAAATAACGATCTCATCGATAAGGTAAAAACCCATGTACTAATTTTTTCCTTCAAAAGTCCAGTTTTCAAGTATCAAAAAATAAAACAAACACAACCTTGAATGGTCTTACTGGGTTAATATTTATTTAAAAAAAAAACACGATTAGATAAATTTTTGCATTTTACTAGACTTAAAAAGCTTTTAATAGAAAATTTCTATAAAATGATCAGCAATTAGATTATATTTCCTTATTTCGAATAAAATACCTGTTAGGCAATCTACCTATTCATTAAGAATGAAATCAATAGTTAGTTTTGTGATTTTATCGGCCATTTTTGGTCTAACTATAGGATATCCTGCTTCAGTTGAGAAAGATCCAGAACAAGGAGATTTCTTTGAAGGTGATATGGACCTTTCACAGACACAGAAGATGGCCATTGAAGGAAATTCTAGAAATGGTTTGATTGCTGAACAATACCGCTGGCCAAATAGGAATGTCTACTACAAATTCGCTGATGGACATTTTGGTAGGTTTTATTAAAAAAAAAATTCTTAACAAAAGGACGACTATAACAAGTTATTCGAATGTGTATTTGTAGATGCAGCTCATAAAAACCACGTTCTACGTGGTATGCAAATTCTAGAAGAAGTATCTTGCATTCGATTCATTCCCGCTAATGAGACCACTACTACCTTCATTAATGTTACCAGCTTGCCATCAGGATGCCATTCGGCAGTAGGATTTCAAAATGAACAGCAAAATGTAAATTTCCAAAACTATGAACTTGATAAGGGTTGCTTCCGATTGGCTACCATTGTTCATGAATTTTTGCATTCCTTGGGCTTCTATCATCAGCAAAGTGCTTCGAATCGTGATGAATTTGTGAAAATTGCATTTGAAAATATTCAAAATGGCTTAGAACATAATTTCAATATTTATAGTTCCTCTGTTGTGGAGGATTTTGGTATTGAATACGATTACGGAAGTGTTATGCATTATGGCCCGACAGCGTTTTCGAAAAATGGAGAAAAAACTATTATTCCGATTCTTGATGAAAATGCAGAAATTGGCCAGAGAAGAGGAATGAGTTCGAAGGATATTTACAAATTGAATATTATGTACAAGTGTCAAATTCAAACAAAGTGATTTTATAAAAATATTGAATATGTTTTTAAGCAATACAGAATTATTGGAAGGCTTTTCTGTTTAAAGATTGGATTTCTGTGCTAATAAATAGTTTGTAGTATCTAATAAAATAATAAAAAAAACACGGAAGGGGTTTTAAATTTGCGGATATTGTTTTTTTTTCAACTTTGCGTAATAGTTAGGGTGTATTTTTTAATGATAATATACCAGTTAAGATCGAACAGTTCTATTACAAACCTAAAATGAGCAAGTTTTTCTTCTAAACTACTACTCGGTACTAAAGAAGAAAAATAAAAAAAAAACCTCTGCAGCCAGCCCTGTCCCTAGCTAGTATTTTTGAATACCAACATTAAAAAAAAAAATCATTAATATCGGAGCAGTTTCACCCGGTTCCGAAATACTTTCACAATATTTATTTATTTGGAGGATATTGCTTTTTTTAAACATAAACATTTTGCATTTCTTGCATTGGACATTTGTACATGATATTTAACTTGTGGATATCCTTCAAACTCATTCCTCTCCTCTGACCAATCTCAACATTTTCATCAGGTATCGGAATAATAGTTTTCTTTCCATTTTTCGAAAATGACCATGCACCGTAATGCATAATACTACCATAGTCATATCCAATACCAAAATCCCCCACATCTGAAGAACTGTATTTTTTAAAATTTAACTCATGTCCAGGTTTAATATTTTCCACTGCAATTTTCACGTAATCATCACGATTCGAAACACTTTGCTGATGATAGAAACCCAAGCAATGTAACAATTCATGGACAATTGTAGCCAGTCGGAAGCAGCCCTTATTCACTTTGTTGTGTGCAAGATTCACATTTTGCACTCTATTGCGATATCCTACATTCGAATGGCAACCTGATGGCAGACTTGTAATATTGACGAAAGCTTTTGTTTTCATGTCAGCTGGAATGAATCGCAGGCAAGATACTTTTTCAATTGCTTGCATGGCAAGAAAAATCTGGTTCTTAAGAGCTTCATCTAAAAATTGTTTTCAAAAAAATATTGTTAGAAGAGATTTTTATTTTATTTGCTAAATTTCTGCAAAATGTTACCAAAGTGCCCATTGGCTAAAATGTAATGGACAGTCTTGTTGGGCCAGCGGTATTTCTCAGAAATCAAACCATTTCGAGAGTTTTCTTCTATCGCCATCATTTGTTCCGGTGAAAGGTCAAGATCACCTTCAAAGTAATCTCCTTGTTCTGGATCCTTCTCGTCCTCATCCGGAGTAGGAT
Source organism: Meliscaeva auricollis (assembly GCA_948107695.1). Lineage (NCBI taxonomy): Eukaryota > Metazoa > Arthropoda > Insecta > Diptera > Syrphidae > Meliscaeva > Meliscaeva auricollis. The sequence continues at coordinate 8,272,431 of OX403618.1, forward strand.
ATCCAAATGTTAGACCAAAAATGGCCGAAAAAATTAGAAAACCAACAAACGACTTCATTCTTAAGTTGAAATTATTGATGAATATGAGCAAATTATCCAATAATTTTCGAAATATGGAGTTAAGAAAACGAATATTCTGATCTTTTTATAGTAATTTTCTATTAAAGTTTTTTTTTCGCAATTTATCTTATCGTGTTTTCTTCAATTCAGCAGTAATAAAATTATACTGTGACCCTTAAAGGTTGTGTACTTAAAAAAATAGATTTCCAGAAAATTAGTAATTCAATTGCCTAATAAATTAATTATTGTGCAGTTAAGTTTTCTTGGAAGAAGAGTTAATAACTTTTACTTGATAAGGTTTACCTCATGGGGACGAAGAGACATTCGGGAACTTTGATCAACATACAGCCGACAAAATTAATACAAAATTAATGTACAATGGAAGATATCAAAGAAATCGATATCGCTTCTGTTAGATGATTGTCTGTTATTTAAATCTTCAGTGCATCTTCTCTACAATGAGAAGATGGAGTATTCGGCACTTTTGGGTGCTTGGGCTCCAAACCGTTATATTGAGAGACCGTTTTCGCCAAAATATGTTGTAGGTATGGACAAAATGCTGTTAAAAGCGCTATATTAAATCAATAATTTAACAAGGCCACTTAAATAGTCTTCTATTTGGCTGATTTGTTTCAGTATATAAAAGTGTTTATTAGCAACATTGTTGCACTATTTAGTAGTGAAAAAGTTCACACTTTGACCGCGTTCTCATAGATATACAGTGCCGTTCGAAAAATTTTGGTGAAGCTATTTTTTTTTCGAATTTTGTTAAATTCGTTTCAAGAAGTAAATATTTTCTAATGAAGATTTATTTTATACTGCGTGTAGTATCGATCGTTTCATAACTCCTTAAAGTTTAAAATCTTTTACACGCGATTACGGGAACAAGAAGTTGTGTAAGTGAAAAATGGGTTAATATACGAGTAGGTACCTAGTTTTTAGGGATTAAAGAAAATGATTGATTGGTGCAGTTCTTGTTTTTTTTATTGCTTCTCAGCATCATTTTCTAACTAAAAAATACTTTTTCGAGAGCCACCATTTACTTTTATTAAAATTGCACATCCGTGAAACAGGATAAGTAATTTTTAGGTTTTTAATATTTACTCTGGAAGCTACTTGGACACCGCCAAATATACTTAAGATTTGTGTTCACAAAACCATCTAATTCTGTTCGACTCTACGATTTTATGCTAGGGAGCCAAGTAGCCTTATTGATGGGCCATTTTATGCTAAGTTCCTTTACTTGTATTACAAGTGAAATTTTTGAACAACATTTTGCTATAAATTGCAAAATATAAACAGCGCAATAAGAACTGCATCCGAAACAGGTAAGAAAATGTTTGACCAACATTTTTCGAACAGCACTGTACCTTTCAAACCAGTACGTCCAGTAAGCTGCTGGGGCCGAAAGTCAACCATTTTCAACCTAAGTGTTAAAACTAAATGCAAATTCCAAATCAAACTATGCTTTTAGTTCTCCAATATCAAACTCAAAATAAATTTCACTAACAGCAAACTTTCTCCACAACAACTTAAACTTTTAAGTTAAAACAACAAAAAAACAAAAAACAAAACAAATCAAATATTCAAATGCCCCACAATCAGCAAAGCATCCACATCCACATACATGAATGCCGATTCCCATAATTTTAAGGCAAATAAATTTACAATTTTGCCTTAATACAATTTTCTCCAAACAAAGTGTAAGTTTCACCAAAATTTGAATGTTCATTAATTAATAAAAAAAAAAAAACAAAAAGCAACGGAATCACACAAACTCCCACTCACTACCGAAAAAGTATTTCCTCGGAAAATGTGGATAAAAATCATCCAACCAAACCACATATCGTGCCACCAAAATGTCAAAGTATCACGGCGCACCAGAAAACACACATCCATACACAATATACATGGTATGAAGCTGCTTGGATGGGTTTTTGAATTTTGCCGCACACACATAAATCACAAAACTACAAATTCCATTTAAACTTTTAACCTCCAACTGTCAAATGAATATCATGAAGGACGAAATCTCCTTTCGGTATAAGAGTATGTACCTATCCTTGTTCCTAATACCCGTCGTGCGTCGCTGCCGCTGCCGCCACCCGCCGAGTTGCTGCTACCGAAATCCTAGTGTGTACAAGTCTCTAAGAGTCCATTTTGAGAATTGTAAGCTTCAAGCGAAATGCAAGTGCTGTGCGCTGATGGTCTTCATCGTCATTGTCGTCGTAGTTCTGCATTTATATATTATGCACTGCATCCGTCGTGGATGTTGTCCTTTGGAATTGTCAAGTTCCTTGTTTAAAACATCGCGCCGCACCACATATGTACGACAGATAGAAGGCGGAACTTTCAAGTTACAGTTATTCGAAGAGCAAAAGTCATATAATTGTCTAATATTCTTGGGCATTTTCCAGTAATCTCACATACAGTTCCACAGTTCCACATGTCATAATATTCGAGTATGTGAATTGCATAGTTAGATAACCCCCCCCCCCCCTCTACCTTCCCCCAACACTAATAGATTGCTATCAAACAATTTATTTCCATTCAGAGAACGACCATACCATTTTTCAATTCTCGAAAAACTCAATTAAACTCTAAAATCCAATAAAATTTTCCAGACTCTCTTATACGCACATACATACAAAATCGAGTGTATATATATGTATATTCTGCGGACATTTTTGATGCGATTTTCAATTTACAATCGGTCCCTAGCGCTAGCCCCTATCAATCCACCCTCGAACTGCAGCAAAAATACTCATACCAACAAGAAGAGAGTGTGAGAGAATCAGAAGTGGGACAATAACACAAAGGATGACCGTCCTAACCAAAACCAACAGCCATTTTCTTTTTGACATGTCAGATAATAAATTTATTTATCTTTGCTTCTTCATTTTTTTCTTCCTTTTTTTGAGTTCCAGTAGTTGTTTGTGTGAATCGTTTGGCTATCGTTGTCGTTGTCGTCGTCGTCGATGTCGTTGTCGTTGTATTTTTGGTCCATTTTTGCATCTTTGTCCTGTATTCTTCCGTGGTGTTCTTCGATGCATCTGCAAATCTCTTTGGTGAACTATTCTAGCAAATAAATGGAAGCGGGTGGCGGCAAGTATTTGAGGAAAGAAACAATGAATGGTGTATCTCTAGGAATCTTCCAATTTCATTGCTCAAGAGAAATGGTTGGTAGTGTTGCCAACTTGTGTTTTATGTGAATTCTTGTATGACCCATGAAAATTCCATGTCTGTCGTTCATTATGTATTTTTTTTTGGCTTAGTTTTCGAAACCAGGGTTCGGTTGTTCTTGTTATTTCGTCAATTGCCGTCGATGCTGTATATGCCCCACGTTGGGCGCCATTTTTGTTGGTGGCAAATAGAGGGCAACTTTTGATACTTAGAATTTTTCATTGAATCTTGGTGAGTTGGTGAATTAGTTTACCTGATTCCTTGTGAAGCATTAAAGACCTAATGAAGATCCACATAAAACTTTCAGTATAATCTTTCTTCATTTTGAAGCTGCGTGACAATTTCCTCTAGACAAATTGCGATTCAAAAACTGCAAGAAGTATATCATTTCAATGAAATAGGCATTGACTTTCCGCACATCTATAAATAATGTACGTTAATTTAGCGAAAGTGGGAAGATCTTCAACAGAGAGAAGATTCACGCTTTTATTATACCTAACCGGTGAAAGAGGTGTCATCAAACTGTAGAATAATGGGCCTAGTTTCGAGCTATTATTTTTCAACCGAAATTGCTGATTTCTTCTCTGGATTGAACAGCTATCAACATTGCTCTATGAACTGCTTGACTCTGTTCATAAATGAGTGACTGTGTGCGAAGTGTCTTCTTTTAGCAAAAGTTTACTTTGACTTATGTTGATGTTGCTTAATATGCTTTTCTGGATTGATGGTTTCTTTAAAATGAATCTGTTGAAGTGCTTGAAAATATATCAGGCCTAGGTTAAATAGCTTTCAGTCTCTTCTGTAGTCTCTGATGTTGTTTTGGAGCATTAGTTAGTTAATGATGGGCATTATTTGACCATCGCTGACAGGGCAGGTTATGGTGGGTACTGTGTTAGCAACCAAAGTCGAAGTATTCCAATATCATTCAAATGTCAGGAAACTTTAGATAAATTCACAGAATTTCTACTCTTAAATGAAACACCAGGCTTAGGATAGTACCGGTTCGAGTGTAAGGACTTTGTAATAAAATTGGCATCTTCATTTCTTCTTCATTAAGACAGAACAAAAACTTGAGTACGCTGGCAACACTTTTATCAATTGTGCAATGTTCTACAAAGAGTGAAATAGAATTGTTGGCGCCTAGAGACTTTGGTGTTGCAATATTTTTAAAATTTATGGACCCTGGCAAATCTATGAGGCACGACGAAAAAAAAAAAAAAAACTTTCTCTCGCTTTGTTGGTGTATACTAGATAGACAGCCGAACAACGACGACGACGACCAACGACGAAGAAGGGCTATATACAGTTGCCAGCGCCATCTATACCGCTACCACTGTGCCGTTTTGTGGAAAAATTTATGTCAAGTCATTATGGTGTCCGGTTTGGTCTTGCTTTTTGAACAGCTGCACAATTGCACACTGTTGGCTATAGTAGTAGCTATAGTTTATATATATATGGCTTGACTACTCTCTGTTCCGCTACTTAAGGACTTGTATCGCGTAACCAGAGAGAAAGAACTACACATATTTTGTATTCCATAGTATAGTTGTAGGCAATATGCGCAATTTTGTCTTAGAATTCATGAAGCCATAGATTTTAAGAGCATGTTTCGGAGGAGCATTTCATGGTGCTGATTTATTGGTGATTAGTTGGACTGCAAATCATTTGCGGAAAGGAATTCAAAGTGTTTTTTTTTGTGCCCAAAGTCCGTTGCTGAGCGCCGCGGTGTAGATTTTGAAATGAAAGAAAAGATTTACGATAGAAAAGATTGGAGAAGAAGAACAAAAATATAAAGCTGAATAGTTATTAGGTACTTGCGGTGTAATTGGATAATTTAAATAAATCCATAAATTTAAAATTTTTTTTAAAATGTTGTAGTTGCATATTTGGAGGAAGAATCTGCTAGAAGCCAAACAAGTAGTTGTTCTAGAAATGTTTGAATACTGGTTTGATTCGATAACAGACATTGTAAGGATCGGAAAGAAAAAGAGTAAAACCAGCAATTCTATACCTCAACTCGATGAGAGTCAACTTGTTTCTCTTCCACTAGAGTATGCTTGTCATTTGCAAGACATTGACGTACATTCATAAATACATACTTTCCATCTTTAACATTTAAAACTGTTCGAGAGGTATCACAGATTACATTTTGGATTACACCAGTTAATATCACGGATTGTTCCAGTAAGAATCATGGACTGTTGAACAAATCATCGCCAATTAATCTGGTCAGTATAAGGGAAGACTCTTGTTAATTAGCACAATTAGCTCCTATCATAACTTACCCACTTGCCCCACTGTAGTTGCGGCAACTATTAGATTGTACGGTCAGTAATAGGGATTAGACTGGTAACTATCACAGCTTGTTATGCTTGGTATCACAAGTTGTCGCAGTTTGTATTATGAGTTAATATTTGTTGTATCAATGGTTATACAAATTTTACCAGGAATTTCTGTGATAAGTAACATGTATGATTAAGATATAAGTATCATGCTTTGCTACCTTACGCATACTTACAAGGTATAACGAATTGCTCCAATGAATACCACTGATTGTTCTGATAACCAAAACGTACTGCTGTTATAGTTATCATGGATTAATCCAAATAGTATCAAGGATTAAATTTATCATGGATCAGATAATTGGCTGTCTAAGTATGTATCACAGCTGTATTACTTTGTTTGGTATCATGACTTACTCCGATAAGCACCACGTTAAGTATCAAATAATACGTGATAATTATCACGGAATAGCATCAATGGTTTCCCCCAGCCTCCCAGCGTTCATTGCATATACCATTGATATGCTCTTTGGTTATTCAAGTATGTATCACAGATTACTGTGATAAAAAGCATGGATTGTTCTGATAATTATAATGAACTGTTTCATTTTAGTAATAAATATCAATAATAAAGAGGATCAGGATTACAACTCTATCTTAAAACATACCAAGCTATTGAATACTTCTAAATTTTGAAAGTCCCATTTACCATTTTATTTCAGACTTGAAATGCACTTGATTTAATTCACCGAAACATTAACGCAGTAAAAACCAAAATAATTCTTCGCTTAAACTAACTAAAACAATTTATTTTTCTTAATTTCACCAATATTTCAACTTTGATCGAAAGATAACAAGCTGTAACAGCTGCCAATTGTATTACTCATTCACTTAACCTATTTACTTAACTAGCTTCCGTTGAAAAATATCAACAAGTTGTAATATTGACACAAAGCTTGTTTTTTTTTTTTAATGATTCCAGTCACGTTGGCATTGGACACAGATACATGGTATTCAACTTAGCAATATCTTTCTTACTCAAGCCCTTCCTTTGGCCAATTTCTGCCTTCGAATCAAGAGTCTCAATGGTCTTTTCGCCATTTTTCGAAAAAGCCACACTACTGTAGTGCAGGACACTATTATAATCATATGAAATGCCGAAATTTTCCGTATCAGTTTGCTGACGAAAATTTTGTTCCATTCCATCCATTATATTTTCTTCGATAACTTTTATGTAGCTATCCCGATCGGAAGCACTTTGTTGATGGAAAAATCCAAGTGTATGCAGAAATTCATGCAAAATCGATCCCAATCTGAAGCAACCTTGGTCCAGTGGGTGCATTTGAAGATTCATTCTTTGGACACGCTGGCGGTAGCCAACTTGAGAATGACAACCACTACTCGCCGCTGTAATATTGATGTAGTATTTGTCCGTGGCACTAGCTTCTTTGAAACGGACGCAAGTTGCGCCTTCTAGAACTTCAATTGCTCTTTCAATGTGTCTCTTGTGAGGAAGGTCTTGGAAAGAAAAACCATTTAAATAAAATCAAAGATTTCAAGACAAAAAATTACCAAATTCAGGACTTATTTTGTAGAGAGCCAATTTATTCGGCCAACGTTTTGATTTAGCAATCAACCCGTTCCTCGACCGCAATGCTAGAAACTGCTCATCTGATAAGTCTAAATCACCTTCAAAAAATCCTCCCACTTCTTCAGGATTTCGGGCAATTTGATTTCCATCACTTGGATATCCGATGGAATAATTAATAACCAGCAACAATCCGAAAACCCCCCACATATGGGTCATTTTATCCTGTTTTGCTCGAATAAAAAGCTTGTATCAAGTAAAAGTTATAGAAACGACTAGACACAAATTCAAAATGCAATTGAATTTTTGACCAATTTCCGAGTTTTCAATTCCAATAGCTACTTACAACTTTTTTGTCGAGATAAGAAATTACAAATGATAGGGAACTTCTATCATATCATTTACCTTTACAATAATTAAAGCAGGTGAGTAAACCAGTTCAAAGTGATTACTGGTATATTTCGAAACATCAATTTGCCACTTGATATATTATTTGTTGATAGGCTTTTCTCATAGATAGCTGCTGACCATAAAATTGTTATCAGCTTTGAAAAATCTATTAGCAATATATATTGAAGACTTAATCAGTGTATCTTTGCCCCAGGTAAAGTGGGACAGATAGAGACAGAGGATTGTGTAAAGTATTTAAGGGCATTAAGCTCTGTCGTATAAAAAAAGTAAAAAATAGATGATTTATTGAGGTAAACAAAATATGCTTGCATGCATAGGGTGTTCATGTGAGAATGTTTACTATATGTACTTTCCAATTTAGCAATTTGAACTTCGTAAAGGTCTTTAAAAAAGATGTTTTGATGGAGTGATCAAGTAACACTCCAAACTTGGTGCAATCGTCATTAAATCTTCATTCGTGATATGTATACCAGCACAAGGGCAACTGGTGATACCTACTAGAGCTATCCGTGATAGTATTCTACACTGGGGAAATTTGTATGCCATCCAAGCAATTTGAAATGCAGAGATACATACATGTTTGAGCTATTTGTGATACTCACGAAAACATTTCGTTATACTTGCCTGACTAATTTATGATACGTATTGTAGCAATCCATGATATGGAAGCAGTGCATGATATTAACGAGTGAGATCCATAATATAATCTGGGGGAAACGATCCTCAGTAGAAAAAACTAGAATGTAGTGTTTGTGATACTTATCATCTTCTTCATAGCACTTTACAGTCATTGTATCACCGATGAGTAGTTTCTGGATGTCGACAAAATATGTGACTTGGTATGGATAGATTAGAAAGAACCCACTGTCTGTATCACATATCAAAATGATTTTTTTTTTCTAGCTGAAAAAGTTTCTTCCAGCACAGAAAAACTTTAATCCAGTACCGATATCACCAATCACAGCATTTCGGAACTTCGGTCATGATGAGACTCACCTCCACAGAATATTCAATTACAAAAGTTAGGAAACCAGTAAATGAGCATTAAACTGATACAGAAAACTGGATTAACCATCAGAGCCAAAACAAGTTATCTTTATGAGAGGATGCAGTAGTTTGGTCGATTTCGTTGGCGCTGCTTGTAAGAAAGTAAGTAGAAACACAGTCGAGTCCAACCGCTTTGTTGTTCTTAATAGAGGAAATGATTTATTCTCTTCTTTAAGGTTTAGTGCGTATGTGGGACTTCGACCGTAATTGATTGCTGCCGAACAGACGAGTTAAAAACCGAAGCAAATTGATCCTTGCAAGTTCTAAACGGAACAGAGAATAATCAATATCTGTCCCCTTTTTTTCATGACGTTCAAGTGACTACTTTTTATGTTTCGGCTGATAGGAAAGTTGGCAATTCAGTTGGATATTTGTGGACATCCATGTGATTTTGTGGCACATCTTGTGTTCAAACAATGGTTCCGCCATTTTCAAATCGGTTAACGTTCAGAAAACTACGAACCGTTTACAATTTGTTGTAGGTACTTCGAAATTGATAACTGCGGCTAGTGTTTTGTTATAAAAGGCTTTTTTTACCAGATCAGAAGTGCGATTTCAATTTTGTGCTTTAATTTTAAAGACCTTTTATCACTTCAAACCGATGCATATATTGTTTTTTAAAATTGAATTAACCTTCGGTAGAAATACATAAATAGGTGAGCCATCATAAAAATATCCTCATTACCTGTTTAAATATATCAAGCTTGGATTTATTTATTCTGGAATTCGGGCCTCCCCTTCCTATCAGTTTGTTTATAAAAATAAAATTAAAAATACATTTTGTATCATACATCATATTTATATACCAGTACTAAAAAAAAAACAATAAAAACAACAACAACTTAAACAACAACATCAACATCCATGTCCATTTATCATGAAACACTTATTTTATATCATTATCCATTATTCCCACTTCATGATTCAAGTGGTCAGTTTAAATTCACATTCGCATTAAAAGTAACCCCATTCCCGTGGGGCAAGGACATTATATATTCCCGCAAGCAATTACAAACACATTCTCCCACTTCGTCCTTCCTTCATCGTCATCTGGCCCAGCCTGATGTCCCGTATTCGTATATTGTGAAGGACATTGCAGGAATATAATATTATGGAATGTGATATTATGTGTAATGAGTTTGTGTGTATCTTATAAAAATGTATATGGGTCTCGTGTGTCAGTCGGTGTGATGGTAAACCTCATTTTAATTGAAAATAAAATGTTATTACAATTTTATTTACTTACTCTATCTCTCTCTCCGCAGCGCAGCAGCCAGCCACCCGGCATTTTCTCTCTTTTATTCGTTTTATTTTTTTTATTTTTTTTTAAGTAAAACATTCAGAGTATTTCAAGTAAGCAAACACTCAACGATATGGTCCCATAGAGGCCAATTATATACCAATTGGGGCCAAGCTCTATAGACTGGAGAAAACAAACCCTTCATTCCGGCCCAGAGGATGAGGACGAAAGTTCATATATACGATGAATTATATTTTCAGTAATGATGTTCGAGGTCCACTTGAAATACAATTTTGATTTTTATAATTTTTTTTTCTTCTTGCGGTTGCGGTACTAAAAATGAGAATAATTGGAATTAAAGAGATAACGAGCATAAATCAATCGCATTCAAAAAGTTTGGTTCTTCCTTGTTAAACATTTCGTTTTCTACAGTAGATTTTTCGAATAGGGGGGCTTACATTGACTAACTTACCGGAGAACAAACTGACAGCTCTCTCATTTGGCCAATATCGAAATCATTTGAAGGTCGATCCGCTAAGTTATGGTCAATGTGAACCCCCCTAATAAGAGGTTTCATTTTGAATAGCCTCCCATTTTGACAGCTGTCATTTTTGTAGCTATCATATTTTTATATTTGACTCGCAAAAACTACGCCATTAGGGGGGGTTCACATTTACTATTTTAACAGATGACGAGCTGTCAAAATGGCCGAATTGACATCGTTCGGATGGCTTTCATATGATTTTGATATTCGCCAAGGGAGTGAGCTGTCATTTGGTCGTCCGCTAAGTTAGTCAATGTGAACCCCTATATTACTAAAATTGGAATGATACGGTCTTAAACAACGTATTGAAATTGTTAAAATTAAATTTGAAGTTACAGTTTGCTTTTGGGACGTCAGTCGGAAAGTTTTCGGTCGGCAATAGTAAGACTGGTGGAAGATGATGTGATCTGAAGAATTGAAACCGGGTGCGTCTTAAGAAAAACTTAGAATATTGCTTTGTGTTGGTGAAAACCCAGGCTTATCGACATTGCGTATCCAGAAAAAAATTAGGGGGGGAGGGGCTCAAGTATCTGAGCTTTTTAATCATCGTCATAAATTTAAATTTTTGGAATGTACACACCAAAAACAACCTGTAGTTATGGGGATAGTGGAATTTCTATACTTTTTGATAGTGTTGATAGTGGACAAATTAGTTATGATGAAAAAGGGTATTAATCAGAAGAAAATCAACTAAAATGTTTTTTTTTTTTCTGTTAAAATAAACTTATTATTGTGCATTTTTCAACATTTTGTTTGTGAAGAATTCCGAAGTTGTGGAAAAAATTGGTTAAAATATAAATTATTTGTAATTTTCTCATCTTTTATCCGGCAAAAACAGTTTTATCAAAAAATTATTGCATTTCTACCAACAATCATAAAAAACAATTATATGGAAGTTATTCCATATGATTTCTCATGTTTACCGCTATAATTTTTTGCATATAACTTCAGATTCATGATCAGCACATTAAAAAAACATAAAGATAGTAATTGAAAATTAACACATCAGTTTCTTCTCGGATGCGATTTACGGTTCAATCGAGTGTAAGCACAATTGTGGCATTTGGAGCTTGGAAAGTCTAAGTGCAAAATCTGTTAAAATATTGGGTTCTTTTTTTCATGAACTGGCTCTTTTTTTCTCGTTTTCAGTACGTGAGTCAAATACGCACTTATTTGCTGCCATCGCTTATGGTTCGCTCCAGCATCTTCAGTATAATAGTTTCCTGACTTAATTCGCCGATTTTTCTTCCAAGTTCTGTCGGATGGTTTCTTATGTGCTGCACTCAATGATGGTGTGATAGTCTGAATGCAGGTGGGGCTTATTTCTTTGCCATTCTTGTACAGGAAGGTGTTGAAGGACCCGTGTCCGGTGAGTATATAACTGAGTAACAAAATCGCCTCATGTCTCCGGTTACCATATTCAGCAAATTTTCGGGTGAGCCTCGCGGTCCAACGCCAACTGTTTTCAGACTCCCACCGTCTTTGCCACTTCTCTTGTGTTAGCGCCTTTGATTTCGCTTTAGCGGCATCATTTTCGATTTGCATTTTCTTTTTGTATACTTTCGTTCCAAGAGATCGTTGCAAGAAGATCTATTGGCTGGCTCCGACACCGTGCGGTAGGAGTTGGCAACCCTAAGGGTTCCACGGCTCTGCATCGCTGGCATCTGCTTCCAATACTTTTCTTGTTGACCCTGATCCCGCTGCTGTAGAGAAGAATGGAGTTTGTTGTCACCATTATTAGTTTGCGTTTGTTTGCCGAAGGTCCTCCCATAATTGCCAGAAGCCTACTTAGGGACGCTATCACCTTTGATGAACGATCCGCCGCTTCTCGACAGTAAGAGACCCACAACCTGCTAAAGGCACATCGAAGTTCAAAATTACTGATAATCCAAAATCAACGACCCTGTATGATGAGGCTGGGAGGATTATTTTTTTCACCGGGAGGTATGGTTTCGGTGTTATGAGGACTTCAACAAACAGGAATCTAAGATCTGATCAAAAAATGTTGGGGTCCCAGACTTTTTAGGCGTTGCCAGTCACAACCAGAGGGGTAAAAAACTGAAATACCATATACTTGATATAGCAACAAATCTAAAAAAATTAACTTTATTACAAATACAGTTGACTCCCTCTAAGTCGAACTCTCTCTGAGTCGAATTTAGTCTAAGCTCAAACTTTTTTGCCATATTTTGCATTCACCTCAATTTTAGATAGCCTATTTTCAATCCCTTTCCCTTAATTTTTTTCCAAAACTTCCTCTAACACCAATAAATTTTAATATCACGTAAAAGGTTGACTAAGAGGGAGTTGATTGTATATAGGCCATAAACAATTTATAAGAAGTGCCGTCATACCCAAGTAAACGCATGCAATGCTAAAAGAATGCGAAAAATTAAATTGTAAATAAATTGAAAGTGTTTGTTTTTTTTCTATAGCCTACTTTAAGTGGGATTTTTTTTCACAAAACCCCCTAAAAACCATCAAGTTTATTACCTCAGTTTTCGAGGTCACAATTTACAAAATGTATTACTTGATATTTCTTATCTTTAACAATGTAAGTAAAGCCTTTTATTACATCAATTACATACATTCAATTAAGTTGTGTATTTACCGTTATTCAACAACAATAAGAATGAATGAATAAGAAAAAAATAATAATATAGAAAATATTTATAAAAAAAAAAAACAATAAATAAACCAACTTGTTTCTCAGGACATTAACCACACTTTTGTCCATTTGACATACTTTTACCCTCATCACACCAATTATATTTACAACAAGAACAAAAAAGTGTCGTTTTTATGATCATCATTACATCCTGGCAAAAGTATTTTACAAAATGTCATCAGTCAACAACTACTACTCTCTTCTCCTAAAAGGACAACGCAAACATGATGTCCTTGATTTTTTTTTTTTTTTCATTACTTTAATATCACTTTTAATGACATTAACAGAGATTTAAGATTTTCCTTATAATTTCTTCTATATAAAAGTCTCTTATAATATCCTGAATTTTTTTCTTTTTCTAGATTTACTATGCCATGGAACATCCTTGCTGGCATACGCGTCATGAAAACTAATGAAAGACGACAAAATCGATTACATCCCATCTGTCGCACTTGTATTTACTGTTTTTTTTTTTATTTTTTTCTTCTTTCGTTTCATTTTGGTCTATTGACAAATCCTTCTTAGTGTCATTTTCTTTTTTTTTTTTTGTAATATTTATTTCCTATGGTATTTTTTCTTCATACAAAATACATTTGAAGAAAATGCTCCCATTATCCAACAATAATCCAAAATTAACAAACGGAAACATCCAGACAAATACATAATATAAACGAATTGTGATTCACTATAACTACACAAACACTTGCAAAAGGAAGAAGGAAAAAAAAGAGGCAGCTCTACGCACTCCGTGAAATCAAATCACGTAATGTCCTTCATGAACCTCGGAGCAAAAAAAAAAAAAAAAACACACACACAGTTTCTATTGTGAATGATAAATAAACATCCATGCAGAGAACATTTATCAACATAATCATCTTTGGAGCGACATGCGTTTCCGGTGGGAAGGTCCTTTACACGTCTTCCGTCGTCGTGTCGTTTTTTGCCAACACCACTATAATATAGTATAACAAATTCACCATCAGGCCTAACCTCTACTATGAACGACTTGTAGAAGAAAACGACTATGCCTGTCAGGATATTTTCCGCTTAATCCACGCCAACATTTAAGATTGAAGCCGACACACAAGAAAAAAAAAATGGAATATGCCACGAGACGTCGAATCACTTTGCCATATTCACCTCTCTGCCATCACAAAGCGGAAGAAGAGCGAGCAAGGAAGGATGTGCCTAGGACCTTTTGTTTCTGGTAGAGTATAGGAGTATAGTAGTTGATTCTCCAGCTCTCTGGGGTTAAGGAACAATGATTGATAATAACTTAAGGTGTCACTATCAATTCATAATGAGATTAGTTTGAAACGAATTATTGTTTGAAAGACTTTGTGTGTGTGTCTCTTGTGGAGAAATGACAATAGAATTGAGTGAAATAGAAAAGGGAGAGAGTTTCAAGTGCTCTGAAGAAGAATAATAAAGAATAAATTAATTAACAAGATTAGAAAGTTTAGAAGAAGTGATTAGAAAATTTAAAAAAATCAAGACAAAACATTAAACTTGATATGCAACAGTTTGTTGATGAGGGCTACTTTTCTAATTGTTGGCATGTGTTTTCTTTTTCGAAACCTAAAACTGATTCAATATTTTATTGTGAGGTGATTGAAGTCCTTCAAGGATATCAGAAGTGTGAGCAAATGTGTAAAAGAATGCTTTTCCTGACCACTACGACTAATTTCTTCCAACAAAAAAGGAACACCAAACGAGTTAAAACAAAAGTACTTATTCATGTAGAAATTATAAAATCCGCTCGGATTTTTATTTGAGAGCGAGAAGTTTGTCATAATGGAAACATTAGTAGAATCCAACAAGCAGCACACATTTAAGATGACCATTTTTAGTGTGAAAAACTTTCTTTATCCAAATTCAGACCTAAAATTTGCCCCTCAGTCACATACTATAATACCGCCTCTACCTCCTATAAAATAGGTACCAACATGAGTCCTCGGAAAAAAAAGTTCGGGATAAAGTTTTTCTCAAAAATTTTGTGAATTGCTGGCACTAATCCAGGAGCTGAGCTGCTACTTTTCATATATATCAATGATGACACACTCTCTGTATGAATTTTTGTTTTTCCTGCATGCATAGGTACACTGGGGCGTATGTGGAACATTTTTTGTTGTTGATATTTTTTTTTTATTTGAGTTTTTGGTAGTTTTTGTTTTTATTTTCTCCTTTGAAGGTCAAAGTGCGAAGAGGAACTTATAGATTTTTTTGGAGAGTACTATAAACTTTTGGCAACAAACAATAACAAAAAAAAAAAAAAATAAATGAGTTTATATTTCAATGGAATGGAATTTCGGTCATGGGCAAGTTCTAACACACACACACACAGAATATCATTGATGGATTTTCATTTTTATTGAAAGTGGATTTTTGGTTTGAATGCAATAATTGTACTTTTGACAAGGTCTCAAATTTTTTGAGCTATAACTATATGTGAGATCTAAATTGAGTTAGATTTATTGTGATTGAGATTGTGATGGAATTTTAGCTTTTTAATGATGATGAAAAATATTTTTGTGTATTTTTTTTTAATTGTAGATATTTTTGTTTAACATTTTTATGCTTCAAGCAAGTTAAGGTAGTTGTATGTTTTTAAAAAAAGTTTATAATACCAATTTGTAACTTTTATATAAAAAGAAAATACTAGGAAAGTGTATTTTATTTGGATAAAATCTTTATTTATATAAAAAACAGAATTTATATCAAACAAATAATCCAGTTAAATTATGTTTGGGGGATTTTAATTTCTCTCATATTTTATGTTTTTATGGGTGTTGAATCCGAATATCTGAAATTTGTCTTAAATGTTCACAACAATCATTTGCTGGAAAGTTAATAAAAACCGAAACATTTTTCTTTCATTTGTAACATCTGCATTACATTTGACGCAACTTTTAATTCTATTGCAGCAAACAAAGTGCAAAACAACCCATTCGTTTGGAGCTCATTTTTATGAGTTGATTGCGGCAAACGAAAATGGTTCCCTTACCTAAACACATTTTCGTATACAAGAAAATTCTATTGTTTGCAGCAAACGAATGAATAGTTTGCAAAGTACGTCTCCACAAAGTAGTTTGTTGCAAAGAACTTCAATGTTCATGTAAATATAGCATTCGTTTACAGCATCTGACTGCAGGAAACAAATTTTATCCGAATTTTTTAACGCCCATACTTCCGCCCACACAGAAGGATTGGTATTATTAAGGTATCGTATAGCGTTGTCTTGGTTTGATGAGAAAGGTCTTGACTACTTAAATTCCTTTTTAGTCCAAAGAAACAGCGATTAGAAAGTGTAATCTTTCATTTAATCTCTGCGCTGATGTCTCATTATTTGTGTTGGTAGTGGATCTCAGTTAGACAAAGTTCTTGATTGTTTCGTACCTATACTATCTACCAAACTATCTCCTGCTTTTAACAATTCTGCTGGTTAGCTATCCGTACCAGCAGTTGTATACCATTTAAGTTTGGCAATATCTAAGCGTACACTAGGCCAGGTGAACAGAATATATAGTCATCCAAATAATATGAAATAACAGCGGATTGTTGGATATCTTCGACTCCGTTAAGCAGTTTAGCAAAATGGTTCTTATAGAATATCTTCCATATTCTCCCTCTAACTCAGCTGGGTCCCGTTCTGGCCTTGGGTAGATCTTTCTTACAGACACAACCAATGAGTAGTCCGAGTCAACGTTTGCTCCCCTGGACTTTCGGACATCCAAGATACTAAAAGCATCTCTGTGATCTCTTTGGTGGACTTTTTTTTTTCTTAATATGACCACCAAGTACCCTTGTGTGTATATTGAGGTGTGCGGATTGGGTGCTCCAAAAGACGACATTTCGCCCCTCCACAAAGTGTACCACCCTGAGTTCATTATTAGACATTTCGGCATGCAGGCACTGTTTTTCAATCATCGAGCTTCTGACCAAATTTGGCGATAAAGTCCCTAAAAATAATCTTGACGTCGTACTTCGTGACTTCAGGTACCTACTTATCATATGTGGTCTCGAGGAGGTCATCCAACTCGTCCTTGATTGGGTCATCCTTCTCGTTGCGAGGGGCGTGACACAGATCAGCGTCACGTTCTGGAATTTCGCTTGATGCGGATTATGACTAGACGCTCGCTTATCACATTTAAGCCCAAGAATTCTTGCCTTAGTCTTTTCCCCTAATACACCCCTCCCACCCCCGCCAAACAGATTTCAAACGATTTCATCCTCTCCATCTTATCGAACCTCCTGAATAACTGTACCATCAGGTTCTTTAAAGAACTTAAAGTAAAGAACGAACTGCAGCCTAAATTATCTAAGAGCTATCACAGCACATTTGAAAGTTGTATCCTTCCAACCACTCATACATTAAATTCATAAGCCTGTTATGACTTAATTTTATGAGAAAAAAAAATATAATTTCTTTTTAAATATTGAAAGCTGTTTTTCTTAACGTTCCACAAATAATTTAACACACTCAGTAGTCATCATAAAAAAACATACAAAGGTCTATACCCTTGTTTTGTTTATTTAAACAAAATAAAAAATCTGTCTGAAATAATTAAAAAGTGTGTCGAAAACTCTTTAATACTAAATTTTCCTCCTTCCGAGTCTGCATTAAAAGCAAATAAAACAACAACATTTCAACATACACTAACACACTTACAAAAAAAAAAAAAACAGAGTAAATAATTAGGAGACCTACCCAACCTCTCACAGAAAAAAGTTACCCACATCACATGGAGAAATGAGCACCTAAATTTATTTTTTTTTCTTTTCATTAAATAAAATACCAGCATTTCCTGATGAAAAATTAAGGCTTGCCCTAGAACCCAAAAAAAAGGGGTTTTTTATTTATTTTTTTTCAGATTTAAACTGAGAGTGAGCAGAGTAAAGCAGTAAAATCGATTTTATTCTCAGAAACCGTCCTTGCATATTACTCACACAGGACGACGACAATGGAGACTTTATATAAAGATAAAGACAACGATGAACAACTCACAGGACATTCAGCTCAACATGTAGCTTAGTCGTCCGTAAAATTTAAGGTGTTTTATGGCACTTTATGCGAATATATGCACAGTTATGTAGATATACATAATATATGTATATTTGTACAGTTATGAAAGTGGATGTGCATTGTCATCCATTATTCTAACAAAATCCGGTACTAACGCCGAGGATTATATTCAGGTTTACGCAAATATGCAGACATAACGAAATTCAAATAAACCTACACTATACCTTTCAAGTACCTCCTTCCCCCCTCAAGCTCTCTTTCCTCTTCCCATAATGCCACACAAAAAAAAAAAACTATGAAAAGGCGGAAGGACATTTTTGGTCCATTATTCTTTGCATCCCCCATGATGCACTTCGCTAAGCCTTTAAAAAAAGGATCAAAATGTATGAATATACACAAAAAATATACTTCTGAGTCCACACCAAAAAATTTAGGATGAGAGACGCAATTAAAAAAACAAAAACAAAAATAGAGAAGAGAGGATTAAAAGGATGAACGACAAATGTCTCCCACTTTCTCTGTGTAATGGTAATTATCTTAAGAGGTGTAGTTATTACCTAAAACTATATACTCGTTTCGTAATGCCAGAAAGGACGAATTTTATTTTTGTTTGTCCGGATCTGAGGTCCATTTTAAGTGAGATTATTTAGTGTAAATTTAAATTAATTAACCGTTGGCATAGCCACAGAATAATAAAAGAAGAAGAGAGTAGCTTTAGCTCTAGCTCTACTAGCTAACCTACCTGGAACCGGAAAGCATTTGGCATAACAGAACAATGGCACAAAGGAAAGGATTCTATTAAATAATAAAAGGAAGTTAAATGACTAATGGCAAATAAGAGAAGTAGAAAACTGTAGGTTTACCAACAGCAGCGGGATGACAATGTAGCTAGTAAAAATTTTTTCACCAGGTTTTGTGGTTTGGTTTTTGCTTTTTTTTTTGTCTTGTGGATATTTTTTTGAGCAGTATTTGAGGTGAAAAAGCAAGGGATAATCTCTCTTTGCATTTGATCTCATTAAAATGAAAACTATAATGAATTATAGT
Source organism: Meliscaeva auricollis (assembly GCA_948107695.1). Lineage (NCBI taxonomy): Eukaryota > Metazoa > Arthropoda > Insecta > Diptera > Syrphidae > Meliscaeva > Meliscaeva auricollis. The sequence goes on from OX403618.1 coordinate 8,291,521, forward strand.
TAAGCTGGGGGTCTTTTAGAATAAACAGTATCATATGGGCTTCTATGATCAGCCTTGTTTGGTTTATAGTTTTTGTTTAAATAACAAAAAAAAAAAAAAATTAAAAATATCAATCTTAATTATTTATTAAGGATAATCAACGTGATCGCAATTTTTGCGTACTTTTGCTTATTTGTTCATAAAACATGTTGATTGCAAAAATCTAAATTTTATAATTTCTACTTACTTAATTTTAGAAAATAGTAAAATTGGCAAACGAAGTAAAACTTACCTACTATTGCATCGAATTTAAGGAACTCCTATTTTTTCGCTGCTCGACACTGAAAGCTGGCTCTCAGAGGATGATTTTTAATTGCGATATGGGTACCATATATCAAGTTATGCAATCAGGCACCACAACCTAAACGGATGGGTCGATTTACTTCAAATTGGTATGTGGCGTTTTTTTAAGAATATCCCCAGATCATTTTTGATTTTTTTTTTTGGACCGCAAATAACGGTACCTGTCATATACCGGTTTTAGAAAAACTCATTTTTCTAAAAAATGGTTCCTACGATTTTGATTAAAAAAATCATGGTCAGTTTCTTTGATAAGGTCTATCTTGAATAAAATATTTTTCATCCATTTTTTTTTTTCAAAAAACGTTATGAACGGTACCTGCTATAGAACCATTTTTTTTTACTTCTGATTTTCTCCTTCATGACTCTTTCAATTTCAACCATTTTTTTTACATGAATGCTTTTAAGTTGCCGGAATAATATTTAGTAGGTATAAAAAATTTCAAAAAATATTTTTTTGGATTTAAAAGAAAAATTAAATTTTTTTTTGAAAAATCATTTTTTCGAAAACTACCTAATATTTTTTTCCAAAATTTAGTTTTAAGATGTTGATGAACAATATCTTAAAAATAGCGTACCAGTTTTTTTTTATATAAAAGTCCTTGCAAATTTTTTTATAGAAAAAACAGTTTTTTTTAAAAAACGGCTCTAACGATTTTCCTTTTTTTTTTCTAAAAATGTATCATTATAGAAAAAATTTTTTCTAAAAATGTATCATTATAGAAAAAATCAGATTGCATACTTCGTTTCAAGGTTAAATTCATTTTCGAAGCTGTTTTAGTCATTTGAAACCGAATTTTATTGTTTTTAAATTTTTTTCTAAAACTGCATTTAAAAATTTTAAATTAAAAAGGCTTAGCATGTATAGGAACTTAATCTTTAAGAGCAAGTTCTTACGAAACAGTCGTGCATTTAATTATTTTTTTATAAAATTGAGGTTATGACCCCTAAATGTGGCAAAATTTTAGGTTTATTTCCAACCATATCCAATTTTGTTCAGTATATTGAGCAAAGGGAAAAATAAAACTCTTAAGCATATAAATTTTTTTTATGAATTTCCCATAAGAAACTCTTACTCCCTACAGGGGGTATCAGGGTTCAAAATAAAAATCTGAAAAAATTGAGGGATTTTTTTTTTGTAATTATTAGCAAATATTTAGTTTTGTCCCGAATGGTCTAATATATTATGTATAAGTAAAAATTCTAAAACCTCATTAAAAAAAATTGTTATACCAATTTCAACGAAATATTAAAATTTATATTTTCAAAAAAATTTCTAAATTATTTTCGAAAAATTGATTTAAAAAAAACTGTTGAACGGATTTCTAAAAAAAAACAGATGTGCAACATTGTTGGTTTTTAATTTTTAATTTCACGGTGAGTATTTTGCTGATTCGGTAATAGATTCTTATGGGATAGTAGCCACATCACGCTTTTGTGAAAATATATTCCACTCAAACAGAATTATCTTGGAACTCAGTATGGTTGATATATTGTAGGATTTAAACTATAAAACTTCAAAAGTTTGACAAAATAATAGTTGAAATTGAAACACAGGAATCCGTATTGATTGTATTCTTTCATAAAATACCTACTAGTTGACCCGGTAGACGTTTTCCTGTCCCGCATAATGTATCTTATCTTGTAAAAAACGAAAACGAAATAAATGCTATCATCGAGAAAGGATTTGCGGAAACGTATTTCAAAATTTTAACATCACAAAAACCAACTTTTCTGTATCTGTTTCCTTTTCAGACCTTAAAACTACTGATCAAGTTGAGTTTAACAAATTCTATAAAAGCTGATCTAAGAATTGTACCAACTATAAGCCTACAAACGATAAAACCTATTTGTATATTTTTTTACTCCAGGAAATATCAACTTTTAATTGAGTAATTAAGCGCATTCCTCAGCGGGAAGCAAAAAAAATATCAGAAAAGTTCTTGAAATTATTACAAATCAACTAATCACATTATTTTAGACCAACTCGCGTTGTCTATCCAATTGAAAAAAGATCAACAAATTACATAAGGCAACCAACGTGGCGGCGTGCTTGTCTTAACCCAATTGCAGACAAATTTAGTTCTACCATCATTCGATGCTTTCAACTAGTTCTTGGCTTAAAAATATTCGCAATGACGACAACAATTCGAAATAAAAAAAAAAAAAAAACGTTCTGCAGCAATTCCCGATTGGAATTTCATAATGCAAACCGCACCACAGCCACCGCCACATGTTGCAGCTGACCTTAGCGTTACACCCAAACCGATTCAAATCGTAGAACTTGTTCCAACCTTACACTTGATTTCGTCACTCACATTTTTTGCGACTTTGCTACCTGCTTCATGAATTATAATCTCACCTGGCGCTCTACAAAGTGTTGGCGGCTTGTTGATTCGCACCACAATGCTCCAATCCAGAGTCTTAGCTAGAAATTGCCTGCAAGCTGCAAGATCACCCAAACAAACTGTCAACATCAGTGCAATTGGCCACCAATGACAACGATGCCCGAGAGAAATAACTGGATTTCCTCACACAAGTTTGATGATGAAGTCGCCATCACGTATAGTCGCCGCCGAGATATGCAGTATGCAGACCCACAGACACTCAGACACGCCCAATTAACTCGATGCAATTATTGACATAAAATAATAATAAAAATGCGATTAATATTGACAAGTTGTTTGCATTTTATTAAAGCTGCCTCCACATGGTTTTGATTCCTGGCATTGAATGTTTTTGTGTTTTTTTTGTTCTTTTTCATTTTATGGAATGCGATCACTTGACAGCCCGACTAACCCATTTCTATGTTGCGACCATTACTACGACGACGACGCGACACGTTCGGAAGAACTTGTACAGAATCAGGGGATCGTTTTGGGTATAAAAAGTTCTGCCAGATGCATTGAAAAGCATCAGTAACGATTCAATCGTAGCACAGTTAAGACCTTAAAAAGTCCAAAATTAAAGAAAATACCAAAACACCATTAGCATCATGAAGGTAATGTTAATCTTTTTTATTCTTCAAAATTTCAATACTCTTATAGAAGATTTTCTATTATGTATTTTCAGTTCGCCGTATTTGCCGTAGTCGTGCTTGCTTTGGCCCTTGGTGCACAATCATCTGTGATCTTGGGAGCTCCAGGCCCATTGTTGGCCGTCTCAGGACCAGCTGGTGTTGTAACAGTTCCCGGTGCTGTATCAATTCAAGCTGTTCCCGGTGCTATCTCCCTACAAACTGCTCCAGCGGTTGTTGCCCCAGTCGTTGCTCCAGTTGTTGTTGGCGCTGAAGGTACTTATGTTGCCAAGACCCGTGGTGCCGTTCACGTTGCTCCATTGCCAGGACACTTGCAATCAGCTGCTTCAGTCAACTTGCAACCAGCTCCAGGTACTCTGTAAGGATTTCATCAAACAACACAACACCACCAACGTTGATCTTCAAGCTTTTTCTCTTCTTCCTTAAACCTCTTTCTGTCTCTATCTTCCTCTTCTGTTAAAAAAAAAGAATTCTAGTTAAAAGTGAAATCCCACTCATCGGGAAAATGAGTGGGGAAGTAAATTGTTTTGGGGGCCTCCAGTCAGTTTTTTTTTTTTGTTTATTTTTATTTGAATTTCTTTGTAGAGATTTAACTTTGTTATGGCTAGGAATTTTTTGTTTTCTTTAAAGTTAGTTCTTTTATAAAAATAAAATGAAAGAAAAAAAAAGTAAAAACTATTGTTTCGAAATTGCAAGGAGACAATTTACAGACCTCGGTTGTTAATCTAAAGGCAGCCAGCTATTAACTAGTCTAGTCTTAAAGCTAGCAGCAACTTTGACTAACCTACTTATCGCAAGGCTAAAATTTTGTTTACAATTGATTTGGTACCATATTATAAACAAAAACCCAAGTATGACAGGGTTGCCATTGGCCCGGGGTTTCCAATCGAATTTTCGAAATGCGAAACAATTGTCAGAACTAACCTTCTTTCACAAAACTGAAATTTTGTAAACTGTAGCTAAGGTACTAGTAAAGTTTAAAAAAAAACATGGTTCAACAGGGTTGCCGGACCACGCCTAGCTGATCCCTCGCATCGAACCATCGCATCCATCCACCAACTAATATAGATCCACCAACCCGTCGTGAGTCTACGGGCCTTATTAGACCGCACACTGAAAGAACAGATTGATTGTGGCAAATGCAAAAATTGCCCAAACGACTTTTTCGTTTACTAGACAATTTTTCGGCATATAAAAAAATGAAAGAATAAGTCGATTGCGTCAAACGCCTTTTCGTTTGTTGAATAGGAATTTTTCGACTAACTGCATTTGCAGCAAACTCTTAAATTTGTTTTGGTAAAACAATTTATGCGAACAGATAAATAGAAAAAAGTTTAGCGTAACACCGATGATTGAACCTGTGACCTCTCGATTTCGAACAAAGGCTGTTGCCATTGCGCCACGAACTAGATAACTTTTGTATACCAAAGAATGCATATGAACACCACAAACATAGAGTCAAAAATTTATTCCTTGCAGTCATTTGCTGTAAGTGAATTGTATATTTGCACCAAAAGTAAAGTTCTTTGCAACAAACAACTTTCTGGAGAGGTTCTTCACAAACTATTCATTCGTTTGCTGCAAACAAGCGATTTTTCTGGAAAATGAAAAGGTGCTTAGATGTGGGAAGCATTTTTGTTTGCCGCAATTAACCGATGAAAATGTAATGTAAATCAAATGTTAATCAAATGTAATACACTAATAAAAAACTTTTGCGGGGATTGTATTACATTTCCAGCAAATGATTTTCATTTAATTCTACTGAAAGCTGCTAGCAAAGAAGCGAGTTGTCTAGATAAGCTTGTTGGTAAAGGCCAAAATTTACTCTCTAGAAGGTAGGAAAATTCTATAGGAAGTCGACTTGTTTTAAGTTTGGTATAAAGTCTAGTCTTCCAAAAACCAAAGCGATAGTCTTGTGTTTCTTGGTAGTGTCAATTTTCTATCAATAAAACCACAAACACTTAATAGAACAATTGGTACTCTTACTTCATACACTCAAAAACTAAAATAGTTGCCTTTAGCAAATGGCTACCTAAAATCTAAAACAAAAGATTGTTTGAACCACACCGCTCAGCGCTAGTCCTTTATACCTACTTTCAGTTCTTTGATTTTGTGTTATTTTATTACAAGTAGAAGTATTTTGTATCCTCTTACTCTTTTGTTTTCAACCTGAAGTGCTCTCCTCTTCTTGTATACCCAACCCATGTACTTTCGCTATAAAATCAATCCTTTTGTGTACTTATCTCGAGGTCAGTTTTGATAGATTGTACTGCGGTGCCTTTATAGAAAGTAACACTTCAAAATCTACACAAAACCCTACAATGATGACAACCTTGTAGAACAAAAGAGCTTTTACTCTCTGTCATTCATCAAGAGTAGATATACCAAAGAGTATACCTAAAATCAATAAAATTTAAAACAAATTGATTTTCATGTCCTTCTCTTTCATTTCATTTTTTTTTTTGTTCAATTAAACGAAAGGACACTGATGGTTTAAGGACCTGAGCTTAATCTCGAGATTTAATTTTTTTTTTTATTTTCATTATATTAAATTTTTCGGTAAGTTGCTGGCAATGAACATTAAACTCATTTAATTGTAAATATCTGCACGTGCCGAGCTCCTCTCGCATACAAAGGTATATAGCGGTCCTTCATAATCGTGTCGTGCCTCAAAGGAAAAGTTAATAGCTCTTCGATCGTCGTCCGTCGTCGTGTTGAAAGTAAATTAAAAAGGAAAATCGCAAAAAAAAAATTAAATTAAATTAATTCATTCAATTGAATTCATTTAACTAAAAGAGGCTTGCGCTGACCATCATCAGTAAAATTAAACGCATCCATTAAAATTCGTGTTGGCGGAATTTTATTGACACAAAATATGTGTTTGTATAGAATTTATTGTATGATGATGATGCTGAATGCTGAATATTGGACGGATACACAGAGTGCATATTTTTAGTTGCAATTGAAATATGCTTGCGGCGGCTATTTTTCTGTGTCCAAATATGTTATTTGCATGAAAAGTTTACCTTTGAGTTTGTTTATATTTAACCAACTCTGTGTATTTATAGACAAGATTTATAATGAAATTAATAGCCACAAATATAAATTTAATTTTGGTTAAATTATAGCCCCCGCACACGCATACAAAATTAATTTAGTAAATAAATAGACTTTCGGTGCAGCAGTAGAATATTAAAACAGTTAAAAAAAAATCGCTTAACGGGTGATAGATCCGTTAAATTCAGATTTTCACCTTTATTGATTTCAAAGATTTTTTTTAAGTGAAAGCTTTTAAGTTCAGGAAATTTTCTATGTAGAACTGATTTCTTCACTTTTAATTTCCAATCTGCTGTAGGCGAAGGAGCAAAAGGTTTGAAGAGCATCATCTTCTTGAGACTCCCCGTACTGGCAGCCTGGACTGCTCGTTTTGCATTTTCCTTTGGAGAAAGGCGTTGAAGTATCCTTGTCCGGTGAGTGGGTGACGTAATAGTAACATCACCGTGTTTCCGGTCCCTCTACTCAGTCAATTTTTTACTGATCAGCCTCGCCGTTCATCGTCCTCTGCATTCCGACCTCCAATGCTCTTGCCAATTCTGTTTCGTCAACTGCTTTCACCTCCTCGGATAAGGCTTCCACTCCAATTTTCACCTTTTTGTCCATTGGTGACGCTAGGTGATCGATAGGGGTCACTTTAGCGACTACAAGAAGGGCTGATTCCGAAGCCGTTTTGAAAGAGCTGGCCACAGGTTGAGCTGCCATCTGTTTCCGGTACTTCTCTTCAGACTTCTCGCCCAAATTTCGCTACCGTACACAAGAATGGAATATGTTGTCGCTATCACTAACCATCGCTTACTGTCCGTTTGTCTCCCCACGTTCACCATCAATCTGCTCAGTAATGCATAGTCAGGCATCTTTATATGCGAAGTATTTCGTGTAAGAAGATGTTCCAGAGGTCTGGTCTTAAGATTGATCCCTGCGTTGTGCCAGATGTGACTTCTTTCTTCCTTCTCTAGTCTCTTAAGGCAACTCTCGATTACTAAAATAGTCCTTCACCATCCGCTGGAATGTAGAATCTCCGTTTGAGCGCATCCAGTAAATCGCTTCACTTAGATGAGTTGAAGGCATTTCATACGTCCAATAGCATTATGATCTTCTCCGAGTAGTGGTTTGCTTGTTGGGCGATTTTTGTGGCGTGCAATACTTCTTGATGTATTGTTCCGGTCGTAAAACGGCCTCTCTGGAAACCGTACAACCTTTCTGATTGATCATCCGACGCCTGTACTGCGGTTTTAGCTTTTGAAGAAGCTTCCCTGCAGTGTTAAGAATGCTAAGAGGCCTGTATGCGAATCCGGATCTCCTTTGCCTTTGCTGACCTAGTGACTATAATGGGTAGGTCAACCTTTCTTCATAAACTAGTTCCGCTATCGGATAGCTATGAGTTTTACAGTGGAAATCACACCTCTGCATTTTCCGTGGCTTATCTGAAACGGCAAGAGTCATTGCAGAAAACAATTCATTATGTACAAGAGTTGTTCGTGCTGTCAAGATGTTCGTGTTAATTGCATACATTTCGAGAACCGTATAGTCAGCTCATACGAAATAAAGTTCACGTACCATTTCCAATTAGATGAACCTACTTTTTTCCGCTACAAAAACATCATCAAAATGACATCCAAGTTAATGAAAAATAACTCTGTCAAACTTTTTTTTTTTTCAAATCCGACAATGCACTTCTTTTTAAACAAATTACATACGAGTATTCCATTACAACAAACAACAACAACAACAAAACTTACTTCCTTCGAAAATTTGTCAAAATTAAATCTCTACACAACTTTCCAAAGGCACACGAACCACTATGACGACGACGACGACGACTCTGCAACTACAATCATTTCCGGATTGCATTTGTTCCAAAATGTCTTTTTTTTGTCGCATTCTGACGACTTTTTTATGTCTCCTTCTTTTCATTCATCTTAAACAAAGTGTAACCACGAGAAGGCACAAAAAGATGTAGAAACAGTGCAGAACTTTATCCGGCGAAAATCCAAAAAAGTTTTTCTACCGATTTTACTCTTCACTTCAAAGAAATGTAAAGAAGAAGAAGCAGAAGAAGATGAACAAAAAAGGACGAAAATATTCGACAAGGAGTATAAAACAAATTAAAAAACTTCTTTATCACTTTGTTATAGAAGAAGAGCTAAATTTTAAAAATGCGTTTTTTGTGTGTATGTGTTTTTTTTTTTTATTTGTTCAATGTAACGGAAGAAGTTTCTTTTCATTGTGTGGTCGGTGGTGGAATTACCAAAAAAACACACGGAAATTCGCTTTCGCGACAAATTTCCATCACAAAATTGTGGAGGAGGGGAAGAGAGGATGTGATAAAACTACCTAAACCTGCCTTTGCTTTCTGAGCATAAGGGACTCTATCTCTTGGCAAAAGTTTGATCCTTTTTTTTGTTACCTGTGGAAGAAGTTTACAAGAGACAAAAAATAAGAAGATAGTCCCCAAATGAAATTAACGAAAAACTAGAATCAATGTAAGAAAATCGGTCCTTCCGGCAGCATCGCACAGCAAAGAAAATGTCAAACAAAAGAAAAGAAAAGGAAGTGAGCCACCCAGGAAAGTGATAAAACTACGTGAGCAAAAATCCCAATCCTTAATGCCCACAAGGATTTACAGCTTCTTTTTGAGGAGAATCATTTTATTTTTTGTTCTGTGTCTTCTCTTAATTTTCTATTTCCTTCCCGTAGAGCTGACCAAGACAGGAATATTATAGAACACACGCAAAATGGTAAAAGGAAAAGGAAACGACTGCCAACGATTAACGGCCCTAACGCGGCAGTGCTTGCAATGCCATAGCCACCAGCCACCACCATACCATCCACGACACGATGATAGTGAGAAAAGGAAGTTTTCTTTGCAAAATTCACTTCATTCATAGTCGGTCGGTACTCAATGTCGTGGTCGTTTTCGTCGTTGTCGGTTTGGTCGTCGTCGTTGGTCGTGGAGCTGCTTATCTAGGTGCCTGGATAATTGAGCATAAACGCCCTTCAAATTAACACAAGTCGAGATGGGAATTTGATGAGACTTTATACATAGCTGGGCGAGATGGTAAGTTGCTGGTCATAGTTGAGCTTTACTTCCCCATCGTCGTCGTCGGTCGCCGGCCGCCACGGGGGACTTCAATGACTTGGTAATAACTCGTAACGCTTAATTAAAGACCTTAGACTCTTAATTAGCTTTTTGCTATTGAGAGTGGGTATTTTTTCTAGTAAAATACTGATATCTTCAGTGATATTGAAAAGAATCTATATGGAATCGCACTCTATTGAGTGGAGTCATTACTTAGATTATTTTCTATGAAAATCACGATATCTTATTTTAAAGGTAGGTATTAAACAGGGTGTTAGTTGTTTGGAGGAATTTATCAGAGGTTTGAAGTGGAAATGGTGGTTCAAGTCTACTTAATGTAACTAAAAACCAAAATTTTTCTCCTAAACCTGTTCGATTTTCGTCCGTAAGGGAATTGCTGAAGTTTGACACCAAGAATTTTTTAAGTGACTTTAACGTTATGATCAAAATGGAGGGCTTCTTCGTAGTTTGACGGCTGGAAGCCATATAATCTGCCTGACAACATTTCCAGGAACCAAATCAGACTGATGGATTTTTAAATGGCGAGCAGGGCAAAATTATCATCACAGCAACCACTCAATTCGAAGACCTCATAATATTTTCAAGGGGGCTTAGCAGACTTTAGATAAAAGAGCTGTCAACCGAATTGGTACTGCTGCGATCGAGTTTTCTGGATGTCTGAACATTCCGAGGATTTAGCATAGATTCCAATCACTACCTACAGTGAAGATTTTGAGAAAATTTGTATGGCAGAGCAACAAACTCTTAAAAAACCAACCAACAGCACAAAGTTAGACAATCAGTGAAATCATTATCAAGTTGTCACCAGAAGCTCCATTTCTCACATGCTGGGTTTCATTAGACAACCAAGAGGTGACAACTCACACCTCTAGTTAGATGAAGAGTACCAGCGGGCAGATGCATATCTATGGATTAGGCAGTGTGAACCAGTTGAGAGAGCAGTCTCTGGGATTTATAGTTAAGAAAGAAAAAGAGGCTACACGAGACCACTCTGCGTAGTAGGTGACACATCAAGGTAGTCAGTAAGATCAGAATTTTGAGAAGAATGGTGCCAGAATTGGTAACCGAAATGAAGATTTGAATCGTGACAGTTTGAGTTATCAGAATAATAGCCTGAATGATGACAGAAATGGTGACGGATTAGTGGCCGAAATTTCGAAATGGTGACCGAATTTGTGAAAGAAATAGTAACCGGTATGGTGACATGATTTTGATTGCCTAAATGGGGGGGGGGGGGTAGCGAGGGTCCAAGCCATGGGGGGATGAGATTCAGTGAAATGACGATTCATTTTATGAATTTGCCAACTGCATCCGAGTTGAACTTTACTCTTGTCTCGTCTCGCGATGGCAAACATTCTTCGCTGATTTCTTCAAACGTTTCTTCGCGGTAACTTTAGTTAAGTTTGCTTTGTTGACTTTTGGCTTTAAACTCCTCTAGCTTGTTGCCTGTTAAGGAAATCAAGGATCCAGCTGATATCTCTTGGTTACTACTTTTGATATTTTCAATGAGAATACTTTCCAAATTTCTGCTAAGTGAAAAATCGCTTCAATCCTCAACTTATCAAGCAAACTATTTCTAATCAACGGAAAAATAAACATTAAAGCTTAGTTTTTCCTTCACACATGAAACAACCTGTTGTAGGAGTAAGTAGGTACTCTGAAGGTAAATGATCTTCTCAAACAAAATATTTATATGGTATTTGACAAAGTGACTGGACTTTATAAGTGTAAGCCGCAATATAGTCGCCGGTTCTTCAAGTGAAGCAGCACTTCGATTTTCCACTCTTCTGCATTCTACATGCCATAGAAAGGGTATATTTGCAAGAAGTAGTGGAAAGTGCCATTATTACGAGGAGTGTGAGTGTAGGAGTATACTAGAGTAGTGAATGAGTACAATGTGTGTGTCCTTATTCTAAGAGTATACAATTCAAAACGGAAATGTGCGGCCATCATCCTCTTTTAACAAGAATAGAAGAGAATATAGAGAAAACGGATGCGAAGGCAGCAAAATGTCTTTTCCTCTATTCCAGTGTGTTGAATGCACTTTCCATTATTACTGCAAGTTAGGCCAGAACTCAGGACGCAGGAGGTCGCATGTCGGACCAACATTAATCCACTCCACATGCAATAGCATACTTAACTGTGCTTAGTTTATTGTGTGAGTTTAAGGATTCTTCTTATTTTCAATCTCAATTTTTATCCTTTCTTTTTTTTATTTGTTGGTTTTTTATACCGTTTCTCTTTGTTGATGTTCTTGTTCTTCATTTTCAAACATCCGTTGATGAATGTTGTTGGAATGGATATGAATAGGATAGGATATCTATTAGGAAAGGAATAGAATACGTTTTGATGCTGGTTCTGTGATGAAGATGATGATGATGGGGTAAATACATTAAGATGGACGCTTGCCATCAGGGTTCAGTGTTCACTTGTTCAGTCAATGGGTTGAGTTCTCTGCTGCTGGAAATGATGATGATGTCATAATTTAATTTAATTAATTAATGCCATGCTGTGATGGGATGGGATGGAATGGGTTTTGAGATTGGTTTGAGAGGTGATAGTTGAGTGCGATTTGAATATGTGGAGTTGAGTTAGTTGAACGTTTGTTTAAGTGGATAAGTGTTCTTGAGTTGAATGGGAAAATTGACACGACATACAGTTTGGATCCTTAATTGATATGAAAATGAGTGAATCCTTCTTAGAAACTCATAAAGCTTCTCAAAATTAAATACAAAATTTGTTTTTTATTTTTAGCTTTATATTTATAAATTTATTTAAGGTCAGAGATAGCTACAGGAATGACATTTTTTTTTGTAATCCAGGAATTTCAGTCTAAAAAGGGGGGATATTTTAAGGACCTTTAAAAACCCAACGACATCTTTACAAAGTTCCTGGTGCTGGTTCTAGGTTGACTGAGGCAGCAGATTGTGCATGTCCTGGCAGAGGTGCTACATGAACAGCACCTCGGGTCTTGGCAACGTAGGTTCCTTCAGCTGCAACAACAACTGGAGCAGGAAGTGCAACAGCAACTGCAGGTTGAGCAACACTCACAATTTGTGGAACAGATGCTTGAATAGCAACACTGCCAAGGTTGGGCTGAGGGACTGATGCTTGAATGGCCACGGATCCACCGGGAACCACAACGGGTGCAATAGCTGGTCCTGAGACAGATAGAATTGGTCCTAGACCTTCCAAGCCAATGGGAATAACAGATGAGTGAGCGTTGAAGACCAAGGCAAGCACGACTACGGTGAAGACGGCGAACTAAAATTCAAATTTTTCAATTAGTAGTTTGTAAAATCCAAGATAAGTCTAAGCATTAATCATTACCTTCATGTTGCTAGTGTTTTGGTATTTTTTAAGTGATGAAGGTAAGTTGTAAGCTAAGCTACGAATAAATCGTTACTGATGTCAATAACTTTGATCAATTGATGTTTTATAGTAAAATTCTTCATTAAAGTGTGTTGAACTAAAATGGAACTGAAATACATACATGTGACACAAAATCTTGAATATTTTAAAATTTTAATTACATATTTTCTATTTGTTTTATTTAAATCCAGTAGTTCATTCAGAAAAAAATAAGTTGAGACGTAGTAAGTAAGTAAATGAACTATAAGAACGTAAGAACAAACTGGTCTATATAGGTAAGCCGCAGCATTCAATGCCAATTATGGAATGGTTGCAATTATTACTGCATGATATCGGCTTCAAGCTATTAATTTAACAAAGATTATAATTATTTATTATTTCTTAGGAAAAGAACTCCGGTTTTATTTGCGACCGTCAGTGGTGCGCATGAAGGAATTTTTAAGATGTTGTTTGTCTTCTTGTCTAACGAAAGAACATGCGTTTTGATTTATACATGGCTGTAGCCAGGACAGCGGTGGTAACAGGTAGGGCCGAAGAAATTTTATGAATTTGATAAAATCAACGAATAGTTTTTTTTAAACCAAAACATCAAAAAAAGAAAATGATTTTCGTGGCTTTCAGTTCATATTTTATACTTTTCCGTAGGTACACGTAGTTTAAAGTATTAGTTAGTATAGCGATTGGCACAATTTTTATTTTCAGAATAAGTATATTTCATGAAACACCATGAAACGTATAAAAAAAACAAATTTTCGATAGATTTTTATCTGCGTACGCCGCACAGTGGTGCTTTTTATGAGTTTATGCGACAAAATTCATTTTCGTGGCCATTTATTGACGAAAATTGATGAAATAGCTCTAAGGATGTTCGCTAAAGTGGTTGTATGTTGCAGGCTAAAATGGTCTTGTTTTTGTGGACTCCCTAGTTTTTCCTTATTTATGTGGGTCCAAGCTATATCGTGGGAGATTTCACTAATTGCCATCAAAGACATTTTATTTAAATTAAGGAATTTTATACTAATATAATATCAAGGAAGTTCCTAATCAAGTCAAAATCCGTCAATTTGGCATTTAAAAAAATTGTCTATGGCACACAGAAAAAAACAATAGCAGTCAATCGTCGGTAGTCAACTTGAAAAACAGCGAAATTGTCAATATGACTACCGAAATAGTCAATATGACAACTTTTTTTTGACAACCGGACCCGAAATTTACAACTCGATAGTCAATTTCGGTGGTCAATTTTGGAATTCGTAATGACAACCACGGTATATATTGACTACCAAAATTGTCATATTTACTACCAAAAGTTGTTATATTGACTACCGAAGTTGTCACATTGACTACCGAAGTTGTCATATTGACTACCGAAGTTGTCATCAGACAGACAGAATTGTCGGACCCACTTTCTTCTCATTCTCTATCATCGTAATGTTATGTTTGATTGTTATCTCAAATTTTTTTTTACGAATGCATAACTTGATATATGTATAGTGCGATATACTCGCAAGTAAAAACAACTGGTTCTACATCACCTTTTGTTAAGCCAGGTTCAAGGTTTTTCTTCTGTGTGCTCTTCCTGCACGAGATACAGACTTATGCCCTCACAACAAACAATACCCTCCTCGATACCTTTCAAATTAATACCTTTCAAAAGTAACTATGTATTCCTCCATATAAAAAAAAACACCCATTCTTATTAGTTAAGAATCATTATCAAGTTAGAAGTTAAAATTCAAGTAACATCATTTCTTAAATTTTCAAAAACAAACTTATTATTGTTATTTTTGTCTATCTTCAGTAAGTAATAGACCAAATTCTTGCATCAGATTATAACCCACGTGTTTTTGCTCCAAATTCAATTTGACCATGTTTGTATACAAAAGCTGCTTACAATTTGCACTATTGCAGTTCAATTCAACTCACGCAGTAGTTCCGTGGTTAAAGCTATAAGATTTGGCATTGAAATCAATCTGGTCAATCTATAACCAGATCTTGTTTTAGTTCATAAAATCTTTGCTATTTTTTGTTCAACTGCAAACAAAAATTATTTGTTCTTATAACGAACGTAAGTTAAACATGCACTTTATGTTATCAGTGTTGTTTATGAATGTAATTCAATCTGCATGATTTGCATAGTAGGTACTCTGGTTCAACGTACTCAAACAAAAAGAAACCGCTGGGACTATAAAAATGTGTACGTTTTTGGTTGACAGGCATCAGTAACGATTCAATCGTAGCCAAGTTAACAACTGAAATAGTCATTCCTTTCCAAAGAAACCATCCAGCAAACATGAAGGTGGGTTGTTAACAAGGATTCATTTTTTTATAAGACTTTAATATGTAAACTTTATTTACAGTTCGCCGTATTCACCGTAGTCGTGCTTGCTTTGGTCTTCCGGGCTCAATCATCTGTCATTCCTCTTGGATTGGGAGGTATTGGTCCAATTCTTTCTGTATCAGGACCCTTGGGACCATTAGTTGTGCCTGGAGGAGCAATTTCCATTCAAGGTCAAATTATCCAAGGACTTCCCTCAAGTGTTGCTGTTCAAGTGCCAAATCTTATTTCCGTTCAAGGACTTCCATCAGCTGTGACTGTTGCACAATCACCAGTGCCAGTGTCCTTGCCCGTTGCCATTTCTGGTCCAGTTGCTGCTGTTGCAGCTCCAGTGGCTGTTGCAGCTGAAGGTACTTATGTAGCCAAGACACGTGGGGCCGTTCATGTGGCTCCTCTGGCAGGACACACCCAATCTGCCACTTCAGTAAATCTACAACCAGCTCCAGGAACTTTGTAAATGTGCCCAATCTCCGAAGACTGCCTCTTCGTACTTCATTGCTCCCCCGCCTAACCCATCTAGTTAAGGATTTACCGCTATTCTCAAACGTTTTTGTACTGAAATTGTTTGCGGTGACCATTTTTTTTTTTTTGTTAATTACTTTTTAGTTTTTTTAACTTTCTGAATAAAACAATGCAACATGGACCTCTAAAAGTCGTCTAAACAATAATTATCTCAAAAAGCCTTTTAATATGTTAACACACTCGTATGCATAAATAATTGCTTGAATTGGACTGCTGTACAAACCCCCCACAGTAATGCCCCCTCTTTTTTTATTTAATTGACTCTGAAATAAATTATTTCTTCGAAAGAAGAAAAAAAAAAGGAACAAATTTGAGAAAAAAACTTCGACTATGGAGAAAGTTTTGAAAACTCCTCTGAAATTATTATTGAAGTTACAACATCAACCCAAGTTCCTCTAATGACCCACAAAAACCAAATATACCCCCGACTAGCAGATGGGTTGATGCAATGATGGTTAAAGAAGTAACAACTTTTGTGTAGTTTTTTTTTTTCTGTTCTGTTCTAAACTCTTCCAGAGACCCCAGAGGGCATAATTAAGAAAAAGGGTTTGCCACTTAAATTTTAAGTTTAATTAGGTTTTTCCTTCTTGTTCTTTTTTGTGTTCCATTTTTTGGTATTTCACTTTTCGTTGGCTTATTCGCCACTTAAATGAGTTCTTGCCATTAAATTTTCTCCATTGAAACCATCTAATCAAGTGGTGTCAACGATGATGATGATGACTACGACCGACGACGACGCCGACGACTGAAGGACTGTTCGGTTTGGTTCTCAGTTCGGTTGATACTTGAACGGACTGACGCCCTCGCACATATCCTTGTCACTTTCCTGACAAAAGCAATTTCCTTGCCTTATTTTGGGGCAATGTGTGGTAGCTATCATTGTGTATTGAGTGTGTGGGTGTGTGATGTTGTGTCATTATGAACACACAGCGAAAATTGTCGCCGTCAAATTGCATGTCATTCATGCCTTTGGCTATAAGGAGGGGGGGAGGCAAGCGTTTTGCAGGATGTTACCAATCTGAGTGGCACATCATATTGTTTGTGTTGTTTTGTTTTGTTTTGTGTTGTGTTGTGATGTGATGTGCTGTGGTGGTCGACATGATGGTGTGTGAAGTATTTTCCTGGGGCATAAAATGTATATCTTCTTCTTCTTGTTTGTTTTTTTCTGGTTTTTTCTTAATTTTATTTTATTTAATTTTTTGTGTTTGTGTTTCATAAAAAAAAAACTCCAGACAATCTCTGAATTTTCAATTGAGTTTATGTTGGCATACCATCGCAAAGCCATCATTATGGTGAGTGTCAGCTGATGTTGACATTTTTTTTTTTGTTTGGTGGAATCTTGATACAAATTAGTTAAATTTTAGATTTTCTTTTAGTAAGGAAAGAAAATGTATGCATAAGGAAACTAGCTGACCTGATAGACTTTGTCTTGCCCTGTGCCCCTTGCATGAATAAGGTCTATCTTTAAATGAAAACCATTTTTTTTTTTTCAAAAACCGGTATGAACGGTACCTACCATAGAACCGTTTTTTTTAAATTCTGATTTTCTCCTTCATTACTCAATCAATTACATCCATTTTTTGTGCATGTGATACTGCCTTAATAATGTTTAATTAAAAAAATTTTCGAAAATTATGCTTTTAGATTTTTAAACAAAATTAAAAATTTCTTTTTTGAAAATCATTTTTTTCGAAAACTACTCAATATTTTTTTTAAAATTTAATTTTTAGATGTTGATAAATAATATCTTAAAAATGGCGTACCAATTTTTTCTTATAAAAGTCCTTGCTAAATTTTATACAGAAAAAATTTTTTTTTTTTTAAACGGTTCTGACGATTTTCAATTTTTTTTTTCTAAAAATGTATCATTATAGAAGAAATCAAGTTGAATACTTCGTTTTGAAGTTTAATTCATTCAAGAAGCTGTTTTAGACATTTAAAATCGAATTTTATGCTTTTTTAATTTTTTTCCTACAACTGCGTTTACACATTTTTAATTAAAAAGGCTTACCATATAAATAGTAACTATATCTATAGGAGCAAGTACGTGTGATCCAGTCAAGCAATTTATTTTTTCGGAATTATTCTATTTCATCGCAAAACAACATGAAAAGTACAGAAAACACGTTTTCGAGACATTTTTATGTGCGTGTGCTGTTGTCGTCGGTGTTGTTGGCGTTGGAAATTTGTAAACACGATAACTTCTGTTAGAATCAAGATAATTAGAATCTGTCATTCGCCAAAGAGGATTACTTAAACTTGAATTATGTTTGAATATCAGTCATTTTGAATAAAACCTTCCAAATAAGTCAATTTTGTATGGGAAGTACTACGATTTAATTTTTTTAATTGTTCCAATGAACAATGATACTGATATTTAAAATATTGGAGGTGTTCAAAAACTGGAATACTTAATTCTCAAAATTTTGGTAAAAAAAACAATGCTTTACACATTTTTCTAAAAAAAATTCCTGGAACAGAACGGAAAAGTTTGGGATTTTTAATGTTATTCGATTTTTTTTTCAAAAATGTTTCCATCGATACAAAATTGTCTACACACGCCATAGTGACCGCATGGTATAATTTAAGAAAATTGGTTAGCAATTTTCTAACGTTAGGAAATTCTAAGACCATTTGATTTTTGTGACAAATCTCTGCCCTCTTAAATGAATAATGATCTAATTTGAATGCGAAATTTTATATAATGGGACGCCAAAAAACCCAGAGACCTCAATTTCGGGTTGACATGTTTTAACCAAATGCAAACTTTACCACATAGTGCAGTGAAAGAATTGTACAATCTGAAAAAATCAAAGAGATATAGCTTATAGCCATGGCTATATTGCTGTCAATTTCAAAATGTCAACAAGGGATCGCCACCAAATTTCATTCTTTAAGTAGGTTGGGTATGCCTATATGCACTCTTGAAACCACCTCTCTTTGTACCTGTTACCATTTGCCATACGAGTAACTTTTTTTTATGTTTCTCACTACGCAATTCCTCATACCCATGTTGTCTATTATTACAGATCAGATAAACTTCTGCTCGTATTTACCCATAACACCCGTGAGCTTCAGACTTAGTTCGAAGAACTCTCGACCGAAAAACAAACACGACAAGACTACCTATAGTTGTTGTCATTACCGCTGTTTTAAAAGTCATATACTCACAACAATGCAATAGCAAATCCTCTCCTTCCGGTTTTTATGTGTGCCGCTACACACTACATACCGTTCATCGTTGTTCGCCCAGTCGAGTCGTTGAAGTTGTATATGTATCCCACCCGTTGTGCTCTGTGCTGCTGCTGCTGCTGCCCCGAAGGCTTGAATAAATCACGCCGCCACCGTTTATCTAATTGACAGGATTGAATCACAACTGTCATGTCGGTATGAATATTCAATTCATAAATGTCAATCGACGTGCCTCGAAGCGATTTGCCAAACGCGCGTTTCCTCGCTTTGACAACAAATCGTTTTGTATCCCGTTTGTCATCATAATTTTACCGGATCCAAAACCGGGATGGAACACACAGTGTGCAGCACTGCCGCCGCTTTTGTCTGCAGGCTGGATGAATGGATTATTATTCTATGAATCGCAGTTCTAGATTCCAAATAACTGAAAGAGATAGAGAAACACACAGAGACAGAATGAGAGGGGAATAGAGAGAACCTGATGGCCTGACTTTCATATTTGTGGTTTGGGCTATTGGGAATCCTTTTTGCGTTTCCTGAACTTTTTTTCTTCTGCCTTTTGTATGATGCTTTCTATAGATCTCTTGAAATCGCAGAAGTCATTGTTATGTGGCGGCAGCGGCTTTACCATCAGAGATGGAAGCTTTAGAGCGCTCCATAGAATACAACAACAACAAAAAAAAGACACGATATTCAATATGCAAATGGAGCGTACTCGTTCGTAGATATGTGAAGGGAAGAGCATTGACGGAAGGATATATCCCGCAGCACTCTATATAGCAGCAAGCAGTAGTAGCAGCAGCAGCAGCTGCAGAAGAACATAGCGATTCTATCGTTGAGATTTTCAGATGAATGATTGAATGGGAAATTCCGCCCTAACCCCTTTGTCGGTCTCTATAGTCTCCTATCGTATATGTACTCGTAGTTAGTAGAGAGTAGATGTGATGGAAAAAGAAATTGTAACTGGAAGGCTTGTTTTAGGGAATCCTTTGACGTGTCTAATATATTATGAAAGAAATGGAAGGTTAAATGCTGTGTGAGAATGACAGAAGATTTGATATGTTCGGATGTCAAATAGTCGTTTGGTTTTTTATGTGATGTTTTGTCACAAAAGTGAAAAGATCAAAGAAAAAATCTTGTTAAAGCAAATAAAACAAAAAAGAGGGAAAGGTTTTTCGTTTTCAAATTGAATTCCTTGTGGCGTTGACCTTCTGCAGGGTTTTTAATGAAGACTATTTTCAATATTTACTTCGGCCTTAGTAAAAAAATCGGTTTGATTTCAAATTGAAAGGTTAAAGTTTTTTTTTTTGTGTAGCTTAGACTTGATTGACTGGTAGAAAGCATATCTTCACTTTTACGTCTTGGCACTGGGATAAACGAAAAGAGAATTAAGAAGAACGGATATAATGAGTTACGTCACCGTAAGGAGGTATCTATAACACCCCGTTCGCCGGCCTGTCCTAAAAATGTTAACCTTGGCATACCCTCAGGACCACTTTCATGTTACTGCTGAAAAAGCGCGTTCTCAAGACCTTGCTCTTCTTTTTTCTTCGTTTCCACTAATTTAGTATTTGAGTCAGGTACTCACTTATTTGCTGCCATTGCTTTAGGTTTTCCAGCATCTTCAGTACGAGGTTTTCCTGACATAACCGATGTTTCTTTCCAAGTTCTGACAGTAGGGGCTTATTGCTTTGCCTATTATTTACAAAAAGGCATTGAAGAACCCGTGTCCATTGAGGAACTGCGTGATTAATAGTCCAATTCATCGTGTTTCCGGTTTCCACATTTAGCAACGTCTCCGATGAGCCTTGCAGTAGAGGGCGTTGCCTCTACTTTCCGACCTCCCACCGCTATTCCCACTTCTCTTGTGTAATCTTCCACAATTGCCTCATCAGATTCGATTATCGTTTACCTATGTAGTTTTGTTGTGCTTCCAGAAGACCTATTAGCGTTATTTCCGAAAACTACTAAAAAAAAAACAATTTGTTGTGTAGACTGTTTTAGAAGTCCATGTTGCATTGATTTATTTTCAATAAACTACATTACGTTAACTAAAAAACTATTAACAAAGCAAAATACAAAATACTTTAATACCACCGAAAATTGTTTTAAATTAGAAAAAGGCAGTGAAAGAGCGGGAGCACCATTTAAATTAATTAACTGAGATTGTTTCAAGTTCCGTCAAGATCCAATTTGATATTCCATTCTTCGTTTAATCATCACTTTTATAATGTTTACAAAGTTCCTGGAGCTGGTTGAAGATTGACTGAGGCAGCTGATTGAAGATGTCCTGGCAAAGGAGCAACGTGAACGGCACCACGGGTCTTGGCTACATAAGTACCCTCAGCACCAACAACAACTGGACCTGCTCCAACAACAACTGGGGCTGGAAGAGCAACGGGAACTGGCACTGGTGATTGGGCAACAGTAACAGCAGCTGGAAGACCTTGAACTGAAACTACATTTGGCACCTGAACAGCAACACTGGATGGAAGTCCTTGGATGACTGGACTTTGAATAGCAACTGATCCACCAGGTACCACAACAGGTCCAAGGGGTCCTGAAACTGAAAGAATTGGGCCAATACCTCCCAAACCTAGTGGGATGACAGAAGACTGGGCGCGGAAGACCAAAGCAAGCACGACTACGGTAAATACGGCGAACTAAAAAAAATCAAATATTATTTTTAAGTCTTACAATTCTTACGAATTTCTTAAAAAAAAAGAATTTTAAAGAAGTTATACCTTCATGTTGCTGATTTCTTTGGAGTTAATTGACTATTTCAGTTGTTAACTGGTCTACGATTGAATCGTTACTGGTATCTACTTGCTAATAAAATACACATTTTTATAGTCCAAACTCTAAAGCCTTGGTACATTGAACTAGAGAGTATGCAAATCAAGTCTAAACATAAAAGCCACACATGTAGTACGAATACAGCAAGGTATATGCAAATGCATAATACAAGTCTAACAGTTTAGTTATTGTTGTGCCACCCATTTTTCTGATATAAAAATAAAAATAAAATCACTACACAGAAGCTAAGAAAATATATCTTGAATTGCACTTAATATGGTCAGACTGACCATATTTTCAATGCCAAATAGTTTGAACCACGGAACTAATGCAAGTTGAATAACTGCAATCTGGGACATGGACCGGCTTCTGTTTACAATTCATCAACTACGATTTGTGGAGAATAATAAAACATTGTGTGGGGGTTTTAATCTGACGCAAGAATTTTATTTAGTTTGGTCAAATGATGCCAGGAATTTCATTTGGTAAATAAAATGCACTATTGCGTCACTTATAGAATACTGCGTCACAGAACAAATGAAAACATTAGGGTAAAGGGACTTTAAAAAACTATACTTTACATAAACTTAGGCATCAGTAAGAAAATCGTCTTCTGATGCAGTCACTATGAACAACATATCAATTTCGAGTACCGACAATCAGTGGCCCAGAACAAAGCAAAGCTTTAAGAGTTCGCTTTAGAACTTTTTTTTGAAACGATATTAGTAGCTAAGATGCATAGTAGAAAATATATAGTAGACCGTATTATTAGGTATTGGTAAGCCTCATTAACAATATAATTAGTGAGTTCCGCAAGGTTCTTCTCTGGTCTTGTCCAGGAACATTCAGGGTTTCTTTCAGATCCCCAAAGAACTTTCATTAGACTGCCTTCCGAGGTTCTCTTTGGACACAAGTGTGAGTTCCGCAAGGTTCTTCTCTGGTCTTGTCCAGGGACATTCAGGGTTTCTTTCAGATTCCCAAAGAACTTTCCTTAGACTGCCTTCCGAGGTGCTCTTTGGACACAAGTGTGAGTTCCGCAAGGTTCTTCTCTGGTCTTGTCCAGGGAAATTCAGGGTTTCTTTCAGATTCCCAAAGAACATTCCTTAGACTGCCTTCCAAGGTGCTCTTTGGGCACTAGCATGAGTTCCGAGTTCTCTGGGTTTTGTCCAGAGCCATTCTTCTGATATTCCAATGCCGCAGTCATAAACTTCACAAATCACAAACTTTTCAGAAATCAAAATAAGCAAAAATATTCCGCTAAATATTTTTGTTTACCGCAATTGAAAGACTTTTACCATTTATCTATTGCATACAGCATGGTTCAAGGACAATTCTAATGGTTTTATGAATTTTTAGCATCATTCCCATTCGTTGTCCTTGAACGATAAAAAAAAACAAACAAACAAACAAAATGGATAAAATATTTCAACCATAAATTCATATTTTGTCTATCAATCATCTCCCCCCCCCCTTCTCCTTCTCCAAATCGTTTAAGTCTCTTTTAAAACCGATTTCAAATTTATACCAAAAAAAGGATGTGCCAATGTTGATTTGTTCAGGACATTTCAGTCATTTTAATCTGACGACCCCAATTGAATATTCCTTGTCCCATTTAAATTCTTAATTCTCTCTAAAATCAATTCACCCCTCAGCTATAATATTGGGGCAAATTCGAGTGTATATCCTCCTTGGGAACTTGGGGACGGGAGAGAGATAGTCATCGTAGCTAAGCCAAGTGAGCGCATAATAATTACATTCTTCGATCCTTAATCAATTTTCGTTTTGGGGGACGACTTGGGAATATTATTGTGTTTGCTTCTAGCTAGCGGCATTTATTGTATACATATTCGGAAATTATCCACCAAATGGTATCCTTGTCACGCCCTATCCGGGAAGGAGGCGAAATAATGTTTGTTTTTTTCGTTTATTTTTTTTTTTTTTTTTAATAAACTTTAAGCTCTCTGACAGCAACCCCTTTTAAAGAAGTGAATTCTACATTGGCACTGGCGATTAGGGGAGATTTAGGAAGGGTCCTTGAAGACTCTTGCAATTTCACAACAAGAATTGAAGGCGTTAGGCGCATGGTGATGTTTATTGTGTTTGCCAAACGAACAAGAAACCAATTCACTGATTGGGACAAGGAAAAATACACAAATACACACAAACATTCGTGTATACAAAGAAAAAAAGAAGGAAGGAAACAAAATCTTTTTATAAGATAGGCGCCCCCGAGGGGTGATAAAGAAGACAAAGTCCTTAAATTCTCCACTGAGCCTTATTTATTGCTGCCAAGCTATAAAATTGAAGACAATTTTCTTATTTTTCTTCTGATGAAAACACCCAGTCCCGAATGTATGGGTGGTTTGAGGTTTTGTGTTTGATGAAGTTGATGGTGATGGTGATGGGTGCACTGTCATGTTATTGGTTTTTGTGTGGTATTATTGGTGAGCCATCAACAACACTCCTATACACATTCGTGACAGTGATTTGAAGCCTACGCGTCAATAATATAAAAAAAAAAATCCCATTAAGAGTTGTTAATCGCATCAATTACTTTCATAAGCGTGAAGCGTGTGTTGTAACAAATTATCCTTCTTTCATTTAAGGACTTTATTTTCCGTCATCATGTTAACATCATGTAAACACATGAGTTTAAAAAATAAATGAAAAAAACACTTTCCATAAAAAATAGAAGAGGACTTTCCAGGAATACTAAAAAAAAAAAAACTGGGGTAGAAAAAATAAAACCTAACCCATGTTGAGCACTTTAACTTGCAATCTAAGTACAAGCGAGCATATGTACTCGTGTACTTGTGCACTCTGTTAAATAATTTACCCAGAGATCCTTATACATTGTTATTCTTAGTGATGATGCATTATATTATAGCATAATGCAACACAATCATCCATTTGCATTTTTAGTGAGAAACACAACCATCGCCACCCACCGCACTGCATCTGCTATATGACGATGATGCCATGGCATGGCAATATGGCACCGTGGTGGTGCTGCTTGCATTCTGCAACAGCGATTAAAGTTAATAATTTAAAACATCCTTTTCTATATTCTGTTATAACGGGTTACGGGTGTTTTGGTACGAGTACGGGTACGGGTACGGGAAACAGGATAGCTCTCGGGTTGTAGTTTGTAGTTTGAAATAGTGAATGGGAAATGTGCACCAAGAAGGATAGAAGGATTGTGTGTGTGGTTTCCCAAGAATATAAGTAAACGGAAGTTCCTCTTTTTTTTTGTTATTGGAACGTTTTAAACATGTTCAAGGTACACTTTTGCAGTGAAGCATTGTATTCACTTAATATTTTGAGTGAGTGAGTTTTGTTGATGATTTACAAGGATTTTTCTCAACGTTTAAGGTTGTTTATAGGTTTTTTCTGCATTGCACGCAAAATGCGGAAGTATTTTATTAATATGAATGCAACTGATATGAAGATTGTAGGAAATTCTGTGACTTATTTCAGAAAAATTCGTAAGCGGATGCAAATTTTACATTTTTTAAATTATGTACCCAACATAAGGTCTCTACCGAAAGGTGGTGTGCTCCATTGCAAATTTGTAAACATCGTTTAATTATGCACAACTTCATGTTTAACACCATTAGGCATTTTTTTTTAATTAAGACTCCTAGCTTATGGTCATGAGGATGACATTCACATAAATGCGGAAATGAATCGAAAACTATCATCAGGGGTCTATTTTGAAGTATTAAACGGAGGCAGCCGTTAATTATATATAGATCTTCAGAAACAGTTCTACTGAACCCAAGACACTTTGTTCCACTCTATGTATATCATACAAGAGCCACCAACCCTCGGCTCATCGTGTACTTACTTACTAACTTAGGTCCTCAGAACTTGATGAGTCCGTTGTGATATCTTTAAAGGGCATAGGGCATCCACTACTCCTACGCGCCAATGTGTAGGGTTTCTGAAAATATATCGTAGTTCTCTCCAACTCTTCCCCAGCAGTGCAGATTCCTTTTCGACTGTGCAGCGCAATCTGCTTCTGGGCCGACAAGACTCTCTACCTGCCTGTGTAAGTGGGTTCCATTGCATCGAAGCGTATGACCAATCCCCTGCCACTTACGTCTGCGTATAGTACTGTCTATCGTCATGGATTCTTGACCCGTTCTCCTATGAAGTTCTTCATTAGAAATACTGTTGGGCCAGAAAATCATTAACATATGTTTCACTTAAAATAGTAGCTTACTTGTGACAGTAGTCAAGATTTTTCACGTGCTGATGCAGCCATACAGAAGCACAGATTCAACATTGAAGCGGAACAGTCTCAGCTTGGACTTTAAGCTTATAGAATTATTTCTCCATATTTTGAAAAGCATTGCGAAAGCAGCTATTGCCTTTTTAATAGGGATCTGTCGCCATCTTGTTCGGTTCCACCTTTGGTAGAGACAAAACTCCGAGGATATTGAAAGTCTTCTACTTTCTCTACCGGTTGTCCAGAAATTGAAATTGACTTGAACGGATGAGTTACTTCCGAGATATTTGCATCCATCGTAAATTGCTTTAATAACAGCAATTAACTTACCTGGAATGCCTCTAATACGCAAGGCAATATAAATAAATTTTCTGTTGACACTGTGGAACCGCTTTTTCAAAATCAATGAACAGCAAGTGAAGTGGTGATCGATATTCGACGGACTGTTCAGTAATGATCCGCAAGGTATTAATGTGGTCAACACAGGATGAATCAGTGCAGAAACCTGCTTGTTTGGAGTCGAGTGTGTCTTCTAGATGTTCTATTATTCACTATAATACAATTTTTGCTGCTGTCTTGGCAACCGCAGGAAGAACGCAAATCCCTCTCCAGTTTTCACACTGCACTTAATCTAATTTCTTTATGGGAGCTTGACAATCATTCCCTTTTTCCACTCCTTTATGAAGCACTCAGAGCTCTCAGGTTCTCTTTATGAGTGGATGCAGTAGCTCACTCGATGTCGTTGGTGCTGCTTATAAGAGCTCTGCAGGAATACCGACTAGTCTTACCGCCTTGTTGGCCCATCGTGTGCTGTGGTAGATTAGCAGAAGCTTCCTAACCTGTTCATACCTCCGTTTCCCCAACTATCAAAATACTAGAGGAATGCCTTATGTTTCGGAATGGGATAATGCCGCTCAAACGCACTCTCTTGAAGTACTCATATTTAGGGTAGTATGCCCTGATGTTTAAGCTCTTGGTTCAGGACATCGGTTTTGCAACGATTTAGCGTTTACAAAAACTGAAATTTTGTCCCAATAAAAGTATTATTTTGGCATCTGTACGTTTTTTACAAAAAGAAACAAAGATATAGTTCTTAAGTGCAGCTTTTTGTCATACCAAAGCAAATGTACTGTTGTAGGAATAAATACAAGTTATAGTTCTCTTTCTTGCTTGGAAAACTTAAGTATCATCGAATTATATTTGTACTTTAAAGTGTTAATTGCCCCTATCTCTGTGCTAAAGTACTTAATAACAGATTTAGTTAAGTGGACCAATTTAAATAAATAAAATGATACTGTTAAACTAACCTCAACCACAAAATGTTTATCTGCCAGGTACAGCTCTGGTAGACCCATCTGTTAGATGCTGTTCTGCTTTATGAGTAAAACCCATTTTGGAGTTTGATATGGTTACTTGAACTTTTCCATCTAAAATCAAACAAAACTTTTTTCGATGTAAAATTGTGAGAGTCCTTAAATTTAGAAACAGAAATAAACATACACCTCGGTTTTTTATTTTAAAAAACAAAACAAAAATTCATTACTATTCAATTTGAACATCAACATTCGTGTTAGTATTTTTATTTAAAATTATTTTTGTTTTTTACTTTTCAATAGAAAGGAATGTAAAATAGAAATCCTTTTTTTACCTGAAAATAAAAAAAAAAATCTAGTTTTTCGAATATTGTTTCCTGGTGTTATAAAAACAACCCCGAGGAAATAGAAAACAATCATATGAAAAAAAGAAAAACTTGTTGCGAAAATATTTTATTTCATTTCTAACTCATTTCAAATTCCCGCAGCGGAGAGCAAAAAACAAACTATTCCATCAAACTCATCACGAGAGGGCCATACCATCATCATCAACCACTGGCAGCATTGTAGTCATTTATAGCATACCATGAGAGGAGCTGTACATGATAAATTTCAACAAAACATGTGTATCTACACTTGGGCGAACAATTGCATAACTATAACTCTCTTTGCACCGCCGAAAGCCGAAACAACCAAAAACACTTCATTTAATTGATGTTTTTTCAGGACCTGGCACTCTCGTGATGCCCGGCGTAATGGCCATCAGAGGACACCCAGAAGCGCAGCATATACCTACCAGTAGTAGCAACAAATATGCATCTGCATAATCCACTAAAATGCGTTGTTGACATTTAATGTCCACACACACACGCACACAAATACGCGAAAAAAACACACACACAGACAATTGCGTCCACGATGAAAATTAAAATATATCGAGGTAAGCCCCCGGCCGGCCGGTCGGCAGTGAATAATTTTCTCTTGAAGCTCCCTCCGCGAGGGTGAAAAATAAATATACCCATGGACACTGCATACTATATGGGATAATGGAACACCACCATCATATGGACAAAATAGGACATCATCCATGAATTGAAGAACTTTGTCCATTTGCGCTTGTCTAATCGTAATGAAATGTACACGCCACCAAACAACCCCAATGACCACACCCCAAATTGAATCCACACTAAGACCGCAAATATTTTGTTAAGGGTGTTGAGCTGATTTGAGTGACGCCGCGAATGTATTAACATGGTCCAGAATTCTGCAAGCATATAATAGTTCTGATGCAAGTCCTGCCAAACGGACGCGACGACGCGACGGACAGAGCACAGCCCCTCGGAGGACACTGTTGGACAGACCACTGACAGTGTGTATTCACTTGGTTCCGAAACTGCCATGACATCCATTTTCTGAATAATAATTGTCACACTGTGCAACACCACCGTCATGGAGTCGAGTCACCATCACCATGATAGTGACAAAGGTCACTTTACTTCTCACTTCCTTTTCAGCGGCCCATTCCCACTACTTCGCCGGTCATCACGCTACACCGAAACAGGGTCAAAATTATTGTGAATATGTAAATTTCAGCAATAATGGGGCGAGTATGAATATGCAGCAGGAACGCGAACGACGCACTACGACCAAGTGGATTCCCGGACCGGACCGCCTCGCCTGACTGGAAGCCTTACAAAATATTTTGTGGTGGCTTTTCATTGTGAATGAGCTCTATCAAAACAGTTCACATAATAATTTCTGTTTATAAATTCCAGTGAAATTAAAATCACTGATGGGAATTACGGTCATTGGGAATGTTATACGCTTCCATGGAGTTTACTGCACGTTTTGGGGTTTTAGTGTTGGCAAAGAGCGCAGAGAGGATTGACAGTTGAAATGGTGAATGTTGGTTAGTCTGTTAAGTTCTGGCTACTGAAATGTGTAATTTTGTGGCATCGTTGTTGTGCCCTTTTTCTATATTATGTATATTGACTCGTTTTTTTTGAGTCTTTATTGTGCGAAAAGCGAATTAGTATTGACTTTGTAGTATTTTTGAGGTTAAATGTTAAATTTACAGTAATTTAAGCTCTTTTGTAGGTACTTACTAAAGTTTTATGTATTATTTAACAGCATAAAGGGTGTTATTGGAGATCAAAACTTAAAAGCAACACTATTTTACTGCTTTTTTAGAATGAAACCTGCAAAACAATTAGAGTTTTAGAGGCAAATCACTTACAAAATGGAATCTACCAGCTACCTTTTTTGCCTTATCCATGGGGGTAACCTTGTTGTAGCGGGGCTTACAATGAAACTTAAAGCTATGCGATCGTGGAACTTGTTTCTGCAGAAGGGCCGACCATAGTCGATAGATCTAAGTGAAGTAGAATGTCACTACTAATTCCATTCAGGCAAGACTGGTAGTAAATTGTAAGGCAACAAAGTATAAAAATGTAGCATCAATTTTACTGTCGGAGAGATTGCTCGAACACCAAAATGTCTAGCAGCTGGACTTCTGTAGCCAAAACACAAATCATATCAATATTTCAAGCCTAAAAGAAATTCATATTGTATTTGGATTACGTTTCATTAAGATTTTCATCATATTCAGCAACTATATTAAAAGAACAATCCACTTTGTTTCTTAAAGTTTTCATTAAAACAAAAAATTAATTAAATTTTATTAAAGAATTTTTGATTAAATCAAATAAAATTTAAATTACCAACACGCTTACATATTTTTTTTTGTAATAATAGAAGTTGAAAAATAAAAGAACAACAAAACCACCCAGATTTCTATATACGCATATAGTAAAAGAAAAATCTCTCTTTTTCTTAAAAATCTCTTGGGGTATATCTTCAGTAATTGCCAAGGACCACCACAAGCTGAAAGTTTCTTCAAAACTTTCAACTTTTTGAACATAAATACATGTGAAGCCATAATTCTCTCAACTGGTCTCTGGTTTTTGCTCTTATACCTACATACTAGATACTACAGACACCAAAAAGCAAAAATTTCTTAGCAATGCTCTGTGGTCGGTATAAGGTACTTTTTCGGAAACTTAGTCCTTATAGTCTTTAACTCTTCTATGTGTGTGTGCAGATATAGCTACTTCATATATAAGACAACAAAAACAACAACCAGCATAAACGATTCACTCGTTTTGAACTTTTTCTCCAAAACCATCAAGCAACCAGCCATGTCGTTCTCCTTTTAGCCCTCATTCTCTTTGATCCACATCGTCCAGTTGGTTTGAGCTTGAAGCAAGGAGCAAAGTCCTATATATATATCCTGCTGGCAAATGAAGAAAAATTACTCCAAAAGAGAATTAAAAATAAAAGAACAAAAGAAAAAAAGAATGAAAATAAAAAAATTCCAACGAAGGAGACCGATAATTGATAATTAATTGATTTTATGATTCATTGAATGGCGGCGCTCCCTTTAAACGGCCAACAAACGACCAGCAAATTAATATAATAACTTTTAATTATTTATTGCACTTTGTGGTGCACGGTGTGGCATCTGATAGGGGCTGGGGGGGATGCATGCCACAATTACCACAAGCAGCTATCTTGGGCAACAGTATGGCCATCATCAGGCTATTCCATCTAGGGTCTGAACAAAGCTAAACAGAAAACAACACCAACAACATGATGAACTTTTATGCACAAATCTATTTTAATAGTTTTTGTTTCAAGGACGAGGGGCTTTGATTTTTGTAAGGGGGGGAGGGGGGTATGTTGCCAGGAAAATGTGTACACAACACACTCATGTCTTTAAAGTCTTCTACTTGTTATGTTACACATATTCCTCTGACAAGAGTATGCAGCATACCTTTTGAAACTCTCTGCTTAAAACAAAGCTCTGTGGCAGATGATTTTCGTTTTTCGAAAATATCCTGAGGGATCAGAGAATCTTTGAGTTATCCATCTAAAGCAATCTGAGATGATGTGTAAGCAGAAACATTAAAGCTCTTAATGGATTTACACACAAGAACATATTATGAAGAAGAAGAAAAGTCATATTTGTTTTATGATTATGAAGAGTATTTTGGAAGATGCTTTGCTTAAGTGTTTTGAAAATAAATAAGACAAGAGATTTATTTTTAAGGAATACAGGGTTGAATGAACGAAAGTGAACTGAAATTTGAATTGAATAGGATTGACCAAACGCCAAATTGATAGAAATTGAATTTATCAAAATCTAACTTAGCGAAGATGACGTAGGTCATCAAAGATGGAGAACGTTTTTGCAAATTGAATTGAATGAAATTGAATTAATATAATTGAACGCAAGTTAATTTCCAAATAGTTGAATGGTAGAAATAGTACAATGAACCTAACAAAATTGAGATTGGAAATTTACTTCAGATTCAATTTAATTGAAATTAAATACTATTGAATGAATTTGAATAATTTATTAAAGAAATTTGAACAATCTATGTAAAGTAGTTGAAAATGTGTTTTGTTTTGTTTTTTTTTTTAATCAAACTGAACTTAAAGAAAGTAAAATTGACTGAAGTTGAATTAAAGAATGTTGAATCTAACGATGTTCAATTTATTAAAGGGAACAAAGTTAAAGTTAAACTTCCAAGCAGATATGAGCCTACCAACGAAGTTGAGTAAATCAATGTTGAGTTGAAACAAAATTGAATCGAAGCTGGTATCGTAAAAATGTTTTCAATGTTTTGTTTTATTTTGCCATCAATGATTCTACTAAATAGAACCCGAAGTGTTAAAAATCTATTTAAAAGTGAAAGTATCTTCACATTTTTAGAATTCAATCTCATTCAACGAAGTTATGATTAAAGCCCAATTTTTCGAAGGGGGTATTAGAGCCACGCAAGATCTCCTTCTTGAAATTAAGTAGTTGCTGTTTGTGGGTTGTATATCGAGTTGTTATCCATTCAGACGACATCTTAATACTGGTTCTTTGTCTGCTGGTGAATGTCAACAATTAGTCTCTCCTATAGATTGTTTACTTTAACTTAAATCGAATTTTTTTCCTTGATTGGAATGGAATGGAATCTAAGAGACACACCAAACCTGCTTACCCATTTAAGAACCATCTGATCCACAACTATGTCTTGAGTTCTTGGTTTGAGACGGCAAACGCCTCAGCGCTTTGCTAAAATCTATCCATCAGAACGATGGAAATACCAGTTTGCATTGTTGGCCTCGTAAAAGGACCTGAGATTCAGTAAGTCCCTGAAAAAGTGCTCCCTAGTTATAGGTACTAATGCGGTTTGCTTTCGACACTTCTGCCAAGTTCCTTCTTTACAGCATAAGTATCGCATTATATCGGTGGCATATTGTAGAGTATAGAAGCAGAACAATTAAGATGAGATGAAGAGACCGTATGTTGAAGTTTTTTTTTTCAATTTTTCGTCTGTCGCAGTACTTGGAAAAAATGGTTTATAACTGGGAACCAACAAAACCTAAAGTACTAACTATTGCGACAAAAGATTGCGTCTTCTTAAATAATTAAATAAAATTGAATTAATTTTAATATTTCTTCTCAAAGCTATGAAGACATTCATTTAATTTGAATATCATTGAATGAACGAAGCTGAACTATGATCAAAACTGTATGGACCAATCTTGTATGAATCAAGAGACCTAACTGAAAGTTGTTTTTAGTCAGAAGAAAAATGTATATAAGCTTTCCAAAGAAGTTGAATTATGTTATTTGAATTAAATTGAACAGTTTTAAATTACAATAATTTGCAGCTTGATAAAATTGATAAGGTAAAATGATTGAGACGAAAGGTAAATTCCCCTAGGAAACAGCCAATTGATGCAACAATATTTACATTTGCAGGCCAATGTGAGCTTAAAAATGCTATAAATGTTTCAACATTGAATTGAACCAAATTGAACTTATAAATCTTTTTATGTGATAGAATGAATTATGCCTGATTAAGCTTAAACTTAGAACAATTAAATAAAAATTAGTCTTAAGGTGGAATTCACAGTCGTTCCACAACACAAGATATTTCTCACCTCCCAAAGATTGAGAAAAAAACTTAAGTAAATGCTCAAGTAAAATCTGTATTCATAATTTTCAGTGGAAATAAGTCTTGATTTGAGTTAAAATTTGAACGAAATCGATTAACTAAAAATTCAGAACCTTGACGAAATTATCAGATTGAAACGAGAAAAAAATTTATCGATCACCTCAAAAATTGAGCGTTTTCAACCTATAATTTGACTAAAAAAGTTTAAGTTGAAAGAAACTGACCAATATCCAAAAATACTCAACTGTAATTTTCGATTATTTAACTGTATTCATGGTATTGAACAAGAGATACCGTTGGGGTAGATAATTTTGTTGATGGTATTTCATCAAATTACCGCAACAGTAGTTATAACTCGAAATTATACTCTAACCGTAACATTATGCTCTAACCTTACCCACATATACGAGAAAATTCAATTCACCATGAGGCCTAGCAAATTGATCAGAATATTATGGCAATTAAAGTAATTTAGTTGCTCTTATCGTTGCTCTGCATTTTAACAGTGATAAAGTAAATTACAAGTTTCCCAATTAATCACCCTCCTAAAATGTTGAAACATAACCATATACAGAGCCCTGGCTATATAGCTGATGGGGCCACACACATGTCATTACATTGAAATTCCTCTCTATTCAAACCAAAAAGGAATGGAAGTGAACGTGGTCGAAAGAACTGGACGAACCTCACACTAAGTCTCAAATAATTCCTCCTCCCCCATTTGAGTTTATCATTCGGGGTGAGCATTTGTCATCATTTCTATTAGAGGGTGTGTGAGTCTAGAACTTCTGTCTGATATGGTTGCTGTGCTTCTAGTTAATATGCAAATTTCATTTACCAATCCCACTGAGTCTGCCCCCAAGGGAGGATATTACGATATGATGGCAAACGGAAGCCCAACAGTGGAGATATGTCCCGAAGGCACATTGCTGCCCAGCAAGAGAGCAGTTATCATATCTTCAGGCCAATTATAAACAACAATTAGCCCTTTCGATCGATAACAGACATTGGCACTCGCCAGTTAGTTTTATTCGAAGGAAATGATGTAGATGGGCTTAAGAGTGGGGGTCGGGGTGGGTATTGCTGCCAGGCTTAAGTGCCAATGCCGACCAAACAACCGATGGAGCAAATGATTCATTGCTGGCCAGGTGAGCGCACAGTACATTACAGCTACCACTCCACTCCGCTCCACTCTACTCGAATCAACTCGACTCTGATGTAATAAATTCCCTTTCAACTCATAATTTGTGATCCACCCGCTCCTCTGGGCAGGAATTCAATTTCACTCATCTGTCTGGGCTGACCAGTGCATCAACTTCGCATCCGTCCGTACTCCTACTCACCCCTGAAAGCATTTTCGACTCCTCCCGACTTGAATCTCTCTCATTTGGTCTCTATATTTATCGCTGGAGCTGGTTGCCGGCTAAATTTATGTCCATGTCGAACAAATCACGATAAAACAGAATTTAATTTCAACCACTGTCCAGTCTGTCTGCCTCTTACCGATTGACCGTCATACACTGGCTGAGTAGAGTCGTAACGTAACCCCCAAACCCAACCCATCCCAAACTCAGGGCCATCAATAAATCTACTCTCGTTCCGACTGCGTTCATCTGGGCTGGTTCGTCCTTGATGGCAATGGTGGTTCTGTCGTTTTGGAGCAGGAGCAGGTACACATTCTCGTGGTATGATGGACAATTTATATGACGGCAAGAGTTGTTGTAGGATCATCGTCATCATCATCATCAAAAAAGCTATTTGTCATATTTTTGTTAGCAAAATATAAATACAAAAATACCAAAATGTGGAATTCACTCTTTGGATGATTTCCTTTTTCAATGGCATATCCTGATTTTTTTTTGTTTGTTTATATTTTTATATGCGCCATTGGAGTGCCAGTATTATGTTTTGTTTGCGTATCGACAATCCTTTGGTCGTGTGTCGTCAAAAACGATGATCCCCCAAAAGTACGTTTATGAATTTGTATTTTTGAATAACAAATTTATCCGATTTAACGACTGATTTCGTTTTATTTGTTCATAATCAAAAATTCAGTATTTCAAACGAGCGAACGAACGATCAAGGATTTATATTAAACGAGAGTTTATATATAACTTTGAAAAAGGACTCTACAAAGTGAATTCGAATATGGGCAATGCGAGAAATATAAAAAAAAAATAAGCCAGTAAAAAATATTTTAATAAATTCTCTTTGGCCTAGTGGAGGATTGTTATGATGGCTAGGGTTGCCATGATTTTTTTTTTCGTATTTGGTGGAAAAACTAAACTGTCCTGGGTAGGTATTTGAAAGTTTGAAAACTAAAAATTGACTAAATATTGATAAGAAAAACAAATATGATTCTAATTTTTTTAGATTTTTATGAATGTAAGAAAAATTGCCGAAAAAATAGTTGGATTCAGTAAGTATCACAGCTTGTTCTGGTACACATCCAGGATTTATGCAGTTAGTATTACTAACCTCCCCGACAAAAATCACAGAATTATCCGATAATGGTTGTTCTGTAAGTATCACGCATTTCTTTGGTAAATATCCCGGATTTCAGGGATTTCTTCGGTATGTGTGGGCTTTTCCGGTAAGTACTACGGATTTCTTTGGTAAGTAAAGAGAATTTGTCCGGTAAGTATTACATATTTTTGCACTAAAGTATTACGCATTTCTGTAGTAAGTATTACGAATACCTCCAGTAAGTCAAACGGATTCCAGTAGAAAGTATCACAGATTTGTCAGAAAAGTATCATGGCTTTTCCAATTAATACCTTGCTTTTTTCGGTAA
This sequence comes from Meliscaeva auricollis, assembly GCA_948107695.1. NCBI lineage: Eukaryota > Metazoa > Arthropoda > Insecta > Diptera > Syrphidae > Meliscaeva > Meliscaeva auricollis. The sequence goes on from OX403618.1 coordinate 8,327,626, forward strand.
TTATAATGTGTTCTCCGGTAAGTTTCATGCATTTATTTGGTATCACGGGTTTCTGTGGTAAGAATCATGGATTTCTTAAGTATTTATGGGCTTATTCAGTAAAGTATCATCAATTTCTCCGGTAGGCATTACTTACCTTTCCGGTAAGTAAAACGAGTTTCTGTGTTAAGTATCACAGATATGTCAGGAAAGTATAATGTTTCTCCAGTAATTATTTTGGGCTTGCCGGTAATTAGAATGCGTTCTCCGGTAAGTATTACACATTTATTTGGTAAATATCACGGATTTCTGCGATAAGGATCAAGGATTTCTTCGTTATGTATGGGCTTCTTCCGGTAGGTATCACTGATTTCTTTATAAAGTGGATTTGTCCGGCAATTATCACATTTTTCTGCATTAAAGTATAAAGGATTTCGCCAGTAAGTACGACGAATATTTCCGGTAAGTCAAACGAATTCCTATGGTAAGTATCAGGGATGTGTCAAGAAAGTATCGTGGATTCTTCAGTAATTATCTTGGGTTGTCAGTAATTATAATGGCTTCTCTGACAAGTATCACGCATTTCTCTAGTAAATATCAAGAATTTCTTCGTGGTATGTATTTGGCTTCTTCGTAATGACGGATGTCTCAATTAAGTAAAGTGGATTGGTATGGTAAGTTTCAGATATTTCTGCAGTAAAATATCACAGATTTATTCGGGAGAAGTATAACTGGTTACTCCGGTAATTATCACGGATTTATGTGGTAAATATCATGGATTTCTTAAAAATAACACAGCTTTCTCGGGTAAACATAACAGGAAGTACCTTGGATTTATATAACAAATATATTTGTTTTCTCCCATAAGCCTGTGAAATTCATTTATCTTACCAAAGAAATCCTTGATACTTGGGATTTCTTTGGTAAGTGAAACGGATCCCAGAGGTTTCTTCGATTAGTATATAAAAATTTGTTGGGTATGTCCGATAAGTACAACTCATTTCTCCATGGATTTCTCCAGTTAGTATTAGGATTTTTTTTGATAAATTATCACTTTATTCAGTACAGGCAACTTCCTTAAGTATCATGAATTTCTTTTGCAAGTATCATGGATTTTGTTGGTAAGTATCACAGATGTCATCTGTAATTTACATAGATTTTCACGTTATGCACGATATTTTTTAGGGTGCTGCATAACGGTAAATTTCATGATAATTATCATGAAATTTACCGTTATGCATCAGATATCACATAAATGTGTTTCTTCAGTAAGTATCAAGAATTTCTCCACATTCTTCTTTGCTTTTTAATTTATAATTCAATTACTATGTTTGATGAGTAATCGTCATGGGAAGATGTTATAGGAGTATGCTGTTGATCAAGTAAATATTTTGCATTTATTTGAATTGACATTGGTGCCGATCAGGAGTTTCTCAGTTTTGGAGTTTTGGGGCAATTGTAAGTTATAGTGTAATAAATGTGTGTATGAAGACAATTTTCTTGTTTCCGTCTATCCGCATTAAAGGCACAACGTTTAAGGTTTTGAGGCCATCTTGCAGGCAGATGTAAACATCAGGCGACTTGATACAAACTTTTCAGTATCATAACAGTTTTTTAGCCAGTCTTATTTTAGAATAAAAGTTTATGGTATGTTCCAGTTTTCCTTAAGTGCTTTTCTTGATCTATAACGCTTCTATTTCTCTTTGCATTACAAAACTCCATAAGATTGCAATGGCAACTCTAAACTTTATTTTATTGAAAGTCATTCAACATTATTTGCAAGTGTTTAAGTTATTCCTTCAAATAACTTAAGGATTTCCGACTGTCTTATCATTTTATTTTTCCATCTTCCATTATTCTATATATAATATCTCTATACCCTATACCCTCTTATACTTGCCATCGAATTGAATACAAAAAAAAAAATTATATTCATCTTCTATCGTTTGCCGGCATCCATGGTATGAAATTGGCAGATTATTTTTATAGCCAATTGTTCGAAATCTGTGTATGAATTGAAAGGATTTAACGCGAAATACACTCATAGTTTCAGTTTCAAAATGGAGCGGCAACGAATATCAAAGTGAATCAATTTTTTTTTTCTTCATTGATAATATAGAAAGAAGAGAAGAAGAAAAAAAAATGAATTCTATGATGTTTTAGCTTTTATAAACGGAACTATCATGGTCTCAGTACGGGTATATGGGGATGGTTTGTGTACAGTACGGAGGATAATAAAAAAATGTTTTTTTTTTTTTTTTTGAAATTTTGGTTATGGTTCATCATATTCAATCCATTTTCTATGTAGATATGTGTGATGCTTGACTTTTGCCCTTTTTTTTTTTTGGAATCCTTATTTCATATATCTGTACTCCCTTTGCACCCGTTCGTCCTTCCAAGTCTTTTATAGCTTCATTATTTTTAAACGATGAACATTTGTCTACCCGTATAATGTTCGACTCACAACAGAAGGCTTGCGGTTCTTACCATCGACCATAATCGTTATTATTTTTTTTGTTTAAGAAACACAAGAAGGGTTAGAAAATAGAGTTATTATTTTAACGCCCATCAGAACATGGGATCCATTATATGGTAATAACTTCTTCTATTCTATATATTTTTGTTCTTTGAACAATTTATTTATCGATGTTTGATTTATCTAAATTTCTGCTGGCATAATTAGAAATCAAGGGTTACAATTGCAAGGATAAGATATACACACAATTGGTAATAGAAGTTCTAGAAGTTCATTAATGCGCAATACGGAAACCCTGTAATAAAGGGTTTTCCAATAAGAGGTAATATTTTGATATTCAAAGAAAAATGGCATTTTTGGAGATAAATGATCGGATGTTTATTTCATTATAAAGAGGAAGGTATGCCGTTAATAATGGAACACAACATCAGGACCACGCTTACAGGACCATATCCTTTTCATGAAATTTTCCATAACCAAATCGCAAAGTGGCTGCCCTATGTCCTCGATAGCCTCACGAATTTCATCTTTGAGGTCTTGAATCGACGCTGGGCTGTTGGCGTAGACCTTATCTTTCACGTGGCCCCAAAGGAAGAAGTCGCAAGGTGTTAAATCACAAGATCTCGGTGGCCAATTGTGATCACCTCTTCGAGAGATAACACGGTCCGGAAACTTTTCCCGTAAAAGATCGATGGTTTCATTGCTTGTGTGGCACGTAGCGCCGTCTTGTTGAAAGTAAACGTTGTCCAGATCAATACCATCCAATTCAGGCCATAAAAAATCATTAATCATCTCTCGATAGCGCAATCCATTGACCGTAACTGTTCCTCAAGCCTCATTTTCGAAAAAGTAAGGTCCAATGACCCCGCGGGACCATAAACCGCACCAAACAGTCACGCGTTGAGGATGGAGAGGCTTTTCAACAATAACTTTTGGGTTTTCCGAGATCCAGATGCGACAGTTTTGCTTGTTAACGTAGCCTCCGAGGTGGAAATGGGCCTCATCAGTCAAGATGATTTTTCGATGAAATTCCGGTTCATTTTCATGCATTTCAAGGACCCAATCAGCAAAGACACGACGTTGTTGATGATCAGCCGGCTTGAGTTCTTGTGTAAACTGAACCATATAAGCCTTAAGACCCAAGTCTTTATGCAAAATACGATGTAATGACGTTTGTGGAATGCCTAATTCCAAAGAACGACGAGGAATGGACAAACCTGGGTTTTCTTCAACACTTTGGGCTACAACAGCAATATTATCAGTTGTTCTTGAGCGACGTGCACGGGTTTTATTCTTCACATTACTAACTAATCCCAACAGCTCGAATTTGTCCACCAATTTCTGTATTGCGGTCCGACAAGGTGCTTCACGACGACCCAAAAATGTTTTAGTTTTACGAACCGTCTCTGCCAAATTTTCACCATTTTTATAGTGAATTTTAATAATTTCAATGAGTTGTTGAAGCGTGTATCGTTCCATTTTTATTAATAACGTAGTTTCTACTTGTCAAATGTCAAAAAATGACAGCTTCAAAAGTGACAGCTACCGAAATAGCGGGCTATTCAAAATAACACCTCTTATTGGAAAACCCTATATGTTCGGTCTCTCACAGCTTAACGAGACTTCTATTAAGTATAAATTAGCGGGTCACTGTGGCGTATACGTAACTATTAATTTGTATTGAATACTAGTTTATGCAGTTTTTTCAATCATCGATCGAAACGAGTTGACCTTTTATCATAATTCGATAATATCTCAGAGTTGCACCATTGTGGTTGAATTAATAGAATAAGCTTTTAACTTTAAAAATATATCATTGATTTTATTTTTTTTTTTTTTTTTCTAAAATGTTTGTTTTAGAGAACATTTTTTATGATATAAGTTCTGGAACTTTTGAGTGGCACTTGAAACTGTACCAACTTGACTATTTTCAAGAAATGTTTAGTATTAAATTGTTCCACGAATTGAGAAATTGGTATTATTTTTGAGTTTTTTGATATATTGTATACCAATTTAGAAAAAAAAATGCAAACTCTTCGTGTTTTAAAAGAGTTTGAATCTTACACATTATGTTTGTATTTTCTGTTGGCCAATAGTTTGGTTGAGAGTTCTCAATTAGTATGAGAATAATAAGTCGGTGGAAATTCTTTAGTTTGAGTCTTAAATGGAATAAAGTTGTTTATTCTTCATTTATTTTCCATCCCATATTCATATTCAATAGAATTCAATAGACTTTCTACATAGTTATTCCAATTATTTTATATCAGACGCGTCTTTTTATGGGTGAAGACATATCATTTTCGTTTATGTACATCTCGATGCTTGACAAAAAATATATCTTTTTTTATTATTATTTTTAGTCACCCGCACCCGCATACAACTTCAAACAATTGGAAGACATACACATGAATAAGTTGACTTACGCAACAGACGAATTTGCCAGACAAACTTTTTTGGCTTCTCTTTCATCTAAAAGCCATGTTTGATTGATGTTTTGACTTATATTTTTTCAAAAAATCTATAACATGCTCGAGGAGAACATTTCTTCTCTATAAATAAGTTTGGCAGAGTCAAAACCTATGAAGCAACTTAATAGATGCACAACGTTTAGAGTTTATTGGTTTGATTTTGATGTTTTTTTTTTTTTGTTCATCTGAAAAGCTATGGAGAGTGTGAATATTCAAGGAGAAGTTTAGTAGATATTCATAAAACACAAAATTATATGAAGATGAGTGATGTAAATTGTTTTGCCCTCAAAAAGAATATGAATATATCTCAGAAACACAGAACCATCCAGAGTCTAGTAACGATAAATCAAAAGCCAACAAAATCAATAAAATTCGTAACTACCTCCTAAACGAACTCAGAGCAAGAGAAAATCCATTTTTATTAAATTGGGAAAACCTTTTTGATTTAGTTGTGACGAGCAGGGGGGGGGGAGAGGGGGAGACTTAGGTTTGATGGATGAATGAAGGCTGCAATTTAGATTGATATGATGATTTTATTTGGAAAAAGTTTTTCATTGAAATATGAATTCATAAAAGGGGTTTGGCTCAGAAAATGCATATTTAAGTAAAATCTGGGGTTATACTCGTACAAGGAGTCGGTTCAAGGTTCATTTGGTAAGGTTAAGGTGAAAAATATTCACAACAAATTGTTTGGTAAATTAATAAAAGATATGGAAGTATATTTCCAATAAATTTTCGAGATTTCATTCTGTTAAGTCTTAAATCAAAAAGTTCCTAATGTTAGACAGGTGAATGGTGTATAAGAAAAAGTTTATAAGAACTAATAGATTTTATTTTGTTTGTACTTTTTGTTTTTCTGTATTTTTGCTTTTAAACAAGAACTTCCTTTAACATTCTAAGAACACATCAAAGGTCTTAAATTCCACCGACCTTGAATTCCATACTTCTCCAAAATGAAACGCAAAAAAAAAAAAAAAATGAATATTTAAGCAAACCAAGTATGTATAACGTGTTTATGGTCGGCTGAGTTGCTTTTGCACACATTTATTATTTAAATACAAATATAACCTTAATCATTGTATGTTGATGGGAATGCTGCACGTTAATGGTGAACAACAGAATATCATGATGGTTAAGCTTTGTATGTAATACAAAAAGAAATTCCATGTATCCTACAACCTACATATGAATCAAGCTTTTCCCTATAGAAGTCTAAAGAAGAGAAAACAAAAATATAATATTAACGAAATTCATTCATAAAATTGAATTTTGTATTAAATTTATCCTGGTAATGATTCTTTGCATTATGATTTTCAGTTTTTTTTTTCAATATAACAGAAGCAAAAGGAGTAATTTCAATAATAATAAAAAACCATTATAGCCGCATTTTGGAGGAACCATTTGGGAATCAAAATCTGAGGGTTTTGTTTTCTTATGGAAAATTAAAGTTAAACCTTCGAGTATAACCAATATCATTGCTTATGCTTATGATGAGGAGTATGTAGATTGTAGATATGCTTTTTCGGAAAACCATATTTAATACTTCTAATGGCATAACATACATTCGTATAGGTACATGGTACATACATGGCTACTCACTCTGAATATTATTTTATGCATTTTCGCGAAGCAAAAATGTTGGTAGTTTTTGTTTTTTTTTTCTTTTATGGAAATGAGATAACCTAATTCCCGAAACATACATTTGCATTTCACTTTCGTGATTGACGGTCAATTTTCTGATGGGTTGCACAAAATACTGTGAGGCAGAAACACAAAGATTCTTTAAAAGGAAGTTAAATGTTAACGTAATTTTTTAGTAAATCTTTTGAGGCTACGCTAAGGGTCTTCAAAATAATTTTGAGTTTCAACAACGATTCGACAACGAAAATGCGTTAAATTCAGTAAACGCAGTATGTAATTTGATTTTTTCTGTAATGATACATTTTTAGAAAAAAAAAATTTGAAAATTGTTAGAGCCTTTTTTTAAAAATACTATTTTTTCTTATAAAATTTTGCAAGGACCTTTGTAAAAAAAAATTTTTTAAGATATTATTTATCAACATTTAAAAACTAAATTAAAAAAAAAAATTAAGTAGTTTCCAAAAAAATGATATTTCGAAAAAAAAAATTTTAACAATTTTTTAAAAATCCAAAAAAATAATTTTCGAAATTTTTTTACTAGAAACTATTACGGCAAAATAAAAGCTCTCATGTAAAAAAATGGTTCAAACTGTCTGATTATGAAGGAGATAATAAAAATATAAAAAAACGTCTGGGGATAGTCTTCAAAAACATTGGCTGGTACACTGACAGAACAAATCGTTTGGGGCAAACGAAGAAATTGCCCAAGCGACTACTATTTCGTTTGCTAGACGATTACGCGGCTTCGTAATCAGCTAATAAGTAATTTCTGTTGGGTTAAACACTTTTTTCGAACGATTAAAAAAATTAAATGTACCACTGGATCGCACGAACTAGCTCATGTAGTTCAAAACTATTATGTATTAACATAGCTAGAAAATTTGAACTTTTCGTTATCTGATGTGTAAAGTGCAGGTTTTAAGAGATATGCACAAATAAGCAAAAATATTTTTTAAACTGAAACACTTTTTGGATTTTTTTTTTTTTGAAAAATTATTTTTTTCGAGTCAAAACATTGACTAGTTTTTTGATTTTTCAAAATTTTATTTTTAGATGTTGTTAAATAATAGGCATCTTCAAAATGGCAGACCAAATTTTTTTTTGAAAAATCATTAGAAAAATTTTGAATAAAAATATATTTAAAAAAAAACGATAGATTTTTTTGAAAAAAATCTTAAAAATTTATCGTTATTGAAGAAATCAAATCAAAAAAATTATTAGAGCCACTTTCGAAAAAACTCGAATAATTCAAAAATGTTGTATGGGAGGTACTCGTTCTAAATGAGATATTTAAAAACAAAAACAAAACGAACTTTTGAAATTCTAAAAAAAATCATCTCTACCAAATTTTAAGACAATCCGTTCACGCTTTTTTGCAGTGGAAATGTGTACAGATGGACGCCCGGACGCACAGACGCACAGACGCACATACCGACGGACGGTAAGACGAAAACCATTTTTTTAGTCTTCTCCATCATCGTAATGTTGGTCTTTAATTAAAACCTCGAATTTTTTTTTTGACACGAAACCAATACTTGCCCTATAAAACAAGTAAAAACATTAATTTCGAAACTTTGAATCGAATTCTCACATCCAACTTCACAATTTGTTATTCAAATAGAAAAAATGAAATGCATGACTTGGTATGTATCCTGGACACCTCCTCTATACGATTGTCCATTCCTTAACCTGAAAAAACTTTAATTGCTTTGTAGAGTTCTGTAATAATTTTTCGAATTTCGAAACAATTTATTTTCGAATATTGGCTCCCAAAATTAAAGGAAAACGTTCAAAGTTGCTCTAGAAAGAGCTTACCACATTTACAAGACATTAACATACAACATATCTCTTGTCGAATAATTGTTGGCTACCTACTCCTACATAACTGGACATCATCAAGATTGGGTTGGTAGGTACTCCTCCTATATATAACAATCCAGAGACAGAAGGTTACAAGAAAACCCAATAACTAAAAGTAAATTGAAAACTTTAAACATTTCTCCATGCCCCAACCAGCGATACAGGACTCCTAGGCAGGACTAGAAATAATTCCCTCCTCTCCAACTCCACATGAAATGAACTCATTCATCAGGGTGAAGCCTTTGGCCGACACCTTCACACCATAATACACACAACAACGAAGAATATCAGAATTCAGGACCGGATAAGACCAGAAACATGCTCTTTGGGTATAAAGTTAATTGAGTTTTGAATTGCTGTGTGGAATGTTAGTATAGAAGAGTTCAGTGGTTCAAGTCTGGACTGGAACGGCTCTGAACGGCTCAAGCTGCTATATTTGGCCACTGTTGCACAACTCCCTGTCTTCCTTTACACCATGATTGCTTACATATATCCTTTTGGCCATTTATTTTTTGCTTTACTTTTTTTTTGCTTTGTTTCGTGTTCGTTATAGTCTACGAGTGTATCCTTTGCTTTTTCCATTTCGTTCGTTACACAAAACAAGGATACACGATGGGGTGTCCTTCCTATGGAAACTAAACGACTATTCGTCCAGTCTCCTCTTCTCGCTCGCTATACAACACCGAGAGATGGACAGATGAAGATAGAGAGATAAACAAAAAATTTACACTAGTACAACACTCGAACTACAGATGGAGCAAAGTAAATGAGTTGACACCAATTTCGGATTGCAAGTGCTTAAGAAGCACTTCAGCCAGCCACCCGCTTACCGCCATCACCATTTCGCCCCAGGGTTTGATGTCAGATAATGACATGATGGGTCAGAGGCAAGACAGAGAGGGTAAAGAAGGGGCGAGATAGGAAAAGTTGCTTTTTATTTAAATGCTTGATGTCTTTTCTTGTGTATATTCTACATCCCTCCAAAAAAAACAAACACAACAACAACAAGATTGCTGTAGCAATTCTCAAACTCCAGTACCCCAAATGCAATTGCAAGAAGTAATGAGCTATGAAAAGATTCAAAAAGTTTTGCACGTCATGATAAATGAGTACGACGAACCCTTTAACATCCTATAGAACCTATACAGTCAGCGTCATAGTCGTCGTCGTACAGTGGTTCTGGTTGTCGTCATTGTGGGACCAAATCAGAGAAGGAAGCAGGAGGAAGCTCGTTCGCTCAAGGGTTTGCATTCATTAATTCATGAGATGGAATATGAAGTCAGAGTAAATGGATTTTGCTAAATGAATGCATTTTGGCATCTTCAGTGCACTAGGGGATTATAATTTCGGTGTAAATTTTTGCAAAGGGGTCGTAAGAGTTTAGTGATAAATTGGTGATAAATTTCGATTTGAATAGTTAATTGGTAAAATGAAAGCAAGTCTCGAGGGTTTTGGCTTACAAGACAACTTGAAGGATATTTTTTGTAAGAAAACTTAGTCTAGACAGAGGATGAAATTTTGAGAGAGCCTATATAGAAGGCTTCTTCTCATATCGGAAGTATATTTTAGAAAAAAAAGAAAAAAATATTAACTTTCTCAACAAAAGCCTTTTCTTATTCATGCAATAAAGACATTACCAATTTATGAATGAGACTCTCTCATTTACAAAAGCTTAAGTTGTCGTATAAATTACTTTGTCATTAGACATTCAAATTTAATAAATGCAAATTGGTTTTTTTTTTTTTTTTTAATTTTGTTGGTGGGTAGGTATATCCTAAGCAAAATCGCATTAAAATAATTTTAGAATTTTGTTAGCGGACATCTGATGTTGCCATTTATCAAAACTTTCCAATCAATCATTTTCGATTTCAACAACTGTCTGTGTTCACGCAGGATAATAAGTGTGGAAGAGGCTCCTTCTATATATTTTTAGCTTTGAGTAAAAATAATAAATTAATGAATTTTATAAATAAACGACAGCTTTGTTGATAGTTGGATGTTCGCGTGGCTGATTTAATTTTTGTAATTTATTATACCGAAGTAGGTAATATTTTGTTATGGTTTTTTAATTGAAGATTTTGTGTAACTGGTTAATTATATCTTATAGAATCATTGGGAGATTTTAAGGCTGATTAATGTCCCTTCTGTATGAAGAAAGTCAACAAATAATGAGTTTTATTAGGAGTGGAGGTTGCGTATAAATTTTAAAGATAATAAAATGTTTTTATAATGATGATGGTTTTCTAAAGTGATTTGTAGTTAGTGAAAATGTTTCATGAAAACCGTTTAGTGCCCGTTAGAGCATTGAAAGTACTACATTATTTTAAAAAACCTACTAAAATAGACAAAATCAAAAGCATTAGGTTTGATGTGAAACAAAATTTTCAAGCCCAGTTCGTACCTCTGTTTTTTTTTAAATAATAAGACCATACATTGACTTAGCACCACTAATGGAAGTAATCCGATAATCAACCTATGAACTTGTGGTGGTAACACACACAGGTTGTTGTTGTTTCATTCAAACATTTAATGAAAAATTTTCTAGGTTTTAATCAAAACTAACATTGCGCTGATCGAGAAGTCCAAAAAATTGCTTTCGTCATGCCGTAGGTGTACACATTTCAACTGCCAAAACGCTTTAACTGATTTTCATGATTTTTAAGGTGGTCGTTTAAAAAAAATGGAATTTTTCCAGAGGCTTATATGCTTGGAAATAAATACAAAAAAATATTCTCCAAGTTTTAAGTAGACTTAAAGCTTAATTTTAACCTGTGGGCTGTGGCTCCCGTCAGCTGAAGTTATAGAAATAGCATATAGTTTTGGTCTTTGAACAATCAAAATTTTATTTGCTGAACTACTTGTCCTAAAATTTTGAAACTTGGCAGACTTTAACCCTATGATTAGGTATACAGCTATTTTTGGGAATTTTTAAAAATGATTAGCTTTAACTGTTTTCGAGTTATTTTAAAAATTGGCACAAATTGACCTAATTACTAATATAGACCTCACTAGGATTTCTTACAGTTTTTTAGCTGTTATAGTTTTTGAGTTACAGCTTGTTAAAAATAAGGTTTAGGGTTTTAAGCGGTAAAAAACGTGAAAAAAGTAAACATTTTTATTATATTTTAGTCATGATCATGACAACACAAAATAAAACCCTTTAATTTCGTTACAAAAGTTTGATTGCTTTGCAGAAATCTTAGGATTGTATTTAGCTATTGAAGTCACAGTCACCATTGGTCATTTTATGAATAGCTGTAATTTTACGATTATTTCCTTAAAAGTTTAAAAATATCCTTTTTTTTAAATAAATGTCAGAGATGAAAAAAAAAACCATAATCGTTAAATTTAGAAAAGTATCTTATTGAAAATTTGTTTTAGTTTCAAAAACTGTGTTTAAATTTTATTTACAGTTATTGGTTGCAGAGGTATTGATGTTTGAAAACAGAAACGTCATTTTCTACTCAAATGGCGATGAGTAGCTTGGAGTGTATATTATAAAAAAAAATATATGATAAGATAAAAAGCTAGTGGTGAAATTATCCAAAGCAACGAAAGTTTGAAATTTCTATTTAAACAAAGTTTGAGAGTTTTTATAAATCTACAAAAAAGAACACAATATGAGTAAAAGGTATTTCTTCTTCCTTCTAAGCTGGTCCTCACCCAAATTAAAGCAAAAATCCTTCTACATCTTTTACCTGTTTTTTGTTTAGCTGTGTACTTGTATAGTGCAAACCTTGGTGCGATATTGGTTTTGTGATCTCCAAACTACAGCTGTGCCCTGTGCATGGTCTAACGAAAACTACAATTAGATTGTGGTTCCAAGCCAATTCTCTTATTTGAAATTCAAAATCGAATTGTTTTGCAGAGAATCTACTCACACCTTAAGGCGAGAGCACTATATTTTTGTTAAGTATTATAATTTCAACAATTTTAATAGCCTTAATTGATTCTTCTTTTTCTTCATAACAAACACATAAAAAGCCCCTCGAGAGAAGTGACCTTCATTCATTCACATTAACAAAATTTATATTCCCATCAATAACTCTTGAAAAAATAAATGATATCATTGAAAACATCCGGCATCAATTAGTGTAGTAAAATTCTTGAAACTCACTTCGAGGTCATTTCAACAACAACAAATACAAAACACGAAAATGCTATATGCAGTCTCCTCTCGTTAAGAAAAATTTGTTTATTTTCATTCTTCTATCCTTAATCCACCAAATCATAGCTTCAATCCGACACCCGCCATCGTCGCTGATGTCTTCCGCCTTTCCGACTTAAACAAAACAACAATATTGTTCCATGAATAGCACTTTCAGATCTATGAGCATCTTCGAAGCTCTTCAAGTCCGGACTCTTTATCTTCTCCAAGATGAAGAGAGCACTCTTGCATTGAATAAATCACTAACGGAAATAACTCGGGCATCCGGTCGTATATATACACTTACAAACCTCCCCAAACACACACACAAACACACATAAACACAATAAAGGTTATTCTGATATTTTTATCGGATTGCCATTGCATTGTGTTGCTTGAGTTTTAAATTAATTCATTGCCAAAGAATGAATTTATTGGGTGGTTCAGTTCAGTTTAGTTGAGTTCAGTTCGGTGTGGTTGGCTTGGTTTGGTTTGGTTTTGATTCGTGTCCTTGGCATCGCTTTTTCGTCCTTTTCCTTCCCCTTCCCCTCACTCTCTCTCTCTTTTTCTCTCATCCTAGACCACGATGATGGAATATGGAAAAAGCTTGAATTTATTCATTTTTCATTTTCACTTGAATTTTTCGGTTTTTCGGGAAGGATATCTCTTCTTTTTTTCTTATCTCCGTAAATTCGTCCTCCAATTTAATTAAAAATATGTATATGCAATTGAAATGAAATTGAATGTATTGTGTGGATGTAACCGAAATAAAAAAAAATACATAATTCATAGAATAAATCAAAAATTAGTTCCTTGAATCTTTTTTGATGATTTGAAGAATACCTCCATCACAAATTATCAAGACCCTTATAATTGAAACTAAGGTCTACCGGTGGTATCGTGTAAAAAAACAAAAACAATAATGGACGGACGGCGCAGAATACTGAATCAAAGAATTGGTTTCTTCGAACTTTCAAAAAAAAAAAAACTGCAGTAAATCAAAATCCGGTAATGATAGTAAACAATCGTCTGTATTGAATCTTTGGCAGTAGTGTACCAAAAATCATAAAAGTAGAGCTTCTCCAATGATATCGTTATTTTAGGTTCTAAGAAAAAATTATTTAAAGATCCTCTGGAAATTGTCCAAATAATGCCAACTATCACGTTTGAGGCACATAAACTTATCTACCACAGCCTGCTGTGGTTCTTTTTGCAGACAAATAATAGTCGGAGAGCTAGCGACCAAAAATTAACGTCATTTGGTGCAAGGTCAAATATTATGAAGTATAACGTCCAATAGAACCACGACTGTTCTATTCACTAAATCGAAATGTGAGGTTGAGCATATAGACATTGCCTGTACATAAAATGAGAATGACTAATTTGTCCTTTAAGTTGATCTCTAGTCCTCAAATAACTTAAACTTAAAAAAAAAAACACAAACAAAATTCACAAAAAAGTACCAAAATCTAAGTAGGTACCTTTGAACCTTCATATTTAGGTTATTTCTGCTACCACAAATCACGTCAAGTACACCCTTGAAGCTTCATAATATTTACAGATTCACCTCGCCTGAAGTGGTCCCATCATGTGGGATTGTGTGTGTTATAAACATTTCATCAACCTAAGTGGTCGTCTTCTGCAAAGCCCTCTACTGCAAAAAAAAACAAGCCAATTGCATTGCGTCTTCGTCCTTCTTTCGCTTGACTCGTCATATATGTATGTTTCCATACACTATACACTACACACTTTTCCATAAATTTTCACAGAAAAACTTTATGACATGGAAAATTTAGTTTTCGCTCCTCGTGAGTTTCTCGTCATCGCCCATTTGTTTTCCTCAATTTGTTCGTCTTTTCATCTCGTCCTTAAAAGTCCTTTAGCATACGTATGAAGTGTATATTTTATATCGAAAAGTGAAAACGTGTGTGATGAGAATGTGGAAATGGAAATGGAAATTGTGCTTTTCATTGTCGGTAAGGCAGCAGCGGCGGCGGTACATAGTGATGGTGACGGATACTCGTCATCGTCATATCCCCTATATTACGCCTCTCTGCTCCGCAAGTTGTGTTACAAAATTTCCAACTTTTAAATTTCCTCACAAAAGGACCCAATCAGTTGCCACTTGAGGAAAACATACGTTCTCTCCCTATCCGAGAGCGTTTTCGACACTCGAGTTGTTTGAAACTTTCAAATGAGTTGGAATTATTATTCGCATCGGTCCTAACTTTAAAAATATATAGTCCCGCTGCAAGGATCTGCGGCCTTGCCATGCCTTGCCTCAAACAACCCAACTATTCTGTGATGATGGTGATGCTGACGATGGCTAGAGAATGTGCTTCGCATATTCTAGTTCTTCCGGAATAGCGTTGAAAAATTTTAACAAAAAAAAAAAACTTTTTCCACACTTCATCCGGGGGAGAAAGGAATTCTTTTTTATTCTGATATTCAACTTTTATTTGCTCTTTCGACCCGCCATTTGGTGGGATCAATTATGAGAAAAAGGCAAGAAGGAAAAAAATACAAAAAAAAAAAAAATAGAAGAATTGGTATAAAGTTAAAAGCACACACAAATCAAATTAATTTTCGCTCTCTTGCAAGGAGCCACGCCCACTTGAACTTTTAGTTCAACACGAAGCCAATCATAGAACTATTCACAAATCCCTGATTATTATTCCAAATGATCCGTTTAAGGTCCTTTTTTGTAAGCAAAGTTCTCTCTTTCTGTGTGTTGGGAAAAAAAATTGCAATTTTTTTTTTCTCTCTCAATGTTATTTGCATGCAAAAAGGAGTTGAAAAGGAATTATTGAGTTTCAACAGTGAGGAATCAAGTAATAGTGCAGGCGGGAGCTGCATTATACTGCAACTGCACCATCTGCATCATTTGGTGGATGGTAAGGGGGATTAGAGGACTGAAGGAAGAAAGCGATTGCCATTCAAGAAAACTTGTGCCATGCCGTGAAGGTATGAATTTTAAACAGAATCATTTTGAGATTTCTGCTGGTTAATAGGAATTAGAAGGACTTTGGTCGTCCTTTGCCATTATGAGTAAATGAATGTTGGAATAAAATGAAGTCTTATGGTCTTAATGAAAAAGGAGTTGGTATTTGATGGAGGCTATTTGGAGCTTCAATTCAATTTTTTTTCCACTGTTATTATTGTATTTGAATGAGGGTTGATGAGTTTTTACATATCAGTATAGTGTTCAAAAAAAATGTGCAGTGCATTTAAGAGGACACCAAAACGTCCATATAGGTTTTCTTTAACACCAACTTCTATCTACCTTATCTACTTCTACTTTCATTTAGATTTGGTGACCACCGAGTGGCTATGACCTCAACTGATGATTGTGATTAAACCACAGCTGGAAGTTGTTGGTGACAGCAAACGAGAAAGGAGTGTTTCCACTAAAGCACTTGTTCCCCAGATCCAGCCGATAGCAGAATTTTCTTAAATGAAATCAATAGAACCATTTACATTGGATACATCGGAACAATGTTACATTTTCGAAAGAATCAAAGCTTAAGCCGCATTTTGGAGATGGGAGAATTCTTGCGCGAAGAGTACCAAAGCAAAGACTGATCTCAAAATAGATCTTTCACATGCCCTGCGTAACTAATGGTGTGATATGGTCTGGAGATTGTTCTCCGGAGATGTATAAGGTAGAATGGTCATCTTACAAAAACGAAAGTCAATGCAAAAGTTTACCTTCGAGTTCTGGCAACATATTATATTCCTCTGTGTTGGAGATTTTTTGTGACCATTAGAGATTCATTTTTCAACAGGGCAATGCTCTTTGTCATAGATTTTTTTTATTAAATACTAATATTAAGCTTTCAAATAAGTTAAAACTTTTATCACTAAAAATTATTTTATTGTTTTCAGATCATCCAAATTGAGAATATCTGGTCAATAATGAAACTTGTGAAAAAGCGTTCAGAGTTTTCCTATCTTGACCTGAAACCTGAAACACCATACCTGCCACATGCACATCGAAAAACCTATGCTCAGTCAATGTCTTGCCGTTGATCCATTTTCGAAAAAGCGATTTAAAAAAAAAATTCAAAATTTAATTAAAAATACAAAAAATCAATTTTGGAAAATTTTGTTACTAAACTTCACTCAACTTAACAGTTTTCATGTAAGAAAAACCGTTGAAATCGAGTTTGTGATTAAGGAGAAAACCAGAATTAAAAAAAAAAGTTCTATGGCAGGTACCGTTAATAGCAATTTCTGAAAAAAACTGTTTTCATTAAAAGATATTTAAAAACATGACATGACTTTTTTTTATCAAAATCGTAGGAGCCATATTTGACAAAAATAAGTTTTTAAATAATAAGTTTATTTGAGATTTTTAAACTAAGCTGTCAAAACAAAGGTATTGACAGAAAATTTGCCTAAGTTATAGAACACCAAAAGGAAGATTTTGAAAAAAAAAATTGCTCTTTAGGATCCATTCTGCAGATGAATCTTAATTTGACTGGACTAAGATGACGATTTGTGATTTTTATAGTTCAAGGTGACTGCAAAATTAATTTGTTTTTTAAGGAGAGCAAAAAGCAGTTTTAAGCAGTCTTTGTCAAATGCTGTTGTCATTAAAACGTAATACAATTATTATGCGATTAAATAACTTTACCTGCTTATTTGTTTGAGTAGAGTTACATATAATTGTCTCTGAGCAATAGGCCATTAAAGATTTCTGTTGAACTATTTATTACTAAGCCTTCTTTTAATAACTTCATCTTATGTCGAGCCGTTTTTTAAAAAAATATGTTTTTACTAAAAATGCTTCACACGATTTGCCAAACAAAAAATTTCGTATGCAATTTTTAAGATACCTAATTATTTATCAACATCAAAATATTAAATTTTGAAAAACAAAATTCATTGACTCAATATCAAAAAAAAGAAAATAATTTTCGAAAAAAATCCAAAAAGTGTTCCCGTTTTAAAAAAAATATTTTTTTTTTGCTTATTTGTGCATATCCCTCAAAACCTACACACATCAGATAACCAAAAGCTAAAATTTTCAAGCTAAGCTAATACATAATAGCTTTGGACTACATGAGCAAGTTCGTGCGATGCAGTCGTGCATTTTATTTTATTTATAATTCTGGTATATATTATATCTACATTAGATATTTTGGTATATTTTGTACATAAGAAAAAAAATTGCCCTTTAATTCATCTAAGTGAGAATGAGATAGAGAGGTGCTGGTGAAATCATGATGGTGAGTGCAGCTTAACGAGGGGAGTAAGAATAACTAAAAATCGAAAACATCTCAAGTCGACTTAAGACACTTTACGTCTTCATTGGAAGTGCAATTTTGTATCCATTCCACAAGAAAGTTTACGCCAAAGTAAGGGACGCCATCCATCCACCATCCCCCTTCTTAAAGGTATTCAAAAACCTAAATAATACTGATATCGTAACTAAAAGAAATGTTCAGAACTCTCATTGCAAGCGAATTTATTATTTCTTCAGGTTTGTGCTTTCATTTTAGTTTTCTTTTTTTTTTTTTTTGATTATCTATTTCAACCCTGACCCTGACAAGATATCATCACCTTGATGTCAGAAGAATAAAACAAAAAATGATGCCTTTGTAGTGTATCTTCTATGAGACTCACGAGAGTGCATCCATGCAACCTTCATCTCTGATGATGGCGGGTGAGGTAGGATGCGGGGATAGCTAAAGGCACCTTTGTCGGTTTTATTTCAGATTTTCATTCATTTAATTTTTTCCTTTCTGATGCCTTCCACTTTTCCTTTTAGTCAGGTTTTTCTTTTTCTTGATGCCATTGTTTCGTTTATCTCTGGTGTGTATTATGCATTTGAGTTCTGAGGCCTATTCTGAGTTTTGTTTTAGCCTTCTTCCTTTTTAGAAAATCCATTTTCTATTGTAGATATTGTTTTCCACTTCTTTGAACTTCACCTTAAAAGAGTGGATATTGTTGTACATAAGCAAATGGATGGATACGTCCTGCGCGATGACAAGCGGTGTGCTGCATGTTGGCAATGCAGCGGATGGATTGTAGTATTTTATTCTATTTTTGTTGCTTTAAGTTTCTTATTTATAAGTTTTTGATTCTACCACGACCATGGACTATGGCATTGGCAATGGATATGATGTGCTTTTGTATCCTTGAGCTAAATTTTGCATTTATTTTTGTTTAGTGAGCGCTAAGATTTCCAAAGTTATGATAGTATTCAGAATAGATGTGAACAACTTCTTAAGTCAATATTCACATCCAATCAAAAATTAAATTTTCCCCAAAATAAAAATATTTTACTCCAATTTTATTGTATACCAAGTTTAATCAAAGACTCGAGTTTGATTTATGTTTTTCTTTTCTTTTTGAACGAATGCATAATTTGTTTATTTCTCGATATTATGCCTGTTAAAGAGAAAAAATATTTATTCTTTGAAAATTGTGTCCTTTATTGGGACATCATATCAAGAAATCTATCTCAATTTTATGGACAAATTTATGGGAAAAGATGGAAAATCCAATAAATCATTTTTCATTTTCCTTTACCTTTTTCGTTCAGATGTATATAGTTTCCTCGTGGCAACAGGCATAAATATTCCAATTGTTGTCGGAAGAGAAAACAGATGGTATCTTTTATTCAAATTTATTGAATTTTCAAAGAAAAAAAAAAACTACATGGCTCTAGTTGATTGTGAAATGTGATTACTAATTATTGTCTATCGGCTTACCATTAAGTAAAATCTGTCGCTTTATTAAATAAAATAAACTTATATCTAAATTTTTGAAGTTATTCTTCTTTACCGGAGCACAGTGGAGTAGATTTTCATTTTTCGTTGCAAAATTCATAACATTTGAATGAGTTGAGACATTTTAAAAAATCAAATTAATGTAAAACATACAGGTATGAATTTGATAAGTTTTATGAAAATTGGTTAACAGGGTGATTCAGAATCTTGTCTTGGAATCCACTTTTATTTTTTTTTTTTTTCATTTTTTGCTTGTTGAAAGAAATTAATGTATTTCTATTTGTTTATAAAAAACAAATAATACAGAATTAAGGGTTTTGCCATAGATGAGAACAAAATTTTATTAAAAAAGAGAGGAAAGACTACTTTTTAGATTTTTATATAATTTAAAAGTTGTAATACTTTGTTATGTGTTTTATCATTAAAAAACCTAAAGTCTTTTAGAATTTTGTTTTAATATGGAAACATTTAAAGAACCAAATTATCAAAAAAAAAAAAATGTATCAATGTTAGAAAACATAAAATGCATAACTAAAATGACTTAAACATTTTCTTAAATGCTTTTGTGCTCCAAATTAAGTATGTCATTTTGTTTCTTTCAAAAAAGGTGAGTTTTTTGAAGAAAAAAAAAATAAAATTTAATGGTGAGAGCCATTTAAAAAAACAAAAATTATATATAAACGGTCTCAAACCGTATTTAAAAAAAAAGTTCGTGCGCCATTTTCAATAAAATATTAACGAACATCTTAAAACAAAATTAAAAAATGATTTTCAACCAAAAAAATTTAAATTTTTTTCAAAATTTTGATATTTAATAATTTTAAAATTGTTATGAATATTTTGTGTACAAATTTTTATCTAAATCCGTAAATTCGTTAGTTGGCATCCGAAAAAATAAGAAAATAATTAATCGGATCTATGGGAGGTACCGTTATTGACCTTTAAAATAATACTTTTTTTATTTCATAAATACGGGTTATAATCAAAATCGTTTGAGCAGTTTTTGAGAGAAAACAATTTTTTTTCATATCGGTTGTATGGCAGGTACCGTTAATTTTTGTCCGAAAAATATTAATTGAATGTAGTTAAGAATACATTTTACACCTAAAAATATTGTTTCTACCACTTCTTGAATTTTTAAGGATATATCACAAAAAAATGACTTTCAGTCATAAATAAAAAGCTCTCTAAAACTCAAATAGGCAAAATCGGCAACTGATTTTCTGAGTTAATGTTAAAAAATAGTCAAAGATAAAATTTTAGTTGAGTTTAGACCATGGACTTTCATGGGAAATTTTGTAACTTAGCTAAAAGTCAAAAAATTGAGTCAGAAACAGATTTCCGAAAACTTTCACAATTTTCTGTTGTCTATAAGCCGAGATAACAGTAAAAAGGTAATTTTGTATGCGGCGCTTAATTACATTTACCAAACCCACATAAAATTATGATTCAACTTAATTGACACATAACTGCATTGCATATATGCTACAAAAGCTTCACAAACTTGAAAAGAGTTTCATCAAAATTCAACAAAATTGTCTGCTTTGGTTGTCGGAACTCGACCAGTGAAGAACGGTAGGTACCATTGGCTCACAAATGGATTCTAGATGGTTTATTTATAAAATTTGTAACTTTTTTGTTTATTGGCAGATTTTAAGGTCAGATTGAGTGGTTTAAATTTAGCTGAAATATCAGGCTTTCTTTTTCTTTTTACAAAATGGTATGAAATATTTTTGAATCTTATAAAACAATGTAGATCAATATCGTTGGAACAGGTGTCCTTGATAGGCAGTGCTTTATGCTTTTTTGAAAAAAAAAAATCCCTTCTAGAACTTTTCACTAATTTTCAATAATAATTTACATTAAAAAAAACTATACAAAAATAAATAATGATAGGAAGTATAACTTCAAACCTTTTTTTTTTCATTTTGTAAGAAAATCAAACTGGAATAAAAAATGAAAATCAAAAAATAAATTAGGAATAAGACAGTTGTATTGTAAAACAAAATTTTTAAAACATCTTTTAATCTACTTACATATATGTAATGTTTAATCTTAACATTTGTTTGCCTTTTGTATGTTTTGTTTCTTTTCACAATTAAGTCCTTCCATTTACGATATAAATTCAATTTTATCAAATCATACAACACACGACCTAGATTTAAATGCAGTTTTCAATTGTCCTTGAGGACATTCTATTTACCATAAACGAGTGTATTCCTTCCACCACACCTACAATCACATCAGCCAAATATCTTTAAGTACCCAAAATCTATTTATTTATTCCCCCATGGATGCTTCAAATGATTTTATCAATTCAACTACTGCCAAAATTGTTCCGAAATAGTTTATTCTAACATAGATACTCCATAGGCTTTCTATCTTCATCCTTTTAATGTCCTCAACAGTTACACAAACTGTTATTTACGTATACGGTAGGTATACACTTACATAGTAGTTCTTCATGGGAGGACATTTTCATCTCAGTTATTCTCCAGCAGTGTGGCACACAATGTCGTTTATTTTCCGTTTGCAATTCTCAATGTTGTGCAGATTTTACTTTCTCCAGCTGAGCGCGCCATGATAGTAAGTTGTTGTCTGTCGTCATCGCTGTCGTATAGTTGTGTTTGTTGTTTCACTATATTCGAGTACTATTGCCCAATTTTATCCTTTCAAGCTTCTAACATAGATGTATCTATTTCTATCTCCTTTATAAAATGGTATTTCAATCGTGTTGGGTATGCTTGGTTGTTATTTCGTTTAAAACAATACTCTGCTGCGCTCACTGCCACTGCTGCTATGGTTGGGTGGTGGTAGTGGTGGTGATGATACAGTTACTATACTATAAACGACCACCATCCCCAAGCTTTATTGTGGTAATTTTGAAAAGAAGAAGAATACCCAAATACGATTGAAACAGCTTCCTTGTTTGTCCCATGACATCCTCTTGAAATCATCTTGTATTCATTACATTGAACAAGTTTATCAACTATTTGATGACTGAATTTGACTAAAAAGCCCTTCAAGATGTTTCCTGGTGAGTGTTTCTGTTTCTTCTTCTTCTTCATGGTTTTTGTTTTTTTTTTCTCTTTGGTTTTCTCCTTTAATACAAACCATCAAAGCATTTTAAGGATAATAGTATGCTGCAAATTTCAAACTTGTGTTTATTTTAAGCAAAATCGCTTGGTTAACGTTTTGGCTTCGTCTCTTTCTCTGAATCTGTGGGTATAATATCCTGATGGGGGACCTGCTGGCGTAATGAGGTTTCGAATAACGAATATTGATTTGCCTATGAGCATTGAGCAATTCCAGTATCTATAGGCAATTTCAAATTCTTCTTATTTGTTCATTTTAGTTTTGTCTATTTTGTTGTTGTTTCGATTCTGGTTTTTGACAAGAAACTTGGTACATTTTTTTTGATTAAGGGCTTACAAATTAAGTTAATCTGCATTAAATTGAATTTTCGTTGACAGATTTTTGAAAAATTGTTACTCCTCAAAACAACTTTTTCCATTTCAAATCATATCGATGCTAGACCGTTGTTGTTGGCGTTGGAAATTTGTAAACACGATAACTTTTGATATAATCAAGATAATTGAAATTTGTGAACCCCAAAAGTTGAGGATTACCTAAACTTTGGTTGAGCTTGATTCAGCCATTTTGAATAAAACCTTCTTATACTTCTCATACAAAAACCTTCCAATAATGTCACTTTCAAAACAATATCGGACCTGGAATTGATCCCTGTGGTATAGCAACCTTCCTGACTGTGTTTGGTAAGCCAGTTTTTTTTAAAATTCGTATTATGAAGTATGAACTAGACAGCTCTCACCCTTCTTATTATATGTTCTTTAATGCTGGCATAATCACAACTGGTTTCTCTCCGAGCAGATGTAAGACCCTATTTGACAAGCTATTTCCTTTTAAAGCAGTATCTTCTTCAACCATGGCCGATTGCCTTACACTTCTTTCTTTCCAAAACCATGGAAACGCTGATCAATTATTATTATCAACTTAAGAAATATTTCGAAAACATGGTTAATTTTCAAGGATCAATAAATTGACTTTTCACAAAGGAAAAAAATGAAGTACCGCAGCCTCTTTGAGGAAAAAAACTCTGCATTGTTATAAATAGAAATTATAATCCTATAACATAAACACAAACACAATATAACCATTTGAATTATCAATAATAATTATATTCAAGTTTGCTGCTCAGCTCTTTCGTTTACAATCATTCCTCGTAATAATTGTTTCAAGTTGAAGAATTTTCATTAATTTTGGTAAGTTAATGGGTGGTTTGATCATCAAATAGTAAAAGTAGAATCAACGAAAATTAGAGAAAAAATATAGCAGCCCTACTCAGCGTAAGAAGCAATGGAAGTAGGTGCTTATGAAAATGCATGTGCTCAAAATGTGTATTCAAATAAAATGCAAAGCTTGTTTCGGAAAAAAGAAGTTTTGAATGATTTAGTGATCAGTTTTTTATCACCTTTAGACTCGGCATATACATAAAATCTATTGCGATATCCCTTTGTAGGAGGCAATCATTGGGCAAATTCAAAAGATTGGTAATAGAAACAAGGAAGAATGAAGGAGTACTTGTCTCATACCTTGTTCTACCCATATGATCCCGAGAAAGATAGTATTTTTTGTTTAAATTGAAATTACCTCAACAATTTAAAAAAATCAAGAAATCATTGAAACAATGTCTTTATTTTTTTCAAGATGGCATCTCTGAAAATCGATCGCATGTCAAGACAACACCACGTATGACATCTTTTGTCCCTACCGCAATTTCCTTTGTCCTGGGTTTTTTATTTATTTTTTTTTGCTACATATTTTGAATGTGCACGCCACCAACAGCCAGCGTCTCGTTTACTGATTTTATTTCTTAACTTTCTGCTCTGCCGCTCAAAGGATTCCCCAAGGACAAATTGATTTGATTTTTGTTTTCTCTTTTAGTTTTCCAAAAAAGTCAGCCAAAGGAGGTATAACAAATATTTTCTTTATTTTTTTTTTTATTCGCGAAAAAGGAAACAAAATCATAGATAAGGATGGTTGAGAAGAAAACCGCCCGCGGAAACAAATGAAATGGAAATGTTTTATCCGATGTAAAAAGAAAAAAAAAATTTTAAGAAAATAAAAGGACTCCAGCATAGAAAAGGTTGACACAGGGCAGGCCCCCAAAGTATCTTTCTGTTTATGTGTTGTCTACTAAGGTAGGTATATTTTGTAAATTTTTAGCTTTAAGGGTACAAACGATTAGGAGGTAAGTAGATTTTGTTGAGTAAACAAAATGTGGTGGGTTTTTATGCCCTTAGGCCGATAAATTCTGCCTCTCTCAATAAAAGTTGGGAAAATATGTAATAAATTGGAAAATTTTTGGAACAGACTAGCTTTTCTATCCTAATACAGTTTCAAAAGTTTTGGGGTCTGATAAAAGTTTTCAAACTAAATAAAAGGTGATGACTGGATAGAGACAAAATAATTGAACAATATTGTCCTTTAGATTTAGATCTGGAATCGTTTTTAAGGTACACTAATTTGTTGAAATTAGAAAGTTACCGATAATTTCCATTTTTGAAATGATTTTTTTCTTACAAAATTTATTCGTGTTTTTTATTGACATCAATAATAGAAAATTTCAAGAATGTCACAGGATATATTTCCAACATAAGAAAAAAAGACCAACATTCAAAATGACAAAAACAAAACGACATCACTAGAAATGCCCCCTCCGGGGTAGAATAAATAACCAAAAACTATATTCTTCGAAATAAAAGAGAATGAGAGACAATTGCAAACAAAAATAGATACAACATGCCAGACACCACACTGCAGCACTGATGGTGTCTTCGGTGTGGTCTTCTTTGCAAAATAAATTGCATCACAGACAGACGGTCACATTATCCTGGTTTTATTCTTATTTCAGTTTTTTTTTTTATTTTTTATTTGTGGTTCATACTTTTTCCTGCCGAGTGGTTTTTCCTTCCATATCGTTGCTTATTTTTTGCTGAGAAAAAAAAGTAAGACAAACGGAAACAGACAAAAAAGGACAAAAAACAAACAAGGAAGCATTGTGGTGAGTCGACGACGACGATATCACTTGCAAGTGTATATCGTTTTTGGCAGGACACAAGAATTCTTACCGCATAGTTTATATCCTTCTCGACGTGAACCAAGAAAATAGAATTGGAGAATAAAATACCACCATAGTGTCCTGAACTTGATGGTAATGTTATTGAAAAAAAAAAAAAATTATTACATAGGTTTACCTAGAGGTATGAAGAGGATTGAAGGAATTCTAGAAGATAGGAAAAGAAAGTGGAACTCTTTACATGGGTTCCTTTAAGCAACATTTCTCATTCACAGATCTGAATTCCTGCTGATGGCAATAATGTATAATGCATCCACCAAACGACAAAAGAGACCGACTCTTTCTCACTACATTTTTCTCTAGTGTTTGTTTGACACCACAAATAATAACTTTAAATTACGGTAAGTCTTTTGAAAAAGGCTCTTGGGAGAATTTCGAGAAATTGGATAATTGTTGAAGGACCAAAACTCGAGAAAATTGTGCAATTGTGCAGGTCGTTGAATAGAAGAGATGAAGAATTAAAATGACATCCGTTGCCATAAAATAAAGGTTGTCATTTCAAGGAATTTATTTTTGCACGACACTTTATCAAGCTTAAAAAAAAAATAGAAAAATACCAAGTTTGAAAAAACATACTTAAATTGTATAAAAATACGATTTTTAGAAATTTCAATTTTGTTTAAAAGAAAAAAAATTACTAAAGAAAAAATTTATAAAAATCTGCCTGCATTTAAAAATATGAATTTTAAGAAAACAAATTTTGAAAATCATCACAGTTCTGTTAGAAAATTTCAAATATCAAATGAGCTTCCATGGAATTTTGTATAGATAATTTTATTCACATGATTTTACTTTTTTTTAAAAAAACCAACAATTTTCAATGTTATATTGTAACATTTATTGTCAAAGTTTTTAATCAACCTACCTCTCACTGAAAAGAAATTCTTTTCTATGGCAAATCAATCTATCAAATACAGTATACACAGGTAATATACCTACGGAAGGGAGTCTTATCAAAAACCCAACAAACACACCATTCTTGACTCTGATTGACATTTTAAGTAATTGCAAACGGAATGAATACATCAAGTTGACGATTAATACACCTTACACTTTCAATCTAAATTGGGGGAGAATATATATCGACGTCGTCGTCGTCGTCCTTGTCGTGTCGTTGGTCGTTGCGCACATCAGCTTCGGGTTTGGATGTATTATAACAAAGGTTTGACAAGAAATCTCCTTTAAAGACTTTCTTTACTTTGTTCTACTAAAATCACAGAAAATATTTAAACGGATGTTGAGCTCATCAATTTCAATTACTTTTGGCATAAATTTATTGTTTTTTTTTTTTTTTATTTTTTATTTTGTTTTTTGTTGTCAAAATTCAATCAAAAAAATGCCAACGCAACGTTTGGAAATATGCGGAAGGAATTAAGCAAAAATGTCAAGTTTTGCAACTTCAAAATTAAATTTTGAGAAGAAGATAGGGAAAAACAATTTTAAAGCATGGAAGATATAAAAACAAATTTTACGTTGGAATTATATTTTTTCATTGAATTATTTTATTTTTAAATTTAAAGATTATTCACAATAAGGCTGAAAATAGGATCAATTAATAAAACAAACAAAAAACCAGCTGCATTTTATTGTAAGGTATTGGATTTTATTTTCTTTTTTTCACATATATGCATGTATTTCAAGGCTAGAAATTTTAAGTAAAGTATTCTACAATAAGTGTTTAGACCCAAAAAACGTTTCTGACCTAGCCCATCTTTTTTTCGAACGCTGAAATTTTGAAATTTGAACCGGATTTTTAAAGTTCTTCCTAACAATGCTCCAAATTTTGGGACCTATGGATATCGTCATTGTTGCAGAGAATAAAGTCGTAAAAAATTATATTTTTCAAGATATATGTTTCGAAACTAGCCCCTTCTTCCCCTTAAAAATCAAAAAAATTGTTCAAAGTGGTTCCCATGAATTCCTGTAACAAACCAAAATTCGATGAAAACCTATTAAGAATTCGATTTTTAAACTTATTAAAACAGTTAAAGTTCCAAAAGTCCAAAACTTGTTCCAAGTTATTCTAGGGTTTTTTAAAATATTCCAAACCATTGTTCTAATATTTTTAATACTAGCAATAAAGATTTAGAAACGAAATTTTTGAACATTACGAGGAACTCTTAAACAACCAACAAGTTTGAATTTTTGGAATTTGAAATTAAGTTTTTTGAAATTTTTTTTGGGGGGGGGGGGGGGGAAGGCTTAAGATATATTTGAAAGAAAAAGAATTTTAAATGCATTTGAAAGAATAGTGTGATAAATCCATTTCAATGTACTTAAACTGTTTAAGTTAGTATAAACATCTGATTCTCAATTGATTTTGATTAAATTTTTGTATGTTTCAGGGATTGTATTTCTTCTCTTGGAAAAACTTACATATTGTGTTTTTTGACATTTTAAAACATCACGATGGTTTTTTTTTTAAATATTTCAAAAATGTCTTTTAGAAAAAAACTGCACAATCTAATTCTTAAGAGCAATTTTTGTAAGAAGAAAAAAATATACAAAACTTATAAAATCGAAAAAATGTAGACTATGTGCTTTTTTTTTTGTCCATAGCTTTTAAAATGCCCAAGATAGAGGTCCAAAAATTTGGAACATTGTTAGAAGCAACTTTTATAAATTTCTCAAGTTTCAAAAATTCAATTTTCAGAAAAAGAGGGGGGGGGGCTAGGTCAAAAATAAGTTTTTCTTTTGGTCTTTGTCCCTCGTTTTTGAATATTTTGCGATAACAACATTGGAAAAATTTTGGTAAAAACTGGGAACAACCTGTAACATTTTTCAAAATTAACAATTTCAAACACTCCTCGTGTTACAAGATGTCATTAAAATTACAAACATTTTCAACCTTAATTTTTAGTCTTCTTTGATCAAACAAAATGAATTTTACCAAAGACAAGACTTTTTTGACACAAAAGTAGTTCGTGAGATCCTTATTCCTCAGCCAACTTCATTAATATTGTTTTCCTTTTAATGCTTTTTGTTACCAAATTATAGTTAGTACAAATTCCAGGCAACCATACTATGTTATAATCATAAATGGCCAACTGAGACTCATCCTGCCACAAGCATTTTTCCTTTCTTGTTCTATTAATTTCGCGACTTGTGTGCAATCGCCTTTTCTATCTCTCGCTTATTCACACAGAATCCATAATAAAATATGGAAGAAAGTGCATCTCACAATTTCATCACGTCCATATTGTGAATCCGTCCGAACTGAACCAATCCTTCTGGATAGAACATACTGCTCTAGGTTGGTTAATGGTTATGGTGCGGCACTATAGTAGTTCTGGTAGGAGGTAAAGTTATAAATTTTAATAAATTACTCTTCTCTCTCAAATATGTTTAGATGAAGGGTGCACTTCAATTCCACGAGTGCCCTAAAGCCACTTCATTACACTTTGGTTTCGAAGCCAGGACCATGTACCACCTTCATCCACCACAACTATAGGAATATCGTAACTCGTAAGTAAGTATATATACCATCTCCCAGTCCAGAAACTCGAGCAGATGCGCTGGTTAACAGCTCGGCAGCTGCTGGCTGCTAGCTGATGCTGTACTACTATGCTGCTGAGTGTGGTGATGCGTTCTTTATTTTCATCCTTTAGCGTCCTTATTATTATTTTCTTTTTTTTCTAATTTTTTTTATTCTTTATTTTTTTTTATTTCATACCCCAGTTTAGTTTGCTCCAGTTCTTCGCCTTCTTGTTCTTTTAAAAGCTCAGTAAATTACTTTTACCTCTAATATTTGTGGCGTAGTATCCACTAACCTATTTCCTTGAATATTAAACACACACACACACACGCACACCTTCTTGCTACTTTTGCAAGAACAGCGAGTGGTGGGTGGGTGGAGGGGGTATGTCGCATATACCGTACCGTTATTATAAAATGACATTAACGCTCGATGCGGTTTCGAGCTGCTGTCGCTACTTCTCTCTACTTTTATGCTGTGCCATTGGCATAAGCTGCTCCTGGCCTGGCATCACTATGTGCTGGCATTAAATGAATGCACCAAACTAAATGAAACTTCACTCACATGGATGATGGCAATGGCTAAGAGATGGCGTAAGAAACCTCATTATGGTTCGCGACACCATACATGCCATACATAGAGGTTTTTGAAAATTCGCTAACTTTAATTTTGTTTTCTGTATTTGAAAGTTTTCGTAATGGAGGTGTCAATTATGCGTTGGTAAAGTTTTGTTTTCTTTTATTTTTTTTTTTTTTACTCAAAATGTTTTAACTTGGAAAATGCATTACGGTTGTTTTATATACTATATCAGGTGTTTCTCATTATTTTTTTTTGTACTTGTTTTGTACGTACATCAGTCAGAGTAGGAGTATTAACATTTGTGTGTTTGGAACCATATGAATGGCTTAATGGGAATAAAGGTTTGCTTATGATACCCTTTGATGTTGGTAATAATGAGAACCTACTTGAGACTTATTGATTTTCAAGACGTAGTATGATTTTTTGAGATTTCTTGTTCTTCCAGGCATTACAAATGAATCAGGGTACAAATGAAATGAAAATTAAAATATTAGGGTGCAGAAGCAGAATTGCAGTGGCATATTGAGGAGGGGGTTCCGGGTTGCTCGGGTTTTCCTACAATCCCAGTTAATATTTTGCATTGCATATCAAAATAATAAATAATTTCTGTTTTCCAGGAAATGAACCCAAGCTCTATATTGTAGTGAAAAACACCTCTTAAAAGTGGGCATGGTAAAACATTTTCTGAGGATGGATTACTAGTGACCATATAAACTATACATTTTCTAGAATATAAAAAAATCTTTGTTAATACAAAAATTTGGTGGTTAGACAACTTTTTTCCAAAAAAAAAAATTGTGGAAAATTAACTCCGTTATATATGATGTTATTTGTAATCATGTGTTAGAACTTTAAGCAACTTGGAGCACCGATGTTTCAAATTTTATATTTTTAAGAGCACTTCTCCCATTTTCTTAAAAAAATGAGGTCAAGTTTAATTAATATGAATTCAGTTTTAATTTTAAAATAAGTTGAAAATGAGATTTGGCCCGAAAAGTGTTATTGGCTGTCATTTTTCAAAACGGTGACTAACGCTCGGAAATATATCTGTGATACTGTTTCTACACCATGGATCATAGTGATTGTAGTTGTCAGAAGGTTCCTTACTTTCTTACAACACAAAATACAAGGATTAATCAACTATTTTGCGGTTCAAACACCGAAAACCGTAATTTTTTTGAGTTTTTTGGGGTAATTTAGAAAACAAATATATTGAAAATAAAATGCACGGCTGAGTCGCCCGTACTTGCTCTTAGGATATTTCAAAAAATAAATAAATTAATAAGAAACTAGCTGACCCAGCAATCGTTGTCCTGTCCTGCACATTGATTTTTATTTTGTAATTACGATTACTGTCTTATTGCACGATCATTTTTATAAAATTGGTTTGCTACTGACCCGCATTTTTTAGCATTTTAAATCCTTTATTCAAGTACTCTTAGATACACAACAGTTTTTTGTTTTTCCACTTGGACACAGTATTCTGCGCGGTATTTTGGGGTATGCCTCATATTCTCTCCCGTGTTTCCACATTTTTTTCTATAACCTTGTTTGTTTTTTTTCCGCAGTATTTCAAACTTTTTCTCGTGGTAGTAAAAGCTTTTTTCACGACTCTCCATGCGGTATTTCTAGATCATTCAAGTGGTGTTGAAAAGATCTTTTTTTAATTCACCAGTATTCCGCGCTCTTATCCACAATATTCCTTGCTTTTTGTCGTGAATATTTTTCAACGAATTTTAAGGCTTTTTTGCGCGACTTTTCAGGCTTCTCTGTTACTTTCTTTGCTATTCTCCGCGATATTTAACGCTTTTTCTCATGGTATTAAACGCCATTTTCGTGGACTGTCTGCTAATCTTCAAGGTTTTCAACGGTCTTTCACCAGTACCTATTCCGCTATTTTTTCTACGGTATTTTGCACTTTTTAACGATGTAGGCTGTGGCATTTCACATATCTTTCCGCAACTTTTCACACTTCTTTCCACGACTTTTGTCGTTTTGAGCTCCAAACTAAGTATTGCATTTGGTTTCGCTAAAAAAGATAAATTTTCAGAACCATCCCCACGAAACTCATGTTAATTCAACAGAATAACTATTTTAACGGGCTGAGTTTTTCAGACAAGTCGCAATTGATAAACTCTTTGTAAAATGTAAAGTTAACAGAAACTGCTAGCTCTGTTCAATATTATTGATTGTTGTGTTACCAATATTGAAAAATCCTACTATAACAACTAGGCACATAAAAATAGTTTGAATTATTAAAATTCCATTTATCGATTGTCAAATTGTTTGAATTTCAATCTAAGCCATCAAGTTAGTCTACATCTACATCCATCAACTTTACATATCAGCAATTATAATTATGCTTCAGCAAAAACAATAATTCCACTTTACTCATCACTCACACAAACACATGCGCCTATTAAACCTTATATGTATAGTATTAGTTACCTAAAATATGCCAAATGCCTATATCTCTTATGTCTCTCCATATGATGGTTTAAGCACCGAAATGGCTAATTTTTAATTCAAAAGCCATTTCAACCAATTACCCATAGTTAACGATCTATTTCCTTCGACCATTCATTCACCTCATTTGATAGGTTGATTGCTCCGGACATAAACGGACAATGGATTATTCCTGAAACGGGTGACGCGACGGCCGGCGACGAAACGAAGCCTATATCGTCTCCCTAACATATGCAACGAGTTTCAAATGCACGCACGCAATCTATAGATTTACGATATTAGAACAAAATTTACCGCAATTCCCGTAATATGGCATCAAGGTTCGTTTCTATGCTACGGATATATGCATACACAAGTCATCGTAACGGTGTGGTATGCAATGCCGTGTGCACTGTGCACATGGCATAGTGCTGAAAATGCTCTAGCATGCATATATATCCAGTTCGAATCCAGTTCTCAAATTCATAAAACTGGAAGTAGAACAACAATTTACCAAAAACGACTGTTAACAGAATGACCGTAAAGGCATTACACATTCCGATGTGCGAACACAAACTCAAATTGCACCATCACACACCACACCGAACCGAACCGATATTCAGGAGTAGAGCCGAAGTGAAGCAGAGACTGCTAATTTCAATTATTACACTCATTGCTATTGCTGCCAAAAAGGATACCTGTTGTGTAGTAGCACACTTTAGACGAGCAGTATCTAGTAGCATTATAGCTACTCACTAGCTGCTGGAATTCGGCTTCAACATTTCAGTGATGATGGTAGTTGAGGTACTCTTTCACGTAATTGGACAGATTTTACGGCCAACAAATTTACACCTTTACCCGAGAGAGAGACTATCATCCAGCCGACCGACCGACCGACCGGTCGATTCGGGTTCAAATTTGGATAGAAACAGTGTATGGGGTATATATACGTCCGAATGATAGTGATTATTCGTATTTTCGGTTACACATGGATGTGTAGATGGTTAGATGACGAAATATATGGTTGCCATTTATTGAAAATGGAAAAAGAGAATTTTTTCAGTTAGCCGAAAATGACCGCTAAAACGGACGCAAATTGTTTTCGAAATGTTGTCTTAATTTTAATTTCTTGAGGTTATCACATTTTCTGAACATTTCCATCAGCTTTGAATACGTGAAAATAGGGAGACGGACAGAATCCCGAAATTCAAAATCCAGAAAGCACAAAATCCAGAAAACCCAGAATTCCGAAAAACCAGAATCCTGAAAATCCAAAATACCGAAAACTCAAAATCCCGAAAACCCATGAAAATGATTTTCAAGTTGTAAAAAATCAAGATTTATTTGTTGAGGCTTGTTTTAAGGCGGGCTTTAAAAAGTTGTTCTTGATGGTGATGAAGACTTGTTACTCAAGTGTTTCTGCAACTTTCAATTAGAATCAGCCCCCGTACCTAAGTATCATCCGTTCGAGAACTATCTCTGAAATGTTATAGTTTCGTTGACTCATTTAATCCGGTCTTTTTTTTAGTAGGGGACACAAGCGATGAAAGGCAAATTGTACTTATAAGAAAATTCTTCGGGGCGAGTTGAACTTTTATAGCTCGTTGAAGGAAAACACAAAGTACTTAACGTTATTGTTGGCTGCTGCTGTTGATCCATCTGGAAGTTTCAGGATAAGTAAGAATACCGTAGATTCCTGCTGAAAGAGTGGGAAGGCTCTTGTTTTTTTCTTAAGCACACAAGTTTGGAATTGATTCAGCAGATTCACCCCAACTCTTTGGCCTTCTAATGCTTGAACTATTGATGAGGTGTAGCTGAGTAAGTCCTCCTAAAGGAGTTGGTTCTGGCTTTCAGTTGAAACAGGTTGATAGTACGTCATCAGGATGTAGATAAATGGTGAGACCCATGAACCACTTCCACTCCCCCCCCCCCTTCGAGAACTTATCCTTCACCTGTAAAAAAAAATTCTACAAATTTTACACAACAATCATATTTTCTTCACTTTTCACTATGACCAGTTTACATATTTAATAGATTCTTGCTTGCTGGGGGGATGGGGGATGGATGACCATGAATCTTTTTTCAAGATTCATGGTCATTGAAAAGTTTTCTTCAAAAAAACTAAAAAAAATATTTCTTCCGTCAATTTTACATCTACAAATAAACCAATATCGAAAATTGTAATTTAAAACAGAAGCACATTTATGAAATTTACCAAAGTTGGCAACCATATGAACATTAATGCGTAACGATACAAACTCGTACAGCGTACACACTCACAAAACTAGGTATCTGACAGGGTTGAAAGTATTCATCACCCCTCGTTTTAGCAATTTAAGCTGACCAAAAGAGTATCGGTATACTGCCCACATGGTACATGCCAGAAACAAAACCAGCCGGGACACAAATATCCGGTCGGTCCCCACATCCATAGCTCACTCAGGGAATTCACATCCAAAGATATCTAAAAATATCTATAGACACAGAAAGAGGGAGACCCATTGAGTTTGCCCAGGATAACACAGGTAACGGAGATTGCTGTCGGGCTGGCTGCCTACTTGTCTGCCTACACTATATAGGTACTACTTCCCATATAGCCATGCTTACTCTACTTGCTTGCTTGGACCTGCATATATGGATTATACGATCATAAGCTTTATAGGTACTTAGATTGTTGCCAAGAGCAACAATTTTAGCCACCATCTCGTACAGGAGGAGCTCACCTGGAATACGATGCCAAGCGGCAAGCACCCCATCGCATCGTTCCGTTTCCCTGCCCTTCATCAAAATGTCCTGAATTTAGGAGAATCATCAGCAGTCGAGCAAATAACAAACAGATTATGCTTTGTCCCTTGTTGTTGGGCCGCACAACATCCCATCAGTCGTAGTATAGGAGTCCGGAAGGGAAAATGGATGAATTAGGTTTTATCGTAAATGATACAACCTATGTGAGTAGAGGTATGTAGGAGCAACGGGACCACTCACTATGGGCAATGGGCACCTATACAATACTACACACACCCACAAAGAATTTTCCGTTTCATATGGACAGACGGACGGATGTGTGTTGCAATAATTTCCATCCGCTCTGAAGGACGAAAGTGATTTTGCTCTGCACATCATCACCGGCACAAACGAAACGAACGGTCTTGGTCGGTGGTGGTGCCTATAGTCCTTTTGGGTATTACATTTTATTTTTTCTGTTTTTTTTTTTTTTATTATTATTTTTGCAAAACTTTCACAGACCTACGAATTTATGTAACTTATCGATTGTGAAAAGTCGGAATCGGTTAAAGTTTCTACGAAGATTATGAGGAACTCACAGAACGGAGAGCACCGAGGTACAGGATATAGCAGAGCTATCGTATTTATCTCAAGTATTGTGTTTATGATTTTACGGCATCGTAGATACAGAGAAACGGATTTTGGTCGGACGATTCGGAGAAAATTTTTTTTGGAGGCTTTGTGCCGAAACGTAAACAAAACTTTTAACAAAAATAAAGGATATAGAGGAATCACATTTCAATCTTCAATGTAACCCATATTGCGTTGTTATGGATTAAAATGTTGGTAAGAGATATTGAAGGGATTTGAGAAGATGCGAAGGATTTTCGAATCAATTGGTTGGAAATCATTATTATAATCTAATAATTTATAGAAAGGGTTGCGTTAGGAGAATGGGGATGTATTGTGATTTGTGTAAGGATAAATTAAATGATCTGATAAGTAATTTTTGACTTATTTAATATCACTTTGTTGGGTTTTTTTGTTTGAACGTTTCTTTAAGAAGAATAAGAGAAACGACATGGTTTCTTATTGGCATAAAAATAGAAAAATCGACTTCTCGTTAGGAAGCTCTAACTCCATGGGATAATAATTTTTGTTAAAATGTTGTTAATAGTGTCATTGAAGAGAAGAATTAAAAACAGGAGCTGCAATATCGTATCGACCTTGCAAGCAAATACCAAAAGTAGCGAGCATCAATCATATGAATAAAATTAAAATTATAAAACTGCTAGCTGGAAACTCTTTACGAAGCCTATAACCCAGTAAGAATTGACAAAAAATTCCAAAGAAAGAAACTGCTGATTTTGTTATGTGTTGAAGACTAAAATTACTTACATAAGTCTCTCGACATTATTATTACCTATGTATTAGGACAAATCATTTGAAAAAAATTGAATAAAACAATTTTTGAAAAAAATTCTAAAAATTTATCGTCATTGAAGAAATCATATAAAAAAATTTAATCAAAAAAAGTTGTTTTTGAGAAAACTCGAATAACTCAAAAATGTTGTATGGTAGTAGGTACTCGTTCTAGATGAGATATTCAAAAACAGAAAAAAAGAACTTTCGAAATTACATAAAAATCATCTCTACTAAATTTGAAGACAATCCGTTCACGCGTTTGAACAGTGAAAATGTGTTTAGATGGACGCACGGACGCACAGACGCACAGACCGAAGGACGGCATGACGAAATCTTTTTTAGTCTTCTCTATCATCGTAATGTTGGTTTTGATTAAAACGTCGAAATTTTTTTTTGACACGAAACCAATACTTACCTTAAAGAGCAAGTAAAAAAGTGTAAGTATGTAATTTTTTTTTTGAAATATCGATTTTGGAATATCGATCGAAATGGGATTTATTTTTCCTGCAATCTCAGCTCAACCTTGACCTAAATCCCGAACAAACCATAGAAAATATGTAAACACAGTCACTGTTCCCATATGTGAAACCGAAATAATTTCAAGCCTTAAAATTAATGAATGTTCCAATTGGTATATTTTTTGAAGATTTACTTACCATCATACATCACTTTAAATCACATAAAGATGTCATTTAAAACAATACAGAAACATCAGGTATAGTTCAATAAATTACTACTTTTATAGACCCTACTGTCCAATCTGTATAAAAGTTCAATTCAAATCAATAAATCTGGTTTAAACTTGAATCTTACCGTAAACAAACCATGAAATTGCATCAACCAATACATTAAAAATACATTTTTAATGGTTGTCACTCTAAAAGTTTATATTTCAGCCAATTCCAAATTAATTAATTCAATTTAATTCACCTATTAATTACCTGATTGAAAATTCCAACAAATAGTCAGAATAAATTTGTGATCAAAAAATAAAACCAAATTTTGTTAAACAAAACCTGCCTACCTACTTACCTGTTTATGATCGTAAAGACAACAAAAAACAAAACGAAAACAAATGAAGACAAACGGTAATGATTTGATTTTTTTTCTTTATTAGTTTGATTACTGATTAATTTCTATGCTTAAGTTAAAAATACTTATCCAAACAACTAACAACCTCTAATTTGCCACACAAATTCAGATTCCAAGTCCCCAAAAGTGCCCTTCTTCCATGAAAACACATACGAGTAGTTGTTGTCCTTCTTGTACCTCACATCTGATGCATACATGTATTCGTTGAATCTGGAGCTCTTCAAGTAGCACGAATCATTATCCAACAACTCAACGGTAAAGGCACTTTGCTTATCCTTGTTACCCCCAACAATCCAGCTGAACAGGTATCGCATCTCAGTATTGTAGTCGATTTCGGCGAAATAAAGATACTCTTTGTCAAATTCCTTGTTCTTGAATAAAATATCATCACCTTTCTTCTCTGGGATCCATGCAGCACCCAAGGGTATGCCTTCAGACGGAGCTGTGAAAATTCTACGACGCTCAGCATCGAAATTTGATGTATCATTTGCAGCTTTCAAGTAGCTTTTCATGGCTTTGTTCCACAAACAGACTGATGGCTCGAAAAACAAATTCCTAGCGCACTCAGGAATATTTCCCACAACTTTGTTCATTGAGTCTCTCAACTCATTACTGAGATCGACAAAATCCTTCCTCTTCTGCAATTCACTCAGATTCCAGGCAATGTCCAGAACGAGAACACTATCATTCAGATGATCAACTTCTTCGAGTTTCCAGAAAAGATTGCCAATTCCCAAGACCGCTTGTGGAGTATTGCACCCGACAAAAATATGAGCCAGAATCGCTCGCGACTCAACAACTCCATAGGTATCTTCTATCAAACGCTGCATCACATCATCGGATAACTTTGGACTAAAGTCATAAAGTGCCTCCAATAGATTTCGGATATCATCATTCGTAGAAAAGTCACCGAACTTCATCGCTTTTACGAGCACATCTGCTGCTGTTATCTTAATCTTGCTAACCAGTTCGTCTTTGAATTTCGTGTCGGTACTGTTATGATGTACAACTTCATTATCATAAGCTTGAGCGAGAATAATCAACTTTTGGGGTTTATTGTGACCATTTGCTGACATTTCTTCATATAATGTCTTGAGAACTGTGAAGCAGTTGCCATTGTCTGAAACTTCAACTGCAAAATTCAAAATGAGTCCGAAATTATCCTCAGAATAAGCATAGACTTCATGAACAATTTTCGGAATCATTGAACTGTCATTTAGTTGGATAAACTTTTCATCAGCCAACTTGAAGCGTGTGTTTCGAATATCTTCAACGATTTCCCGGAATAGACTGCTTCTATTCTCCGACTGAGTGTGTTCTTCGAATTCCATTTGCAAATTCCTCATCCGATCATTTAATGATTCATACGAGTTTGTCATACTTTTCATGACCAATTGACAATTTTCACTCTCTGCACTGCGAGTCTTTGAAGACTCAATTAGCTCTTCTATTTCCTTTTGAATGATGGTCAAGCGGCTTTTCAGTTCGTCCAGACTTTCGCCGACTACTTCACCGGCACGTATCCGTATGATTGTACTTTGGGCATTCAAGAATTTTTCTTGTGCTTCATCGAAAGAAACCTTTGAGGGAATTTTTGTTGTTGATTGCCTCCTGGCTAAGACCACAGAAGAAATTGAACACCAAAATAAAAATAACACAAATAATTGGGAGATTGAAGACATTTTGTTTGTGAAACGATCCGCGAAACAAGACCCGATATACTGCGAGCAGTTGGGCGACATCACTTTGGTTTTATATCAAGAATGGAAAAGAAGATGAGATCGTGTATGACTTCTAAGAAGCAATTTTTAAGGGCCAAATTCATCAAAAATTTGTATGAAAATTTAGATTGAGTCGAGTAATTTCCCCAATTCTGTTAATTTTCGTCAATTTTGCAAATTAAGAAAAAAACTTTGATGTTGTTTGAAAGTTGGGTGCCTTGCCTGAAAATAGTAAGCTATAGACCTCGTTATTTGCAGATTTTTCAAAGACTAAAAGACATTTACGCATCTCGTTTTCAGTAGTGGTCTAAAAATTGTATCGCAGTATTTGACTAAAATCTAAAACAAAAACGGAACTTAACCATGGAAATCTTTTAAATAATAGTTTAAACCGTAAAAAAATTTAAAGTGTTCCAAAACTTTAAGTTGTTCCCAAACTGTTGACTAAAAAAAAATTATTTTAAGATAAAACTCAAGAATGAGTTTCTGGCTCTAAGATAAGCTAAAGGATTGTTTAAAAAAAAATTTATAAAAATATACAAAAATCCTCAAAACCTTGTTTGAAAAAAAAGGTTGGAATGCCATTTTCAAAACCATATTTTTTACACATCAAAAAACCAATTTTTCAAAGAATTGACACATGCGTTTTCGAAAAATCGATTAAAAAACATGAAACTTTTTTTAAAAATCCAAAAATTTTGTTGTTGAAAATTTTGATACAAAATAATTTTAAAATTGCTAAGAAACTTCGTAAAAATTATTATCGAAACCCGTGGAGTCATTTATGAGAAAATCAGAAAAAAGAAAACCGGCCGTTACTATCCGATAAAATTATATTTTTTATACCTACAAATTTTAATCAAAATCGTAAGAGCTGTTTTTGAAAAGAATATTTTTTTTTATATTGATTGTATTTTGTATGGCAGATATCGTTAATTTTTCTATTAAAATTTAAAAAATAATCTTAGCCAAGCTTAGATTTTAATTGGATGTAATAAGGCGTAGGTACTAAATTTATTTTTATACTAAATTCTTTAAAATTTATTTGAGTATAAAAATGCTTGTATTCATTTTGCTAAAAGTTTGCATTTTTATAGATCAAAGCTACTAGCAAGTTGATCTATGTGAAAACGACCCTTAAAACGGGAAGTACCTGCGGTTGACTCACCTAACTTGCTTTATTAATAAAAAAACAAAAATAAACAACAAAAAACAAACTTCTGGCAGACCACTGACTGCCACGATATCGTTGACGATCTTCAGTAAAAGAGAACACACTTATAATAAGTATCTACCTCTACGCTCTACCCAATTTAAGCAGAGTATCACAAAGAATATACTTGCAGTAGGCATCTCAATCTCAGCATATACGAGTAGAGTATGCCAGAAGCCAGAACTTATTCTTAGAACCAGAGTCCAAGAAATTAACCTGTTTCAGTGACGACACAAAATTCTTTCGATTTATAGGCATACAAATGGATTGATTAAAATGTATGATACTCCTCGATTTTATATACAAACAAGAATGTGAATGATAACAATCTTGACTCGACGAAGATACTCTTAGATATGTAACAAGTTTTAAATATGTATGTTTATATCTTCTTTTCAATCATCAATGTATATATTTATGGTGCTTTAGGACTTAAGATAAGAGTGAAAACAAGTTGACGTACAACGTACTACAGCTGCTATTGAGCTATTTCATACTTTTGTTTTGTTTGTTTCCAATTCTTATCAGTCGCAGATACTTCTATATCAGTGGCAAATAGGCAGAACAGCTTAAGTTAACTTAGGTAAGTTCTTATATTAAAACTTTAGCACAAAATTTTCAAAAAGAGTTAAGGTTTCGTTTCAGGCATTCAAAAAAATACCAGTTAAAAAATACCTACTTTTTTGGTGGACATTTTTGGACTTAAGATTTTTTCCCAGATTATTGGACTTAAGATTTTTTTCCCTGAATAGATTATTGTAAATAAATGGACTTATGTCGTTGTGAAACGTGTCGATTACAGCTAAACTATAATGATTTGGTTAAACTTACTCTTACAAATGATATACGTTAATTTTTGTAAAGGTACACATTACAGTTTCATAACTTTGTGTTACACAAAAATAAAAACTAAATACACTTGTACCGAGACATGGAATATTTTGTAGATCTTGTAAAACTGAGTACATGCAACAAATTTCCAATATACCCCCAAATTACTTTTTAGGGGGTAAGAACCTCTTTTTGGAACTATCAGATAAAGATTTACAATTTTTAAATGTGAATTTTTAAATTTTTTTACATAACATTTTATTTTTTTAATTATTCATTCAAAAAACCTTTTTTGAGTCAAATCGTGCAAAAATTGACTTCTTACAGTCGGTTTAGGCTTATAAGAGTTTCTTAGTTAATTTAAAAGTACAATTTTAAAGTGGAGTTAAGTATGTTGATTTGTGGCGAGTGGTAAAGGAGAAATCAATTAAACAAAAAATATTTTCGAAACATACAAAAACTAAAAAATAAATTAAAAAATTTAAAAAAAAAAACAAGATAATAAGAGAAATAGAAAAAGAGTTAAGAAAAATGTTCGGAAAAACCTTCAAAAAGGCCAACAAATTCTACCAAGGTGACTCCCTTCCGTAATTTGATTTATTTATTTTTAGTAAAATGTACTCAAAAATATAAAACAAAATTTTGTAGGGACTGTTAATCGAATAAAAGTTACTATCAGACACAAATAAAACAGATATAAATTATCATTTCTGATAGCCCGATGATATTTCAGACACAGTTTAAGAGTATCTGTCGCTCTTAATAATCGAGACGATAGTGACGTTACGTAGAACAAATCAACTACGTTATCCGTTCTTTTCCAAAATAGGAATAAACGCCTCTCTCTCCTCACAAAATTATTAAAATTGTCATTTAGTTGCTCATAGAATTTTTAATTAATAACTAATTTTTCAATATTTTTTTTTTTAAAATTAATTTTTTATTTCATTTGAAATAAAATACACTTTCAGAAAAATAGAAACAATTTAAAAATTTTAAACAGTATAATATATTAAAATATTGTTGAAAATGACAAAATGAGAAAAAACATCTTAATTACGAAATTCTTTTGACTCAAACACCATGTTTTTCTTTGTTGACAGGACATGCAATATATGGTTGAAAAAGTATACTTCTCTTGTTTTTACAGAGATTTAAGAAAATTAAATCGGTTAAGAAATGGCGGAGTTTCGGACTAGTATATTCGAAACTCACAAAATAAAGGGTTTTTAGCCCTAAAATCAGATTTTGGGGGTATATGGATTTTAATGATACTATCTTGTTCAGCTCAGAAAGACAAATTCTATTGTGTCTCCGTTCAACAACTTTCGTTGTTATGTTAACGATTCCATGGTTCGCAATAACTATCGAAACATATTGCTGCTACATCTTAAATATTAAATCACATCCAACATATTGTCTTAAACCTTTCTTCAATGCTGTTATCGATTTATATCAGGGCCGTTGCGGCGCAGTGTAAATCTACACATTTCGGTCAATCCTCGAAAAAGATCAACAAATTGCTAGTCGAACCCTACCATCTCTTTATCGACTTCAAAACATCAT
Source organism: Meliscaeva auricollis (assembly GCA_948107695.1). Lineage (NCBI taxonomy): Eukaryota > Metazoa > Arthropoda > Insecta > Diptera > Syrphidae > Meliscaeva > Meliscaeva auricollis. The sequence goes on from OX403618.1 coordinate 8,370,165, forward strand.
TCGATGGCGTACAAAAACTGATTCAGATTGTTGCATCTCGCATGACACTAACAATTACTGAACAACTGAAAGCTTTGCATCCCAAGCCCCAGATTCAAGAAGGAATTGAAGATCGAAACTTCTTTTCACGGGCCACGAAGATAACAGAAGTCAGGAGGTCTAGCATACGTAACTTGAAAATATCGAGTTGCGTCGATACCAGCTAGAATTGGCAGCATCTAATTTGGTTCAATAGAATGGTTTCCATGAAGAACAATGGAAACATGATAAATTAAAGAAATCAGTTACTTACATTTCGAAAGTCTATTTTGAGACTTTTATATACTAAATGTAGCAGGAAATCACTCCACGTGTAGTATTTTGCGTCGGGTATCGTTAGATTTTTTTTAAAATAAGGAACCACCAAAAGAAGAGCTAAAATTGGTTTTTGGTTCAAATATACATTTGTTTTTTGAAAAAATAAACCTTCATTGTTTGAGAAACTATGTTCTACCTAAGTTGATTATTGATTTTAAAATCCATCCATTAGAGAAAGAGATAAAATAGTATACCTGCATCATAGATAAACCCAATCTGAAGGACACAATCTGTTTGAGATTATTTCAGTCAAACAATACAATTATATTTTCTTAAGGCATAGAAAATCCACATTGCAACTATTATATCTGCACCTTATCTGATTTAGTATTTCCTTTCAAACAAAACTACCTGATGTGCCTAATTCACACACAAAAATTCACACACACCATCCACCATAAAATATTAAAATATTTTGAGTTGCAAGTAAGATTTCGTATAAAAGCAGCCTCACTCAAGGAAACCGCTCACAGTTCATCGATTCTCCTGTTGCGAATCGTTGCTAGTTTTGAAAATGTCGACTTCTCGATTAGTTTATTTTGTGTTGGTCTGGAGTTTGTCCAGCATTGCAACGGCCAGGACAACAACAGAAAGTCCCTTAAGGGACTCATTATCTGAAGCCCAAGACACTTTTCTGAACGCTCAAGGTACAATTATCCGAACACACGCTGGAAAGATCATTGCTGGAAGCCTTGACGAACTTAAGACTCGCCTTATTACACTGCAATCTGAAATTGAGAATCTTATCCAATCTTCAACTGCTCGCAGTTCTGATAGTGAGTCATGTCTTTCTGCAATGAATAACTTGACAAACTCCTACACTACCATCGATAGCCGACTAAGAGGTCTCCAAATGGAATTCGAGAAGCACAACGTATTTGAGAGCAGAACCATACTATTCAGAGACATCATTGCCGACATCAGAAACAAGAGATTCCTATTGGCCGATGAGAAGTTTATCAAACTCGAAGACATCGATGCCCTTCAGAAGATTGTTCACGAAGTATACGCCCATTCCACCGATAATTTGTGGCTGATTTCTAACTTTTCCGCTGCTATTCCCGATAGTAAACGCTGTTTCGCAGTTCTGCAGTCGTTACACAATGAGATATCAACAAATAGTCAATGGAAATTGCTGAATCATTTACGCCTAGCTCACATCATTGAAAACGAAGCTTTCAATTGCAACAGCAGCGACGCCACATTCAGATCCAAACTCATTAGCCAGATCGAAGTAGATGCACTCAATGTCCTCATCGAATCCATGAAGATGGGAGACTTTGCATCGAACTCATATGTCAAAGCCCTCTTAGATGCCCTCTACGACTTCTCCCCCAAGGTCTTTGATGTTGTAATGGAACGATTGATTGACGGTACCTACGAAATTGTCGATTCCCGAGTAATCCTCTCCAATATCTTCATCCGAGCCAACACAGCACAGGCCATTTCCGGAATCGGTAATCTTTTCTGGAAGATCAACAAGATTGGACTCTTCAATGACAGTGACCTCGTCATTGACATTGCTTCGAAGCTCAGTCAGCTCCGGACTAGAGATGATGTTGCCAATCTTAGCAAAGAAGCCAAAACTTCATTTGATAAAATCGTTCAACAAATTCCCAAATGTGTAAGAAATCTCTTTTTCGAACAATCAGTCTGCCTCTGGAACAAAGCTAAAAATGTCTATCTCACAGCAGTTGATGAGAAATACAACTACAGCGAAGAGCGTCGTCGAGTCTTGGCACCTGCTAACCAAATCATACCACAAGGATCGCAATGGATCGCAGTGAGAAATGGCGATGATATTTTATTCAGAAACAGGCTATACTCTAAGGAGTTCTTGTATTATGCCAACTTTGAGTACAACAAGGAGAATCGTTTTGTCTTCAGCTGGATCCCTGGCAGCAACAAAGACAATCAGAGTGCATTCAAAATTCAGTTGCTGAACGATGAGTCGTGTTACCTGAAGAGCACCCGATACAATGAGTACTTGTTTGCATCGGATGTGGAGTTTGAGAAGGACAACAACTACTCTTATGTGTTTTCATGGAGAGCTGGTTCGGCAGAAGGCTTGGATTCAGCTTTTGCTTGGCAGATCCAGGGTTGTTAAGTGATATTTTTATCGGTGCTTTTTTTTAAGCATCAAAGTTATACTTTTTTAAAAGATTTTTTGCATAATCTGTAAATTTTATTTCACTTTTGAGAATAAAGACTTTTATAGTGTACGATTTTGAGTTTTTATTAGCTGTGGATGGCCTAACCGGGTTTTCAGGATTTGAACTCTCTTCTCAGGGGGCAGTCCCGCATACTGCAGCTTTATAAAAAGATTCTACCTATTTTTGTATTTAAACAGCAATTTATTATGGTTTTTTATTCAGAGTTCCGTATAACTGAGATCCCAGAAACATGTTCGGACTTGTACTTGTCAAATTGGTTAAAAACTTTCCACTTTAGCCGCTTAAGTGTCCTCAAAACCCGATGGCCGACTAGTCAGCCGTTTTTTCTTTAAATACAAAAGGACTTTAATAAAAAATTTGGATCTTCATTTTTAGGATATTATTTATCAACATCTTAAAATTAAATTAAAAAAAAAAAAAATTTGAGTATTTTTCGAAAAAAATATTTTTCAAAAAAAAATTTAACTTTGTTTTTTTTTTAAATAATTTTTCAATTTTTTTGTATTAAACATTATTACGGAACCTTAAAAGCTTTCATGTAAAAAAAATGGTTGAAATTGATTGTGTCATAGAGGAAAAAATCGGAATTAAAAAAAACAAAACGGTTTTATGGCAGGTACCGTTAATACCACTTTGTTGAGAAAAATGGTTTTGATTTAAAGATAGACCTTATCCAAAACAATGACCAAGATTTTTGAAATCAAAATCGTAGGAACTATTTTTGAGAAAAATGAGGTACCGTTATTTTTGGTCAAACAAAAAAAAAATTCAAAAAGTGTCTGGGATAGTCTCAAAAAAACGCCACATACCAATTTTGAAGTAAATCAACCCATCCGTTTAAGAGGTGGTTTCTGGTACAGACAGACAGACAGACAGTCCGACAGATCGACAGAATGCACATAACTTGATTTATAGTTCCTGTATCACAACAATTCGGGGCTTTATTTTCTTTTTGCTTTGGGGCCTTATTTCCTGGGGCCTAATTTCGCGGAGCTGGATTTGTTTTCATGCAAAAATTTTGTTTTAAGTGCAAAAATGTTCGATTTGCACTACAATTTTTAAAATATTTATTTAATATTTTTTAGTAAGTTCGATTTGCAATTATTTTTTTTTTTTTTCAAACAAACATTTTTTTTTGGAATACAATTTTTTTTTAAAACACATAAAAAGGCAGAGTTTCTATAATGTACCTTTTTTTCAAAATTTTTTTTTTTGCAGTAAATAAGTTTTTGCATTTTTGTTTCTTCAACCTTTTTACAACTACGGCCATAAGTCCATTATGGATGGTATTTATCATATAACCATAAAGGAAATATGACCAAGAAAACAGAAATTCAAATTTGCCGAAATGACAAGTTAAAGCCGAAAAATTCCTGCCAAAGATATAAGTCAACAAACAACAGAAACAAAAACTCAAAATCGTACACTATAAAAGTCTTTATTCTCAAAAGTGAAATAAAATTTACAGATTATGCAAAAAATCTTTTAAAAAAGTATAACTTTGATGCTTAAAAAAAAGCACCGATAAAAATATCACTTAACAACCCTGGATCTGCCAAGCAAAAGCTGAATCCAAGCCTTCTGCCGAACCAGCTCTCCATGAAAACACATAAGAGTAGTTGTTGTCCTTCTCAAACTCCACATCCGATGCAAACAAGTACTCATTGTATCGGGTGCTCTTCAGGTAACACGACTCATCGTTCAGCAACTGAATTTTGAATGCACTCTGATTGTCTTTGTTGCTGCCAGGGATCCAGCTGAAGACAAAACGATTCTCCTTGTTGTACTCAAAGTTGGCATAATACAAGAACTCCTTAGAGTATAGCCTGTTTCTGAATAAAATATCATCGCCATTTCTCACTGCGATCCATTGCGATCCTTGTGGTATGATTTGGTTAGCAGGTGCCAAGACTCGACGACGCTCTTCGCTGTAGTTGTATTTCTCATCAACTGCTGTGAGATAGACATTTTTAGCTTTGTTCCAGAGGCAGACTGATTGTTCGAAAAAGAGATTTCTTACACATTTGGGAATTTGTTGAACGATTTTATCAAATGAAGTTTTGGCTTCTTTGCTAAGATTGGCAACATCATCTCTAGTCCGGAGCTGACTGAGCTTCGAAGCAATGTCAATGACGAGGTCACTGTCATTGAAGAGTCCAATCTTGTTGATCTTCCAGAAAAGATTACCGATTCCGGAAATGGCCTGTGCTGTGTTGGCTCGGATGAAGATATTGGAGAGGATTACTCGGGAATCGACAATTTCGTAGGTACCGTCAATCAATCGTTCCATTACAACATCAAAGACCTTGGGGGAGAAGTCGTAGAGGGCATCTAAGAGGGCTTTGACATATGAGTTCGATGCAAAGTCTCCCATCTTCATGGATTCGATGAGGACATTGAGTGCATCTACTTCGATCTGGCTAATGAGTTTGGATCTGAATGTGGCGTCGCTGCTGTTGCAATTGAAAGCTTCGTTTTCAATGATGTGAGCTAGGCGTAAATGATTCAGCAATTTCCATTGACTATTTGTTGATATCTCATTGTGTAACGACTGCAGAACTGCGAAACAGCGTTTACTATCGGGAATAGCAGCGGAAAAGTTAGAAATCAGCCACAAATTATCGGTGGAATGGGCGTATACTTCGTGAACAATCTTCTGAAGGGCATCGATGTCTTCGAGTTTGATAAACTTCTCATCGGCCAATAGGAATCTCTTGTTTCTGATGTCGGCAATGATGTCTCTGAATAGTATGGTTCTGCTCTCAAATACGTTGTGCTTCTTGAATTCCATTTGGAGACCTCTTAGTCGGCTATCGATGGTAATGTAGGAGTTTGTCAAGTTATTCATTGCAGAAAGACATGACTCACTATCAGAACTGCGAGCACTTGAAGATTGGATAAGTTTCTCAATTTCAGATTGCAGTGTAATAAGGCGAGTCTTGAGTTCGTCAAGGCTTCCAGCAATGATCTTTCCAGCGTGTGTTCGGATAATTGTACCTTGAGCGTTCAGAAAAGTGTCTTGGGCTTCAGATAATGAATCCCTCAAAGGACTTTCTGTTGTCGTCCTGGCCATCACAATGGTGGATAAACTCCATAGCAACACAAAATAAACTAAACGAGAAGTTGACATTTTCAAAACTAGCAACGATTCGCAAAAGGAGAATCGATGAACTGTGAGTTGGTTTTTGAAATCAGATTGTTTTTATACAAAAAATTACCTCCACTTTAAATGCCTATTATGTTGTAGATGGTTTGCATGAATGTGTTTGTGTGAATTTAAGACATTAGTTAGATTTATTTCAATAAAAAATTTACGAAATAAGATAAGGTGCATATAAGGGTGTTATGTGGATTGTGTGTGAAAATAATCTTATTGTTTGACGAAAATAATCTGAAACAGATGTTGATACAAAATTCTTTAGGTTTAGTTGCCTGCAGGTATATATCTGTACACTTATTTGTTTTCTTATAGATGGATTTCAAATACCTACAATAGAGTGTCTGGGAAGACAAGAAAATAATATTTACAACAATAGAGATTTAGTTTTGCTAAATTTTTTTGAGGTTGGCACATATAAACGTTCCTAAGTGTAATTGTTCAAATTTTGAAGAAAAGATGTACGTAGTCCTTTTCTTGAAAGCATTTTTTTTTAGCGATGAAATGCCTTAAGAGTATTAGGTACACTCATGATTTCTGACATACGAGAATTTATGACAATGTAACCAGAAAAAGGTGCAAAATGTACCTGTTGTTAGTTTTGTTTAACTTTATGCCTGCATCATGAAATGGAACGAATCTTCTTTAAAATAATTTTAACTCAAAACTATTACATTAAAACATTAGTTCTCCTATTCATTCTTAATGGGAAGACTCTTTGAAGCGATGAGAAAAAAATACTACGAAATTCTTCGGACAAAAAATATTCCTAGAAAACATAAATTTATAGAAACTTTGTTAAAATATGAAAGATTCTGAAAACCACCGTTAAAATAGTTATGAAAAAATCTCTCTGAGTAGATGCATTATTTCACTAGATCTCGGTGGTAGTAGTTTTCTTTCGCTGATCTTTGTTGAACAAATTTCTTCAGACGGCCAAGCACTGATTTTTCCTTGTATCCGACCAACTATTTGTTTATTCAGCAACGATTTACCAAAACATTTTTTAAAGTACACCTTTGGTTTTCTATGGAGGAAGGGGTTCAGTGCTGCTGATTGTCTTCCATCCTTGAAGAATGCAGACCCAAGTTGTTAGCAGTCAGCGGACTTGGACTATCTATATTAAAATTAAACATTCGGCTATTTGTTTAAAATCTACGAATTAAAGCTGTGTGTAATCTTAAGGAAGCTACCATCAAATGGTGGTCCAAAGTCATCCTCACATCTTTTCTGTTTCTCAACTATTGTCAATACGCAGCTGATTCTGTGGTAATTTACTTGTACACTAATTAGATCGAGACCTAGATTTATACATGGTACCACCATTTACAACACGGTTAACGTTGCAGACATCAATGAATCTTCAACCTCATTTTTTCCCATAACATGCTGTAGAAGCCCACCTTTTTTATTGACTACTTTGGCATTTAAATTTCTACTCAGCTGTTTGTAAAAGTTTTCATTTTTGTCATCCGTACAGATTTTTATTTTGGCGTTACACCGCACAATGAACGTGACTTACCTACACTAGTTCAAAACCTTGTCATCAGGATTCTGTATTCCAGAGGCTCCCATAAAATCAGGCTATTGATATTTAAATCAGTTTTGGTATAGCAGCCCAGCACCTAATTCTCAGACGCTTGCAAGTTTTTTTCTCGGAGGAGAGTAAGTATACAGTGTTAGGGGTTGGAAATTTATACCACCCGAGCCCAACCATAAAACATCACTTATTCCAACTTATATCGCATAAATTGTTATTCTAGATAGTTGGAGGAATCTGACATTTTGGAACTATTTGTTTGTCTGGATGTGATTCCCAGTCATGTCAGGAGTACTGCTTCAAATTGACAAAACATTCAAGAGTACCTTTTGCCTGTTACCAAAGCTGCATCTCATCTAGCCGTTCGGAACCGGGAACAATTTTATATACCCTTCATTCTTGCTTAAGTAGACGCATGCAGGAATTAGTTGGGAGAGTCAGTCACTAGGCCTTGGTTCTTCGTTAAGTATTCATTCCTCTTGAGAAATTGAAAAAAAAAAACAAATTCCAAATTGGCAAGTTCATGTCACCGTCCGAATACTCCTTCTCCCCTCTTCCTTCTCTTACATAACTCAACCAGGCAAACGAACGTTCAATAAGGTCTGACCTTGCTCTCAGTTTTGTTCATGCCTCGAAAGAGGTCCTTGTGGAAAAGGCGTTAAACATATTTTGTACCACCTGAACAACTTTAAAATTGTCTTTATGTTTATCGGTAGAAATTTTAATTAATTTTGTCTTAAAAAAAAAAAAAAAAAAAAAGAAACCAACTTTTGTCATTAAAGGTTTTTTTTTCTTGTATAAAACTTTCATCTTTGAAAAATCGTTTTCATTTAATCAAATATTTTCACTGGCTGACTGTAAGAAACTTGAAAAATTAAAGAAAAGCAATCCTCAACAAACTTCCTTGACTAAAAATAACACTATACTATGTTCTGGGCAAAGCCAATTTCTAAAAGATAAGTGGAATGAAAAATAATTTTCTATCTACCGTCTTCGATGAGCATAAGATGAGATGAGATATCCTTTTACAAGAAAAACAAAAGCTCAAGGATCTCTCCCTTCAATAGATACTCTATCGAAACAATCTTATACAATATAGTATAGTGCAATGCGGGTTGAGAACTCTTAATGTGGTTAACAAAAATCGACTAGGGGTTGGTTTGTATTTCTAAACTTCTAACGCCTTGGTGTATAAACAAAAAAAAAAACCTCTTTTATACGTCCTTTCCATAGCTGCCCAAGGATAAAAGTGTTTGATATGGGGCATGGGTAGGGTATCCCATCAGAAAAGTATCGGTCATTGCTGGCGATGCCAGGCTAGTGTGATAAGACAACCCGCACTCAAGTTCACACCCAAAACTAATATCAATTTACAATTAATAAGCTTTTGTATAGGTATGTGGTGTTTCTGTTCGAGTTGTAAGACTGCTTGTAAGTGGTCGTCCTTTTTTGAGTGTAAGATTTCCAATTTTTTCGTTCTCTCTGAAAAGTTTTTAACATCGACGTTTTTGCTACCCATCGCCGTTAAAGATGATCTCCTTATAACCAAAAGGTCATGATGGACAGACCACAAGGAGATTGTCGGACTAACAACATAGCCACAGGGGAGCTGGACATTGAAAATGTTCGACAAGGGTGGTGACTGGCGAATGGTGATGGCGATGGCAATATGGTTTGAGTAGGGGTTCTGGGCTTGGATAAATATAGTCTGTGGAGCTGGGACTGGGGGCTGTGCGGTAGAGTGGTTTTCTTAACTGACAAGTTGATTATTTTATTTGCTGTGTTTTCTCTTTGTCGGCTTTTTATGTTTTTATATTGACAACAACGGCAATTCATTTGGGGTTTGGGGGCATGTAATAACGGTCTTTTTTTTTTTTTGTTTTTTAAGGAGCTTGTTTTTATAGACGAGGACTTTGGAGGGATTGGAGAATGGTGGGCAGGCGTTTGAGTCAGTCAAACCACATTGAACTATGGCCGGGTATAATGTTGCTAGTGGGGGTAATTTTGGTTGGCGCGGTGGTGGTGCCTTTTGCTGGGTATACAACACGGATCAAAGGGCTCTCTCCATTGGAGGATTAACCACCACAAAATGGAACTGACATATTTGACTTTTCGGCCAGTCAACAGCGGGTATATGTGGTTTAGCGGTAGTCAGAGATGCTTACTTAATTTATTTGCTCCGGAGGTTTAATGCCGCATGACAGCAGATGTTGTTTAAGTCTGGGCTATTTTACTTCCACTCTCCTACACATACACACACATGTATAGGAGATTTTATAGATTAAGCTATTTATATACGGATAGCTTGGTATGAACTTTTTGGTTCTTTTATTATTTTATGGTTGGAAGAAAATTAAAAATAATTTTTTTTTTCGTTTTTTTTTTTGTTGTGGATTGATTTTGGCGATGACTATACTCAAGCCTCAAAGATCCCCTTTCAATCGTTTATGGAAGTTAATACATGTTTGTGGTAGAAATATAAATGAAATTGGCTATCAAGTCGAAGCTCAACTGATTTAATAAATGTCAATCAGAAAGAGTGGTTCTTTGCTATAATAAACAAAAAAGAATACTTTTCACAACATTCCAATATACACAAAAGAGGAAAAATGGCTTTTTTAAGGATTGTGTATATTTTTTGAATGACGTTTTCTTTCATCAATAAATCGAATGTTATGAAAAAGGTTAGCAATTTTTTTTTTCTTGAGAGGGGTATGATTTATCAAACAAATGATTTTGATTGATTTTGAAGCAATGAATGGCCGGTTATGATTTCTTATTTTTAATTGGAATTTTAAAGATTTTTCTAGAAACAAAGAAAGTATACATTTTGGATGGTTTCTCAGGAGGCTAGTTCAGAATTAATTGATTAGAAACATTGGTTCAAGCTTTCTCTGTAAAAGTTGTTATTGCAACACCACGAAACCACCATCAAAAGAATCCTTAAACCTTTCAAAAACTATTAAAAGCAGTGCTTTATTTTTCTGGATCTTACTGAGTGATCTGGAATCTTTCAAGAAAGGACTAATTGTATATCGGGTACAAAATAGATAAACGATTTTTTTTCGCAAAGATGTCCCAGTCAAATACTAGGCAAGGGAAAAGCGGTACCTAATAACGAACTTTCCAAATACCTGGATCAGGGTATTCGATGAAGAGCAGTGAAATCGTTCCTTTTGAAAATCGAGAAGACATCGCAGATGGACTTCGGGCCAAGAGAGCGCCTTTTAAAAGCTGAAGCAGATGGTGAGTAATCCTCCGGTAAGTAGCTATTAGCTCATACGGATGTCTCATTCTCAGGTTTGGCGGAAATACTGTTCAAGAGAGGAAAAGATGATAAAATGCTATGCGACCAGTAAGTTTCTTCAGCCGAATGTTTACCAAACAGCGATATCACTCATATGAACTAAAGGTTATGGCAATCATGGCGAGCATGCAGCGATTCTGAATCTACTAGTGGCACCCCGCAAAAGCAGAAGATTACGCTGGTCTGCAAAAATACAGTTTTTTTTTGTCCTTCATATAATTTTATGAAATTATTTAAGATTTTACTTTTCTGAATCTAAATCTGGTTTCAAAAAAATTCAATCGCGTAAATTTTTTTTAATTGATTTAAAAAAAAATGTGATTGTTTTGTAGAAAAGATCTCTTCTAGATTTGGTTGACCTGGTATATATTCAAAACTATTGAGACGATTGGGCTGATGCGTTACCTTGACGTGCCAGTTAGGCACTGCGTTTATGGGCAAAGCCTTCGAGAGCTACTTGTGAGGAGAACGGAATCTACTATGTGAAGATTGCTGTCAGGTCTTCCTTCGGCTATGAAATGTGTCCAATGGTCGATGGAAAAGGCAAACTAGGCTTGTGTGCTCAGATTAATAGAGTGGAGTTTAAATACTTCGAAAAACTCAACTACTAGAGAAAGGTCCGCATGAGCTCTTGGTCTCTTACACTCCAATAAGTGATATTCTCGGGAACAAGCTGATGTTAGAGTTTGGAAAACAGTAGCCAGAATTAAACGCTATCGTTCAGTTTCAAACGATGACGACTTTGACGAATATAAAGCAGCGCCAGCACAATCACAAAAAACGCTTTGATCACAATTATCGTTAACCGAACTAAGATGCAGAGTAATAAGCGTAAATTCTCAACAGTTATGGCTGTGGATAAAATTAAACCATGGTGTGAGCTGCCAAATGAAGCCTTGTTTGATGATGATACCGATGACCCCCAGAGGAAAAGTCAGTAGATCCTGAAGACATAATCAGTCATGATTTTCATTCCACAATCCTTCCTTTCCAAGCATCCTTCCAAGTTGTCGCGTGTTGCCATACACGACACGCAAAGTACCTACGTCAAAAGACATCACTGGTGAAATGAAAAGTGATATGTTAATACTAATTTTTCTGTTTCAATATTATTCACACCCAGTTCAAAATTTATTTGAGAGCATAAAATACTAATCTACATTGATTTCTCTCTGACTTTGGTTTAGGAAAAGTAGATTTTTATCTGAATTTGGTTTAGGAAAAGTAGAAATCAAGGGTGAACTTTTTGAAAAAAGTTTCGAGTAAACCGTGAACTTTAATGGTAGACAGAAAGTAGTTCGTGCTGATTTTTTAGTTTGAAAAATCCTAGCTGGACCCGATGGACCACTATTAAAAAATAGCTTATTATTTTATAAAATATAAATTCTAATCTCATTAAACTGACATAAGTACCAAGACCAACTTATTATTTGCACCTTTTTTATGACAAAGCAAAAGTTAATTCACACAAAAAAAGTAGTATAATTTTAGGAGGCAAAATGAACAGGATGTGAGATGTGACCTCAATAAAATGTATCTTTTCCCTCCCCCTCGAAAAAAAATATACCTACACACAGTTTTTAATGAAACATCAGTCAACCGCATTCAAACCATAACCATACCCATCACCGCAACGCGCCGCTCCACCGTCATCATCAAGCCTCAGGCAATGAGTTGAATGTCAACTTGAAGTCTACTTTAACCACATCTGTGTAGGTACCTACGATGATGCTAGGTGTCAAGCCATCGCACAACACAAAGCCCGATAAATAATAGAAACGGTGTCGGCCTCCTGATGCCCAAACAAACACGCTTTTTATTCATTCCCGTTATTATTTTTATTATCATAATTTTCTTTATTTTTTTTTTGTTTTTTATTATTTTTGAAACAAGAAAACAAAAAGAGAGAGAGAGAGGGATGGATGGAAGAAGATCTCCAAAATGAAGGACGATGACGGAGTCGTAGTAATGGAGGACAAAATACCAGAAAAACAAGCCATTTATGCGGGGCTGCATAACCGTTTTAATTCAATCCGTCTCTTGTGTATGCGCGCAAAATTTTTAATGAGGATTTATGTCAGAGACTTTATAACTCCCATCTGTCTGCCAAAGGGTTGTTTGTGAGTGGGGAGGGGGGCCATGAGACGGGTTATATAGAAGGACGCTCTTTTGCTGTTGCTGCGATGCTGCTCAAGCAAGGGCAATTACGCCAGAGTTATGAGCAAGTTGAAAATGTGTAACCTTGACGAACCGCAGGCGAAAGCACGTGCGGTGGTTGCCCCCGCCTCGCCTGTTTGTTTTTTTTTTTTTGTTTTTCCCATTTCATCCAACAGGACTAAATATTCAGCTTAATGGAATTTTCATCAGGATTTGAGTTCTGAGAGTACCAGCAACAGCAGAATCATCAAGAACAACCTACCAGCAAAGGCACAGTACTTAAATTCCAACACCACCACCGCACTGATAGTGATAGCTTCCTCTGTTTTGGCGTGGTGTAATGTAATGGCTCTCAGAGTCAGTATGAGTCGGCTTTTTGTGTCCTTGGGGCGTGCGAGGATAATTAAAATGCATAAAAGATTTGATTGCCGCGCTATTTTTTGTTGTTGTTTTCCGGGACAAAGTGTATAAGCTTCGTTTTGGTATGAGTTGCAGAGATACTATATACACGATGACGGCACAAGAGTGACGCGACAGGATCGACGTTAATGTCCTGGACGCTGCTCGCTGGTGTAAAGGGTTTAATTAAATCCAATGTGTAGGAGAACTGCTACCGCTGCCGCCACTGGAGTAATTGGGAAATATTCTGTGGTTTAGCGATTTGGCTGATACTTTCACGTTGTTGTTGTTGTTGTTGCCTTTGAATATTTTATGATTTTTATGTTGGAGATAAAAAAAAGTTAAAAACAAAATAAAGAGGAACAAAAAGTCACATACCAACACAACACCAATGGAAAGTCGCTTCATGATTAGGAAGTCTGTTGTGTAATTTTGTAAACTTCCGGTTGTAAAAACGGAAATGGCAAAATGTTACAAAAACCTTTGACAAAAAAAAAAAAAATCATATAATTATCTACTTTGTTTTGTGGCAGCAGTAAAAGAAGATCTAGGTTATCTGATTAAAAGCCGTGAAGATGAGATACTTTTCAAAGAGGATTAAAAGGATTTTGCAGTAAAAAAAAATATAAAACAAAGGAAAATAAGAAAAGCAAAGAAAAAACAACAGCATTTTTCAAAGCAGTTTTATAGTTTTATTTTACGAAAAACAAAAACGGATGTATGATTGCCAACTTTAAGTAATTAAGTCCTTTTTAAGCTTTGATGTTGTTTATTTTGTTTTTTTTTTTTTTTTGAATTTTTGAAAATACCAGCTTTATAAATGCTTGATCGTGATTTATTTCTAAAAACGAGAACAAGGAAAATTTTTGTGTAATTAATTTGGAGGTTATTTGAGCCTATGTCAGCGTGGACTATTAAACTTAAGGAAGAGTGGTTCAAAAGACATCAATGGCTAAAAAGTACCTTCTTATAGGTACCAAACCGATTTTTAATTTAGTTCCTAAACAAGAAAAATATTAAAATTGTTAAACGAAAATCAAAAATATGTTAAACATTAAAAAAATGGTATAATATAGTAACCCTGTTCAATTGAAAAACCCACTCAAATAACTCTTAATTAAATAAAATTGCAAACATTTTGATGCAGATAAGGGCTAAAATGCAGGTATACATCAAATTTAAGCCTTTACTCTCTTCTATCTTTAAAATTTTTTGAATCGGCATAATCTAAGCATACGACAACCCTATTAGAATTTAAGAAAATCACTAAAAACACTAATTTTTTCAGTAAAAATGTACCATATTTAACAGAGTTACGAGCCAAAAACACACTGAATCTTTGACTGGGCTCTCTTTTTCTTCAAAAAATGTCGGGCCAAATGTAAAATGGGTATGAGTATATGGAAACCCTATTTGAATGAAAAAAAAAATATTAATTTTTCAGTCAAAATGTACCATTTGACAATTTTATGAGCTAAAAACATACCGTATTTTAGATTGGACTCTCTTCTGTCAAAAAACAGTTTTTGGGTAGAAGAAGAGAGCCCTATCTTAATTTGTTTTGTGTTTTAGCTTTTAACTTTGTCAAATGTGGTACATTTTGAAAATTTTAAGAATTTTTCATAAATAGTGTTTTGAAGTTTATATGTTATGTTCTGTATTTTAAGTTTTTAAGTTTCATTTAAAATAACAGTTTAATTCTTCAATTGAAATTGACGGTAGTGTAACTCACGTTTTAGCCCCTAGTACAATTCGCAAATTATTTTATGAATAAAATAAAAACTATAAAAACAAAGGTGTTTTATTTTACCATTTTTCACTAGTTTATTCCATTTTTTTTGGCTGCAGATTCAATTTGCAATTATAAGGCCTGTAAAGAAAGAGATATTTTAAGTGGAAAAACCTCTCGCAACTGATTTCCTTTGGTATGTAGTGTAACTCACATTTACTTTTCATTAAATATATCATATTTAACAACATTGCGAGAGAGCATCTTTACAACATTTAGAACAATAGAAAATCTGATATAAAATACTAGCTAAGATAAAAATGTAAGCATGGTAGTATTCGTAACATAAGAAAAAATAGCACATCACTGGTCATGTCAAATGTAGTGTAACTCACATAATGGAATTGCCATTTAACATATTTTTACTTCTGTTTGACAAAATTATTATTTTTCATTTTTAATAAACTAAAAAGTTATGGACGAAAACAGGCTACATCACCCTTTATTCGTCCAAACGGGGTTGCTACGTTGATGTATCCATTTAAAAGTGGCAACCCTACGCTTGTTTTTTTAGTAGATATTAATTTATCTTTTATTTCACACCAATTTAAATCTGTAATCTTATGAGCTCAGTAAATGAGTGTTGCGGCTTGGACTATATATCTCAAATTTTCATTAGAAAAGTGAAGTTGGTTGCAGTTTAAATCATGAAAGCTTCCTTTTTAACAAAAAAAAAAAAACAATCCATTTGTATAAGTGCTTTAGGTTTCTATTATTTCTTTCAATTAGCTTAATATTAAATAAACCAACCAGAAGCTAGCGCAATAAGCTGAAAAATGATGTGTGGCGTAAGGAAAAGAATTAGGGAACTCGAATGTTTGAGATCTTATTATCCAAAATTTGTTCGATTTAACGGAATATTAAGAAAAATTGAAAAACCCAAAATTGAAGTAGTCTTGCTTGCCCCACACTCCTATATATTATAGTGTTATGACTTAGGTATGACTATTTGCATATAGGAAATGTTTGGTGTTTAAGTGCCGAGAATGATGTTAATCCTTGAACCCCTTCCAGGATATTGCTCGCAGGGAATAGCAAGAAACCTGAGTATGGTACATTTTTAATAAGTACAATAAATACTTATTTTTAGTGTTAAGTACTTTTTAATAGAAGTAAGTATTAAGGCACAAACATTCATACATACTAGTTTCCAGGGCTGTTAAGTTCGTAATGTTTCGTTTAAGGATACATTTAGTAGTGTTTGCATACACAAAAAATATTACAATTATTATCATATTTTAATTCATTCCATATATTTTGAGGAGAAGTCAAACCCCCTAAACATAGTTGATATCAATTTAAATATTCAACCCCTAAAAAAGCTTCAAGAGCCTGAGGAAAAGAATAGTATCTAACGCAGTACCTACTTTTCTCTAAGAATATTTTATTTTTGCCTTCTCATCTTGTTTCCAAAACATCACCCACAAATCAACACTGTTTTTAAGTCTCAGTTTCAACACCTTTCCAGCTGCGTCATTTATGTTTCAGTATTAAACAACACTTCTTATTATTTATACCTACACTATACACATATCGCAACCTGCGCTCGTTGCAACATCCAGGAAGACGTAATAATCATCTTAACTTTCCCCAAATGTCTTCCTATCTTACTTCGCTCTTGCATAGCATATAGCTTGTTCTTCGAGATTCCAAGACTTCAACAGACACTTCATTGCTCTGCTTATAATAATGTATACGGATACGGATACGGACACACACAAAGTTCCTGATTTAGCTCAAGTGTAGAATAAAATTTTAATTTTAATTTCTGGCATTTGTTTGGAAATTCTCTTTCAACTTATTTTACTTTACCTTCGTGCTTTTTTGTTGCCTTTATGTAGGTTAAAGGTACACCTCTACCTACCTGGTACTGTTCGGTGAAGGTACAGGTACTTCCACCAAAAGCCAACTTCTTAGAAATGTCAGAACATTATACGTCGCTGTCGTAGAGTCGTATAGGAGAGGAGACGGTATATGCTCTACTTTTGCTCATCGTTCGCATAGTTGGCGTTGGTATAGTCATCGTCGTCATCATCATCATCATCATCATCATCTTCTACTTTTATATATTATTCTGTTGCACAATCTCTTGTGGAATCCTGTATCCTGCCGCAGGATCTTCCTCGCATGTTGAAATTCTCTTTCTCCGTTTATAATATAAATTTGCTGGCTGTGATATACCCGGTGAACTGTGGATAAGAAGATTTTAATAATACAGCCATGATTCCTTGGTGTAATCCCCTTGATTCTTGTAGTTTGTTCAGCAAAACAATAGAAACGATAATGATGCACTCTTGCCCCCGCTTCTTTTCACTCCCCTTCTCTCATTCATTTGAAGG
The DNA here is from genome assembly GCA_948107695.1 of Meliscaeva auricollis. Classification (NCBI taxonomy): domain Eukaryota; kingdom Metazoa; phylum Arthropoda; class Insecta; order Diptera; family Syrphidae; genus Meliscaeva; species Meliscaeva auricollis. The sequence continues at coordinate 8,387,384 of OX403618.1, forward strand.
AAACTTTTTTTTATCGCGGGTGGCGCACCTTGCTGGCTTTGTAATATATGTTCTCGATTTAATTGCCATTGCCATTAATGTCTTTGTGAGAATTCCGTATTCCAAAAATGAGACATTTTATTGAAATTTACAACACAGCAACGACGACGACGCGACGCACGAAGACGGGCGGAAAAGTTAGTCTTGGATTTTATGCTTACTCTAAGGTTACCTTTAATAATGACTTCGCTTGACAAAATCATTTCTTGTAACTTAATATTACTCGAAACCTGCAGCTTGGGTATTTTTAATTCTTTTTTGTTTTATAAGATTTTTGTCTTAAAAATTCAAGGAAGTTATTCTAAGAATGAAAATGGAAATTAGGATCTTGTTGTAAGTACTTTTCCATTAAAGAGCTGTGTTTCAAATAATATTGCACAAGAAATACTAATTGAAATGGAACCCCTAATCCAGTTTTAAGACTTCTGAACTTTTTTTTTAAAATTTTTGAAAGTAAATTACTCAAAAACGGCCTTTAAATAGTAGTTTTGATTAAAGTCCCGTTAAGGCAGTAAGTAATTAAGAGGAAAAGTTCGTTCTTGTATTCCTTCCGCAGCTGTAATCTTCCGTAGAATCAGCAATTTACTTACCTCTATATCCTAAGGATGACGCTAAAAATCCACTGGTCTTTCCACAGTAAACAAATCCCTTTAAGCATTCCTATAGTCCCTAACCCTAGCCGCCATTTTCACATACCAAGTTGTTTAAGGTAAGTGTGGCGATTTGTCTCCTTTCTGTTACTTTATCCATCGTGGTTAAGGGACCGTTCCGTCAACAACGGATCTCCACCAATACCCACTGGAAGATCACTCGAAGCTATCGTTTTCATCCGATCTTGACAATGTTTACATTTCTGCCCCATACAGCAGGGATGGGATGATTTAGAGCTTAGGGTCAGCCTTTGGTTCCTCTAGAAAAGGCTTTGGTAATACCCGAAGCTCGAAGAAACATCGGTTGGCAAGAGTGATTCTTCATTTGATCTCTGCATTGATACTGTTAGTTGAAGACTACGTCTTCCACGGCTCCGCAATAAACTGAGCTAACTATAATTAGTGCACTAAGATCAAACAACGAATCACTGTTCATCAATTGCTGCTTCTTTAGATTAATAAGGTAATTTATCAGTAGCCAAGGCCTCTCTCGAACCACTAAAAAGTGCCCCTAAAGCGCTTATCTCGCCCCGGTCCAGCTGGACTTTAGCTGTGTGATGAATGATCTTCGAGAACCCTTTAGATTTGTTTGAACAAAAATTTCTTCGGGTCGTTTTTGGCTCCTTCTGCCTTAATACTGAATTAAGATGACGGCATAACAGCGAACGGCAAGATTCGCTGTCAGGCAAAGCCACCAACCAAGCCAAGGTTCAAGGCAGACTTAGATGCCTCGGTCATGTAAGATACATAGAAAATAATACCCCGGCTATGTATCTTTTCCACTCCACCCCCAAATGCAGGGCGGTACAAGAATGCAGTCAACGTAATGCAGTCAATTCATTCAGTCGCAGTAATTTAACTTTAATTTGAACTGGAAGTTAGTATATACTGCTGCTAAGTAGTTACCTTAACTGCAAATAACGCAGTTAGCAGTCAGTACTAAAATACTGACTGTAATGTTATTAAAAGTAGTTAATTGACTTAAATTTAATTAAATGCAGTAGGGTTTTTTGACGGGTTTTATTGTTTTAATAGAAAATGTCTTGTACTGCAATGTGCTTAAAACCAGTTAAAGAGTTAATTAACTGCAGTCAAATAACTGCTTTAACTGAAAAGTCAGTATATTAGTACTTACTGCTGCTTGCAGTATTTTAGTGAAAGTAAAGAAAGTTTATTAAGTTATAAGACTCACAGTCATATTATTGACTATTTTCCAGGTCTGTAAAAGGCTGCAGTCAATTAGTAATGCAGTCAATTGCAGTTGCAGATAAATGAATTTAATTTGAACTGCATAAGTTAGTACTGCTGCTAAGTACCTTAACTGCAAAATAAGCAGTTATGAGTCAGAACTAAAATACTGACTGTGAAATTACTAAAAACAGTTAATTGACTAAAAGTAAAAAAGTAGGTACTTTTTGACTGGTTTTAGTGATTTATTAGAAGGTTTTTTTGTACGTTCGTCTTTCTTCACACTTCGGTGGTACATACCCACGTGAAGGTGCCAATAAGCTTTTGAGTATCAAAAAAAAAAAAAATGCATAGGTTTTTGAGATACGATTTTTTGAATTTTATTTTGTCGTTTTTCGACTTTCGAGTTCTACGGGCTAAAATTTATACGAAAAATATAACGCCAAAAATATAACGTGCACAAATTTTTTGTTTTTTTAAGAATCTTTAGATTTTCCAAAAAAATCGAATATTTTAAGAATATTTGAGATAAGATGATATCACAAATATTGAATTTTAGAATTTCCAAAAAACTCTTTGAATGCTTCAAGTTCTGGATCAAAAATATTAATTTTACTACCATCACTCATAAAGTTAACCTTTAACCATGATTATGATTATTTTGACGAAAAAAAAAAAAAAAAGAAAAAATCCTTAATGAACAAAGGCGTGCAAAACCCGCAGATCAAAAAATAATGTTCTTCCATTTGTGAATTAAAAAGTTTTCTTCATTAGCAATCAAGTGAAAAGTGTATCGTTTGTATCGCTGTCCTTTTGCAACAACAACATCAACAGTAAAAAAACTGGAAAATAAAAATCATCATAACAATAATAATTAAAAATAATAAAAACATGTAAAAAAAAAAAAACAATTTGACGTTTGAAAAGAAAACCACCGCCGCTGCTGCTGTGACCTTAGCCTGGTGATGACCATCCATCCGTCCTACACAATGGTAATCATAGCCTTGTCGTCATCAACGCCATGTTAACCAGAGCCTTCCTCATTATGAATTAAAAAATTAAAAGTAAAACAAAAAAAGAAGAAGAAGAAAATATAATTGAAAAAGGCAAAATGAATTCAATTTCATTTCTGCTTCACTCAAAATAAACAAACAAAAAAAAAATAAAAAAAAAAATATGAATCCCGGGCTTACTTATTTAATGGGTTCCTGGTCCGTAAAGCGCGAGTCAGTCAGTGCCTGAGACACTACAGCACCACGAAGCAGCCAGCGTTAGCCTCGCGAAGAGAGCTGAATCCATTTACATCCGAGGCCTTCGGCCGTCAATGTAACTGTGTGTAGCCTTCTCCGTTCACCGTTCAAAACCCCTTTCCATCAGTCAGCATCAGGAGGCCATCATTAGTAAGGACATGAATTCCTTTGGTACAAGACCGCGTGAAAAATCACTCAACATAGTTGAGAGGCGCACCATCACTGATGTGGGTTGGAGGGGTTAGCAGCATCGGGGTAAGGGAAAAGCCTTATAAGTGGAAAATTGCACGAAAAAAAGTTAAGGGTGGATGGAGGAGGAAAAAGCGTATAGTCAACCGGAGGCCCATTTGTGTTTGAAGTGTGCGCACTTGGTATGAAAAAGTAGCGTGACGGAGCTTAAAAAGGACGAAAATGGGGACACAAATAAATGGCAGAGCCAAGGTCGACATAATCACTGAACCAACTGTTCGCCACCACCCATCACACACCCGTATCTCTTCCCCCCACTCTTTCTCTCTCTCTCCCACTCGACCAAAGTTCCATTTGACTGCGCGTAATACTGTTACTATAGGACACTTGAGGCGATAGTGCTACCGCCCGCCAGCGCGCCCACTCCTGCCGATGTGATATTGCAAGAGTATGCTGTGAGAGGTTTCGGTGGAGGCGGCTTTTGAGTTGTTGCAAACTTCCGGTTGTGAACAATTTTTTCTAGTTTTCGTTTCGTTTCATTTTTTTTATTTTCAAATTTCGAATTTAACAAAGCGACGATGATGACGACAACGGGAACGACAACGACAACGAAAGAGAAGCTATTTTTGTTGAAAAGGATAACAAATAGGATTTTCTGTCACCGAAGGCCAACTCAACTAAGTGCTAATGGTGTAAAAATATTTTAAGCCGTTTTAGTTTGGAAGTGGCTGATGGTGACGATGGCGCAATGCATGCCATGCCGGCTGAGCAGCGGGAGCACCAACTATATGAGAAAACAAAGTTTATTTTACTGAACAGTAAGTAAGTATATAAGCCCTCTGAAATCCTCTGAATGCAATCGAATTAAATTCACATTCAATTAATCGAATGGATTTTTCTCAAAAGGTCCATTTCCAGAGTTAATCAGTGGAAAGTTTTCCGAACGCATGCATATTGCTCTCTGTGGTTGGCATTGGCAGCACTAGCAGCAAGCAAATGGACCGACATGGTGATGGCACGTGTAATGTATACTGAACTGTATGCTGGGTAGGATATGTTCAATGAACCTGAATAACCTGTAAAGAAAAATTATATTAAAAGGATGAAATATTGGATGGAATACAATTTACACTGAGATTATTGGGAAAAAGTTATTTTGGAACTTTTTTTTTTAATTAAACTTTCCTGAGAAATTATTTCTGTATGCCTAGTCAGGAAGAGAAGAAGGGCAGATTTGGGGATGGTCTGGAAGCACAATCTGATGGTAGCTTAGCTGACGTAAGATTACATACATCTTCAGTTCGAAGGTCCCAAGAACATACCTACCCGAATTTCCAGGTTTAATACTGACAGGCTAAAGAATTACTCAGAAAGGCAACAACCAAGGCACCATTTTTCCCAATAGCTGATAACAATCAGCAGTACTGAGCAGAAAAGGTCACAAATCGGTACGACTGCAGAACTGTTTTCTGCTAAGAAGGTGAATGGAATAATTCACTTCGGCCTTTGACTGTGTGTTCGCCATCAAATCGCCACTCGATATCTGATGACTTGTCCGAAGCAAACTGATTTCCGGATACAAATCGTACCTACCAGTGGAGAGGAGATCGTTGTCATGATTAAAACACTGAAAGAACAACAAGGCGGTAGGACTGGACGGTATTCCCTTGGAGCTCTTACAGCTAGTGGGGTAATGCATCCAATGGTTAGAACTAAGAGTGTTTCCCCGAGGAATACAAAAAGTAAATAATTGTCATTTTCCTAAGATTTCTTCCTGCGGCTGTCAACATAATAGGAATTATTATTTTAGAGCAAATAAAAGAAAACCTAGAAGACACACAATGTTTCTTCAAAATCGATAAAGAAATTAGAAGAATTTCAATATCTTCTTAGTTTTATCTCTTCCCAAAGCAGAAAACTGAATAAGACATCGACAGCCGAATTAAAAAGGCAAAGACTGCATTGGGAGTGCTATCTAAAATATGGAGAAATAATTTTAGCAACTTAAAGAACAATTTGAAACTATTGCGCTCAAATGTTGAATCCTTGCTTCTTTTTGGCTGTAGCACATGGAATCTCTTATCAAACTGTCATAAAATATCAAATAAAGAACTTCTTAGAAGAACGGGTCAAGAATCTATTGATATTACTATACGAAACCGTAAGTGGTAGTAGATTTTATTGGTCACATGCTTTGAAAAGGCAATAATTGCATTGTAAGCCAAGCGATACAATGGAACCCTGAACGGCCAAGAAGAACATAGCACAGGACAATCAACTGTGGAATCAGCTCAGCTGGGAAAGAGTTCGAAAAAGCTAATAGACTAAGAGCCCACGGATGATTTTGGTTGTAAGTGATAACATAAAATAATTGTTATTTTTGGAACGGTCTTTTTGGTTGTTTGTATGAGATGTGGAGAACTCGACATCTGATACATAGAATCAAAAGACCTTTCCAAGAATACCAGTAATTTTATGCTATCACTCACACCCAAAATCTGTTGTGGGTTCTTGGTCTATAAGCTATGTTTGCAAAAAATCGTACACTAAGGTACAAAGGCGTAGTGGATACCCTGGATACCTGGATACCTTAAGGAAATCTCAGCAGACTCAATATAATCTGATGACCTATGTAACCACTGGACATTGGTCGTGGCTCTACCAAAATTTGGAAATCTGGTTGAGATCAAAATCCTGAAAATCCGAAATCCAGGAAACATAGATTCCGATAAAAATGCAGGAATCTTGTAAATTATATAAAATATAAAAAAATATCCACGTTTTCCATTTTATAAAATTTTTAAGGATGTTAGGATTATTTTCGGGATTCTGGATTTCCCAACAAAAAAATAATAATGAACAAATTCTTCAAAACTTTTATTTTACGTCACGTTTCCAAATATGTAGTTTTTTTTTTGATAAATCCATCACATCCTTAATAGTTAATAAAAATACGTTTATGAAATTATGGAAAAAAAGAAGTTTGGTCGGGAGAAACGCTTAGAATAATTTTTCAAAGAAGACGGTTTCCCCTATTTCCATATCATTTGTACACGTGTTCATTATGAATAAATCCCTCTCGTACGATATTCACTGGCTTTGAAACCTTAAAAAAAATATGAGTTAAGACATTTAAATCTCATTTTATTATCCAGTCCCTTTATCAACTTAAAAATATTTAGATGAAGGACCCCATAAAGAGAAGAATTCGTACATTTATTTGAGTCTTTTTTTTTCTTCTGATGAGTGTGATCAACTTTCACGTCCTTCTTTTTATTTATTTTTATCGGATACCTAGTGTAAGCACCTATCAAGACCTTAAGCAAAAAAAAAAAAAATCAACAAAAGAAACGAAAAATACAAAAAAAAAATACAGAGAACCATAACAGGACATTGAAGAAAACTAACAACAACTAACCTAAATAATACAAAAAAATATTTTTTTTTTTAGTTTGAGAAGAAAAACATCTGAGGATGAATTTAATTTGCATGACTAATGAGGGTGACCCAGATGGGCGGTAGTTTTCTTGCTTCTTAAATTATTTTTTTTTTTTTATATTTCTTCACGTGCAGATATTTATTTTCTGGACAACGTTTTATCTTTCTTTTTTTTGTATTTTTCTTTACTTTAATTTAAAGCTGACACGTTTTTGTAGTCCATTCAAACAAACTCAAAATGACCGACTGACGTAGGAAACGGACAGACGCGTCAAAGCGTTTTGATGCTATAAGTTCCACTTGAACACATCCTTGACAAAAAAAATGTGAGGACGAATGAATTTTAAAATGGATGAAAAGCATTTAGTTTTGATCAAATTAATTCACATACTCACATTGAAGGTAGATAAAGCTACTAAACCAAACACCCAGCATATGAAATGACAGGAAAATTCCGACTTTCCCGTTCCGTTTATTAAGTTATACACAAACATATACATAAATACTCTTTGCAAACTGGCAAATACATTTTTTTTAATAAACCAGGGAAAGGGACCTTATTTTCTTTCTATTTAATTTTTGTTTTTGGTTGTGTGTGTGAACAGTTTTTGGTTAAATTTTAGGAAGAAAAAAGATTAAAATTTGTTGCTTTCAGAGGGAGAAAAGTCCCTACCTTCATACAAAAACAAAAATAGAAAAACCTATCTACGTGTCTGTGGGTTTTATTGTGCGGACAATGAGGACAGAATCACAATAGTTTGCAATGGAGCGGATTATCCTGGTTGCACTGTGTTGTTGGTAAGGAGTTTTACTACTAATTTGGCTAAAAAGGCAAAAAACAAAAAAAAAAACACAACGATGTTGTATGAGAGGCTCTGTAGTTGTTGTAGGGATGGGATTTATATAAAGCTTGGTCATAAATCAGCAGAATATTTAAAGGGAATTTAAATAAATTGCAGATAGTTGTTGATTTTTTAACTGTTGTCTGTGTCTGTGGATTTTATCTAATGCAAAAAATTTCACAAAAAAAAAAAGCACCATGGAATTAAATGCAGCTTTATATAGAGTTTATCTTGTTTAAAAGTTTAATGCAAAACAAAAAAAAAATAACATCGTTTATTCGGTTGGTAGGTATATATAGAGTTGGTCATGGTCATGATTTAAATGCAATAAGGATTTCCATACATTTTTAATTTTTTTTTTATTAAACAAAAATAAAGTGGCTGTGGAGTTTAGTGTATACAATTTTTTTTTTATCGAACGATTAGCTATAGTCGGAGATAAATATTTTATTTTAAGCTTGTTGGGTGTATTTTAGTTAAAACTTCAAACAATTTGTGTAAAGTGGTTTTGAAACGAAAATTCATTTTACTCAACGTAGGTATCTTTTGGATGCATTTACGGCGTTTTTGTTATTTTTTTAAATCACTTTGTTTTGGTATTTGGCTTCGTAAATATTGATATTTTTTTTATTGGTGAAAACATAATTATTTAGATATCTGCTTATATTTATTTTGGGACATTTCACATTGGAATTTTTTTAACTAACTGATTCCTAAGCATGAATTTACTACCGACAGCGATATGTGATAAAATTACTTAAATGTCAAAGCATAATTTTAATTTTTGGAATATAAGAGTGTTCAGTAATATGACGGGAGACGAAAAGAATCCAAATATCCAGATTGCTCAAAATTCAGAAAACCCTATGCAAATATATCTAGACATTTTGATTATATCGCCATTTTTTTATTCAACATTGAGCAACTCCTCAGTGTTTCATTTTATTCGCAAAACAAAAACAAAAAGTCTACTTGTGTAACATATTATTTACAGTCTTTGTTTTTAATTCAATTAAAAAAATCTTTATATTAGAGAACAGATACATCCTAAAATATAGCTAAAAAATATTTAAAAATTATTAAATTCAATTCAATTCAATTCAATAATTTTGACGCATTCTTTAAAAACATATTTCAATAAACGACCTCTGCGACAATGTTTAGTAAAACGACTGTTTAACATTTGTATGAAATTTATTGAAATCTTGCAACTAAAATTAAAGTTACAAATTTTAATTTCCAATGAAATCAACTTTGCTGGTGTTTTTTTTTTTAATTTTTCTCTCTAAAATATGTAAATACGCATTATGCCTATCAGGTCACTTGAACCAACAATATTGTATTACATCGTTTAATGCAATTCAAAAATATTTCATACCATTTTGTAAAATGATAAAACAAATTGATTCTACAGAAAATTATGAAGTTTTGTTTAAAATGTATTTACTCAATGTCTATCAGCCCTGTAAATTTTAAGTTTCAAACTTGAAGTATAAAAAAAGATAAAACTAATAAAAACAGTTGGTAACGGTCACAAACTTTGGATTAAAAAATCTTATTTTTAAAAAGCCTAAAAAAAACCTTTTAGACGCCTATCTTCTATCAAACAGTGTTATAAATTTATGCATAAAAAGTGTATCTTACCCAAACAACCTACATTTTCAAAGGGTTACAAAAATATTTTTTATTTTCGAAATCAAGTTACATTTCGAATAATACAATTTGGCTATGAAAATTTTCATTAATTTTTGGTAAAATTAAAATCAACCCTCTAACTTTTCGAGATGTACAAACAATTTTTTTTTACCCCACTTTACCCTAACTTCCCAGTTGAATTTCAAAAAATCCCTTCTTCATCATCATACAATCATCATCAAGTGGTATAATGATTCCTAGAATTGTTATTCACACAAAATATAAATTTGTACTGCATTTTACAGGCAAATGGAAAATATTATGTAAACTAACTTAAAACAAACTTAACTTTTTGGTAACATACAAGGAAGGTCTATTTTTGTTGCAATAATTTCTTTTTTGTATCTATCATTATTTAAACAAATTGCAATGTTGTTGCACTTTATTTTCGAAATACTGCAAGAACTCGACATCTCATACATAAAAACAAAAAAAAAAACTTTTTAAAAATACCAAATATTTTATGATTACACTTACATCCAAAATCTGCTACCTGGGTTAAAAAGTTGGGAGAGTGTGGAAAATGGTTGTTTTTTTACGATTTCTTTTAAAAGTGGACCAGCTACTGAAAAATGTTTAAAAAAAAATTTTTTTTTGATAGAAAATTTAGTACTTTTTTCAAATTAAATAAAAATAAATAATATTTAGCTGCAAACAAATTGTTATGAGTAAAAGAAATAAAATAAAGTAATAAAAAACTTTGATAAAAATTAAACTATTTTTTGTAAAAGATAACAAAATAAAAACAAGAAAAAATTGGTTTTTGGCATTTTTTGACAATAATTTTCTAAGTTATATAAAAACAACATCTAAACAAAAGTTGTAGATCTTTCCATTATGTAAAACTTTTGCTACACATTTGTTCAATAGCAGGTTAATTTTTTTTTTCGACGACCGTTCCACTTTTTCGCCCACCCTGTTGGTAGCTAATTTATGTTTTCCCTTTCAAGTACAGTTGGACAGTCAAAATATACTGTGGATGGAGAGCTACCTCGTTTCCTATAACTTGTTGCATTGATTACAAAATGGTAATTCAAAATTCTGTAACACCCCCAAGATCTGGAGTCAGGGGCAAAAAAATCTAGCATCGTAAAATTTTTACCAAATTTTGATTTTTTTACTGTTTTGGAAAGACAACAATTTAAAAAAAACATGTGGTTTGGTTAAAACACAATTTTTCCGGTACCTCAACCTGCGAATTTCGGGTTGAAATCGTTAAAAAAAATTTTGTTAGCCAATGTTTAACCAATTTTTATAAAAAAAATATTTCCTTTGGCTTTGAAATAGGTTAGAATTATTTTCAAAACAGCTTGTTGTTTTTAAAACATATGTATGACGAAAAAATGGAATTTTTGAAATTGTTCAGCTTATATGTACAGTCTAGGTAGTTTTACCAAACCACTGTTTTTTTTTTTTTAAATTTTTCCAAAATAGTTACAAAATCTAAAAATTTGACGAAGCTAGATTTTTTGCAATAGATAAAGGTCGAAAAAACTCCAGATTTTGGGGATATTACAGAACTTCTACATAACGTTTTGTAATCAATGCAACAAGTTCTATAATATGTCTAATCCAAATATATTGTTAACCCTGTTTTTGTCTCACAGTGAATTTGAGTTCATTGTGCTTCACTGTGAATAAAACAAAGATATTAAACTAAGAAATTGAAAAACATAATTTCTTACCTTAAACCTAAGTTTGCTTATAACTTCTAATATACTGATCATAAAGAGTTTGTTCATACTTTTAGACCAAACTGCACCTTGAAACTGAAATAATCTTCAAAAAAATAGTAAAATAATGACAAAAGCCTTCCAATATTATTTGATTTTTATTTTATTAACAAAACAATTTTCTTGTCATTTTTTTTCTTTATTATTATTATTATTATTACATGATGTTTTTTTTATGTTTTTATTTTATTTTTTTTTTAATAGGTAAATAGTGAAAATTTGAAATGGGATTTTATACAATAGTAATTTTTTTTTTTTTGTTTTTTTAATATTTTACATTATGAGAGGTTATAATTTCTTTTTAATTTTACTTTTACTTTCAAGTTCATAATTGTTTTTTTTTTTACACAACCAACAAGTTATTTATTTTTGTTTTATATTCTTTTAAATATTATAAATTTTTATGTCAAAGTTATTATTTTAAAGATTTCTATTTAACATTTGGTTGTTTCCTTTCGAGAGAGGATGGATTATACTAAAAGTGGCTATGGAGTTTTTTGTTGTTGGTTCTTAATTTTTAAAATTGCTTTTAATGTTTCATAGTTTATCACATTTTTCACATTGTTTTATTTAAGGTTTGATTTTCTTTTAGGAATAGTAATGTATGCTGTTTAGAGTTAAATTTATTTTAGAATTTAGTTAACGTTTTCTCTTAGGTTCTGTTTAGTTGTCGATTTTTAGCAAAATGTCTAGTGGCTTCCTTTCTTTGGTCAGTAACTATTTTCAAAAAGTGTTTTTGTGGGTAACCTTGATTTGAACTTTACAAAAATGAATAAAAAAAAATTATAGTTATGAAAAAAATTATTAAAGTAAACAACAAAAATTATTAAAAATGGCGATTTTTCAGATAATGTTATTTCAGCATAAAAAGTTCCACTAGCCAATTGGGACTCGTCAAGGGTCACCATCCGAGGCATGAAATTAAGAACTTTAGTGTGATATTCAAACAAAATATGAGTAAAAAATGAACTCTATAAGCCAAATTTCAAATCCATCCTTTCTCTTCCATTTTTTTTTTTTGTTTGATTTTACTTTCATTCTCTCAATATCCAAATTGTACAAAAAATTTATAATTCTTTCTCTCTCTTTCTCTCAATTATTTATTAATTTTTTATTAAATTTGGTTTTGCTATAGTTTTTATTTTTATTTTTTGAATTTCTTAAATACGCTTATAATTGAATTTTCCCTAAAATTACAATATAGTTACACTATAAAATGATGTTTGATTTTGCATTTCTCTTTATACTTTGTTCTCTTCTCTTCTCAATCACTTTTAAGTTTCCTTTCAATTTTTTTTATATATATTTATTATTTTTTTTTAATTATTATTAATTTCTATCAATAATATTTAATTGATTATGTGTAGATTCGAAGAAAGACTTAAGTTAACTTCATCATCATCATCATCATCATCACCACTACCACTGTGTGTTTCTGTTTAGTTACGCCATCTTGGAGATTATATACTCTTTGGATAGACTTAAGAGGAAATTTATATAAATTAAAGGGATTATAAGATTCTCTCTCTCTCTCTTTTCTTGTTTTATACTAAATTCAGTTTATTATTCTCTCTTTATATATATAAATATAAATCTGTCCTGTGTTTTTATATTTTTTTTTTGGGTTTTTCTTTCTTTTATTTGAACAAAAAAAAGTTTGTTTTTTGAAAACATTGTTAACCGAGAATAGTTAATTAAGAGAAACGCACACACACACACATTTTTGTTTAACTACCTTATGCTAACTAGCTGTTACCGTTAAAGTCCGGAAGAGAGCTGTTAAATGTATCTGTTTGTGTGTCGTTAAGTTGTTTTAGTGTGACATTTCGATGGAGCCAATATGGCGGCGGTTCTGGTGGCTGACCCGGTAGGACTGCTTTGTGCCTTAGCATAGCAATCTTAGGATTTGGCGGGGTATGGCAATCAACACCCAATGGGCTATTGGCCAAAGCAGCATTATACATCAATGGGTCGGCAAACTGAGTCGAATGGCCCATAGTTCCTCGGAGGGGTGCTTCCTTCTTGCGAATTGTGTCACAGGTTTCTTTCATTTTGCACAACTGGTCCTGAAGATTTCGGTATTCTTCCAGGAATCGTTCCAGTTGTGCTGCATGGTAGTCGTAGGCTGTCACAGTTGTGGTTGCGGGTAAAGGTGGCGGTGGTGGTGGCACGCCACCTGATCGACTAGTTAGGGTGCTAAAGTCCAGAAGAGGCGTTGCTGCCGAACTAAACGATCTTTGATGGTGAGCAGTACTGGTAGCCTCATGTACAGGAGATGAAGGCAGGCTGGGGTTGCGTCGGTGAGTGTTACTGACCGGTGGTAGACCTCCTGCCCCTGCCTTGGAACTTTGTACGAGGTTGAGATAGCTGTTGCATCGTTGACTTGTAGTCCGAACACCCGTATAATTGGAACATGATTCAGCTGAGAACCTTCGGCCCAGAGCAAAGTCACCAAGATACGTCGCATCGCCTAGTGTACTGCTGCCATACTTGCTTGAGTTGTCAGCCAACAATGGCGACTGACTGTCGGAGGAATTTTTAAAGTATTTGCCCGTGTTTTTCAGTTTCCGCGGTAGCGTACATAGACCACCACCAATGGCACTCGTTGTACTCACTATTGACGAAGTAGGCAGTGTTGATGTGATGTTGGTGTATTTCGACATATCCAGTAGGTCGGGATACTTGCTGTCGAAAAAGTCGACTTCGGGTGTTCGTGAGGAACAGAATACAGAAGAGTTGACATCGTCGCCAATGTAAGTCGTGGCAACGTTTGAAGGTTTTGACAGCAACGGAGAGGTCTTTTTACCTGACCATGTGTAGCCAGCTGAGAGGCGTGCAGCTGCATCCACTTGACTTGAGATCGAACTTGCTACAGTCTCTGGCACAGAGCTGGAAGAGAGAACAAAAAAATTGCGATAAAGTAAATATTTCAGAAAAAATGAGAAATTTCAACAGAAATTTCATTCAAAGACCGAATTTCAGTTCTGAGTATACAAAGTCTAGTTGAAGTCGAAAATAAAACAAACAGTCAACCCTCAAAGAAATCAAAAAGCATCCATCAAACTGTAACGAAATTCGAAACTAACCTTATATCAATAAGCCGTGGTATGTGTAAGTCGGCATCGGTATCCATTCCCAACGAATTTTTCCGTCGAACCTCTTGCGGACTACTCTTCAACGTCACTCCCTTCCATCGCTGTGTATTCCCAGCACCACCTCCACCCCCATTAACATCCTTCCGTGATGGTACTTGATGCAGTGGCAAACTAAAACTCGTGCACCCATTATTGTCACTATCCTCATATCCGGTACCATCGTCGTCGGTTGGCACGTTTCGGTACTCGCCGTTGCGTCTTGCATCCGCAGTTGTATTCACAAGTGCGATGCCACCATTCTCAATGTGTCTACCCAGCCAACCATTTTCATCGCCACAGCCAGCACCACCCTGTGACGAGGAACGGAACTGCCGCATGTCATGTGGCTTATTATTGCCACGACCACTCATTTCGATTTTCTCGTAACTTTCGGTGCGGGCCGCTGGCGTATTCCACAGACGCATCTTCCGTCGTTTCCTCAACGAACAGAAACAAATGGCAGCGAACGATGAACCGACGACAAAGAGCAAAGCAATCAGGATGCACACCAGAATGATTTTTACACCGAGTGGCGCCTCGGGCGGCCGACGTGACACTGCCAATGTGACACTTGCTTCCACCTTTCCGGCTTTGTTTTCGGCAGCACACGTGTAAATGCCAGCATCCTGCATGTCGGCGGTTAGGATTGTCAAATTGGAGGCATTCCGTAGTAGATTCACTACATACATCTTGCGTCCTTGGGTAGTGGCGGATGTTCGTGGTGATGATTCCCCAGAGAGGTTTGCAATTACCTGGCAAAAAAAAGAAGAAGTCGTATAAATAAAAAAGTACAAAAGAAAAGAATGAAGATGAAAGTCATCACAAAGTCACAAGGAAGTAATTTAAGTTTTTTATTGTTTTGGGAAAAACACACAAGTGTTCATTCTATACTCACCCTATTCTTGATCATCCATCGTACATTTGGCTCCGGCACACCCTCAACATAACAACTCATTGTGACATTTCGCCCTTCGACCCCATGCGCCGTAGTGTCGGTCGCTATTATCTGTGGCACACACGCAAAATCATCCAAATCAATCTTGTCCCAGGTCTTGCCCGCCAAGCGGGGTGGTGCTCGACAGATGGGTGGTATGCCGTAGGGGATGTTCTCGCGCAACATCCACGACCTCAGAGGTCGAAGGGCACACGAGCAATTCCATTGATTGCGGGCCAATTCAAGGCCATGCAAATTGCTCAGCACTGTCAACGTACTCGAACGTATGTCATTCAGTCGATTGCCATCCAATTTCAGCCACTCCAGGGTCGCCTCGAGTCCGGCGAATGCCCTCGACTCGACCACACCTATCTTACAATCACTCAGTTCCAGTCTCACTAATTGCGGCACTCGGACAAAGGACTCGGCCGCGACACGGTAAATTGGATTGCCTGTTAGTTTTATTTCCCTCAGCTCGGGAATGGATTCGAAAGACTGTGACGGCACAGCCGTCAGCTGGTTGTAGCTCAGGTCCAGTTCGACGAGATTGCTCAGCTTGCGGAACGCAAACCGTTCGATGGTCCGTAAACGGCACTTGGCCATAAACACCTTCTGCAGGTTGAGGAGGTTGGCATTGGCGAATGTGTCGTGGGGGATGCTGGTGATTTCGTTGCCAGTGAGGTCGAGCACCTGGGTGCCGGCGTCAAGGCGTTGCGGGACTTGAGAGAGATTCGCATTAAGGCACAGAACGGACTCCTTGCCGCTTTTCCACTTGCACTCGCACAGGTTGGGGCAGTCGGCCATTAATTGGCCCGACAGGGCAGCGTACATCATTAGGACGAGGAGCGAGGAGGAGCTTAGGCTAAATTTTGAATTCCTCTTCGGACTAACTGGTCTACAATTGTGTTGGTTTGCCTCCGACTTCGATGTGCACGGCGAGGACGACTCGAATGATGATGCTGATTCTATTATTGTTTTGGTGGTTATAGTGGTGGTACTTGTGGCTGTTGTGGCTAATTGACGATTTATTGGGGCCATGGCATATCAGGCTGTTGTAGAAGTTGAATTGATTACTCCACATTTGGGTGGACGATTGACGCTGCTGCTTGTGCTGGCATAGATATCGATGGTTATGCGTGCCGGTCGGATGATGCTCCGTCCATGCCATAACTATCTGTGAATATCCGAGGAGCGACAACAACTACTACTATTGATGATGGCGCTGGCTTCGTAGTCGAGTGGATTCTGGCAGCAGCTCGATGGGGCGTTGTCGGGTATCATGTCACTTAGGCTGCTTAATGAATTCGTAATTTTCATTCGATTTTCATTTGGCAATCGAGCATTGGCAATCTGCAAAGAGACAAATGACAAGGATATAGATTGATTATATTCTCTATATATCTTTGTGTGTATGTGTGTGTATGTTTTTTTTGTTTGTTGATCAAATTGGATTTTTTTTTTCGCTGTCAGAGAACAGAGACAAACCGGAAATAGTTGAAAATTGAGATTTTAAATGGCTTTAAGTGGTTAGAACTTTCATTTTGATGTGACAGAAGGATTTAACAAACATTCAATTGAATTGGGACGCAGTGAATTGATTAGAATTGATGCTTTGGTGAGGGAATTTGGGTTTCGGACTGGCAAGCAAGTTGGCAGAAAAGAATTTGAAAGTACACACTCCTGGAATAAAATAAGACCATTTTTTTTTGTTTTACTTACGATAGAAGCAGGGAAAGGAAGTGGTTATTTTTTTTTTAAATTTTGATGTCTTCACAGATTTCTATATACCTAGATTATAATTATTTTAGGCTGACACTTTTGTTTTAATAAAATTTGGTAAGAAAAGGGAGAAGGGAGCTGCAAATTTTTTGCAGCTAAAATTCGTAACATACATTTTCTTTATCAGACATTCTTTTGTTTTGGTATTTAGAAATAACAGCTAAAAACAACAAAAACCCGTCCGAAACTAACAAGTTTAAGGTCGAGTACTGACTTCCTACGGTGGTGACGTTATTGTTGGTATTTAAGTTTATATGTACTTACATGCAAATTCTATTCAAATTTTTCTGACTACCTACTTTCAACTTTTTTTTTTTTTTGAAAATCAATGTTTCGAAATTTTGTTTTAGATGATTTTTTTTTATTTTACATTTTGTGTGCAACACAATAAATTTATTAAATTACAGAAGTCGGCCATTGTTATTGATAAAATCTGACTGATTCATTTTCTACACTAGAATAGAAAAAATAAATTCACCAAAAGATAGTTGGTATAACGTAAGATTCCGGTAAAACGTGGTTTTTTGAAATTCCACCGGGAAGTTAGGGTGAAATGGGGTAAAACAAGAACAAAAAACTTTTTGTGCATTCCGAAAAGTATAAAGGTAGAGAAGACAAATTAAAATGCTGATGAGTTTTGCAATGAAAAAAAAATCTAAAAAATCAACTTTTCAAATTAAAAAAATATTTTTAGACCTTTGATACATTTTTGGGTCAGTTTCAATTTCATTTTAGAAGCAGTTTTAATCATTTTAAAATCGAATTTTATGCTTTTCCAGTTTTCTAAAACCACATTTTCAACACTATAATTATTTGAAAGACTCAGCAAGTACGTGCGATTCAGTCGTGCATTTTATTTTTTACTAACTTTGGCATATTTTGTAAGTTATTAAGTTTATTTCTATCAACAATACTTAATTTAAGCAACAAAATAGATTCATTGCTAACTGATCGCTGGATTTGTGCAAAATAGGCCTTAAGCATAAAAGTATTTTTAATTTCACCTTATTTTCAAACAAGTTAAACATCCCTCAGCTGTATTATTGTGTCTAGTTGAATTGCCTAAGAGAAAGTATACATAAATAGTTTAGGAAATAAATACCAATCGCTCAATCACATTCCATTTTCACAACCAAAACTTATAAAACATGTCTTATTTAGCATAATCTCTAAATACCCCAAGCATTTATAACACAACATACCAATCTAATATCCGTGTCTCATTATAACTATACTTACGCCTGCAATTTGCACGCAATAATTCAATTCAATTAATTTAATTAGTTTAACTGATTGTTGGTGGCAAACGTGAATGAAAGTGAAATTAAACGAGTTTTTTTTTTATTTTTATTTGCTTTTCAACTTTAATCATCGAAACGCATTTGTCAAATGTTTATAAATAAATTAATTAATTTTGATTATGTTTGCATATCAAACAAATTTATATTGAAAAATGGGCTCGTAAATAATGATAAGCTTACAGTTAGTAGTACAGGGTATGTTTTGATCTCGTTTAGAATAACCCTTGCTCAAGGGGAACTATATAAAGTTTGGTTTCAGTTGGTTAAAGGCATCAGTAGCGAGTCATTCGTGATACACTTAGAACCTTACTTTTAATTCAAAAGTCCCACAACAAATCCAGCAACATGAAAGTTCGTTTTTATACTTTCATTTGATTTGAAAGAATATTTTTTAATTATTGTGTTTTTTTTTTAAATATTCTAGTTTGTCATTTTCGTCACAGTCGTGTTTGCCTTGGCCGCAGTTGCTCAATCATCTGTTATCCCGATTCTTGCTGTAGGAGGACCTGGATCTATTGCTGTTCAAGCTTCTGCTATACATGGACCACACGCAGCTGTTGCTATTCAAACTATTCCCCATATTGTAGCTGTTCCAGCTGCAGTAGCTGTTGCTCCAGTTGTTGGTGGACCAGCAACATACGTCGCTCAGAACCGTGGTGTTGTTCATGTTGCACCATTGGATGGACATGTTCAATCAGCCGTATCTCTAAATTTACAAGCAGCACCCGGAACTGTTTAAATGGAATTTGATGAAATTTTGAAGCAAGCAACAATTTTGAAATGTGAAATTAGTTTTTAACTGTTAAAATTTTTTTTATTGATTTTTATACAAAAAATAATGTTTTCGTATAAAAAATACTCTGCAAATTGCAAATAAAGCAAAAATATAATTTTTTTTAGACCATACAATTTTTTTTTTCAATTTTAAGCTCAATCATTTTTCCTGCCTCAATTTTTATTTTCAAAATTCAAGCTTATTTTTCTAGGAAATACATTTGTATTAATGTTATTAAAATCATAGGTAGGTAATTTTTAAAGATATTATTTATCAACATCCAAAAAATTAATTTTGAAAAAATATATTAAGCCGTTTTCAAAAAAAATGATATTTCAAACAAATTTTTAAAAATTTTTTTCATAAACTATCATTTCAATTTTCAAATTTTATTTAATTCAGTTGCAGAGTTCAGATTTTACGGTATTGTTTGCTCTTCCATACAGGTAGCACCAGTAGACATATCCACTGCCCAAACGCATGAAAAGGTTTTCTTCCAATTTGGTACAGATTATTTTAACGTAATTTCGAAAGTTGATTTTTTTTTTTTAATATGCGAGTACCTCGTCTAAAACGAATAACTTCCTTAAAACAGTTTTGAGTATTTGTATTTTTTTCAAAAATGGCTTGAACGTTGTGCTTTAGAAAGTGATTGCACGAAAATTGCATTTCTAGTTTAGATCCTCAAAAAAACTCAGCTACCGGAAAAACGGTGGTTCCATTATATTTAATATTTTTTTTTTTTAAATTTTTATTTATCTCGTAAAAATTAATATCTTGTTGTTTTCAATTTTAAAATAAATATGGCCAATAGGCGTACTTTTTATTCAACATTTTAATTTCATGATGCCTAATTCATATAATGTATAAAAATGCAATGTCGAAACAGTTTATATGACTAAGTTCATGCGACCCAGTCGTGCATTGTGAACATTTTGTTGTATAATTTTAGGTGGTATCGATTTGTAGAAAAATTTGAATTTTGTAAAAAAAGTTTCTAAAGTTAAATTTTCATATCCAGGTTATTTTTTTCCAGGAAAAGTTTTTAGATTGTTCAAAAGTTATCGGAGGTAAAAAATACTTATTTTGGAGCAATTTAGTAATATATTATGGTACAGGATTAGGGACAGATGGACATAACTACGAACTCACTTTTTCGAGTTTGATTTTTTTGTTTTTCACTAATTGAAAACTTCCATAAATGGAGAAATAATATATTACAAAAAATCATTTATTTTTAATATTGCAATTATATAATATGTACATATCTTATTTACTTTTCAATTACTAATTAATTAATAAGGCAGTTGTTTTGTTTTCTAAGCGGAAAAAAAAATAAATTGGCAAATAAAAACCTTTTTTAGATTTCATTAATAAAATATTGAAAAAATCAAAAATCTAATCATCAAATATCTACGACAGGAATTTCGCTCTTTCACAAAACTGTTTGCATTAAAAAAAGTGAACCCTTTTCATTGCGCCCAATTGATGAAAAAAACAAATTCAATAAGCAAAATGAAATGGTGACCCAATTTATTTTTTTTTTTTTTTAAATACTTCAGAATATTTGATATCGATATTTATCAATAAAATTTTATGAGATTCCTTTTGTTGAAATCCTGTACATCATTTTTTTTTTTAATTTGTAACCACTTGATGCAAAAAAAAAACTGATAACAACAAGAGAAAAAATTTTAATACGCTCGTTGAATTTCTAAATTTGTTCATCACTGAAAAAGAAAAAAAAAACTTAGGTATAAAAACATGGTTGAATGAGTTTTCTAGGAATCCTTTTTATTTTTTTCATAAAATCAAGAAAACAAGAATAAACTCCTAAAAAAGTTAATAAACTGTCCTTTTCTATGAATGTTTATATGAGTCAACCGTTTCATCCTTTTCATTCAGAGGATGGTAGCTATTTCTATTTACCTTACCTACACCAAGGAGAATATAATGGACCAATAATAAACCAATTATATGTAAGAGGTCTTACATTTGAAATTTCTATATAAAAGCTTCCATCCACACTACCTACTAGAAAATTCAATTTCAAAAGTGTGTTCTATAACCCACCACAGAATCCCATCTATCGCATCTTGAACGGTAAAAAGGTTTAAAATCCCATCATCTTCTTTTATATAAAAAAAAAGGTGAACATTATTTGAAAAAAAAAAAAATGTGAAACATCACTAGTCAATCTAATAGTGAGGTAGCCATCATATAGTAGATAATATTCTTAAGAGCACCAAATTGACTTCAACTCCAACTGATGGGCAACTTAAATCGTTTTCCATTTGCTGATGGTAGAATATAATATTATTCTAGAGCAAATGACTCCTGATGCAACTCCCAACAGTATACAAAATAAATCTCTGCTTAAATCTAGTCACGTTTCGATATACGATTGTGTGCCAAAGGAAGCACATAAAAACTCTCTGTAATATGTCACCTATAGCAACATTTTGCAAAGTTTGTAACTCTACCTTAGTTATATGTGTGTATATGTTGTATGTTCATATATGTAGAAAAATTTAGTTCCAGAGAAATGCAAAACCTATGGAAAATCAGTTTAAAAGTCAGGAGAAATCTCCTTTTAATTTAATACCCATCCACTAACGATAAATCCAAGGCTGGATTTTTATAGAACTTAAAAAATCAAATCAACAAGTAGAGTAGGGGCCTCTAATATTATAACAACGATAATAGCTTACTCATTTTTTTTTAACAAGAAAATCAAGCTTATGTATAGAGATCCTTGATTTACTTTTGTTTAAAACTGCTGTGCTAACGAGAGTATTTTTTATTTCGCGTTACCGGGTTTCCTCAGTTTGTAACTTTTGGTCGAAATGCAGCATCTTAATTGAACTCTTAGGCTACTATCAATTTTTAGGATACAAATATTTAAGTATCATCTTCAAAAGAATTCATGGTTATGGGGCATTTGCATTTCAATAATTAATAAGGTTCGCTGCTCAGCTCTTTCGTTTGAGAGTTACATAGAACGCAAAAGTTCAAATAAATGTTAATATAATTATAAAAACATTAAAAAAATATTAATTAAATAAAAATAATATTAATAGAACTCTCCTTAAAAAAATTTGCGAAGAAAACAAGTAGAATATGGGTGAGAATCAGATGTGTGGAGATTGTTTAAATATTTTAAAACAAAATATTGTTAAAGCTCAACCAACAAAAGTATAAAAATCGATTCTATTTCAAAATAATTGTGTCCAATGGTTTCAAATAATTCAAATACGCCTCTGGAAAAACTAAAAACTAAAAAAGAAAACAAACTACACTTGCAATTTCTCTTGTGAAAGAGGACGTGAATTTGGTATCTGTCACAATATCCTGTTTTGCGTGCTAAAAAACTAACCTACCTGTACACACGATCCACATACCACCTTCATCTCCATAGGGGTTTTCACTTCTTGCCGAAGAACATCGATGCAAAAACATGACACCAAATCATCGTGCCCTATCTATCACACTGGTGACCACCGAAACATAGAGCAAAGAACACAACAGGATGAAAAAAAAAACAAGGACAAAAAAAAAAAAACGAGTTAAAAAAAATCTCATCGCTAGTGTGGTAAAAAAGTTTGAAATTTCATTACCAACTTTTTTTTTTTATTTTTCATTTGGATCCCTGACAAGATTTTTTTCCCTTAGCACTGAAAAACACATACACACAAGCCAGCCAGGACCTTACAAACAGAGAGAAGGAGAGAGAGATAGAGGAAAAAGAGGAAGACAAAAAGTATCAGATCAGAACAACAGGGAAGCTGCTAGCATAAATCCGATTACAAATTCACTCGATGCTCCCTCTGGACAAACAAATCATTTACGTTCATCCAGGTATTTGTAAAAGTTCCAGGACATTCGTCCTTCCTATATACATACCCTTTTTATATTCATTTTATGACTTCGAGACAGATATGGCTCTTGATTTCTGTGACTTTTTTTTTGTCGTTTTTATTTGGGATAGTGCAGCAGGAGCATTGTAATAGTTCACGTGGAATAAGAGGACACATGGAAGTTTATTTCCACCAACACACGAGCAGACAAACAAAAAAAAAAACTCCTGAATGCAATAGGGAAAGGCAATTTGCTTGAAATATTTTTTGTTTGTTTTTTTTTTTTTGTACTTCAGGACTTTTTCGCGGGTAACATCAGGGCCTCGGAAATTGGCAAAAATCCGGCTGGAACAAAATATTGGGCTAATGAAAAATTTAGGAATAATAGACACATCCTCGCGCACAGCAGCTGATGGTTGGTTGATGAACGAGAGCCTAGAGAAAAGTGATTAAAATTTCAACTTCAGTGGTTGAGGTTGAGGAACACATGGTTAAGTTAGAGTTAGAGAGAGAGAATGAGAACAGATTGGATTGACAGAGGCAAGAAACTTTAAAATAGAAATCCCTATATTTTCCCATGAGGCGAGGACAAAAAAAAAACAAACTGAATAATAGAACTTTGAAGTGAAGTGTGCGGTTGAATCACGATAAGCTTTTAGTCCTTACTTTTTAATTCTATACCATCAGTGAATAGGCTGGGGTTATTGAAATTTAGTCATGGATGGTAATTGAAAACGACATCATCCCCTTCAACTATGCGGTTGGATGTAGTTTTTTTTTTTAAACCTTGCGAAAAGACTGTAGTTTTTCACACATTTTATTTTTAACTTTTGAGCTTACATAAACAGGGCCTGGTGGGCTGGTGGGTCACAGAAATATGCCCAAGGGTATGTTTTGTTTATTTTTTGATTTCAAAATGGCAAACGCCATATTGTTGGCAAATTAGTATTTTTGTGGGAATAAAATTTGATATGAAAGATAATTCAATAGTTTAAGTTTTTGTGGGAAACAGTCTTGAACTTTTCCTCAACGATCTACTTTTGGTGTACAAAGTATTGTTCCGTATTTTAAAATCATGCGGGTTAGTCCGATAACATGTCTTAATCATCCGTACAAGTAAGTACTGAAATTTTCCTTTCAGCCCACAAAATTTTACTTTCAAGCGCTTCATTAAGGTCGGCAAGAAACAGAACTAATATCGGGACACTAATAACATAACTTTTATATACCCATTGATGTTAGGCCTATGTATCTAAGCAAATCAATTTAAGCTTTTTCAACACTGTTAAGGCAGCTACCCGTTTTTCTTTAAATCAAGAATTGAATTTAAACTGTGCAGCACTTCAAACAACGAAGAAAATGGTGTTTTACCTATTCAGTTGACTGAAAAATAATTCCTACTTTGCAATAGGAACGAAAAACTTGCGGTTAGTTTTTGATAAAATCTATTGCAATTCTTTTCTTACCATTTTAAGCGAATAGTAAGCATCAATAGATGACACAATAATAATCAATATGTTTCGAAAAACTGGACAAAGTATCTTCAAAAATTTTCTTGCGTATTCAGTTGACGAGGAGTGTATAGTGTATACCTCACTGTGACTTTGTGCTCCCTCAGTTTTAGTAGTTAATTTTATTTTAAATAGTTTATCGTTCAAGCTTAGAAACAGGAAGGGCATTAATAGGCTGTTTTTGAACCAAATCGAACATCTGTTCTGGTCACAACTCCCCAAATTTTCCCACTCATCTTTTTTTTTTTTTGGCGGAAACAAAAGTAGGGAAATAATATCGATAGTTGATGGCATTATTTTGAAGAAAGTAATGGGGGATGCAGGTAGAAATTGCGGCGTCTAGACTCTAGAGCTCCTGTTGAAAAACTTAATTAGAGCTGGTAAGCATCATTTTGATTCCAAATTACTTGTGACTTAAATTTTTTTGTCGAAACT
This sequence comes from Meliscaeva auricollis, assembly GCA_948107695.1. Classification (NCBI taxonomy): domain Eukaryota; kingdom Metazoa; phylum Arthropoda; class Insecta; order Diptera; family Syrphidae; genus Meliscaeva; species Meliscaeva auricollis. The sequence continues at coordinate 8,412,134 of OX403618.1, forward strand.
GAGATCACTGACCAGTGGGTCCGTCAAGGATTGTTCGTTCTAAACTAACTAAACTTGCTCAGATGCCTGCATGAGATATGGTAATGGAATTAAATTTTTTTTTTTTGTACAAAAATTAAGCTTGGTGTTAACCATCGCCCTATATGGTAGTCGTCTGCGTAATGCATACTATCTTAAAGGCTTCGACTCCCATACAGCAGCAAAGAGCACAAAAACTAGTTGATTGAACAGATAGCACTAAATTTAAGGGACGCTAAATATTATCTATTACCAAAGATAGCAGCTGTCTGCGTTATAGGCTACTATATTAAGCTACGAAAAATTCAGCAATGTAGCGTCTTAATCAAGTTCCAGCAAAAGAAAAGCGATGGGCAAGGCTCCTGTTGAAAAGGGTTCCTGTGAATATCGTTCACTTGTAGCCACTTAAGTCTACTATGGATAACTTCCACAAGTAGTGATATCCTAGAATGAATCAGTACACAAAAAACCGCCTTCTACGGGCCCATATCTTAAGCTCCAGCTTTCTTTCTTTCAGCGTCGTCGTAGATTATCAAACAAGTTCGTGTGTTTTAAAGAATTGCTGTAAACTACACTAGCTAAGGCGTTTATTGCCTCTCTGCTTGATTGAAGTTATTGAGCCTTGTTTAAGACCTCAGCTGCTACGTGACAGGCCGCTTGCTTAAACTCTGGGTCTCATTCAGCATTGTAGGGACTAACCAGCAGGTACGTCCAGTAGAATACACGATGTGCAAGTCTCTTGCTAAGAACCAACCATAAGAACCAACCATAAAACCATAAACTACCATAAACACCAACACAATAAAAAAACATATGCACTTAATCAAGAGTAAAAATGACCATAATCAGAACATAAACTAAGAATAACAACATGTTAACTCAGTGATTTCCATAAGTAAGCAGAATAATTTCATGCTTCATAAAGGACATTCCTTAACGAAGCTGTTAATGTCCTTATATGTTGTTTATTCTTCCTGAAAACGGCTTATGGGTCTGTATGGTGTTAAGATGGCCAAATAATTCCATCACACAGTGATTTCACCCACAAACCGAGATAAAAAAAAAAAAATAAACAACAAAGACATATCCCTTACCTACACCTGTGGCAAAATCCTTTTCCTTGATTTTCGTCCCAAAAATAAACCCAAAATAAATAAATTCCAAATTAGACTTTGATGCTTTCTCTCTCTCTCTCCTTCTCTCTTTTAGTGTCTCACCTTTTCTTCTCTCGAATAAGGATTCATGAGTTGTCTCACCAATGTGAATGAAATTCCCACAACATATGGAAATTTTATTCCATGATTCTGATGAGATTTCATCCTTTTTGTGAAATTATCAAAAAAAAAAAAAAAAATATAAACAACAAGGACATATTCTAGTTTTAGTCTGCTACAACAAATGAACAAGACATTCGCCTATGTGGTGTGACTAGAGGAGCCGTATTCGGCACCACATGAAACCAAAGGATTTATTTATAAATTCTCTCTTTTTGTTAGAAGAATATGGTGGGTTTTGTATATTTATTCTATCAGTTTATTACCCATATTTCTGGGCACCAGGATATGAAGTTTGGGATGATGATGGGCAAAAACAAAAGAAGAAAGAAAAAAAAACAGACAACAACACGACTTTCACCATTCCATACAGGACTCTGACAACAACACAAACAACGTGTGGTGGTTATGTTCACAATCATAACACAAATATCCTGGCAAACTGACGATGTCCGGGCCTGGCAGCCATGGAATGACTTTCGTATATCCTTTTGCATACCTATAGCCAGGATAAACGGAACTAGAGAGGCAATAGGCTATAGTGGGGTTGGATTCCTACCTATATCTACAGAGTTTGTGTCTCTCTATCTCTGGGGTTGTGCTACCGGCTTGTCTTTAACCCGCGTGCTTCCATCTCCATCTCCCTATACTCTCACGAGCTCCACACCCTGCTGTGGTTCCGGTCTGGTGTTGTGGTTATGCTTTATGAAAATTTCGTTTGTCATTTAAATAACGGCTTCATTGCATGCCAGACAGGAAGAACAAATCCTGTTTCGAGTTAAGTTTTTTTTTTTTCTTTTTTCTGTTGTTCCTTTTTTCTTATTGTTGTGTGCTGTTGGTTCGTTTGTTTTTTGGTTTCATCGTGTTGCTTTGTTTCATCGTCAGTCGAATCGGTGTTTTGGTCAAACTGACAGAATAGTAGGAATATATAGCAGCAACACCACCAGCAGTTGTCAGTTTGAGGTCTGCTAAGAGGATATACGAGTTTTTTTCCTGCATATTTTGTTTTTTTTTGTTTTTGTTTTTGTTTTGTTTTAGCCAAACCAGGGACAAGCTGCTTCCACGAATATCCTAGAATATAACTCCTGGCACAGTTTGGGATTAATGTATGCGGCTCTGTGTAGCAGCAGATAGGACTACTAAGCGACTGCTGACAGGTTCGCGACAAAGTGGCAATGGCAGTGGCAGTCACAGCCAGTTAACAGAGAGAGAGAGTTTGCATATGGCCTATGAACTGAAACAATCTTGCGCCAAGGGGAAGGACTTAATCCTTAAATAATGCACAGCATAAATACCGCAATAATAAAGTATAAATATTTGAAATTTCCATTATTCCCGGAAAGCAACTATATACACTACAGACAGACCGCACAAACGGAACAGAACTGCAGTGTTCATGGGCAGCAGACACAGAAAAAAAAATGGGCGTCAATGGCGATTAACTAACTGTAATTGCGATCCGTCATGTTCCGCATAGGACGTTTAATTCCGTTTGTTATTTTTTTGTTTCTCATTTCTATAGTTAAACTCGTTTAATTCTATGCATACTGTTTGATGTCTGTTCTGTTTGTGTGTGTTTTTTTATTCTCTCTTTAACTTTTTGTATGGGGGACTACAGGGCGTATGAGTAATGTTTTTGAAATTATGGGAATTTGAACAAATGTGTGGTGCAGTTAAATAATGTTTAGACCGGAAGTGGGTGGTTATGGTGGTAAAGTTGGGTTTGTTTTTTTTTTCTGGAATTTAAATCGAATAACAAATAAACCGTAACAGTATAATTATTATTGTATTCTCTGTCTCTGTCCATAAATAGAAAAGTATCACAGGTAAAAGCTGTGTATTTTTTTTTTTTTGTTTTGTTTAGTGATTTAATTTTATCAACAATGTTGCAATATTGCATCATTAAAACTATCATGGGCTTATGGATGCCAGTCAAAAAAAAGTAAACATGGATTATGTGTGATTTTGTTGGCTTATGTTTTTTTTTTTTTTTTTTTGATAAAAGGAAGGATGATGGTTTTAATATGATTGGTTCAGTTAGTGTTGAATTTGTGTGTATCTATTTCAGTGTGTGAACTTTGGTTGTTATAATTTGCACAAAATATTGTACAAATTAGCGGTTTTCTGAATTGACATTGAATTTTGTGGTATATTCAATATGTATGTTAATTTGAAAGGACTTTTTGGATGTAATTAGGATGTGTATCGAAGCGAATTTTGATAGTTTTAATTATAATTGATGATTGTGTATATTTTGCTAGCTGAAAATTATAGGGTTTTATATTTATATGCTATAGTAGAGACAGATAAAATCTGTAATAATAATCTAACGAAGATGTAATACAATAATTATTATTTTATGATTTAAGTTTTGTGTTTGTTGGAGCATAAAATTAGATACTCTTATAATTTTGTCTATTAGGGTTTGATTTCGTTACAAATAAACTAATGTTTTATTTTAACCAATATTTTTTTAATAATTTATTAATCCATACGTACATATACATTATATGCGATGCGTTTGTCACACTATGCTCAAAATGGTTCTCACGAGGTGATGGGAAAAAATCTATAAAAAACAAACGAAACTTATATTTGGACAGTCTGGCTTTATAACCTGTTTTCATTTCTTGTTAAAAAAAAATTAAAAAACGAAAACATAGCCCTACATTTTTTTTTTGCTATTTTGGCCATTGAAAACCATCCACTAAAATCTTAAACTTAATATAACTTGATTTCTGTGACCGTGATAGCTTCCAAATTATTGCTGTTCAAAAACAGTTAGTTTTGTAGAAATCACTACTTTTAAAACTTTATCTCTGTTTCAATAAGACCTAGTAAAAAATGTTTAATAACAAAAAATTAGCTGTTACATTCTTTCTTAGAAAACCTACAATAACCGAGTCTTTTGGTAAAAAGAATATTTTTGTGCATGTGCATCAAAAGTCAAAAATGAAGAAAACGGTTCTCTCCCATAGAACCGTTATTAGAATTTTTACAAACATTTCTTTCATTTCAAAAGTAAAACCTTACTAATAAAAGTATTCACAAAAATGTTAGTCAAAATCATTAGGGCCGTTTTTTAATGGTTATATGGCAATTACCGTTAGTTTTGGTTATAAAAACATATTTCAATTTCCCCTGAGGCTGAGGCTGTAGCTCAAGGTATACACAGACAGATCGAAAATACATTAAAACATTCCAATTTTGCACTGAACATAAATTACTCTGGCAGTAATTTTGAACAAAAATCGAAAAATGCTTCCGAAATAGGTACCATTATTGAAGATTTTAAACCAGTTACAGAACGTGACAAGTACTTGAGGGATAAGTATAATGTCATTATCTCGGAACATTATTCCAACTCCACTCCCAACAGTAGCATAATATTTGTTTTTTAATTCTACCAACAAAAATAAGAAAAAAAACTGCATCCAAAAAGAAATGAAAATTATTGTCGATGGATAAAAAATTCAACTATGACATAAACAACAATTAAAAAAAATGATAATAAACGAAAATTTCCCAAGAAAAAGCTAAGATTCGAAAAAATCGAATATAAGATTAGTGTGGTGGGAAAAAAACAACCTTTCACTCCTCATATTCGCACTGATCCAGGATTCTCATGGAAATTGAAAGTTTTGAACCAAATTTTAATTTCGTATCATTATTTAAAAAATAAAATGCATGACTGGGGCGCACGTACTTGCTCTAATAGATAAATTTACTATTTATGCTAAGCCTTTTTAATTAAAAAAAAATTAAAAAAGCATAAAATTCGATTTTCATATGAAAAAAGCAGCTTCTTAAATGAAATTAACCTGAAAAAAAACCTAAGAAAAAAAATTGGAAAATCGTTAGAGCCGTTTTTTAATAAAACTATTTTTTTCTATATAAAATTTTGCAAGGACTAAAAAACTGAATTTAAAAAAACAAATATTGAATAGTTTTCGAAAAAATGATTTTTCAAAAATAAACTAAATATTGGAACGCCAACTTAAAAGCATTAATGGAAAAAAATGGTTGAAATTGATTGACATGAAGGAGAAAATCAGATTTAAAAAAACGGTTCTATGGCAAGTACCGTAAATAACGTTTTTGAAAAAAAATGGTTTTCATATAAAAATAGGCTTTAACCAAACCGCTATATGACAGGTACCGTCGGACCCACTTTTTTCTCATTCTCTATCATAGTAATGTCATGTTTGATTGTTATCTCAACTTTTTCTTCTTGTACGAATGCATAACTTGATATATGGTGCCCATATCGCAAGTAAAAAACCGTAAGCTTCTATTATTATTTCGAAAATTTAAAATGTTAACCTACAATAAATTTTTTGTGATCAGATTTCGTAAAATATTTTTATTGTAAATATATTTTGCTTTGGTTTAAATCCCAGTTAATTTGTTGCACGACTACTCATCCATTTATTCTAGAAATATCCGCTACAAAAATATAATCAAAACATTTGTTTCATGCAGGCCAACCCAATAATCCCGAAATCAATTATTTAGTTTTTGTCAATTGAATCAAATAGTAATTCAGCACAAAATTCATTCACACAAACTGAAAAAAAAAAATAATCCCTGTCTCTCTAAAATTTTCTGATTTTCTTTGATTTATTCATTCGAATAAATTATATTGCAACAATTTCAATTATTTTCTCTCAATATACTACATATATGCACTTAAAAACTGTAAAAAAATAACTTTTTCAAAAAAATAAGGACACAAACAAACTCATTTACTGGTAGTGTTATGATTAACAAAACAAAATAAAATAATAAAAAACATTTCCCAAAACTAGAAACTTCATAAATGTTTTGATTTATATCCGCAACTAACTAGCAAAAAAAAGGAGGCATTCATCCAGCAAAAGCTTAATTAAGATTTCTAAACCAAAAACTCTAAATCAACATTCCGGACACCGCACACTCTCGATTCTACTTTCATGGAAATAGTTTTATTATAAAATCTATGTACATAATAATACGCTCCCTCTCAAAAATGAAAATGATAAACGTCAAAGTTTTCGTCCTTTTTTTTTTGTATGGGAGTGTATGTGAAGTTTTTTTTTTTTTTTAATTTAATGTTTTTCATCCTAAAACCCGCAGATGAAAAACTATAAAAAAAAACTCGAAATCCTCGTAACGGTCCTTTGCCATCCCTGGAGCTAGTTGCATTCCACACAAAAACTTGATTTACTCACTGTACAGTGTACACTCTCTTTCAGTACAACATTGTGTTTTAGGAACATCATAATAAATGGTTTTAATATTTTTACTCCTTGTTTCAGAAGTATGAAATTTCATATTCCAACGGGGTCCTAGAATTAATGTTGCGTAAAATATATTCCTCAAACTAAAAAAGGACTCCCGAATATACATAAGTTACATTCCACGAATCCTAGTCCTAAGGTTCCACCAAAAACCAACACAACTAACTCATCATCATACTATGTGTCCTTGAATAGCTTTGTTTTGTGTCTGAATATTTTGCTGCACAAGAATTTATGAACGGTCCAATGTCAGACACAACTGTCATGTCGGCACAGTCTTTAAATTCTCCTCTTCCTCTGTCCCGACTGGCAACCAGTATAGTACAGGAGGACATCATAACTAGAAAACTAGAATTGAATGAAAAACTTCTGTAACACGTTTCTGTATATGTGAGTGCGCGGATTTGGAGCACAAATGGAGCATACCGGAACAGGAATACATCAAAAGAACCAACCTCAAAGGACATAGGACACACATAGTAGTTTGTTGAAGAGAAATGAAATAAAATAAAGAGGAATCCTAGAATTTATTGTGTTAGTTGCTGAAACGGATGTATCACAGCGCGAATGTAAAAACACAAACTATGACCTAAATTAACTAACAGTGATTCAAATCTCTCAGACTGGGGTTTGAACAAAATTTATATAGAATATGAAAGAAAAAAAAATATATAAAGGACATTCCCGAGGACATTCCTAAATTACACAAAACTCCAATGTGCTAGAGAACTGCTGATGGAAACCGTGAAACTGGAACGACCGACGACGACGACGGCTATACGATGAAACTTGAATTTCAAAGCACGCTTCGTTGTAGGTCGTAGTCGTAATGTTATGTTTGTCCTCCACTCGCACAGTTCAGGATACGAATAGAAGAACATGGACAGAAAAAAAAAAAACATGGATGACTGGAGATAGTTTAGAAATGGAGGCAACGGGCGGCTGCTCAATAGGAATGCTAAAGGAGGCGATGCCTGGTTACCACAGTGCACAGAGCGACTGTGGCATGCCGCGCTCTCACATAAAAGCTGCAAAACGTGATGATGTTTACGTCTGATAAGATGAATGCTGCTGTATTAGTGGGACATTAGATGGTGCGGTTTAAGAGGATAACTTTGTTGACCGATAAGGCACGGCATTTTCTCTGTGCTGTGCGCGATAGTTTTTCTATTCAAGGCATGTCTCTTTCCCGAGGGGAAAACGTTTTTGTGTCGTTTATAATCTAAAATGGCCAATGAGGGATTTGCTAAATATTTAAGTTCATTTAAGCAAACACTGACCTCTCAAATGATGTTGTTGTTGTTGTCGTTGTTGATGATGATTATGCTGCTGATCATTATGTTGATTATGTTGATGATGTTGTTGATGGCGTCTCAATGGTTGGGTGTGTCTTTATTTCTGTAATGAAATTAGAAAAGCTTTTGTTTTAATTTTCGTCAATAGATTTATAGCTTGAAGGTGTTAATTGAGTGTAGTAATTTCGCCCTATTTTGAAGGATAAGATTTTTCATCATTTCGAACTACAAAGAAAAAGGGGTTTATAATCGGGATGGAATTGGAACAAATGCGAAGGGTTAACATCAATATAGACTTTTTTGGTTCAGTACAAACAAATTTTTTAAATTGCTTTAATCCCGTGATTAAACACAGGTTCTCCCCTAACTAAATTTTATGGATAAAAGTAGTTGGAAAAAATCAGCATTTTACAGCTGCAATAAAATATAGTACAATACAATTTGAAAATTACAACAAATTCTGGTATCCCTTACGTTACTGCACCATAACGGTATCTATTTTGGCCTATTACAGTAACAATTTTTGTTTCATTCCAGTTAATGTTTTTATCACTATTCTGTTTACAATTTCAGACACTGTAGGTACCCGAATCCATTTTTGTCACTATTCCATTAGTTCACTACTTAATAAACAATTCCTGTCTCCAGACTTATTGTTACCATTCTGGCAACCTTTACTATCTTCATTCTGGTAACCACTGCGACAAACAATATCTTAACCATTCTGTTCACTATTGTGGTTTCCAAAATTGTCACCATTCTCGTAATTATGCCTATCACATTTCGATTCCGATTCCGTTTACCATTCATGAAATCATTTTAGAAACTATTCTTTTGAGGAATTTGTTACTGCAACTGAAGTACCTCAGGGTTGGATATTTAGTCCACTTATATTTGTACTATTTATTGATGACTTTGTAAATGAATTATTGCGGATATAAAATGCTTACTTTTCTTTGATTTAAATCTTTGACTTAATATAAGTGGATTGTGTCGACAATAAGTCAATAATTTTTTTTTTCAAATATTTTATGTAGGTATAAATAAATACTACTACAGTCTGTCAAAGCTATTCAAATCCAGAAATCTAACCATAACTTCAAAACTGCTGCTGTACAGGACCATGGTCCTGCCAGTACTCATGTATGGATCCGAGACTTGGGTGCTTAGCAAAAGGCACTGTGACCTCTTAGCCGCGTTCGAGAGAAAAGTCTTACGGAGAATTGTTGGCCCCATATGTGAGGAAGGACGATTCCGGAGACGGTACAATCATGAGTTGTACGCAATCTACCTTGAAGCAGACATAGTGACAAAAATTAAGCTCGGTAGACTCCGGTGGGGAGGGCACCTAGCTCGTATGAGCGAAGAGGAACCTGCTCGGAAAGTCTTTTGCGGTACATTCTATGGTAGACGGCAGCGTGGAAAGATGGCGTAGACCAGGACGCCCAAAGCCTTGGGGTGCGCAACTGGATGGCGTTGGCTCGAGACCGGGATAGGTGGAGAGACTTGTTGAAAGAGGCCAGGACCGGACCCCGGTTGTCGAGCCGATGATGATGATGATAAATAAATATAGTAAATAAAATGCACGACTTCATCGCACGTACTTGCTCTTTGGGTTAAAGTTGCTGTAGACGTGGAAGCTTCTTATGTAAAGTAAAAATAAATAATTATTTCAGATTAAAAAAAAATATGGCTTTGTTTAATTAATTTTAATTTTTTATTTATTTTTATTTTTTAATCAATACTAATTTTATTTTTTCTTAACATAATACGATTGTTTGGGGTAACATGGAATATCAGCGCACAAGTTTTCGTCAAATTCGCTAAAACAAAAAATAAAATATGAAAACATTTTTGCAAAAAAAAAAAATGGCAACGCTATTTTTCCGTTGTTTAAGTTTAAAAAAAAAAAAAAACTAAAAATGCAGAAATGAAAAGCATTTTTTCAAAAACCGGTAGTAGCGGTACCTGCCATAGAACCTTTTTTATTAATTCTGATTTTCTCCCTCATGACTCACTTAGTTTCAACCATTTTTTTTAACATGAAAGTTAAAAAAAAAATGAAAATTGTTTTTTTGGATTTAAAAAAAATTAAATTTTTTTTTTTTTGAAAAATCATTTTTTCGAAAACTACTTAAATTTTTTTTTCAAAATTTAGTTTTTAGATGTTGATGAATAGTATTTAAAAATGGAGTGCCAATTTTTTTTTTATATAAATAGAAGAAATCAAGTTGCCTACTTTGTTTTGAGGTTAAAATCATTTAAAAAACTTTTTTAGTCATTTGAAAATCGAATTTTATTGCTCTTTAAAATTTTTCTAAAACTGCATTTAAAATCTTGCTATAAGAGCAAGTACTTGCTATCCAGTCTTGCAATTTATTTATTAATAAAATTCGTTTCTTAACTTTCCGTAGTTATCTTTTTTTCAAACCCAAATTTTATAATTGTATGCCTTTATATTTTTTTCATAAAATTTAAAATAAACGAGGTGAATTGCAATTTTTCGCATCTATTATTTAAAATAATAAAGTCAAAAAATATCCAAATTTCATATGGGTTAATTCCCAAATAACATAATAAAGAAATAAGAATGACATTAGATTAATACAACTAAAGAAATTTCAAAAATTTCTGTAGCGAATTACTAAAAAAAAATAACATGAAGAATTTATCGCTTCAAGATTCAGATTCGAGGAACAGACAGACAGGAAGAACCACAACCATGATATTCGGTTTATTTATTTATATTTTTTTTTTTAACGGAACACATATTAATTTGCTCTATTGTAACTACCTCTGTACCCCTGGATAACTCTATTGAAAGGTAGAATAAAATTATATTTAATATAAAACAACAGAAAAGTTTGAATAGATCCTGTGCTTTCATCATCATGTAATAAACATACTTCAACTTTTAAGCCCCAGAGACTAGTATCATGCATTGTTTTTTTTTTTGATTTTTTTTTTTTGTTTAATTTTTTCATTTTAATTCATTTAAAACTGAAATTTCTCCCTTTCCCCAAGAACAACAATCATAATATTATATTACCTTTTCAAACTCATAAATTCTCATTGTCATCCCCAGTCTCCATGCATCTAAATTCCATTCTCTGTGTGCAAAGTAACTCGTCAACTCGTCAACGTGTATTTCATTTCAACTCACATAGAACACGCATCCTTTTGCCATAATGTTGTACATGTATTCTACTTCCAAACATATTCTCCTCATATACAAAACCAAATGTGATGAAATTCTTTATCCTTTTTTGAAAAAAAATATTCAACCTACATAAATAAAAAAAAAAACAACTACCAACGAAATGTTTCCCTGAAAAACCATCTAATTACCCTGCAGGATCTCTCTAACATTCCTTTATTCACAAAAAAAAATAAAAAACAAAAAAAATGCTAAGAAACACACTATGCTCGTAGTATGGAAAATATTAGGTAGACCAAAAGACAATTTGAAATTTCCTTAATGCTGGAAAATTACAATGGAGAATAAAAAAAGTATATATATTACATGCCAACAACAATTGCTCTCTACCTCACCGCAAAAAACATCTGAGTCTACTGCGTGTTTTTTTTGTTTTGTTTTGTGTCCTTATAACAATGATATCATAATGCGGTTCTATGCGGGAGGGCATGCTCCTTTTCCTATAGACTATAACTATAAGAGTCTACTATAGAGGAAAAGATATCCTTTTTATTCTTTACTTTGTCTCTCCCCCACCCCCTTAGGAACCCCTCCGATTATGAAGCAAGTGAAAACAAAGCTTTTGAATAAAAGCAAAACTCTTCCTCGATTCCACAGGATAAAACAAGATGAATGAATAATAGAAAAGAGAGAATGAAAAAAAAAAAAAAATGAAGACCGAAAAGAAGAAGAAGAAAATTATGTTCAAAAGAAGATCCAGCGACGCGAAAAAGAAATGCCAGAAACTTTCTTTTCAATAAGTCTGGCATGAGGACGAGAAGGATTTTTTTTTTTTTTCATTTTTTTAAGGTGAGGTTTTTGGAAAAAAAAAATTTAGAATGCTCACATATTTCAACGCCACCATCACCAAGTGATTTTATTTTAAAAGACAAATGAAAAAGAAATCAGGATCTTATGCGGGCAGATATAAGGTACCACGAAGGAGTACCTACAACTGCGAGAAGAAAAAAATCATATCTTTTTGAGTGGAACTAGTGTGGCATTGCCAGGTAATTATCGAAACTAAACTGCAGTGGCTTTGAAAAAATTTTAAATTCTTTTTGTGAGATTAAATAAGAGTAAGAAATATGTAAAAATAGAAAACAGTTCCGCAGAACTTTTTTGGCAAAAAAATCAGTTTTAGGCGTCAAATTTTTGATAATCAACTGGTAGAAAAATTGATAAATTTCACATAGAATCTTGTAGCAAAACTTTTTAAGACTTTTTAATATATATTCCTGGCAACACTTTTCAAACAAGCAGAATGAAGAAAGAAAAGACAAAGAAGGCAAACGAAATTGGTTTAGGAACAAATGTTTTTGAAATTGAATGAGATTCCCCATTTTTTTTTTTTTTTTTTTTGTAATTCTTTTAGTGGATTTAAAATCATTTTGATAAAATGAAGATACATATCCATTTGTTTTTTTTTTTTTTTATTTTTTTCTTTGTTCTTGTTCGCTTCTGTTTTAAAAATTAAAAAAAAAAACTCAATGAAAAACAAGGACTTTTACCTTAAGTATTTTTTTTTAAGTGAAAAGGATCTCATTTTATGTGCATATTTTTGGGGGCTGATAAAATAATAATAAAAAGAAAAAAAACAACAACTTGAGAATTACATTTCGTGTCAAGATGTGCTGCTGAATTTAAGATTTAATTGAGGGTAAGAATTTTTGATGGATTGGTTTTGTATGACAAATAATTGGATTTTATTTTTTGTCATATTTTTTTTTTGCTCATTTTCTTCAATAATAATTTATGAAAAAGGAAATAAAGGACATTCTGATGGGATATGGAAATCCAATTTGGAAACGTTTAAATAATAAATCAAGGGTTTAAGGTGTTATGTCAGTTTAAAACACATTAAATGGTCGAATCGGAAGAAATAGTGGTTTTTATAAATAAGTGGAATTACTCAACAGCGAATAGATCGAAACAAAAATTCCAGAAATTCCATAATCCACATTGTTTATTTGTTCAATTCTTAAAAATGAAAAATTTTCGCAAACTGTTCATTTTATTGAATTTTTCGGGATTCCGATTTCGGAATTTTTTTCGGGATTCTAGGTTTTCGGTATTTTGGGTTTTTGGGATTTTGGTTACCGGGATTGTGACCCCAAACCCAATTTGTTTGATTTGTTTCACTTGGGAGACGGACAGAATCCTGAAATCCAAAATCCCGAAAACCGGGAGTTCGGGATCTTGGGCTTTCTGGATTTTGGGTTTTCGGGATTTTGGTTTTCAGGATTTTGACCCCAACCCTAATTTGTTTTATTTGTTTTACTTGGAAGACGGATAGGATCCTGAAATACAAAATTTCGAAAACCCTACCTACCCGGAGATAATTTTTCAATTTATTCAATTTTTTTACTTGTTAACATCAAATTAATTGCCCGAAATCGAAATCCCAACAAATTCTATAAAACGGTTTTAGGTATTCCGGAATATGGGTTATGGGATTTCGGGATAATGGGATTTTGTTTTTTTTTTTGATTTTGGGTTTTCAGAATTCTTATTTTTTTTTTGATTTTCTGGATCTCCGGGTTCCGGGATTTTGGTAATCGGGATTTTAAACCCAAACCCATTCCGGTTCAACCCCAATGTATAGCCTAGAGTTCAGAAAAAAAAAATGGGGAATAGGAATGGCTTCAACCGCATAACTTTGCTGATACTTCACAGCTTATTACTTTATTAGGTTAATAATAACTTAAAAAGGCACTGCAATTCTTTTCAAAAATTGTTAAATAAGTTCCCTCTTCATATTTTGGGTGTGTTCTAAATTCCAACAAGAAAGTATAGTTTGTTCCCACCTAACATGGGAACTAAGCCCATTTTATCAAAGTGGATTTCATTCATACTGGGTGGGATAACTATTTTTCAAAGTTATTTCTGACTATTTAGTTGATCCATTTTTTCCAATATTTAGTAATCAATTTGAACTATTTAAACAAGGCTGGGTGAGACCCACGCTGATGGTAAAATCTCATCGGTGCCTTTCAAAACTAGAGACTTTGATATTTTTGTTTTTAGCATATTGTAAAATTTAGATCTTCAATAAGTGAAGACCAAAGTTGGGCCAGTTGTTTTTGGGACATTTGAGTTTTAAACAATTTTTTTTTTCTGAGTTTTATTTTTGATTTTTAATTATATTTTAAAGGCTACTCACTCATTAACATCATCTGAACTCAACTATACTCATTATACCCAAAAGCCAAGAACCGCATACTTTAGAATTAAGTTACCACCAGTGGGTAGGTAGGTCAATAAGCACACTTCCTTTGGTGAATAGTTAATCTTTCGCCACGGGTAGTTCTTTTTGATGTTAAGGGAATATTTTTTTTTTGACGGAAAGCTTCGAAATCCTTTGAATACAAAAACAAAAACGAAAAAGAATTTTAAAAGAGTTCTTAATTTCCTCGTGATGTTTTCTTATTTTTTTTTTTTTTTGTGAATGCTGAAATGGCACTTGATTGCAGTTTTATTTTTTTTTTTATTATCCTTAACCAACGAAAAATTCACTTGACTGGACGAAACCAGATCGATTTCAACCAGAGTGGTTCATTTTTTTTTTTTTTGTTTGGTTTGTTGTAAAAGCACACAATTGGTGTTTTCTTTCAATTAAGAAAGTGTTTGTAAGTACGGGTTAAGGTTAAAAGAAAGCATTTTGAATAATTTCACACAAAACAGTATCTCAGCAAAGAGTTTAAGGTGAGTGCAGACCTTTTTTGTGTTAAAATGCAAGCTTTTACAATTTCAATGAAATTTCGTTTATGCAAAGCAAAAGAACGATAAAAATAGGTTATGCTTGATTGGTGTTTGTATAAAATTTCAAGTTCGATTCTTGTAAATCCTTTATCATTTAACTTATTGAAACATTAAGTAATATTCAAGTCACGTTTTTTTTGTTGTTGAAAATTTAAGAAAAACTTTGTAGCAAGAAGTTACAACAAATTTTGTCATAAATTTTGTAGGTTGGGATAGGTACATGTAAGCAATGTATATATTCACAAAAATCATTTCTCCAATTTTAAATTTGGCCTATTGTTTGCCATCATTTATCTTCTTAGCAACGTGCTAATGCCAAGGTCGAAGTTCTACCGATGCGGTATGGTTTTAAATCTTTTTCCCCGAGTAGCATAAACCATAAAGTTACAAAATAACCTTTTAGTTGCCTTTTTTGTAAAAACTTTTTCATTCAAAGCACATCACGATGAAAAGGGTCAAACCCTAGAGTCTGTTGATAGAAAGAAAGTCAAACATCCAGGAAGTTTGTAGCAATCTTGACTCTACTTTCTTTAAGTGGTTGATTTTTTGTTTAACTTTTCACAAAAAAAAAAGAAAACAAAACATGCTGTTGCCACAAATTAAATAAGAATTTTGTTTATAAGTCCATTTTGATTGCCATAGAAAGAGTTTAAAAATACATTTTAAGAAGTATTGTAGGTTAATGGTAAGAAATACAGGAGATCCCACGTTATTCGTTCTATGTGTATTTTTGTGAATTTAATTGTTTAAAATTGAAAAGAAAAATTAATGGATTTAAAAATTAAGGTATACAACTACATATTTTGTTTTTGGAAATTGTTTTTTTATAACATCTTAAAATTAACCTAATTTTGTTTATCAAAATAGAATGAAAGAAAAATATTTAAGAATAATATTGCAGATGAAAAAAAATATATGTCTGTTTCAAGAAATTGCCTACTTAAACTGTCACAATAAAAAGAAAAGAATTAAGATTATTAAGTTCCCGAAATGACTTTATGTGTTTATTTTACTTTTTCAAGTCATTCTTCCATCCAAACCCTTAATAAAAAAAACTTTTTCTGTGAAAAAGTGCTGGAAAGGCTATTCCAACACTTGCATTGGCTTAATATAATCTTAGGTTCAAACCACAATGACTCACGTAACGTAACGTGCTTAGAAACGATTATGTTATTTTTTAAGATAGTTATGTGAAAAAACCAGAGTCTCACAGTGTTGCCACAGTTGAAAATTTGACATTTTAAAGAATGTTAGATGGCAACTCTTAAGATATTTGTAACTTTCATGATAGACAGACAGACTTTCCCTAACGGTTTTTTTTTTTCATTTCTCTCGCATAGGTTTTTGTTCAAAATCTCGAGTTTGATTTTTTAACGAATAAAAACCTTGATGGTTCATCATCCTATCCCACCTTATACCATAGTCCGCCATACAATAATACACAAGAAGGAGCAAAAATGCACCTAAAATAACAAAAAAAAAAAAATAACAAGGACGAATGAACCCATCAGCGAAATTGGGCTTCTTCTATGCCAAGCATTGTCGCATCAGCAAACCCAAACAGCAACGGAACGCACAACAAGCCCTAAAAAAATACAAAAATAACAAAAAAATAAAAAAAAAATTGATAATGGAAACGAGGGCGGCGTAAATATAAACTCAACGCGGGGCTATGGGCATTATTACACCATCCACTGCTGCTGCTGCTGCTGCTGCTCCTCGTGGCTAAAAACAGTCAACGAGGGCGGGAGGCGCATAAACTGGGATGGCAGCCTCTCCTTGTGTCAGAGAAACACAATATCCAATTTAAAGAGAATATACAGCCCACAGAAGTCATAGCGCCTTGGGGCTATTTAGACTGCAGTGTGATGTGGGAGCGGGTGGGGTTTTGGTATGATGGTGCTGTGTAAATTTGCTTCAATTGTATAACCAACGCCAGCATAGGGAGAAACCGAAAGAGAGAGACAGAGGTAGAGGTTTGATGGGTATCCACTGCGAGGGTTGTCTACGACTGGGTGGCATTCATTTCAATAGCCATTGTTGTCGAAATAAAAAAAAAAAAAAACCTCCACACCAACAGACAATAGCCACACCAAGGAGTTGTAAATAATAAAATATCCTAGGTATTTTTTTTTCTTTTTTTATTTTTGTTGAATTTTATTTTATTGAGAGAAAAAGGTAGGCCTGATGGCTAGGCCTGGCTTGGCCAGGCAGGACGTATACTCTACGACGTAAATTCCTATGATGATTGTGATGGGTGTTTTATAGGTTAAGGCTATGGACTGTTTGGTCATAAGATGACCCAAGGGAAGTAGTCAGCAAAAATGAGTACAAACGTTCTCGCAGGATTGTTTTGTTAGATTTTTTTTTTTTCTATTTTCTTTTACTTTTTTTATTTTTATTTTATTTTACTTTTGTGTTTTAATCATTTGAATGGAAAAAGAAGAAGGTTGGCTGTACACGAGCGAAAGAGAGGAAGAAAAAAAATAAAATAAACGGAATAGTAATAAAGCATTTAAGGACACTTTTGCCCGCCAGTTATGGCACATTCGAAGCAAGTGTAGGCGACATAACGTTTCTATATACAATAATGATGGTGCTATACAATTATTATTATTATTTTTCTTTTTTTTGGTTTGTGTGTGTGGGCTGTGTGAGATGTATAGGTATTATGTGTTCACCATACAAAGCTGTTGTACTAAATAAACCGATTAAAAAGTGATTTATTTATTTAAGGCTTTCTGACACACCGCACGTTCAACCATCAGAGAGTTCAAAACATAAAAGCTATATTGTGTGGAAAGGACGACTGACGACGAGGACGCGGACGATGCCACAGGAATGTTTATGAAATTAAGATTACAAAAGAATCTATTGGGAAACAAAATATAAAAAAAAAAATTCTAGCGAGTGAATCAAGTGATGTGTTCTTTGGGTGGTTAGGGCGGGGAAAAAAATAATGTCCTGATTGTGACAAACGGGTCTTAGAAGACACATTTAATGACTTGAAGGTCACAATTGGTTTATTGTGTTGGAATTTATTTTCATGATGTACTCATTAAGACATTTTTAGTACCAACCTACCTACAATTTAGAAAAAAAAACGAATAAGAAGTAAATTAATTGCAGAATTCTACAAGCTTCAGGGTAACTGGAGCTATAGGTGGGCCACTGGTTTTGAAAAGGTTTTTTTTTAAACATCCTCTCTCTGGTCTTCTATACTTACCTTTCTGGAGACAATATCGAGTATCTGGAATTTCTTAACTGACCATGTTTTGGTCTGTTACACCAAATAGCGCAATATCGATCTTACATTTTTGACTGCAATCCACTTTCTAAGTGAAAATTTGTCTGATAAAGGTCTCTTTACTCATTAAGAACCAATTCCTAGTTACTGAGTCTCTCAACCATTTCTTGAGTGCTTCTGCATGTAAAGTAAGCAGGTTCGATGGGGACCTACAATTTTCAGCCGGTTTCAAGCGATTTTTTACATTTCCAGAATACCTACCTACGAAATAGATAACTCTTTCATGTTTTCTTACAAATTGCATGATAAAACTCCATATTCAAGCCATAATTGTATTAGATTCTGACGTCAAAACATTATAATTTTAATCTTTTTTAATACGAAAACAGGTGTTCCCGAAATGACGCTTCATTGATGTACGCGCCTTATTAATCAAATTTAATTTCAATTATCACTTCAATTTGATTTATTTAACGAACAGACGAACAGACGCACAGACTGACGGACGGCATAACGAAACCCACTTTTTTTTAAGTCAAGTTCACTTTTTGTCTTTTGCTGCCATACTCAACTTAGTATAGATTTTAATAGCCGAATCAACTGAGATCCACCTCGCTAGAGAATGTACCGGCCGGTTTCATCTAATAACAGCATCGCATCTGCTAACAAGTTTCACGCATGATATTCTCAGGACCCTTATGTTTTCTAAGCAATTCCACTTTTGTGGTGTGCTGCAAGTCTAAATCATCACTGAATAATCATATCTTCCCAAGGAAGTTTGCAGTACAAGCGGTACCACTTTGAAAGTTTCCTCTGATACCCATAGCAAGTCGAGTAATTTCTGAAATGATCAATCTCAGCTTAAACGCATCATTAGCATTCTGTTGTCAGCGTGTCAATAGGCGTTACGAGAAGGAAAAGATTGGCACGTTTTAATGTTTGCGCGATAAACCGAAATCAGCCACATAAATAAGACTTACTCTAGCATTAAAAATACCACCAATTTGGCTCACCATCCTTGCAAGAGACAGTACCCCTGAAATGGACTGGGAATTGAACCCAGACCTCCGAAGTGATAGCCCATTGCAAAAAGGGGTTTAGATACTAAAAACTTTATTGAAAATTAGAAAAACTGACTATTGCCCGATGGAATCCGTGGTGGGCCATTACTTGCTGATGGGTGCGCTCATAATCTATTCACTCTTCCCATCATTAAACAAAAAACAATAAGAGTGAATGTGATTTCCATTGGAATACAATAGTATACAATAATTAAATATACAACTTTACATTGTTTTGTTATAAACAATAGAAAATTCACAAAATCAAAAGCAAACACCCACAGGCCAAGTTAGTGTATTATGAAAGTAACACAAAAGTTGACTTAATATAAAGTGCTGATGTGACAACACAAAAATGATAAACCATCCAGCATAGTAATCAATTTAAGTGCGCCCTCTAAGCAAAATATCCCCCCCCCCCCACACACATACTGTATTATAATTCTCTATTCAAATATCGCCTTAACCTACTTTTCTATACCACTTCTTCTCTGTATAAATTATTTCTCATACAAATATAATGAAAACAAACACCATAAAAGCAGATAATGGCGAAAATATTATGCAATACTGCCGCTAATCCTAGCTTATCGTTGAAAAGAGCTTATTTTGATTTTCTAGCCTCGATGCTTTTTCTTATACTCCTACCTACCTACACTCCCCCACATCCTCTGTTCCGCCCCTAAATAAACATTAATTTTCTCCCACTTCGGTAGTAGCTCTGTATTCTACGACCTACGCGAGTATTTTGAAAACCATACAAATGCAAATAATGCCTCTCCTCTCACTGCTTCACTATTATTATCGTTTTGTATCTAACAATCAAATCCAAACAAATTTATTAATCCATCCTCCACCAGAGAGCTCAATTGAATTCTAAGAATTTCCTGTCACGAATTCTGCAGGAACAAACAAAAAAAAAACTATACTCAATAGCTCGTCCATCAGCACAACAATGCGATAAGTTGTCATTATTTTCGCATGAAATACCCTCCTCTGCTCAACTGAAATGTCACCTCCTACTGCCACAGCCATTGCTACGGCTGTTGTGTGTATCCTTCCGGATCCTTCCGGATGTTCGAGAATAACAAATTGTGTGCCATCCATATACAAAATACGAGAGTTGGTAGGTACACACAATGCCAAAGCAATAAGCCACAGATAATTCGAGGAATGCTATAGCGAGCGTTCTTAATTCGAGAGGAGAGAATAATATTATCATCACATTACGAACAAAAGGACCACAATTAACTGGAGCAGCAGTTGCAAGGATATCAACGTCATTATTAACATTCCTTCGCGCTGCTATCATCGGCCTCCAGCATACACACTACACTACACACATTGTCCAACCAAACATAATCAACGCAATATAAAAAACAAATCGAATAACGGCAATTGCAAATTCCTTAACTACTCTCTGTCTCTCTCTTTCATGGTGGTTCTGAGTAGGTGGGAATGTGTTTTTGAGTGAGAGTTGGATTCAAATCCAAATTCCATGCATTCCATTCCATGCCAACAACCGACTACGACTATTGATGTCGAAGCCTATTTCGATGCTGAGCTCAAAACTGAGGCTGCCTATATTCCGATCTCAACGATGAGGACAGGTTTTCAAGTCCTGGAATGGAAATTCGTGTCAATAAGATTTACATAATATTCATGTTCAATTTGGGTGTGAGTCCTTTTTGTTTTCGGTTTTATATTTATTCACCATCGAAGGTGCTCATAATGGCTCCGGGAGGAATGTTTATATTCGAATATTTTGAAAAACGTTGAGTATAGAGTATATCTGTTGTGTTTTTCGGGGCAGTTTGACATTTTTGCAAAGTGAGCACGACACACACACGTCAGTTATCTGCCAAAAAAAAATAAAATAATAAAACAAAAAAAAAATAGTAGACGAAAGAACGTGTATCTCAAAAAATGGCTTTAAAAATATTCGGATTCGCAAAAATGTCCTGACATAGCAGAAAAATTATTTATTTTTTTTTTTGTATATTCTGCTTCTGCTCCTGCTGCTGTTGCTAGCAGAGGTATATATTCTTGGGGTATTCGTTCTACGTGAGAGTGTTTTGAAATCAAAATTGATTTATTGAATTTGAGTGACATTTTTTTTGGGAGGTTTGGTTGGGAAGAGTATAAATGTTTTCAGGGGGACGAGCGATGGCAAAAGCTCAACCGGTTGGGCGGTACGATAAATAAAATTGTTTCAAAGACACAAAAAAAAGGAGGAATCATTTTACGAACGATAAAGGATCGTATGAAGTATAAAGGCATTCATTCCGAAGGATGCAAATGAAAAAAAAATGTTTTATTTTAAAATAAATATTACGCTGGAATGATCCCTTTAGTAACTGATTTGAATGTGAAATACCACATCACAGTGTGCAGTACAAAAAAGAATATTTTAAAATCGAGCTACTTCTGAGAAAATAAGCTGTTTTTTGTGTGTGTTTTGATTCGAAAATAGAAAGATTTAATTTTTAAAGGTTACAAAAAAAACCTTGAGTATTAATCAATTATATAATTGCAAATAGAGAATGTCCTTAAAGTGACAGGACAATGTTAAATTTGAACACAAACAAATAACAAGTAATAGACAAAGCAATCAAATTATCCTTTTAACAAGCTACTTCAACCACTTTAACCATGCTATTGAACCACTTAACTTGAATTCAATATTTACCCTTGAGCGAAAATTAATTAAGGAGACCTTGACAAAGGCACGCAAAACAAGGGAATTTATTGGTAGGCTAATTAATTTGTAATTTACAACAAACGGTGATGCCGTTTAAGATGAACTAAGTATATAGTTTGGAAATTTACACAAATTGGTTTTTGGCTATTTGTAGAATTATAGCCACATGAATTGGTGATAGAAATTTAGAAGATGTTTGTGTTCAAATATTTATAGGAAAAACATTTCAAGGCCTTAAAGAGGTATGAGCATAGTATACATGCTGCCTTTTAGCGTCCACAAAATAAAAAGTTTCAACGATCCATCACACCCAGAGAATAAAACAAAAGTTTTTATAAGGTTCCAGTTTTCCAAAATGTAAAATGAAGATATACCAAAAAATTAAACTACATTCACTTTTTGTAATACAAAATTCAATATCACCAAATATTAGATCTACTGGTCGTTTTTCACTTCTACACTTCTTGTTCCACTCACCGGTCGCCATTTACATAACATCTTTCTGGTACACACTTCAGTTGCTCAACAGATCTCAAAGCGCAAATACCATTAGTGATATGGAAGATAAGATTTCTTGCGTAATATAGTATCAGAAACCACTAAATTAAATTTTTTTTGACCAAAAATAACGGTACCTGTCATATACCGGTCTTAGAAAAACTAATTTTTCTCAAAAATGATTCCTGCGATTTTGATTAAAAAAATCATGCTCATTTTTTTGGATAAGGTCTATCTTTATATGAAAACCATTTTTTTCAGAAACCGGTATTAACGGTACCTGCTATAGAACCATTTTTTTTCAATTCTAATTTTCTCCTTCATGACTGAATAATTTCACCCATTTTTTTTTACATTAAAGCTTTTAAGTTGCTGTAATAATGTTTGTTAAAAAAATTTCAGAAATTATTTTTTGGGATTTAAAAAAAAAACAATACTAATAATTTTTTGAAAAATTATTTTTTTGGAAAACAAATCAATACTTTAATATTTAAATATCTTAAAAATGGCGTACCAATTTTTTTTATAAAAAGTCCTTTCAAAATTTTCAATAGAAAAAATGGATTTTTTTTAATTTTTTTTTTTTATAAAAATGTATCATTAAGAAGTCAAATTGCAAACTCATTTTGGGATTTAATTCATTGAAGAAGTTGTTTTAGTCATTTGAAAATCGAATTTTATGCTTATTTAATTTTTTTTCTAAAACCGCATTTACAAATTTTTAATTAAAATGGCTTTGCATATAAGTTACTTTATCTATAAGAACAAATACTTGCGATCCAGTGGTGCAATTTATTTATATTATGCATTTGAACAAAAATAGGTAATGTTAGTTACAGACTAACAAAAATCAGTTTGAAAACAAAAATCTTAAGTTTATTTTTAAAACTAATCTTCTAAATATATAAATCAAAGTTGGGTAAGTTACCCCATTTATAACTCAAGAACTGCTAGACCGATTTTAATGATCTGTGATTATTTGGACTCGTCTCCCTTCCGAATAAAAAAATAACTTTTAATACTTTGGAAAGTCATGGTCTTGAGAAGTTTTCCCATGTCTTGAAAAAGAGAAGAAAATCACAAAAAGACAACATCTCTGGTACGCAAAAGAAACGGAACACGAAATGCTGGGTTGGAAAATGACAGCAGATCGTCCAAAAGTCACGGGAAAATATGCGAAATACTGGTGGAAGATCGTGGAATACCTCGGAGAATAGCAAGATAGGTCACGAAAAAGTCGTTTAATACCACAGGAAAAAGTGTGAAATAACGCGGAGAAAAGCGAAGTGTAACACATTTTGAGACATATAAAATATCAAATGAAAAGTCTCCCTGTACAGGGAAAGTGCAGTGGTGTATTAATACAGTCGACTCCCTCAAGTCGAACTCCCTCTAAGTCGAATATCCCTCTAACTCGAACTTTTTCTACACATTTTTCACTTCCCTCAATCTTAAATGGCCAATCCCCTTAACTCTAATTTTCCCAAAACTCCAATTAACTCGAACGAATTTTGATATACCGTAAAAGCTCGACTTAGAGGAGGTCGACTGTACACTCATTGAGACCTTTCATTTTATGTACACATATCTCAATGCGTTAAAACGCTGGGCCTAGGACCCATACAAAAGTACTCTAAAATCGAAAAATACATTCTGTTACGAATGAAATCGGATGGGGGAAAAGTCCAATTGCACTTTCAACACCATTTTGTATCGTTTTTCAGTCATTTTTTTAAACTGTCCAGAAAGTTTTTTCGATTTTTTTTTTGGAACCAAAAATAACGATAACTGCTGCTTTTGGATGAGATTCTTTTTCTCATGACCGGTTCCTACTATTCAATGAAAAAATCATTTGTCTATTTTTCGAAAAAAGCAGATAAGACTCTTTAAACGAAAATTTTATTTTTAAAAAACTGTTATTAACGGTACCTGTTATAGTAACAATTTCTAAATGACTAACCAAATTTTATACAAAAGCTTGCAACCAGGCGTATTGAATATAGTTTTCTCAATCAAAAACGGTGATTTAATATTGAAATGTATTTCAAAGAAAAGCTTTTTACAAGTACGTGATTTTTTTAATATGGGGACAAGTCCCAAAAACACCGGTGACCAGAGATAGAGCCCATTGAATGCACCAATATATCTCCACTGAGTATAGGTATGTTTTAATAAAAACTTTGTGTGGCTCAACACTGCACAATGTTTGCAGTTTCTAAAATACTATAAAACTTGCCAAAGCCATGCTCAGCTTACGAGACATGACCATTTGAATTCTGTTGGACCTACAGCCATTTTTTATACAAATTTACTTATCATATTTTGTTAAAATTTTTATTTTTTCTGTGTTTTAGAGTTTTATTAATCCCTATGCACAATATATTAAAAAAAAAAAATTAGAAATGTTGGGAAATGATCCTCAAATACATCACTTTTATTTAAGGTTTCATTACCACGATTTCAATAAAAAAAACAAGTTTTTGAGATATTTTTGAGATAAAGGGTTTTCCAATAAGAGATGTTATTTTGAATAGCCCGCTATTTCGGTAGCTGTCACTTTTGAAGCTGTCATTTTTTAACATTTGACAAGTAGAAACTACGCTATTAATAAAAATGGAACGATACACGCTTCAACAACGCATTGAAATTATTAAAATTCACTATAAAAATGGTGAAAATTTGGCAGAGACGGTTCGTAAAACTAAAACATTTTTGGGTCGTCGTGAAGCACCTTGTCGGACCGCAATACAGAAATTGGTGGACAAATTCGAGCTGTTGGGACAAGTTAGTGATGTGAAGAATAAAACCCGTGCTCAAGAACAACTGAGCATATTGCTGTTGTAGCCCAAAGTGTTGAAGAAAACCCAGGTTTGTCCATTCCTCGTCGTTCTTTGGAATTAGGCATTCCACAAACGTCATTACACCGTATTTTGCATAAAGACTTGGGTCTTACGGCTTATAAAGTTCAGTTAACACAAGAACTCAAGCCGGCTGATCATCAACAACGTCGTGTCTTTGCTGATTGGGTCCTTGAAATGCATGAAAATGAACCGGAATTTCATCGAAAAATCATCTTGACTGATGAGGCCCATTTCCACCTCGGAGGCTACGTCAACAAGCAAAACTGTCGCATCTGGGGCTCGGAAAACCCAAAAGTTATTGTTGAAAAGCCTCTCCATCCTCAACGCGTGACTGTTTGGTGCAGTTTATGGTTCCGCGGGGTCATTGGACCTTACTTTTTCGAAAATGAGGCTGGAGCAACAGTTACGGTCAATGGATTGCGCTATCGAGAGATGATTAATGATTTTTTATGGCCTGAATTGGATGGTATTGATCTGGACAACGTTTACTTTCAACAAGACGGCGGCGCTACGTGCCACACAAGCAATGAAACCATCGATCTTTTACGGGAAAAGTTTCCGGACCGTGTTATCTCTCGAAGAGGTGATCACAATTGGCCACCGAGATCTTGTGATTTAACACCTTGCGACTTCTTCCTTTGGGGCCACGTGAAAGATAAGGTCTACGCCAACAGCCCAGCGTCGATTCAAGACCTCAAAGATGAAATTCGTGAGGCTATCGAGGACATAGGGCAGCCACTTTGCGATTTGGTTATGGAAAATTTCATGAAAAGGATATGGTCCTGTAAGCGTGGTCTTGGCGGCCATTTGGCTGATGTTGTGTTCCATTATTAACGGCATACCTTCCTCTTTATAATGAAATAAACATCCGATCATTTATCTCCAAAAATAAATAACAAATCTTATTGGAAAACCCTATATTTATTGTTAAAAAAATTTAAACATAGTTTTTTTCTTAATATCTCTTTTTTGATAAGCCCTTTTCCTATACTTAATTTTCCTACTTTTCTTGCAAACAATACTGTAATGTCTCCAAAATTGCAGGTAGTAGATAGTACATAAATAAATTTCATTCTCCAAAACTCTCTCGAATAAGTGATTCCTATATAGAATTACAGAGGTAGATCTCAGCCTCCAGCATTGTTTCCTTTCAATTTATTATTCCATCGGTTTTTTCTGTCTCTCTATTTATTCTCTGTGTGGTGTGTGTGTATTACCTGTAAAAATGTTTCAAATAAAATAAAACAAATACAATACAAAATTGATATATCTACCCCGGAGAAAATCCTTATCATTTTGTTCACCCCTTTTACCTTTAAGCCGGATCTTTCGATGGAGAACACAGAAAAATGTTGACTGAAAAATAACTTTTTATATATTTTTTTTTGTACAATTTTGACATGAGTTTTCGAATGTTTTCAATTTTTTTTCTTTGTTGTTGTTGTTTATGTGGTAGATGTGTGTCCTTTTTTTTTTTGTATTTTGTATCTCGTCGAACTTAAGTCAGACAAATTTTTATTTTCACGTCAGGACATTCTATTGTCCTTTGATTGGTTGGCAAAATATTTAAATGCACTGTCGTCCAACGAAGCGTGATCCAGCAGGATATGTGTCCTCGCGTGTATCTACATTTACTAGCCGTGTAGTATGCAATGTTTTTTGTGTGTTGAAAACACTTTTTTTTTTTTTTTGTTATTTTAATAAAAATCCCTCTTTATTTTGTATGAGTAAGCATAAAAGTATTTTTGTCAATTTTTACAGATCCATCGAGCGGTACAACCAAAAAAAAATATATAAAAATTTGTCACTCTGAATTGCGGGTACCTAGAGAAGGACTAAAGCAAAAAAAAAAGAAGAAACCAAGGACAAAAAAAGTATTTTTTTGTGATTGTGTGTGTGTGTGTGTCGCCTCTCAAACACAAGCTTTTAGGGCCAATAATTTATTGAATCAATAAATTTTCGTGTCATCGTCTCAGCGATTTTGCTTTAAGGACTGATTTAAAATTTAAATAAGCCATTGTGATGCGAGTCCTTCTTTTACCATTTTTTTTTTTCTTCTTTTCTTTTTTTTTTCGAGTGGGGATGTGAATGGTTTGTGCTGGGACGAGGAATTAGGTTACTCGAAGTCAACTAGCTTAAAATTTATTACATTTTATTTCTTTTTTCGCCGCTTCTTGTCGAGGATGCTTGGCAGCAGAATAAAAAAAAGTTTCCTTTTTGTCCTGGAAAAGTATCGAATAAGACAGAGATTAATGAGGACCACTTAACAATGATGATTGCAGATTAAGGACACACAAGGGGTATATTGGTATGATGGTTGGATGAAAGAGATTTTGTGTCGCTTTACGAATCGGAAGTAATATGTCAGCCATTTTTTTTTTTTTTTGTTTGATTGTTGTTTTTTTTTTTTTTTTTTTTATTTGACAAATAATTTCTTTGAAAGAAAAATTTTGAATTGAGATAAACATGAATGGTGGCGTTTTTTTTTTTACTTTTAATTTTCGAGGATGATTTGCAAATTGTTATGCAATCTAATGAATCGCAAGCTATAAAATTAGCGCATAGAAATTTCTGACTAGAACGACAAATTTGAATTGAGGCGTTTTTATTATGAATTTACTTCTTTTTTTTTTAATATTTTATCTCATTTTGAGGGAGAAGGTGATGGGAGGAATAAAATTTTCAAAAGTCTTCCATCAACTTAATTTGAATAAAGGTTGAATTTTTTCGAATTAAAGCAATCTGTTTCAATGACCTACTCGTAAAGTTTATATTTAACTTTTGTTCGAAGAAAAATTTCTCAGTTTATGAGTTTTCTTTTTTTTTTTTTGTTTTATGTGAAAACTTAAAGAGAGTGCAGATTGCTTTAGGGATCATGACTTTATATTTTTTTATGTTAGTGTGAGCATTTTCAAGTGCTCACATAATCTTTGTTTTTCTTTTTTTTTTTGGTGCCTTACCATCATAATAATAAAAGTTTATGGATTTCATTAATTTGAAATGTCATTTGAGGAAAGTGTCACACCACGGGTGTAAAAATTTAATTTGAACTGAAATATTTATTAAAATTTACACCAAATTAAAGCACACAATTGAGTTTTATTTTGGTTATAAATTAGGTGGTGTCTACATATTTTATGATTTCAAGAGTTTATTTACATGCATAATACGAAGTAAATTAATCCCAGGGCTTGTTTATACGATTCCATTTAGTCACGATTGGATTAAGTTTTTTTGTTTTGTTTGGATAGTAAAATGTCAGAACTTTTGTTACCAAGCGAGCTCGGGTTAAAGTTTTAAGAATACTAAGAATTCAAAAATATATCTATCGTCCCTCTGATGCCAGAAGGATGAATGTGAGAAAACCTGGGAAGGTCGCTGTCAGAATTTGTGAAAATTTAATATTTAGCGATTTGACATATTCAAACATTACTCTGTTTTAACTTTCGGCACAGTTTTAATTTCTAAAAGGCAGAGATTACCGAAATTTATATCACTGAAAGAAGCAATGTTAAAAAAAAAAATAAGCTCATTCACAAATTTTCCTTAAGAACATACATGGGGAGTGAACTCATCAGGGTTAATCCTGAAATCAAAATGATTTTGCAATGAAAAACTTGCCCTTAAAGAACGAGGTTTACTAAATTTATGATAGAGGTCTCTTTAATACTTGATTTATTTTCTTGCCCTTCTAGTGTTGAATTTTCTTGGATGCGTACAATTGTTCCAGCTACGATTTTTAAGAGGATGTGTTATAGTCTAATACCCTTGTTTAAGACTGTTTTTGGACATCAAAGGTTTTGGTGGTGATTCTGTGGCCGTCTTTAATGAAGCATCGAGACTGGTTCATGGTCTTGGACATTCTTCGCAAATAGATGAATTTAGAAGGGTTGCATATATGTGTGAATTTGGTTATATAGAGCTGGTCCCTAACAATATTAACTATACAGTCTAGTCATTTGGTAGTTTCACCTGGAAAGTTTATGTATAAGTTTTTTAAATTTTTTTAATGGCCTTTTTTATAAATTTTGAGGTGCCCTTACCGAATTTTTACCACTATTTAAAAAATGGGGGCCAAAAACTGTTGTTCCTCAAATCGCGCTTTAATTTTTTTAAGATTTGCATTTAGATAAAGTAAACATTTCCAGCTTTTGATCTCATTTTCTTAATAAGTAGTATTAGTAAACGAGCTGTGAAAACATAAACACACGTTTAGATTTAGGGTGCACAGTGGTTCAAATTGAATGACAAATCGGACTTTGATAAATAAAATCCGAACCAGTGAATCTAATATTTTTGTATTTTTTTTTAAACGTGAATAAATTCCCTCCCCCTGCCCCGCCTACTTTGTGAATAAAGTAATTTATCACCAAATTTTGTAAAACATTGATTGCGTTATCAACAAAACTCTTAAATTATGTGCCATCTAAAAAGTTTTCTCAAGAATTTTTGACACGCCCATTTTTTATGGGTGGTCCTTTGCTATAAAATTGTTGTTTTTTTGATAAATTTCCATATGAAAATAGAAATTACAGTTTACCACACCCACTTTTTATGTGAGTTTTTGACTCAATTTTCATAAAACTTGCTTTTTTTAAACCAGGAAAACAAATAAACCGGTATCAGGTGTATCGGACTTAAATCCTTGAAAATCTTCACTTTATCTGCCCGAGGATAATGTTTTATCTCGTAAGCCATGGATTGGATATTTTCTACTTTTGTCAGTAATTTTATTTTATGTATATCCTATGTTTCGGAAGCAAACGACAGTAGCCCAATACTTGCCGTCCTTTTTTTACTTACTCTTTTCTTAGCACTTTAAAAAAAAAAAAAAAAAATGCACGACTGGGTCGCACGTAATTGCTCTTAGGGCCAAAGATGCCGTGCACGTTAAAGCTTCTCATAAAGTTCTTAAAATAAAATAATTTTATAACAAATGTTTAAAACTATACAAAACTATAAAGTAGGCTGGTAAAAAAAACTCCACCAAAACTTTCCAGCTAGCCAACCCCTATTGAGCACAATCTAACCAAATTATTGGACTATAAGGTGATAAGGAGATGGTAGTTATGATATATGATATAGTTATGATATATTGACTGTCGAAAACTTATAATTAAAGTCGAAAACTTATAATTAGGGCCACAGAATTCGGTTTCTATTAACACAGTTATTTATATGACATATTATTGAGCACAATTTTCTAAAAGAAAAACTGAATACTGTTAAAGTAAATATAGTTTTTCACCTTTACAAAAAAAAATAAGTTGAAAAATCAGTTAGACCACTATGGCTCTCACGGCCTGATTTGAAAAGTGTAACTTCCAGATTGTCAGTACTGACTGTCGATCTCTAACCCATTTTTAACTGCGTTCCACCCATGGCCATATAGCATTAATTTCTGCTAGAACTTTCAAACATTACTCCTACCATAGCAACTCTCAAAAGACTCGATTGTTTTCGTAGTCCGTCTTCTTCTTCCCCAGAATTCAGAGTTCATCTCTTTGATTTACTCATCCTGACTCACCAGTTGTTCAAACCAGCACAGAAGTGATAGGACTATTGATTCCTAATACATAATTCCTCGTCTTGAAAAAAAACACGATCAGCAAAAGTTTTGGCTGTAAGGAACCGCTTACCTAGATTTCAAATTTAACAAAACTATATACCAGCTCATATTTGAGCTTTTTTTTGCATTTATTCTTTTCTATGGTTTCAATAAAAGTTATACATAATATAATTTATTGCTGTCAATTTATTATTAAAACTTTTATATGGATTCTCTCGCTGACTGTTACATGACATTTGTTTTTGTAACCCCGCAGCTATGAAACACACCCATCAATGTCCCTTTAAAATGATTTGCTTTTAATTAAATTAAAAAAGCATAATAATAATTCATCCCTTTTACAATATCAATCAAACTTATTAAAAAATCAATAACACTTTGTGTATTAAAATCGGTGTCAATCACAAAAAAAAAAAAAAGAGAAAAACAAAAAAGGAAAGGCCCTCAGACACAAAATATCGTGCACCTGCACTTCATTCCCAAATGCATTGCTGCGAAAGGATATAATTCCATTATCATCATATCCTGCAACAACAATCCAGGAAATGCATTTTGCTTTTAAAAATTAATTCCCATACATCATCAGCATCCCGTGAGATGATAAAAAAACACATATTCAACAGTTTTCATTCTTCCATCATATATATAAAAAGGACTGAACCTTATTCCTTCTATCTTTTGCCTCTCTGATGGTATCCCCAAAAGCACCAAGGAACTGTTCCTATTTTTTCCATTCTCCTTTTTTTTGTGTTGAACAGCACATCATCCACTCCCTCTTTTCTTTGTTATTATTATTATTATATCCGTGTGGTCGGTGTCTATTCCATATCCCGCATCCGCACAAAAGAAGTGCAACAAATTACAACCCACACTCTCGAGTTTCATGAGCAAATATACATTAAATATTCCTCACTTTAAGCGCCACAATGCATTACCGTCGAGATGTTCATTTTCATTCGGAAATCGTTGGGGGAGAGAAAGGAGGGATACAAAAAAAAATATATATAAAAAAAAAACTATAAAAGGACATATCCTCGCCACACCGCACAGCACATCGCCATCGACAAGGATGACACAGTGAGGACATCATCAAAGTCACCAACTATCCGGTAATCCTGTTTTCGCTCTCAGTTCCGTTCACTGCATCACCAACCTGTTTCTCAATGAAATTTTCATTTTCATGTCCTTAATTAACACAAAAGCCGGGCAAGAGAGATAGAAACTTCGATGTCCTAACAAGGGGCAGAATCAGAATTTAAAAAAAAACACACACACAAACACACAACATACTTGCTCCGGCCCCTGCTGTGTGCTGGCAGTAAAGGACATTAAAAAAAAGCAATGCTCCATGTCAACTGTTAACGACTTTGTTTCAAACACAGCCGGTATATTGTGAATGGAATTTTTGTTCTTCCATCAAAGCACACACTAGAGTGGGGGTGGTTTTAGAGTTGTTAAAGAAAAAAGGACAACATTGGACGACGACGACGATGACAGCGCGCACTTACTTTGGTTGAGGTCCTTTTGATGAATTCCATACTCCCATTCTCCCATATCATTGTATCCTATTCCAGTGGCGTATTCAGAAAAAAAATTATGGGGGGGGGTGCTCGAACAAATTTTTTTTGGGGGGGGGGGGAGGGCTCTAGTATCTGAGCCCCCTCTAAATCTCTAAGATTTACAAAAAAAAATTCAGTAAATCATGTACATTATGATGAAGTTACGTAAATATTATCATGATTCTTTGGGGGGGCTTGAGTCCTCTGAGCCCCCCCCCCCTCCCCCTCAATACGCCCCTGTCGCATTTCCATGCCTTGTACTGTACCACTGGCAGTTCCACTTCTCTTCTAGCAAAATGTTTCATAAATAATTTCTTAGTGCTGAGCAGGAGCACATGGGCATATCAGGACTCAGGATTCAGGATTCAGGAAGTCCTCTCTATCCATTGACAAATAACAAAATAAAAAAAAAATGAGATGAATCAGGCGAATGCATTTGAAAGTGTCCTGTTTTTTTTTTTTATTTCGTTTTTTTTTTTTTATGACGACGTTGGAGCTTATACTGTTTGTCATATCCTTGAGTCATTGCTCTGATATATACTCTTGATAGCTGATGGAGTTTACATATGCATGGATGACTTGAAAAAAAAAAGAAACAACATGCGTTGCACTTTCGTGTGGTGAAAGTACTTTTCATACTGCAAATTCTGTTAAAAAATGTATCATACTGCATCTGCGGCAAATGTTGGCTATGTGGCATGCAGCATGTTTGCTCTCATTTCTGGCTTTGTTCCTTCTTCAACATTTCACTTTTCTTTTGATCAATTTTGTTTTATGCCATAAATGCCAGGATAAGACTTTTTTGGGAGTTGTAGAATGTTATGATGCATATTGCATTTTGAAAACGGAAGCGGATGCAAGTTGAAGGTGCATTTTTGAAAATGCACGTTTTTTTTCTGCTGGTTTATAATTTAATGACCATCAGGACACCTGTTTGCTAGGTCACATACAATTCGAGAAAATCTTTGAAAATACAGTTCATGATGCTGATTGTGAGTATACCTGAGAGGGGTAATATAAGATTGACACTACTGGTACAGTTGTTTTTTTTTAAATCTACTCTCGCTAAAATTTTTTTTTTCTTCAAACTTTAGTGAAGGGATTTTATATGCACGATGCCGCGAATTGTGAAAACTGTTGAAATTAATTGTTGTTTTTTTAGATTAAGTGCAGCATGAAGAATTTGCTGATTTTTCTTTGTTAAACATTCGCGCACATAAATGGGATAATCGGATTCTATTCCCACATCGTGAAGTTTGAGTTGTCGTTTGTGTTTTCTTCGGTATTCGGCAATTTTACCAAGCAAATGGTTCCTTTCGTATGATGAAAACAATTTTATGATAATGGGTGAAGTGTTGGACCTTTCATTGTTGCGAGTGCGAAATATGCTCCTAATCGTCGGTACCACTATTTCAAGTGAAAGGCATAAATGGTTGAAAATACTGACTAGATTTGGCTGGTCAATAGGTATATTGTACAAAACAACATCCGTTGAAATATTGTTGTTCTCCAGTGTTTCTAGTGCTTCCTTAAGAAATATTACCTCTGACGTAAGTAAATTCGTTGTTGTTGAGCTTTCAGTGGTTGGTGTTTTTGTTTTAAGAGTTTCAACATCAGAGATGACATTCGCGATGTTTTGATTAAGAGTTTCGATTTCATTGTGCATTTTATTATTTTGTTCCTTCAAAATTATGTGTTCGTCTTCAATTCGTGTTAACCGAGTGCCAAAATGTTTTACATCAGTTTGGATCTCAGCTATTTGTTGATCGATATTTGTTATTGTAGAATCGATTTTAGAAATTTTTGTTGACATTTTTGTGAGATTGTCATTTAGTTTTTTCAACTGCAGTTGCATATCCTTAAATAAGTTTGTGCTATTAGGACTCAAAATTTGTGTACGAAGTCGAGGCAAGGGGGAATTTGAAATTGTTTTTGGAGTTCCTTGCCGCTTAAGACCGGCAACTTGTTGCTGTTCCACTTCGGTTTTATTTTGGTTTCCTGACATTTCGATGGATTTATATATATATTTGATAAAATATAATTATTTTGTAGCAAAATTACAAAAAAAGTAATAATGCATTTAAAGAAAAAACTAAATTATATGAAATTTCGGCACTTAATTGAAAGCAAAATATTATTTTCAACCGCGAGGGAAACTTTTTAACGTAGAAAAAAATTATTTAAAATGAGCAAGAACTTAACACGACTTAGCTTGAGTGTTTCATTTCTTTCAGGTTTGCAGTTGGCAACCCAGTTGTTTGTCCTGTTTTTCCGGAATTTCTACAATTTTTGCGGATATGGCAGTTGTTGATAAACTTACGGAAGATCTTGTGTTTGTGAACGACTTTTTCCAAAAAAGTTGAGACTCTATTTGCTTCAGAAGATTTTCAGAAGATAGGACAATAGCTATCAATTTACTTTGATGAGCTGCTGTAACGAACAAAATATGGCTTGATGTGAAATTTCATTTAAAGCAATTCGCTAAAAGTAACGCTTTTACTTTGTTCGATGGTTAAAACACAAACCTACATGAAGAAACTTCAAAAAATGGACTCCGATTGATCGACTTCGTGGTTTGGCGAAATATCACTTAAATCATGCATGTCAATACTGATAAGGTAACTTAGCGGTCTTTCGATCAATTAACTGATATTGATTTTGCTACGAAAGAAGCCAGGCATTTTCATTCAAGAACTTCGTTTACATGGTATCCATTATAAGGTTCATCGCATAGCGACATTAGTGCAGAGATCAAAGAAAGAATAAAACAGATCTTCTTCAAATTTGGTACTGATGATTTTAACGTAATTTGAAAAGTTGTTTTTTTTTTTTGTTTTTAAATGAGTTTCAAGTTTGCTTTACAGGACAATTTTTTGACTTCGTTTGCAGCAAATTGGTAAATTCGTTTGGGTTAAACACTTTTTTTGAACGATAAAAAAAAAATCAGAGCTACACCGGTGGTTGAACCTACGACCACTCTCTTTCAAAACTAGTATCTTGTCATTCTACTACGAACTGTAGGTATAATAAAAAATAAAAACAAATGAGAGAACGAATCGTTTGCGTTAAACGATTTTTCGTTTGTTGGAAAAGAATTTTCGATTTCAACTTAGTTTGCAGCAAACTCTAAAATTCTTTTGAATTTTCTGAACTCTCTCTAAATTTCTAAGATTTACGAAAAAGTTACTGAACGATCTAGCAATATTTTATGCTAGATATTTTAGCAATTATATTAAAATCGTACTACGAAAAATTGAAAGGGTCTTATAACAATATATTTTACTTCAATTCAAATAAGAACATTCAAATTAAAGTATTAAGAACTTATCGTTTTGGTTTCCAAAATTAAAGAGAGTTCACAAATTTATATTTTTAATAATGATAGCTAGGTTTGAGTTTAAAATTAAAGCATATAAAAAAAGTTTATCAAAGATGTAATGTAAAATTTAGTTTGACTAGCCAATTAACTAAGATCCAAGTATTTGGAATCCATCTTCGTCATTTTTCAAATCACCCTTTTCTTTCTGGTTTTAATTTTCGAGTTTTATAGAAAGGTACTCTCAATTTTAAGTTTAAAGTTTGGAAGTTCCGTGGTTTGAGTAATGAAATTTTTGTTTTTATTTTAGTTAAATTTTTATGATCCACGTTAGCATTTTCAGTTGGTATCTTGAAATGAAAAGTTTTAGAAAAATTAAATTTTTTTAAAACCTCTACCCTGCACTATTATCTCCACTTGCAATCGCAACACACGTAACATAACATTTTATTTCACCTTCAAAATGCACAAGCACACATCATAGACGATACATCTCGTGTTTCCACTTAGCCGAAACTAAAATTATTTTATAGCAACTACTCGTACTTTTATTAAGGACTCTCTCGTTTCTTGGATAGGAATCAAACTTTCAAGTGTTTTTTAATTTAATTTTTTTTTTCGTAAAAAATTTCTGCATGCATTGCACAGAGTGCACACAGGCACACTAAACCACTTATATGGCCACATAAATCTTCGTGCCATTCAGCCTCATGTTGCTCTTGGGTTTTTTTTATTTATCTTTTTTTTTTTTTTTGTATTAGTGTTGTTAGGAGGTATGTGCCTCATTTCCTGGCTATGTGCACACAGCAGACCACACAGAACACACATATCGTGTGCAAGGACGAAATGAACTGAAATGAATTTTAAGTGATTTTTATCCAAAGTTTGTTTTTCTAAGTTTATTTCTTTATAAAAAAAAAAAAAAACAGAGGAAACATGTGCAGTCGATTGCATGTGGTGTTTCCTATATGGCGATGATGGCATAGTAGAGCGAGAGGTATCCTCACTATCGCCTCTCAAAACAAACACTTAGAGCTCTTGTTAGTGGTCTTCCTGTGCTGTGCCAAGGCATGCAAGGATTTTTATTATTTTTTTGCATTTTTCTTCCTTTTTTTTTCGCAAAGTGCTTTTTTTTCCTGCTTATAGATGGTTGAGTTCTCCCACAGTCATTAAAATTCAATTCATTATTCGTCTAGAAGTGCTTGGGCTCTCTCTCTCTCTGATGATGTCCAGTGATTGTGTTTAAGGGGTTTGGCACCACAGTATTTTTTTTTCCTTTTTCTTTCTTCGTTTTTGTTTTCTTTAATGAATACCAGAGATCCATCGAAGTGTGGAAAATTAGTTTTTCTTAGAATTTTCCGAGGTGTGGAATGTGGGTTTTTTGGTATAATGAATTGGTTATTAGGAAACGTCGATTTAATTATACATGAAGGATAACTGGATGGGTATTCTCTTTAATGGTATGGAAGAATATTTATTAATTAGATTTGTTTGACCCTAACTCGTACCATTAGGGAGCTATGATTTTATGATCATTATTTGAAATAGCTTTTCGTGTTGAATCACTCATGGCTGCCTTGATACCTTTGAGACACTCGCCACTAACTAACCCAATGGTCCCGATTTGAAATATGTCTTAGTTTTAGCTTGTGCCAGCATTTTCTGACAGTGCTTTGCAAAGTAGTTAATCTAAGCTCTTAGGAGGAAGGGCAGCAATAAATGCTTCTTTAGGTGCCTACATTTCTCTGAGAATTGTGGATTTTTCGGGTAAATATCACGGATCTCTCCAGAAAGTATCACGGACTTTACTATTAAGTGTATATTTGTGATGAATCTGTCACTGAAATATCATGATTTTCTCGGGTAAGTATCACAGTTTTTTTGGTAAATATCACAGAACTCACTAGAAAGTATCACAAATTTCTGCGGTAACTATCACGTATTACTCCAGAAATTATAACTAACTTCTCTTGCAAGTATGAATCATGGATTTTTCGGGTAAGTGTCATTTGATTCTCTGGTAAGTATAAAATATTTTTTCGGTAAAAGTTTCTGGAAAATATCACGAAATTTCCTAGTAAGTATTACGGAGTTTTTGACAAGAATTGTTGATTTTGCCTGTAAATATCAGGGAGATTTCCAGTAAGTATCATGGATATCTACGGTAACTATCACAGATTTCTCGATTTCGCTGGTACCTTAGTGTATTTTTGTGTGATGAATTTTTCCAGAAAATATCACAGATTTCCCAGAGAAGTATGACAGATTATCACGACTTTCTACTGTAACTATCACGGATTTCTCCAGAAAATATAACGAGCTTCTCTTGTAAGTATGAATCATGGATTTTTCGGGTGACGACACTCACCCGAAAAATCTCTTTCTCAAGATAAGTACAAAATATTTGTTCTCTACGTGTCACCGATTTCTTCTATTACTATCAAGGTTTTTCCCAGCAAGTATCACGGATTTCTCCGTATCACAGATTTTTCTGGAAAGAATTACGGATTCATGGATTTCCCAAGAAAGTAGCGCCAATACGGATGCTATTGGACCATGTTGCTGGTCATGTTAGTATTTCTTAATACTTTTCAATTGACAGTGGTGTCGGTCAGGGGTTGCTAACCTAAAGTTATCAAATACTAATAGCCGGTTCTATCAGCCAGAGCTGGTGGGGATAGGTTTAATAATTTAATTAAAATTATCCCTAACTTAAAATTAACAAATTTACGAGCCAAAATTAAAGAAAAAAATACATTCACCAAGAGAGAACATAATTAACTACAAAATGATAAAAAAGATTTTACATAAAATTCTATAAAATGTCATCCCACAATACTGCCTCCAAAAACTACAAGTTTTACTTCAGAAAATAATAATTACAATTTAATGATAAATTTCTAAGGCAGAAAAGAGACATTAAAATTCCATTTATTTAAAAAACTTATCAGCATAGTCATTTTAATCCATTAAAATAAAAATGTCCTTCCAGGAAGAAACAGAAACATTTAACTTAAAAAGAAATAAAAACGAAAAAAGTACAAAAAATAAGCAAAAAAACGGAAACAAAAAGAACTTAACCCAAACTATGAAGTACTACTGGTTGTCCTAGATAATAATTTTAAAAGAAAAACTTACTCCATGATGCCTTGCCCAAGCCACCTGCATCTTAATAGCAAAAAAAAAGAAAGAAAAAAACAACAAGAGACGTGAATCTCGGTTGCAAAACAAAAACAACAACAACAGCAAAAAAAAGAACTTAAAATTAAGGATCACTGAAAAAAAAAACAATAAGAAACACATAACTTGATTAATGTCCTTTTACACTCGCTGTACTCTGCAACAGCAGCAGCAGTCCCTAGTCCTTGCTAGAAAGAGTGAGTTTTGTTTGTTTGCTCTGCGACAGAATAAAACCAGCAACAAAAATAACAACAAACGAATAACCTTACAACTGACATAAGAAAGCTAGGTCAACCACCCACAATATGCACTGGAGAATTTTAAACAAAAGCGAAACTAGAAAATGAAAAATAGAATAAGAAAGTAAAATGAATGAATGAGAACATAATATAGAAAAAAAAAAAGACAAACAACAAGAGAAATATCCTAGAAAAGGACAATAACCGCTTGCAGAAATGCTTCATTATGGAGTCACCAGTAGCAGTATAGAAGCGGCAGCTGCAGCAGTGGGAGAAAAAGGTAGAAGCTGTCGGAAAAATGTCCTTATTTTTCAAAAAACTTTAATTTTCGGATTTTGCGGCAAGGCTTGGGTTACATTTTATACCAACCAACGGCAAAACAAATAAAAGAAACCCGACTCACACAATTGGTAGAGATAACCTGAATTTTTTCAAACAATAAGATGGATAAACAGGAAAATGAGGTTAAAGTTGTAGAAAATTGAAAAAAAAAAGAAGAAGGAAAAAGGTATTAGATGTGATACGCACTGAGCTTTGCAATCAATTAAAGGCTTTTGTAGTTTAATCAGAGAAATAGTAGAGTTTGACTCTAGTGAAACTGAATATTTCTGACCAGTTGTTGGTGAATACAATTGAACACTGACGTTTAGGCAGTGCAGGGCTGTCGTTAAATGACGATGCAGTCTTCTATCCAATTTCGCAACGATGATAGTGCAAAACTTACAATTAAACTCTGTTAAAGTTTTATGCAAATTTCGTTAATGATTCTGTAAATCTTCTATACGTAGGTATCAAATCAAAAATATTTGATAAGTTGATTCTCCTATGTTACTATTAATGCTACATAACGTGGTTCTTCTCAATTTATATGGCTCTTCAGCCGACTTGATCCTCTTTAGCTGACTCGATCTCTAGTACACCAAGTCGATGAAAATCACCATCAACATAATCACATCATCAAATGTCGTTTGGGATACACTTCGTCTAGTCCTCGTGAATGACTAGGCTTATTCTGTTTGCTACTGACTACGTTGAAAACTACTCTTTCTGTCTGATGGCAAGTTTCTAAAGTGATTCCTGCTCTCTGAACTTGGTGCTGTTTGTGGGATTTCCGAGAAATGGAGGCAGACGTTGTTAGTATAGGTTCTGGCAGGCTCTTGTGATAAAATAATAATACCTGATCTTCGCTATGGAACCATCGATATCTACCTTTAGAATTTAGCTCCTATCAAGTGATTCGATCCTTAATTGACTCCGAAGAACATTTTGACAGCCATTTCGGTTTAAGGACCTCGCAGTGGTTCCTTTGCAAATATTGAGGTGTGGAAAAATCCAGTACTTGGTGAGTGACCAATTTTCCATGAAGAAAAATTTGACTTCCACTGCCCTTTCAACCATACTTTTAAGTGTAAAAGGAATGATTGTAATTATTTTCTGTTATTTCAAAATATGTATTCCAAAGAGAATTAATAGTTAATTCAATTTCGATTCCTTAATCACTTTGAGAACTGATGTTCAATTATAGAGTTGAAAATATTTTTCCCCATCACTTCAAATGAATCCAATTTACCCGAAAAAAAATAATCTCGCAGGGAATTAATTCCCACAATTATACTACCATACAATAATTTTGAAGTTTTCCGGGAAAGTTGTTGAACTACGTAACTCAGCAAAGCGCGGTTCATGGTTCTCCGAACATTATCCTGGGTGTAATCCGATTCGTTCAATATAATAAATAAAGGAAATAAATCGCATCGAATCGCTCTCACACTGGCGCTAAATGGTTTTTGGTTTAAAAAATGAAAACCAAACTTATACTCGTCCAAAATTTTCAACATTTTCCATGACGCACCACCAACAACAACAACACCCGAAAAAAAGGATTAATTTTTTGTTGGTGTAGTATATTGTGCCTTAAGTGAGAAAGCAAATTAAGCGGGTGTTTTGTTTTCCTTTTCGCCAACCAACCACTATACTTGACCAAAACAATTTAATTTGTTTTCCCTGGCCAAAAGGACTCTCGAGGCTGATATGCATGTGCATGTGCATATGTGTGTGTGTAGTTGTGTGCTGCTGATGAAATTTAACGATGCTGCTGAGCTGTTTGCTGAAATTATTCGAGAGAAACAAATTTGTGCAACTACAACTATGTTGGATGAAACAAGGCTTTCGGGGTATTTTTGAGACATATTGTGTTACTCTCTCTGTCTCGGTGTTGGTGTGCGGTGGTGTGCGGTGGTGTATATCTATTTTTGATTTAATTAAGCTGGTACATGAAATCCTCATTAAATTCAACCGATATGTGGATTACGGTTCTGGCTTTTTTCGTTTTTTTTTTTTTTTTTTTTTTTAATTTTTAATGAAATATCACTGTTAAGTAAAATGGATTGTGGGGATTTTTGTTTTCCTTTCGAGGTCATTAAATTCGTTAGTGTTAAAGTTTTGGAGTATTTTTTAGTAATTAAAGTTCGTTTAAATGATAATGTATTTTTTTTCTCATTCAAAATGTAAATTTTATCAAAATACAAAAGCAACTTGAAGTTGGCTGACGAAACTTTTGAATATAACTCAATCCACTTTATCGAAAGTGAGAATATAAAAATAAAATTTCCCAAGATATTACTTCTTTAATACTTCTATAAAGCTTTCGAAATTAAAATAAGCTGCAAACTTCATTTGATTGTTTTAAGTACTTTTTTTGGTGTAAAAATGATATACCCAGTGATATTTTATTTATTATCCGCTGTACCCACTTAGTGGGATTATTATGCGCATTATAACCCCTATTATTTAGAGGCCTTACAACCCAATGCTGCAAAGTTTAAATTCAATCGCATGAGAAAACTAATTAGGCTGACTAATAAGGAACGAACATTTACAAAGGTACTATGGAAGTTACCATTACAATCCATTAGATCATGTTATCATCTAACATTTCTGATTTCCGTACATTTTGAGAAGCTACCATCAACGCAAGTGATCAACTACAAAGTTTTTAGACGATCAACAGCTTTATTGAACAAATTTAATGATGAATGATTTAAGTGACCGCTTCAGACTTCAGGTAATCGAAACGATGCATCACAAGTTTTGGCATTTCAGCAATAAACGCCGAGAAATCTTGTTTGAATTCGGTGTCCACAACACCTTGGTAATCCCCAGTATGATCGCTGAATAGAAAATAGGATATCCTGAAGACTAGGGTTAGAGCGCTACACGAATGTGCAACACTCAGCATATAAGGACCTCAGTCAACGAACCAATGGGATATATTATAGAATTCCGGCTCACGACTATATATATTTTTGGAGCTCATTTTTATGAGTTTATTATGGCAAACGAAAATGCTTCTCATATCTTCATACCTTCGTTTACTAAAAAAATTCTATTGTTTGCATCAAACGAATGAATAGTTTGCAAAAAACCTCTCCAGAAATTAGTTTCTTGCAAAGAACTTCACTTTTGGTGTAAAAATACAATTCATTTACAGCAAATGCATGAAACAAATTTTCTTAATAATAATAGACTCTATGCTTGCAGTGTTCAATGCATTCTGTTTCGTGGTGCAAGACCAAAAGCCTTTGTCCGAAATCGAGAGGTTTCAGGTTCAATCACCGGTATTACGCTGAACTTTTTTTTATTATAGTTCACAGAAAGTGTTTCACCCAAACGAATTTACCAGTTTGCTGCAAACGAAGTCGAAAAAATGTCCAGCTAACGAAAAAGTCGTTTGGGCAATTTTTTCGTTGGCAACAATTGATATCTTCTCTCAGTGTAGAGACATGAGCTGTCATCAAGAAGAGAGACTCTTGCTCTTAGCAAACCCTTCAGTAAACTTATTTTTATTGTTATCACTGTTTTGAAAAATTGAATTACCCATCTACCTACTACACGTGTCTGGAAAATATCTTCATTTATCATTACTTCCCCTAGACGCTCGTAATTCCTGACGTTTATTCAAAAACTCTTCTCATTAATATAAGTTCTGAGCTACAGCTTCATCCGAAACATTAAAATTGTTTCCTTAAATTCCTAATTGATTAAAACAGGTGAGAGCAATCAACTTTAATTGAACCTTTTTCTTCCTTTTAATATCTTAAAGAAAGTAAGAAAAAGTGTAATCTCTTACTTTTCTTAAATCTTAAACAACAAAAGCACCACTTTTTGCTTTTAACAAATTTTCCCTTCTCATAGGTATATCAAATCCCTTAATTCTAAATTCAACACTGCTGTCTAATTACGTTTACAAATTACAACCCTTTTTTGGATATTCACCGCCAATATTCTTGTACCTAATCTTCTTATACTTACATATTCAGAAATATATTAACAAAAATTAAAAAAAAAAGGAAAAAAAAAACTTGGCATCACCCTTTTGCCTTCTATATCATCTTCATTTGTTTTAATCAAATTTCCAGCACTCTCTATATATCTTCACTGTGTTCTTGGAGAAAACTAACATGCCACGTGAACTCACGCCAAATGTCACAAAACACTAAGATGGGAAACTTCCGCATTTTCATACCCTCCAAGGAGCGACACCATCTATATCCACTTCACATCCTTTCTATCTTATTGGCATA
The DNA here is from genome assembly GCA_948107695.1 of Meliscaeva auricollis. Classification (NCBI taxonomy): domain Eukaryota; kingdom Metazoa; phylum Arthropoda; class Insecta; order Diptera; family Syrphidae; genus Meliscaeva; species Meliscaeva auricollis. The sequence goes on from OX403618.1 coordinate 8,455,772, forward strand.
TAAATTCTACATGTTCCTTAAAGACATTAGCATCAACGAGGCAAAGAAACCATATTACCGCTGCCATCTAACCAACCAACCAAACCAACTAACACCGTCAAGACAAGAGAGAACACAACAAATATTTGGCACAGCATCAAGGGAGTATAAAGAGAGGAATACTATAATACATGAAGAAGGAAAAAGAAGCTGCAGCAGCTTTGGCAAAAGTTCTTGTTAAGGCAGAAAATTATTTGCCTCCTAAGCGACAACCAACGACAAAACTAATTATTTGCCAAAATGGAAATTTTCACCGTTTTATACCTAAAACATACCTTTTTCACACATACATGCATACACACACACACACGAGATATTATTCTATTAGTTGAAGATACTGTTTGGTTGTTTTGAGGTCTGCATAGCATATATCTAATATTTTGAGTCTTTGATTTGATGTCTCATTCGCTTTAAATTTAATTTCGAAATAATTTTAATCTTGTTTAACAATTTTCAGAAAACAATGTAATTACTAGTGCATTGCAGTGACGACTACGAGTTACTGGAATAGTAAACAAAAAAGATGACTGATTCATTATACTTTGTACTTGGTTTAAAAGCTGGACGTTAGTTAAAAGTTTTACTTAGCCAGGTCGAAACTGGAAGATCGCAGCTGAAGCTGGTAACTCACAGCCAAAACTGGTTAATCACAGTCGAAACAGGTAGATCAGAGCCGAAATTAGTAATTTATAGCCGTTACTGGTAAATCAAAGGCGTAATTAGTGAATCGCCGCTGAAACTTGTAAATTACAGCTGAAGCTGGTAAGTTGGAACAAAAACTGTAAAGTCACACCAGAAACCTGCAAATCACAACTTAAACTATTAAATCATAGCTGTAACTGGAAAATCGCAGCCGATATTGATAAATGATAGATGAAACTGGTAAATAACAGTCAAAGCTGGTAAATTAAAGCCCAAAATGATTGATTTATCACTGCCAAAACTGGTAAATCACAGTCGAAATTGGTAAATCACAGCCAAAACTGGTATACCACAACCAAAACTGGTAAATCACAGCCGAAAATAGTAATTCACAGCCAATACTGGTAAATCAAGGGCGTAAGTACTGAATCGCAGTTAAAGCTGATAAATCACAGCTGAACCTGTTAAACTGAAGTCGTTACTGATAAATTGCTGCCGAAGCTGGTAAATCATAGATGAAACTGGTAAATCACAATAAATTGGTAACTGATTTTCTGAAGCCACCTAACCGTTAGTTGTTAGGTGAAAATCTAGTTTTACTAATGATAAGTAGTTACCTGTATTTGATTTTACTATTTGCCTGACTCAGAACAAGGTCTCCAGTGCTCTGAAGCCAAGCAGCAGATTCTTTTAATTGATTGCAGCTTTTCGTTGAAACGCAACGTTTTGTTAGGCAGGTATGCCCGGGTGGCTACTGACTGAGCTTGGCACATAAGTAACCATAACTTGGCTTCCCGAGCGTTTAAGTGCAAGTAAACCAACCACGCTACATGCGGGATTCAATACAAATTTTCTGTGAGTTCACCCGAGCAGCTACCTGTATGGTTTTGCGCTAGTATACTCGCCTAGCTACCAGTGCGGCTTGTGGCAAGTATACCTACTCATGTTGCTCAATGAGCTGTTTGTTGCGAGCTTACCTTCGCGTTTATAGTTTAAGTTAACTGCATAAGCGAAGGTTGGCAGATGAATTTTGTGTCCAATGTGGAGTCAGGGTTGCATACTATCACCAATACTATTCTTGTTAGTGATCTGATAAGTGATGAGCTGCACGCAACTTGCTCAACGGCATTGGCGATCATATTCCAACTAAAACACCTGGAATAACCTGACGACTACGAGTATGCTTATTCTTTCATAGGATCATGGATTATATTAAATGTAACAAAGGTGAAGGAAGAAGCAGAAATCGGGGCTTACAATTTCAACTTTATGAACAAAAATGATGAGCGTTGGGAGCAACTCATCCATTCAAGTCAATTCTTAGACTTGACAGCCGTATTTAGAAGGTATGTGCTGCGTTCAGAATGGAATATGCAGCTATAATATTAATAGCTTAAAAACCACGCTGAATTTTTTCCTCTACAATGTGGAATCCGTTCTTCTATACGGCTGTAGCACTTGAAAAGTCGCATCTACTGGCACAAAAAAGTATAAACATACGTGAATCTTAAAAATTTTATGGCTTAACCGTATATTGAATGAAGAACTTCATAAGAGAAAGGGTCAAGAGTTTATGGATAGTAGGTGTTATACAAAAAAGTGAGTGGTCATGGATTAATCACACTCTTCGAAAAGGCATTGCAAGGCATTGAAATGCAGTGGAACACACTCACATAGGTAAGTAGAGCCTCGGGTCAGCCAAGAAGCAAATGGCTCAGGACAGTCGAAAAGGATCAGGCACATCTGTTGAAAAGTTCGAGAGAGCTAGGGAATATATTTCCAGGAACCGTACGCGATGGCGCGTAGGAGTATAGTGGGGTAGAGGAGGCCCTATGCTCCTTAAAGGAATCACAATGGACTTAGTTCTGTGGTTAGTATCAATTTTGTAGCTTTTTTATATGCACCGTCCAAATACTAAAATACTCTATCAAATATTCTAAGCTAATATTAAAAACCCATAAAACTCAAAATATATTCACCCGCATAAAATTGTTTACCGCAACTTCCATGCTTCTAAAGATATAAAATCTTCAAGCCTAACCAAAAACCAATTATCCAACCTCTTTTTCTCTTTGTATAGCTAATAAATTTTCAAAAAGAAAAAAAAAAAAATGTTGAACAGTATAATTTTGCCATAAAACACCGACACTTAACACTCTCTCTCCCTCTTTCGTTGCAAAGTAGCTATAAATTTCAATTACAATTAAAACATCCATTCCAAGTGTACTCCATCACATCCAGAGAGAGTTGTTGTTGTGTACCGCCAACGCCAAAACCTATATATTCATTTTCTATTCGGAAAGAGCCTCCGTAAAGTACAGTAAAAACCATGATCAGTGGAATTGCAACAGCAAGAGAGCTGCTTATGTAGGTATTTGCTACAATCTGAATGTGCCGAAGAAATCTGTCTGCTCGAACGCCTCGCCTGCCACTGCCACACCGCACTGGGATTTCAATTAAATTTTGTAATTCCATCAAATTGAATTACCAGTATTTATACCTTTGTACCGTTGTTGTTTGCCTGATGGCATAGCTTAAAACCTTGCACAGCGAGTACCTACCTAGTTGTAGTGGATATAGTCGTTGTCGTCGTCGTAGTAGGTACAGTTAGTTGTGCAATCTTTACATTTGCCCTATAGCCAGGCGAAAAAACCTCCCATCATCCTCAACTCGACCTATTTGCAACCTCTCTACCCTTTAGGCTGTTCCTATTCCTATTCAAAGGTACCAATGGGTGTATACTTAATTCTACTGGAGCTGGGCTGGTGCCCTCCTGCATCTTCTGCACCTTCCATATTCTGCATGGGCCCTTGTGTATTTATGTACCGGAGAGCCTTCTATAAATCTACCCTGTTAAATCTCTTTTCCCAAGTAGATCTACTACAGTTACAGTTACTATAAATAAAACGGGAATGTCTCTTCTTTAACTGTGGCGTTAGAGGAGTACGAGTATTTGTCTCTCCAAGGAGAACACAATTAATTCTTACTTCCAACTTTCACGGGGTTTTATTTAAAATGACAAAAAATAAAACAAAAAAAAAATAACAAATAAAATGGGCTAAGGGGGCAAAGAGACTGACTGACTCTCAGCTCGGCACACAGATTCACCAGCTGCTGCTGCTGTTGCTGCCTTCTTTGCTCCTCCACAAACATGAGATGTTAACAGAGAAGCTTTATTGTCTTTGGGCTATTGTTCTGCTTTTTCGCTTAAAAGGAATCTCGACTTAATGCAATTTTCAGGGTGAATTTTTTTGTCCCTTTTTGTATTTTTTTTTTTTTTATATATATAAATTACAGTAAATTGTTTACAAACGGAAATGAGAGAGAACTTTTAAAAAATTGGAATGTCCTTTCAGTGTCCTTTTTAGTCGATGGAATGTTATCAAAAAGTTGCTCTAATTGAGTTTTCGTTAATGGATCGATTTTTTTTTTTGTTAGAATAACATTGACAAATTGTAGATAAACAGCGTTTATAGAACAAAAAATATTTAGGTTAAGTTAAGAAAAGAATTTTATTTCTTTTTGGAGTACCTATACAAAGGTATTCGGGACCCTGAGAGTTTATAAGTGCATTAGAAGTTATATAGACATTGAGAAGGTATTCGTTGTAACAACTTGACTACAAAATATTTCTATTGAATAAAAAGTGATTCTATTCAAAATTAGACTAAAGTTCGATTCGTCGAATTGAAAATTTTGACATATCTCCACGTTCTGAGTTCTCTAGAATCCAAAGTTTTTTTACGGAAAACCTACAAAAAACTACCAAAAATTTCTGAAAAATGGTTATTCACTCAAATATCTCACAAATCGATAAAGATACACACTGAAAGAACAAATGCATTGCATCAAACGCAAAAATTAGCCAAAAGACTTATTCGTTTGTTAACGATTTTTCTGCTCCGTTTGCAGCAAATTGGTATATTCGTTAGTGTAAAACACTTTTTGAGAACGTAACACCGGTGATTGAACCATTGACCATTTGATTTCGAACCAAGGCTGTTGCCATTGTTCCACGAACTAGATAACTTTTGTGTAGTATTGAATGCATATGAACACCACAAACATAGAGTCAGTTATTAGAAAAATTTGTTTCCTGCAGTCATTTGTTTTAAATGAATTGTATATTAACACCAAAAGTAAGTTCTTTGCTGCAAACAATAGAATTTTCTAGTAAATCATTTTCGATTGCTGCATGAGAATGAGCTCCAAACCAATGGGTTGTTTTGCATTATGTTTGCTGTAATATAATTACATTTTTGGTCAAATGTAATACAGTTGCTTCGAATGGAAATTTTTTGCAAGGATTGTATTAGCTTTCCAACAAATTATGTTCATTTAATTCAAAGAATAGATAGAACACTAGTCGCAAACGAAAAAAAAAATAAACTATTTCTCTGAATGCAGTTCTGGATGTATTTTCTTCTACGTTACGATTAAATTGTAAAGATCATTCAATTGATTCTTTTTTTAAGGCGTAAAAAACTGCTAAATATAACCTTATAAACTTCTTTCATAGTAATTTTCGTTTCAAACCAGGGGAGTAAGAAAAGCTCAAAATAAGGCAAAACAAGACTCCGATTTGAATGATTTTATTTTCAAATTTTAGGCTCATATTCTCGCTAATCTAGTTTTCTTGAACACTTAGGTACAAAGAAGGTACCAAAAATTGATCTTTATTGGTAAAATTTTCCACAAACTGCAAAACCGTTGAAAATTTCGTGGCTTTTTGCATTTTTGACTATGATTCGTCACGAAATTTGGCAAACTTCAGATTCAGATTCAGCACCCTCAAAAACATAATGTATCATAGAAATCAATACTTACCGAAAACTTTCCTTCTAGAAACATTTTTGACCACAAATTTATTGTATTAGATACGGTTTTTAAAATTGCACTAACAGTTTCCCCAATAGAACTGCTTTTTTAAATTTTGGACTTTCTCTTAAGTGACTTGTATAAGCTGTTATTCTTGTTCTCCACAAAAATATTGACACCTAAAAGACTTACCTACCTTAAATTTTCCATGAATATTTCATCTGCATCCCAAAACAAAAACAAAAATATCAAAAACTTTAAATCTGAAATTTTGTATTTTATTTAAGGCTTTGAGTTCAAAGTAACTTTTTGCCTGTGAACTTAAACAAGTTCATTGGCTTGGTAACAACAGGCCTAAGCAAATTCATTGAACTTTTCTTTTTTTTAATCTCCTTAAATCCTTTTTCTAGTTATAACCCTTCAAGAAACATTAAAAAGATTTCAAAAATAAGCCAAATCACTTTTCAACTATAGAAGAACAGCCATACATCTGTATGTGGGAGGGGGCCAGCTTATAAGAAGGGTATTACATAGCCAAGACAAGAAATTCATTCTCACATGTATAATCCGATAGTCAAGGTTCCTAGAATACCAAAGTCTACTTAACTGTCGCAAGTGTCTACCTTTTTTACCCATTTCATATAGAAGAGGTTGAAACAAGCTGTCTTTTCCCTTAAACTTTTCTTGTACCTTTTATTAGATAGCTTCCACTTAAGGCAGAGAAAAACAAGTCGATTTTGAAATTTGATTCGAAAACTTGATGCTAGCAAAGCAACAAACAACAACAATAACAACAACATACTTCAAATGCACTCTAGCTAAGAATGTTGCTGTCTTGTTGTTGCTGAAGCGTGTCCCGTGAGTGAATATTCAATTATTCCAGCAGAAAAAGTCAAGAAGCAGATAATATATCTTATGGGGGTGAAGCTATATGAAATGCTAGATTACCTTTTAAGTCCTCCATCATGAAGAAAAGTTGCCATGGAAGTGACGTAATATGAAATAGCAGGCAAAACCCCACATGAACGAAGGGAGAGCGCACTTCTCTATCACTTGCAGAGCTTCACTTGAATTCACTTTCTCTCTGTCATGTCGTCGGTCGGTCGGAGTGGCAACGGAACCCTCGCAATGTTTATTTATTTTTTAATAATTTTTAAAATGATTTTCTTCTGTTTTTTGTTCGTTTTTTTTTACGCATGCAAAAATAGATTTCACCCAGCACCACTCACTGTGAAGCTAGGCACAACAAGTCCTCCCTTCAAAAAAAGAAAAAGAAAATTTGAAAAAAAAACAAGACATAACCCTTGTTTTCCCCAAACGAGCAGTTTTAATCAGATTTGTGAGTCTGACGGGGGCAATGAGCTGCTTAAGTTGATAGTTACTGCCACTGACATCGTCGTCGTCGTCATGGTCGTAGTCGTAATCGTAGTCGTATTCGTAGAAGATGAAAAAAGGACTACACAACCCTGACGACAGCGACAACGACGACGCCCTATTCGGGTTAGGTATATAGAAAAAATACAAGTCGGGGATTATGGGTGATTTCAAATATGTACATTTTGAAAATCCCACTCAGGAAAACGTGGTAAGCACCAGAAGCAGTGTATAGCAGTAAAAATGAAGGTGTTGAAGGTGTTCTGCGCTAAACCTGTCAATTATTAAGAGAAACTAAAAAATGACATAAAACATTTCATGTAATGGCTGGGGTTTTAATGTTCTTCGCAACAAATGGGACGACACGTTGTGATTTTCATAAAAGCTTTTACGATTCAGAAGTGGGTTTTCCATGTAGTAGCACGGTCTTTATATTTTGTTAAATTTTGTATATGGGAATGAAAATCAATAAAATTAAGTTAGAACCTTTAAGAAAATAAAATAAAAAAGGATTTTGGGTAGAAAAGTACAAAACTCTGAGTGACTTTTGGTAATTTTCTCATTTAAACTTGGGTTTTACCAAAAAACATAAGGTAGGCCTTGAATATTTACTTATACATTAATTGGAGTTTAGAGGACACATAATCGTTGTTATTGGGTCGTTAAGAATGTGAAAGGAACAGCCTAGCCCGTGACAATATTAGCTTGGAGGTACCAAAACTAGTTGGACCTAAAGCTGACCTAAAAAATGGGATTGAAAAGTATTGTAAAAGAGACCATTTCTTGGAATAATTTAAATAATGTCAATTTTTACGGGGAAATTCTTGGTTGAAAATCACACCTATGGAAGAAACGCCGGTAACTTACTCTGTACCATGTCAAGAATTAGGTCAATTTACTGATAGTTTGTCTTGTTACCATCACATTGAAATCAATATCGATCCGTTTGATATCTTGGAGATTATGACATCTTTATTTCTAAAAATTTAGAATGTACAAATTTTTAAATTTAGTTTCCACTGTTATAATATTTTTTTTTAAACCTCTAATATCCTAGACGCTAGACTATTCAAAAAGTCTACATAAATATGTATTAGAAGCCACAGCTTAACCGGATAGGTCGATTTACTTCAAACTTGGAATGTGGCATGTTTTGGCCAATATCCCCAGACGTTTTTTGAACATTTCTTTTTACCAAAAATAACGGTACCGGTTTTAGAAAAACTCATTTTTCTCAAAAATGGTTCCTATGATTTTGATTAAAAAAATCATGGTGATTTTTCAAAAAACCACTCTTGTGGCTAGGATTCTATTACAAGTTTATGAAAATTTTGATTCAAAATTAATATCAAAAAACCACAATTAATAAATAAAGAAAAAAAAGGCCACTTCTAGAGAAATTCATGCCCGACAAAACGGCATTTAAAGTTTTGAAAAAGAATTGCAAAATAACTCCAAATTCTATCCTAAACATTTTCTATCCTTATTTGCAGCTTCATAATTTCTAACACTCCGCAAGCTTTGAGTCTTATACCATTATCTTATTATTAATTATATTAGCTGCTATTTATTTAGGAAAGTGTCAAAAAACGCATATTTTATGAATGCTATTTTGTAGAGCAACATAATATTCTTAAAATGAAATGAAAGGTTACTAGTTTTTGTCAAAATCACTTATTCATTACTGTTGACCAAATTAAGAAAAAAAACAATTTTAATGAATATTTTTCGTAGACCTACTAACCCAAAAATATTCAAAAATAAGTTTTTTGGAATATTACATTTTCTGTTATCGTTAATGTTCGAAATTCTGTAAAAGTGCTGGTTACCATGCTCAGCCCGTTAAAGTGCACGAAATTGAATCATTTCTCAATCTACCAATTTTTTGGTTATTCTGTAGAATAACAACCAAGAATCTTTTTAAGGGAATTATTGTTTGAATAAAGCATTAAAGTTAGTTCTGAAAATATGTTTTTATTTATTTTATACATCGTCTAATAAGTCTTATACATTTCAGATACAGCGAAAATACAAAAAAAAAAAACTTGCTGGATTAACTAAACAATTTTTTTTTTTTTGGAAACAGTCTGAATAACTTTGATTTGGATGTTTTTATATTCAAAATTTCTGAGTTTGAAAATCATTTTCTAGTTAACTATTTATTGGATTAACTTGACATTATAAGCAGACAAAAGAAGGAGTTTCTGGCTATAAAGAAGCATATAGGAGGTTCTGATACAAAACCCATCTGTGTTTCAACATTTTTTTTTCTGTTTTTTAGTCAAATAAAAAAAAAATTCCTGTCCCATCAAAAAACTGAAGTGTACATTTTTATATAAATAAAATTTTATCAGGCACTTTTAAACCTTAAAAGATTGAATGGTCATCCAATTAATAACAAAAAACAATCCAGTCGGGTCGCTATGGCGTATGCGTAACTTTTTTTTTTTTTAAAAACTTGAAAGGGTTAAAAAAAATAATTTGTATTGCTAATCATTTTATAAAACAAATTGATTTCTTTTGGCTATGTTTTTACCTCTTAAATGGTATAAATAGCCATTAAAAATATCACATAGAACTAAGATATCGGAGCTGCAAAATACAACTTAGACTAATCATGTTTTTGCTATTTTAGCTGATATCCGAGTGTTTTTTAAATTTTCCAACCCCTGATTTTTAATTTATAATGCTTACAAAACAAAATTAAAACAAATATTAAGGTAAAAACACCTATTTAAATAATGTTTCATTTAAAATTCACATTCCTAAGACTTTTGAAACAAAATTGAAAACCCTCACATCTTTAAGAAATATAACAAATCAATTTATAATTCTAAGTGCTTCCCACTTAAATAATTAAAATCTCAGCACATATTTTACATAAAAACACTTAAACCAAAAATCTCTCCACCAAAAATTTGTCTAATATGCTGTGATAATAAACACAATAAACTTTGTGTTTATCCTACGCACCTACCTAGAGAGTTTACCTTTACCATACAAACCTTATACTTAACTACCTGCCTCAATTATTTAAAGGCACCACGTGTCAATGTTCTTATACCGCAGGCAAAAAGCTGCTTGGGGCTTAATGATATCATAATTTTCTCCATTATGTACCACTTTGCCGTTCAATATTGCGTGTAAAGAAAATTCCTTCATTTCTAATTAAAATTACTCAAGCAAACGTAAACAACACAACCTCTAAAGCGTTTAAGATACAACTTTTTCAATATCACAGAAAATAAAACAACAAAAAAAATTGTGAAAAAACAAAAATCCCCCCCCCCCCCCCCCCTTTTGAACGCAAAAACTTATACACAAACACATTCTTCCTTACACACGTACACAATAACACCGCCAACGCCGCAGTGCTAGAAGCAATATCAAATATAATGAACCTACCGTTAACTTTAATGTCCTTAAAAATTACTTTCACGACACACAAACTTGACTTACATTTATTTTATCCTAAATATACAACACCTCGTATATAACACACATACATACATGCATGCATAAATGTAATGTAGGATTGTAGGTGTGTAGTATAGACTGAAGCATAGCTTTTGGCCCAATTCCCTTCTCTTAAGTAATAATGTCCCAAGTAGGATTTTCTTTGCACTCCTGTCATACCACTTCAAAAAATATAAGATAAAAAAAAAAGTTCACTACACTCTTCACAAATTAGGACAACATTTTTTGTGTGCGAGGGAAAGTGCCTTGCCTGAGCCTAGTGCCGCCTATATTTTTACCGAATCGATTTTGTTCATTTGCTTATTCGTCTCCAGCTTCCCCTTTATTTTTATCTTGACACAAAAGATAAAGAGCCTACTGCTGTGACATTTTCTTTCACAACTTTCCCCCGCTCCCACTCTTCTCCAATACCCACAACTTGATCTCTTTTTACAAAGAATAACAAAAAAAAAATGGAAAAAAAAAATTCATAAAAATCGATAGGAGATACTCGTATATAACAAAATACACCACCTATTCACTGGATACAGTTACGCCTCACTAAATTTCCCATCGAACACACTTCCTCAAAGATTAATATTTAAATTTTTGCCTCATTTTTTTTGTGCCTTTTTCCGGTGGTGGCACAAAGTGATAGGGGAGGAGGGGGGTGGGGTGGGCAAAATCAATAAAATAAATTCCTTTTGTAGATTGTAGTGGAGGACTGGGAGGCACGACAGGTGTGTGCTTAAATCTCTGGTTGGAGGTTTTGTATTGATTTCAGAGCTAACGATTCGATCGAATTCGCCTTCGCTTCGGTTCGACACTGGCACCACCACCGCACCGAACCACACCGCCAGCACCGACAACGTTACCCACTAAATATCCAACAGAAGCAGCACACATGTGGCTTCCTCTCCATCGTGGTCCACATGGATTTCCTCCTTTATAAACCAGACCCCCCCCCCCTTCCTACGGTAGTTTGGTATGGTTTGGTTTGGTTTTGGTCACATCGCCATCGTAGTTATTTTTGTCGACATTTTTGAATTAATTAAAACTGCACGTAATAAATTCTTGTGCAACATACTTTGGTGTGAACGAAAGGAAAATCTTTTTTTTTTTTTTTGTATTCGTTTCGTCTTTGTTCCCAATATTTTCCATCGTTAGATATTAAAACGGCATAATTATTTTCCCATTAAAAAAAGTTTTTCTTTTTATTATTTGTTTGTTCGTGTTGAAACGAAGAGGCGAGTTAGGATTTGCAGAGTGCTTTGGGAATGTTTTTTTTCAGTTTTTTTATTTTTTTTTTGTTCCTGTTTTCAACTCAAAAAACTTAGAAGTTCCGTTTTCTGGATGAGGAAGAGGATACTAATTAATGTTAACGATAAACTTTTCTCAAGAGAGTGAAAGAGAGAGAGAGAGAGAGAGAGAGAGGGAGAAAATGAAATGTGCATCAAGGGGAGTTTTGTTGCTGCTCCTTTGTAAGTTGGTATATTTTCTTCTTTTATAGAATCTCTGGAATCACAAGAAGAGCATTCAGGAGCTGGATCTTTAGTGGCGACGAAGACGACGACGACGCACGCCGCCGTGGTGCTGGCTTGTTGAACGGTTATATGATGTTTGTGAAGATATTGTGTTAGCAGAGGTGGAATTTTTAGAGGCAGCAAGTTGTTGAAGCTTTTCTTGTGTTTTGTTTTGACAGCATCTCAGGAAAAAGGTACCTACTTCTGGAACCAACACAACCATCAGAAACAACAACAAGAATAATGAAAAAAAAAGTACCTACATATAAAAAACTTTTTATGAGTAATTTTCTCATCATTTCGTTCTTAATCGTCTTTTGAAAGTACACTCGACTGTGGCGGCGACGACGACCGACAACGACGACGACTTCAAACCAAGGAATATAAAGGGGATCATTTTGATGTTGATGTTTGTTTTTTAAGAAAGAAAAAAACAACAACAACAAAAAAACTTTCAGAGCTATACTTAGATCTCAACGGGTTGAGTTTTATTTGTGGTTGTTTGCCAATTATGTTCTTCAAATTCAAAATAAAACTCAATGAAAGTAGGTTCTTTTCTTTTTGTTGTTGTTTTGGACGCAATGAATGTTGTTTCCTGATTAACCAAAAAAATTAGAAAGTATAGCTTAAATATTTCGAAGAAAGAAATACTAATAGTTTAGTAGAAAAAGTTACATTTTGGAACAGATTGAACAGCTTTGATCTTAGCTGAGTTCATTGATATATCAAACTACCGCACTCACAATTAGATATTTTCAATATCAATTTATCAAATTATATTTTAGTTCTCAGTAAAATATCGATATTTTTGTTGACTTAAACAGAAACATGGCAAATCAAATGTGTTTTGCAATTATTCGAAAGGTAGGTAGCTATTTTATTTTATTTTATTTTATTCTATTTTATTTTATTTTATTTTATTTTATTTTATTTTATTTTATTTTATTTTATTTTATTTTATTTTATTTTATTTTATTCTATTTTATTTTATTTTATTTTATTTTATTTTATTTTATTTTATTTTATTTTATTTTATTTTATTTTATTTTATTTTATTTTATTTTATTTTATTTTATTTTATTTTATTTTATTTTATTTTATTTTATTTTATTTTATTTTATTTTATTTTATTTTATTTTATTTTATTTTATTTTATTTTATTTTATTTTATTTTATTTTATTTTATTCTATTCTATTTTATTCTATTATATTTTGTTTTATTTTATTTGATTTTGTTTTATTTTATTTTATTTTATTTTATTTTATTTTATTTTTAATTTAACGAATTTCACTAGGTAAGTAAAACCGATTGTATAAAGTTTGAAAATTCTTGAAAATTCCAGGCTTGCTTTCAATGTTAATATTTTCAATGAATAATTGTTACTCTTAAACATTCGTTTATTTAGTTTAAGCATTCCGAATTTATTAATTTAAACAATCTTTTTACACAAAAACTAAAAATAAGTTTAGCCGAATTTTGTTTCTAACATTCAGTTTGGTTTCATTTACACTTAAAAAATTCAATTTAAAAAAAAAAATTATTAGAAAAAAGATCAAGAAGAAGAAGATTTAAAAGAAATACTAAGCTATGCATTGCTAATGTTTAGATTTCTAAAAACCTTTCTTATATGTATAAAATTTGGTTAAACATTGTTAAGTTTCTGTTAAAGTCTATGGTTAATTTATTATTATTATAATTGGTTACAACAATAGACTTTTTAAACATTAAAGGATTTTGAGAAAAGAAATTTCTCCCAAAGCCATTTCAAAAAATTACAAAAAAGAACCGCATAAAGGAATAAAGTATAAATTTGAAGTAAGGTGACACATTAGTAAAATCACAATCAAAATAAGAGCTTTATGTCACGAAATCGGTCAAAATAACTCCAACCTTCTTGATTTTTGTTTCTTTAAATGAAAGTATTACCATAACCTTTAATTAATTTTGACCAACAAATGAGTGAATGAGTAACACAAATAAGATGGGATTAAGTTTTCTAAACTTACATTTTTAATTAAAACTAAACCACATGAAAAGAAACTCACACATTTTTTATGGTCATCAATTACCTATTGAGAGTTGATAAAATTTGAAATTCAATGTTATAATTATTGAATTCACAGAAAAAAGTTAAAAAGTTTATAAGAAAACATTGCAAAAGATTAATATTAAATATAAATAATTCGATGGAAAACTTTTAAAATACTGTGCTACTGCTTACAGTGTTTTCAGTTTTTTGTGGCATATTAAATAAAATCTACTGGGCTGCATCACACCTTTGAACATAACTACTTTCTATTTTGATTTGCTATTAGAGGGTATTTTGTTAAGCAAAATGTGACCGATTACAAAAGTTTTTAAAAAATATTATAAAACTTTTTATTAAATGACTTAAACTAAAAAAAGGCATTGAAGGACAACGGAGTGAAACACAAGAGAACGGTTTATGTTTTTTTTTTACAGCCAAAAACCCCTTCTTAACCGACTTCAAAAAAGGAGGAGGTAATAAATTCGACTGCATTTTTTTTTTGTATGTTTGTTACCTCAAAACTTTTGACTGTGTGGATCGATTTTGATGATTCTTTTTTTGTATTTGAAAGTTAGTGGTCCCCGCAAGTCTTAAGGTTGAAGTCGGTTATTTTTCTTTTGAAAGGTAGTTATTATTAAATTTCAATTTTAAATCAAGTTATTCCAATGAATAATTTATGAAAAATCATTTTTAATCTCAGTATTTTGAAAAAAGAATTTAACCAAAATTCTCAGGTTACTTTTTTTCCGGAATTTTGCTTTTTTCTTCCAAAATTCAATGACATTAGTTTTTTAACAACCAAATTCAGAAAAGCAGTTTTATTAGAGTTTCTTTAAAAAAATTAAAAAGTAACATAATTTTAAAGGAATTTTTGTCAATAGTGAAAACTCACTCAGTTTTAATTTTTTTTTTTTAATTTCTCCAAATATATGACACATGTAAATTAAAAAAAAAAAAACCAAGAAGGTAGAAAAAATAACCTTAGAAAGTAATTATTTTTATACAATAAATTTGATTTATTTTTTAAAAATTTGTTTTTCCTACACTTAAAATTTAAATTGTATATTTTTCAAGTACCAAAAAAAATAAAAAATATATTTTATAACAACAGATATAAATTTTTTTTATCAAAATCTTGAGTTTGAAACTATTAATTGGAATTACTTTAATTAGAACTAAAATTAAAGAAGAAGTTTCTGGTGGAAAAGAAAATACATAAAGTTAACTTATATTTAAATACGTTATCTTTGAATAATTTGGTTTCTGTTTAACTTAAAAGTCAATTTTTGAGAAAAGTCCACCTCCCACCTGAATGACTGAAAATATACCTTATTTTTACTAAATGTTTTCCTTAAACATCCTGAACAATTTTTGACGTAAGTACCAACTATATTTTATAAAATTTAACACAAAATTTTAAAATCGCTCTTGTCGTTTAAGATCGCAAAAATATTTTTTTTTTTTTTTTTGTTAAAAAATTTATTAAAATGTTAAAAATGAAGTGGCTTAAAATATGTTCAGATCTGTTAGAGGATAACATATAAAAATGAAATTCGTTGAAAGGGGCTGGGTTTTGATAATAAAGTGAAGCCCAAAGTTGAGCCGTTTATTGTTGAAGCATTTTTTATAGTTATTTTTCTGATAAAAAAACAGTCAGTTTTAATAGTTTACTATTCCGCTTTATGTAGAATTTAATTATATTGATGCTACGAGTAAAATCAGTATTTGTTATCAAAAAAATGTATTTGAAACGAAATAAAATTTTATTAAGTTTTCTGACTTAGTTTTTCAGTTAGTGATAAAAAGGTAAAAAAATTGGAAGCTAGTGTAAGAAAAAAATTTGGTATAAATTTGTAACTCATACGAGCTCTTTTAAAAGCAAGTTCAAGTAGATACAAAAACAGAGCATATGCTCAAAGCAAGTACTCCATTAAAAAAAGATAAAAACTTCACATAAAATAAAAATCCATTAAATCATCACAAACCTACAGAATATTATTGTTATGCAGATCTTTTGTTATCAAAATCAAGATCAGGCCCTGCTTTTTGCTTCAGACCTATATCTTCGTTTACCACTGTCGAAAATAAAAGCAAAAAGAAAAACCTTTTAAACAAAAGCCATTCAAGTAGCATCACCTTCATAAACTCTCGAAAAAGTTGTTGTCAACAAAACCTATACACAATTCAGCATTGCCATTAACGTTATTTTGAAAATTCACCCCCCCTCCCCTCCCCGCTCTCCTATCTCAATCCCCTCCTCGTGTTTAGTGATATGTCCATATAATATCCTCACAACATCCTAACAATAGGTTTTATACATCCTTAAAATTCCACTTATACACGTGATACGCCTCAATAAACAAAAGCCCACCCCCCACCCACCAAAACAGAATCCCTATGAATCGCCCTGTATATCCGCATTTGATACCTTTTCAAACGTTTAACTTAACTCTCTGCTTTGCTCTGCTCTGCTGCCTACTAATCCCAACTTAATTCCCAGCAGGCAACCCAATTCCGGCGTACATACATAAATCCGGTGGGAAATTGCGTAATCCTCCAAACACAGAAATACACATATAGGTTTACCCTCCCTGACCCTCATCCTTATATTATATTTCCCCACCCCACGCTGCCCGTATAATCAGCATAAATTCATATGAATAGCACCAAGGACTATACGAAGTCCTTCCAAGGAGAGATTGGTTAGAGAGAAAGAGTATCCCACACATTGAGGAAAATTTAACTCCTATATTTTGTTATAAGAAAACCATGAACGAGGTAAAATCTCTGCCACAAACGGCCAATTCAAATCAAATATTCACCTGAACTGTGAAGAGTCAGTAGAAGAATCTGAATCAGGATCAAAATTCAGGAGCAGGAGCAAGAACCACCACAAGCTGACTGCTCTGCTCAAGTACTCTGGGTGTTGTTGATGTTGATATCTTGTTGTTGTTGTTGTTGTTGCTGCTGCTGCTACTGCTGTCAACTTTAGACGTCTTCAGAGTTGAGTATAGTACCACTTTAGTAATTTATTCCCTCTGCCTCTTATGCATGGCATATAATATGCAAAATACAAAAGTACATGCGAGTGTGTGTGTGTGAGTATGTTTTTGTATCTTATCCTATGTGCAGTTCTAGAATTTTACTTATATTTTTTTTTTCTTTTATTTTTTTATTTTTTTGTTATTTTTACATTTTCGTTGCACTGCACACAACTCAGAAAATAAAATGTGAAGTGATGAACGAGGACGATGACGAGAACGACAACTACCGTCAACCGACACAACGAGAACGACGCGAAGCTAATGGAATTCACACGCTTATCCTTTTTTTTTTTTTTTTTGGATTTTTTTTTTGAATTTATTTCATTTTTTAGCCTTTTATCTAGATGTGATTTTTCTAAAAGGATTTCACACACATGAATCCCCTTGGGGATTTAATATTGAAATGCAAAAGACACTATGCACACTTAACACTCTTGCACCGTGTTACATGGGAGAAGCTCAAACGTTATCCTCTCTAGACGAAATTGCAATTTTTTCGAAGAAAAAAATTAAAAAAAAAAAAATTGAAAAACTTCACGTTTTATCCTTTTTTTCTGCCCCAGTAGGCTGCACAAGGATTCACATAATCTCACAATCGCTCACTCAAATTGAATAAGAAGTATTAAAGGATTTCAAAATCTATGGGGGACTTTGGTAGCCTCTGTGTTATCGCTTCGATGGGTTTGTGGGGATTTGTTGTTTTTTTTTTTTTTTTTTGCTTTATTTTGAGGGGGATGGGGGTGGTATTTTATTTTGTTTATTTTTTTTTTTTTTTAATTTTTTATTTCGAATCAAAACCGGCGGCGGCTGTGAAAAATTTCCAAATTTCCATTATATTGAGAGACACGGCAATTATTAGGAAGAGAGAAAAAAAAATCTCGTCGTCGAAATGCAGACGGAGGTTAATTTGACATCGCCACGCTTCCGAGGTAACTGACTGGTATCAGATTCGTGAAGCATCGGATTTCGTTTTACGAGCAGAAAATTTTGAATCTTTGCAAATTCTGAGGTTGGGGATAGGTTTTTTTTTGTTTTTTTTTTTTTTTTTTTTGAAATGGGGAATTGAAGTGTGGTAGAATCTAATGTGGAATGTAAATGAAATGCGCAAGTCTTTAAAAATTTACAAAAAGGGGAGAAATATCAGTTGAAGCAATTTCTGACAGGAAAACAAGGAGATTTGCTATAATTTCTATTCTTAAAGGACATTGTGGAAGGTAATCAAGTTGAACAAAATGCAGGTCAAGAAATTAGGTGAAAAAATGTAGTGCGGTGATGGAGGAGGAGGTGAAGGTGTTTTCAGGTTTTTGAGTGGAGACGATATGGCGTGTGTTCACATTTTTTTGGTGTCATTTGTGATGAATTGTTTTTTTTTGCATTTTTTTGTAATTGGAAAAAAAAATATTCATGAAAGGTAAATACAAATCGGAACAAGGTAAATCCAGAAATAAGTTATTGAAGGTAAAATTATGACAAAACTATTAAAAAATGTTAAGAGATTTTTTTTTTTTTATGAGAGAATGCGAGGCCATCTGCTTTGATTCATTTGTGAATGAGAACAATATTGAATTTGTGTCTTCTTTTATATATTTGAACATGAAATGGTCAACATTTTAAAGTGAATGATTTTTTCTTTTAACATTTTTTCTCACTGACTAATAGAGATTGAGATAACTCGATTATGAGAAATAAAATGGTTAAAGCGGTGGCGCTAACTGTTGAGTAAGCTAAATGGTGTCTGAAATGAGTAACGACCGGGTGTAATTCCAAAACTCTGTCGGAATCAAAATTCTTTTACAAAAATTCTGCTTTTAAAAATTCTGTTTTTCAAAATTCTGCAAATTAATTAAGTGAATACCAAAAAACATAGTTCATTCTGGTAGCAAATTGGTAAATTCGTTTGGGTTCAACACTTTCTGAAAACGATAAAAAAATATGTTTAGCGAAACACCTGTGATTGAGAAGCGAGTATCTTGTCATTCACTACGGACTGTATAATTTATGATTGGCGTAGAATGCATAAACAAAATGAGAGAACGAATCGTTTGCGGCCAACGACTTTTCGTTTGTTGGATAGAATTGTTCAACTTCAACATCGTTTACAGCAAACTCTTAAATTCTTTTCGGTGAAACAATGTATGCGAACGAATAAATACACAAAAAAGTCCAACGTAACACCGGTGATTGAACCTGTGACCTCTCGATTTCGAACAAATACTGTTGCTATTGCGCTAAGGGCTAGATAACTTTCGTGTAGCAAAAAATGCGTTAATACGCACAATAATACTGTCAATTATTAAGAAAATTTGTTTCCTGCAGTCATTTGCTGTAAATAAATTGTATATTTTCACCAAAAGTGAAGTTCTTTGCACCAAACTCCTTTCTGGAGAGGTTCCTTGCAAAACTTTTCATTCGTTTGCCAAAAAAATGGTTTTCGTCATGCCTTCCGTTGGTCTGTTCGTCTGTTCATCTGTTCCTCTGTTCGTTTGGGCGTCCATCTGCACAGATATTGATAATTTTTGTTTTTCTTTTCAAGAAAATTGAAAATTGCCTTCCCATACAAACGAGGGGAGATATACCCCCCCTCCCATAGTACAAAATGCTTGTCCTCTACTAAAAAACATATAGTATACAATATTTTGTTGAAAAAAATGAGAAAATCTGTTATTTTTTTAAGTTTTGTACGTGTTTGCATTTTTTTCTAGCTTTTAAACTTTACATTTTGGGCCAATTAAAATTGGTTAGAATTGGTAGAAAATCAACTCAGTTTAAAGATATAAAATAAATTTCACAAATGTATGTAAAATTTCAAGCCCACGTTAAACAACTTTGTTCATCACAGAGTCAAATTACACCATCTTTTTTAAATCTTCTTAGCCAGTTTTATGAGCATATTAATATTTAGTTGTATTCCAAATATTGTGTTTGAACAAAAAAAATCGCTAGCTTTATTTGGTGGCCTCAACTGATTAATATTCCTTAGGTACTGACGATGCATTTAGCTGTCTATAATTTAGTTAACTAAAATTAATTCTGTTTCTGACAGTCCTGGCAAAGTATTACGACTTTGACAAACAAAAAACATTATTGATTTTGCACTTATAAGTTGATTTTCGTTATTTTTACTCAAACCAATAAACAGCTCTACATTCATTTATATATAAAAAAAAAAGAAAAAGAAATTCTGATTGCTTGATACTTTTGCCCCGAAGCAAAAATCTTTAAAAGCTATAAAAACTTTGTGTAACACCACCCAAAAACTGCTTTAGCCGATATTTCAAAATAAATTGCTGCCCTCATTCTATTTTCCATGAAAGTGGATACAAAAAATTACACATTCCAAAATCACACACCAATCTTCATAAATGCTTTTACTCCTTTGGGAACAGAAAAAAAAAACAACCAGTCCCCTGCCTTAACTCTCCGTATCAAAATAGTTCAAATATCCCGCCTTTCTTATTTCTTCCATACTCAAATCTCACACTCTTTACAAACAAACAACACAAAAAAAACATGAAAACTAAATGGAAGTCACACATTTCCATACTACTCGACGACGTTGTCGTCGTCGTCGTTGTCGAGGATGGACGGCCCAGCCATTCATCCGAATCCAATACTATTTTATCTTTCGTCTGCAAGTTGAGTATTGGAGATAACAAAACATCCTAATGGCTGAACTAGATCCATTTTAGGACGAAAGTGTTAAGAGTCCTTATCGCCTCTTCAAGCTGAGGGCAATTTATTTTATTTGCTTTCTTCTGCCAAAAGCACACAACTCTTATACAACACTACCTACAACCCCCCTTCCCTCCCTTCTCCCCTGCTTTTTCTAGCAGCCAAACGAATATGTATTTAACTATTTTGCTTAGAAAAATACTGTCGCTCAGATGAAAAAAGAGACACAACCCTTACACTTATCATGGTTTGTGTTTATCTATGCCAACAAATGAGCAATCATCAGAAAGTAAGTCGCTTATACCCTCTCTGGAAATTCTCAAAATCAACGGTCCTTCCAAACAACAGCAACAAAAAAATAATATAAAAATAAAAAAACGATATTTTTTTGTTTTTTTTGGGACCCTACACTATAGTTGTAGTAAAGGAGGCAAAAAGAAATAATAAAAAAGGTCCACCGCCCAATTATTCTATAGAACTGGCATAGGTCTAATGGCTCTTTCGATTAGAAGGCTTCTTTCAAATTGTGTGTTCTGAATGTGCAATGAGATCAAGATGAAGTCCTCTGGTTTTATTGAAAAGAGAAAATTTGTCAAGAAGAACATTACAATTGGTTTTATAACTAAAAAACAGAAAAAACAAGTTGAATCGAGCTAAACTGAGGAATGTTTTAAAATAGAAAAGACCCAAAGCCGTTTAGGTTGGTGACCTTTTTGACAAAATTATAAATTCAAATAATTTTAATCAATCATGATGATCTCTGTGTTGAGGTTAAGATAAATTGTAGCTTTTACAGTTTTTTTTTTTTTCAAATAATGAATCATGTCAATGAATTCTAAAAGTTAAAGAGACTACTGAGAGTAGATATCTTTGCTTTTCAGTTAAATTATAGCAGGGTATTAAAAAAATTGTAACTTTATCTAAAAACATACTTTGTATTTGAGAAACTGCTTTATTTGCAATATACGCACTATTGGATTAGTTTAGGATTCGTTAAAAAAAATCAATTCCAGCTAAGAGTCAATCTGTTAACACCTCGGCGCCTCGGTCTGCAAAAGTTTTTAGAAGACAAAACTTGAAAAAATATAATTAGATGGTCAAAAAATTTAGAATAAGTGTATTAAAAGAGAAAAATAAATTGCCCACGAACAAATTGGGTGGAAAAAGGGCGTATCCAGAAAAAAAGATTTCGAAAAATTTTTGGGGGTACCTGAGTCCCCTCTAAATCTTTAAGATTTACGAACAAAATTCAGTGAATTATGTACATTATGATGAAATTACCTAAATAATATCATGATTTTGGAAGCTTGTGTTGGAGGGGGGGGGGGGGGTTTGAGCCCCCTGAGCATCCCCTCAATATGCCACTGGGTGATGTCAAAAATCATGTTTTTTTACGATTTCTTTGAACAAAATATCCTTAAAAAAATTGATGATAGTAAAAATGTCTTAAACTCTTGTTCAGAAATTTTTGTATGATAACCTCCAAAATATTAGGAAAAATGACTAAAAACATTTTAATTATGTTTTTATTTTTTATCTTTTACAAAAGTTGTTGGATTTTGATGATACTTGATTTTAATATGCATTGTTATGTCTTTTACTCATAATAGTTTTTTGTCTGCAGCTAAATAAACATTTTTGGATTTTTGACGAATTTAATTTGAAATAAAAAAAAAATGACGAACAAAATTTTGACAGCTAAATTTGGCCATAGAAATCATATCACAATTGATCATTTGAAAGTATAGATTTTGGGTAATTAGACCAGTGCCCATCTAGTTTTCAGATGACAACAGTTGGAGAAATTATAAGCAGAATAAAGGTATTAAATTTTGGGATAAATGGTAGATAAAAATGGAAGAAAGGGTGGGTGTCGAAAATCGTTGGTATTTTGTACGTTTTCTATCAAAAGTAGACCTCCTATCGAAAAAAGTTTAATAAAAGAGTTGTGGATGGTAAAAATATCTGTTCCTATTGGAAAAAGTGGAAAAAACAATTTTTTTTTCCTTTTATATATGATAGTTAGATTTTTATGCAATTTGGTTTTAACGTACATTGCTATGTATTTTATTATACAAATATGTAGTTTTATTTTAACAAAGTATTAATTTTTCTGTTTTATTTTATTTAAAAAAAATAGCCTAGTTTTCAATAAAAAAAAAAACTACGAAAACAATTTTCAGAAACAAGATAATATTTTTGCCTAAACTTTTGATGCCGTGAATACGTCTGATTTTTTTTAGGGTGTAGTTAATTATTTGGGATTATAAACATTGCAAGAAAACATTGTCTTGTTTCTGAATATGTAATCTCTCTTCATCCAAAACATCACAAAAACAGTGTTCTTATACCTGTAATAGCGGTTTTTGAAAAATGTTGTTTTTATTAAAAGATAAACTTTAGCCAAAAAAAATATGATGATTTTTTTAATCGAAATCGTAGGAGCCAGTATTGAAAAATTTAGGTTTACTCAAAACCAACAGGTACGGTACCTACAGTTTTTTCGGGTAAAAAAAAATAATTCAACAAACTTCTCGGGATAGTCTCCAATTGCAAATAATAAACACAACCATACACGAGAATTTTAAAACCAAAAACTTTCATCTTTAAGCACTCAAAAAACAAAACAAAAAATGTTGGCATCAATTCAGCATTACTACTTGAGTAACCAGTCTACTACACTCAGAGAAATAATTTATTTATTTCCATTTGCGGCTAATGAATATCCTTTGAATTTTTGCTTTTGATTGAGGCAAACGATACTGCTTCCCACATCTAAACACCTTTTGGTTTACTAAAAAGTTCTATCGTTTGCAGCAAACGAATAAATAGTTTGTGAAGAACTTCTCCAGAAAGTAGTTTGTGGCAGAGAACTTCACCTTTGGTGTAAATATACAATTCATTTATAACAAATTTAGTGGCGCAATGGCAACAACCTTGCTTCGAAATCGTTTGATAAAAATTTTAAGACGGTGAGTAGAGAAAGACGTACAGTAATGAAAGAAGTGACATTAACCTTGTCAAAAATCTTAAGGACCATAGAGATCTCAAAGCAGCACTCCAACAGCTTTTTTTTTTGGAAATCGTTTAATTCCTTTTCATTAAAGATTAAATCGTTTGTTGATTTTTCCTTCTTTGTGACTTTAATTGTCAATTATTAAAAAATATAAAGAAGTCCAATGTCAACCCAGCAGTAGTTGAAGTGCTTCTTTCTACAAAATTTAATTTTAATTATATTTTTTTGGTACAAACCTTTTGTTTCAAATACACAATGCATCCTCACTTAATAGATTAATGGGTTTTGTCCTTTTCCATGCTCAAACGTAAAACTCAAACTTGTTAAAGTAAATTGCTTTTATTCAAGGACCCTCTGCTCTGTTTCTCTGTCAATTTAAACACACAACCAACCAAAAAAAAAACAAAAAAGGAACGAAAAAAATGGTTATGTACTTACTTTTTATTCTTCCATTGTTTTTCCATCATAATATTGAATTCCAAGTCAACGTTTCATCAACAATGAGACAGAAAAATGACAACCATTACCACCATAACACAACACGACCATACTCTCTTTGCAAAAGTCAGTGAAAGAAATCAAGCGAAAATAATATTTTTATTTTTTTTATTTTCTTTTTCCGAGAAAAGTGTCAGTAAAATGTTTTCTCCACCATGAAATGCTAAAAAATATTTTCATTCTTTATAAAAAAAATCATATTTCCCTAGAATCCTTCCTCATAACAATACCAATTGCAGATGATATACGAAAAAGAAAGATGGTAAGAGTTAAAGAGAGAGAGAGAGAGGGAGAGAAAGAGTGATGAGATGGAGACATTTTTGGTTACACGAGGGGTTAAAACCAAGGCAGACATGGGGTTGATCGACCGAGTCTCTCAGTTCGGTTTCGGTTCTGTTCCATTGAATTTTGAGTATATAGTATATCTCAATGTGGTGGTTCTGCTGGTTGGTGGGTCGCTATTGTGGGTAGAGGGTTGGTTGTAAAATTATTGGAGTCAATAAAATAAAAGGTCGTAAAATATTGAACTAAACATTTTTATTTGACTTTAAAAAAGGATCAAGTCGATGCGATTTATGGATATAAATTAGTTCGACTCTCTGTTTGGAATAAAATTTTATTGATTGGAAGATATGGGATGTAAAATAATAAGAGCTCCAATGTAGTATAGAGGAATATTGTGAAAGTTTGATTTTTTTTTTTTTTTTTTGCAATATTATGCCAAGGTTGAGGTAATAAATTCAGACACTTCAAGTCACTTATTATTTAGTTGCGTTTTCAACATGGTTAAAAAAGAACCTTTTAGAATTTTTATTGGATTCAGAGTTGAGGAGTGCGAGTCTCTGGAGAAGTTTTCCACATGAGAATGCATTGCAGCGGCACGAATTTCAATCGCCAATTTTCCTAAGGAATTTTGGCACGCTAAACCTGAATCTGAAGTCAAAATTATCGTTACACGTCACGTTTTCGAAATATGCTAATATAATGAACATTTCAAAAACCAGTTTTTATTGTAAATTTAACGTCGAATTTCTTTACTGGTAAATATTTTACTACAAAACTATTAAAGCAGAATTTGAATGAAGTGCATTTCATCTGTCTAAATCATTTTAAATTATTTGAAAATTCACTTTCGGCTGAAAGATATTGCAAAGTAAAATTTATGATTTGTCCAAAAAACTCTCTTTAGTCCAATTAAATCGTTTTTAGAGGTGTGAAGTTCTAAAGTAATAATTTTCAATGGCTAACTATGTGTTTTTTTGGGATGCTGAGTACGAATCTGAAGTTATCTAAATTTACAAAATTTATAATGGGAAACATGAAAAATCATCGAAAAACTGTTTTTTTTTATACATAGATTTTGGTGCAAAATCCAAAATATCCTTTTTTATTTGATTTTTGATATAGAGTTAATGAGTTTAGCGTGGCTTTTAATGAGGCATTCGAAATCAATGTTCCTTTGAGCACACGAAAAGACAGAAAGATACTCCATAGTGGAACAAAAATCAGTCAAAAATAAGATTCAGAGTTAATTTTGCCAAAAAAACTGGGGAGCGGAACAACTACATGAAGGAAGTAAGAAGAGCCAAAGAAACAGTTTAGTACTTTCTGTGAGGAATTGCCTGCTATAGCTAGACTGCACAAAGCATTAGCCAAAGATAAAACGATAAATGCGATAGCTCTTAAAAAACCAAAGGTTATAGAAAGTGCTGCTGGGGAATCACCAGAAAGGGAATTGGGACCAGCGTTAACACTTCCGGCAAACATATCGGAGTAGATTTAAAGAAAAAATGTAGTAGATTGAGTAAAATCGGAGTAGATTGAAAATTTATTTTTTTATATTATTTTAGTTCAAGCCAATACATTCCTGTGCTATCGGCGATAGGTTAGTATGGGACTGCGTGGACTGGCTAAATGAACTGGGCAAACAGAACAAAGTAAAATTGTGCTGCGTTCCTCTGGATACATTGGTGTCCAGGAATGCTGAGATTCCTTGAAGGAACTAATTTGGAGGAACAGTTGGTAACAGGAAATCTCTTGCAACTCAGAAGGGAGCAGAAATATTAGACCTCCTTGGTTTTCCTTCTGCAGAACCATTCTTTAACATACCTACACAGTTTTGTATCTCTTTTTTTCGAAGCCACTTTTCATGATACTCTACGCTTCAAACAGAATTTAAGTCCGAAATCACAGGTTTTCACAATTTAAAAATTCTAAAAGCAAAACATACATTATTTGTGTTTTTAAATTTTTAATCAATTTAATTGTGTTTGCCTTCAAAATGCCACATAATTTTCACCCTTAAAGCTCAAAAAACCTACTTTAAAAATGAACACGTTGCTAAACGTTTTCAATTACACAACCAAAAACAACACGCCAGTGAAGTGTGCATTCATTTGTTTGCTTTGCTAATATCTTAATTGCATGTCTACAGATGATTAACAAGCTCTCTGCCCCCATAAACCTACACTATACAGCCAGAGAGTAGGTACAGTGTATTGTATATAGATATATTATAGAAACGTTTAACCGGACCCTTTTCTGTGAACCATTAATTTTAGCACCCAGATAAGATTTTGCAGCACAAGAGTTACATCTGAATTTGTTGTATAACCCAAAAGCATCTATCTAACTACCCGCAAAAATATAAAATATAGCAACTCATATATTTAGACTCTCTCTTTCCTTGTCTCTCTTTGGAATATGAACTTAACAAAGACTAAATTTCTATGTATGTATGTTAAAACTGACCCTTTTGAGATGATGCTGATGTAGTCAGAGTCTAAAAACAACAACAACAACAAGAGCCCCTCGGG
Source organism: Meliscaeva auricollis (assembly GCA_948107695.1). Lineage (NCBI taxonomy): Eukaryota > Metazoa > Arthropoda > Insecta > Diptera > Syrphidae > Meliscaeva > Meliscaeva auricollis. The sequence continues at coordinate 8,482,700 of OX403618.1, forward strand.
CAAAAGCAATAGAGACGGTAGATGACGGAGGAGAAAATATGGATGCAGAGCAACAACAGATGTTTACTTTTCCTGGTTTTCCTGGGTGGTATCCAGTATAAGCTTGACACCTTTCAAATTAAATTTAAGTCTCAGTTCATATATATGAACTCTCACACTCTCGTTTGACCCTTATTTCTGAAAAATGTGTTTTTGACATCACTTCACTCTATACTTTCGAAAGGAAAAAAAAAACAAAAAATTCAAGAGAAATGTGTCCTTTTAGGAGAAGAAGAAGTGTTGACTTAATCAATTTTTATATGAAAAAAAAGAATAACTGTGATTTTGTATTTTTTTTTTTTTGTTTCAATTTTGTACAGAATTGACGTTCACTCGGGTGCATGTGAATGTGAACTATAAACAAAAAAAAATAAAACAACATAACGGAAATATTCCAATATCGTCGTCGTCGTCGTTTCCAAATTAAACCCCATTGAACCCTTTTTATTCTAAAGATTGATTATTTGTCGTTACGGGAAATCACTGGAAATCAATCCGTAAACGTAAAATGAAAAATCGTTTGTCGAGCGAGTTATTATATTTATTTGGGAACAAGACAGACAGGACGCAGAGAGGAATGGCGGCGGTGTAAGGTGTGTGTCTGAGCTAAGGGAAAGGTAAAAATATTGAATGAAAAATGAATTACGAACTAGAGTTCGTTCTGTATTGCAATGTTCTATAAGTATTGTGCTCTTTTTTGTGTTGTTGTTGTATTTGTTTATTTTTTCGTCTGGATTCAACTTCGATATTGTTAGCAAGTCTCACTGTTGTGTTATTTATTTTCAATCACTTAACATCACTTAACATTCGACGTGTGACGTTTATCAAAATTAGGAAACTATATAAGAGGAAGAATTCATGTGTGTACGAAAGAGAAAAAATCAGAGGTGTAAAAGATTGCAGTTAATTGGTAATGCAGTCAATTCAGTTGTCGTTAATTGACTTGAATTTTAACTGCAAGTTAATACTGCTACTAAGTTCTTTGACAGCAAAATAAGCAGTTAGTAGTCAGTAACAGTTAATAAAAGCAGTTAATTAACTAAAAGTTGATGAACTTCAATACTTTTGAATGGTTTATTCTTCTACACAGTAGAAAGTTTTGTGAACTGTAATTTTATTTTTGTATTCTTTTAACTTAAAGTTACTTTGAGAGCTCTATGTTCCCGCAAGAAAGTGGAACAACAGTAAAAAAATTTCTACTGGCTAGAACACTAAAACCAGTCAAAAAGTACTGCAGCTCATTAACTTTTAGTTAATTAACTTCTTTCATTAACTGTTCAGTCAGTATATTAAGAAATTTAGTATTTTTAATCAATTAACTGCAGTACCGAAAAGACTGCAGTTTTTACAACTCTGGAAAAAATTACTTTCCAAAGGGTCCAAATCTTATTTTCTAAAGGCAAATTTTTATACAGAAGAGTTAAAAAAAAAAACCTACAAGGAGGGTATGAGTATTTTCTATAATTTTCTCTTTTTGAGACGGTAGGGCCCAGTTGACTTCTGTTTCCAACGAGGTTTATACTCTTGTTTTGAGTTTGGCCACACATACGTTTACTCTTCAATGCGTACCTCGATACTGAGGGGCTCAGAAAATGAAGAGAAACCAAGCCTAATTGGTGGAGGAAGCAACGTCAACGAAATAGACCATTTTTTAGTCCAGTTTTAATTTAAGGCACCGAAACCACTGTCAAACCAGGCTCAATGTGGAAACGTTCTATCAGATCTCGAGACGAAGACAAAAAAAACAAGCTGGTCTTTAGAGAATTTTTGGAAGACATTCTAGGCGAAAGGGTAAAGGCAACAACCAACCGAAAACAGCGGACTCGTTCGGGAACTTCTTTTACAATCTGGATTCCTGACAAACTTCTTTCTTTCAATTATAAGCACCTGTTTTAGCCCAAAAACGATAGAGTGATATGAGTGACAATGCAAATGAAATTTCAGTAGCCGCTGGTTTCTATGGCAGGGCGCAGAAATGTTGAATGCCAACTTCCGAGCCCCGAGGAATGCAAAACCTCGAAAAAGCTGCGAGATGAGTACTAAACATAGCCAACACGTAGGAAATACTACCTTTAGCAGACTAGTATATACAGAAATACCTACTTCCAAAAACAGGAAAAACTGAAAAGTCATCAAAGATAAAACATTGCTCTAAGCTCTTAACCAAAATGAGATCAAAGTTTCGAGTTGGAGCAGCCAGCAAAACAACGGAATAGAAGGGAGAAAAAGTGCTGATAATCCATATATGGACATTTGACAATAAGCTTCGAAAAGAATTACAATCATGCTTGAGGTCTGGCTTTGAGTCCCAGTCCCCTTCTTTTTTTTATCTGCTTCTTACTAGAGATTAAGAATTCTTAAAAATGGTATCTTCCTAATCTTGTCAAGGAAGACTCATCTCAGTTTAGCTGTTCGAACTCGGCAAAAAAATGAAGGTACTCCCCATTTCTGGCAAGGTACGCCAACACAGGAATGTTTAAGAGTTTCAGTCATTAGGTCTTAGTTCTGCGTCAACTAGACGTGCCAAAAAAAGGTGGGTAAAGTAAGCACCGCCATAACAGAAATTTAAATTTGTTGGTAATTTGTTGCCGCATTCCCGAATTTGTTCTTTCTACCCTTACCCCTCAAACTCATCCAATTTCTGCATACTTGTATTTTTGAAATTTTGAGTTTTGGATGATGGCTAACTTGTCGTGAAGTTAGCACCGCCATGGATTTGGGAGGCAATTGTAAAAGCAACAAATTCGGGAATGCGGCAGCATATTAGCAACAAATTCCTGCATACTTAGATTTTTGAATTTTTGGTATGGCGGTGCTAATTTTATGCACCTGCCAAAAGTTATATTTTATTCTTAATCTCCTTAAAGCTCCCTTTAGATAAACAAGCAGTGGAAGAAATTATATAAACTTAAGACTTAACATCAAAGCTTCGAAATTCAATCTTTTCTTAGTAACGTGAAGTTTTAAATAGCACCGTCACATATTTTTTTTTTTTTTTAATTTCCAGTAAAAATCCACGAGATTATTTCTTAGTATAAGGAATTGTCTGCATACCTATAAGTTTATAAACTTATTTTGAGCTTAGTTTTCTCTCTTTGGATTAAACTTTTAAATTTTTAAGACTCCTAGCTTAAATAGAAATTATCACAGTAAAAACTTCGCACATCTTGAAAAAAAAGGTAAATAACCACTTTTGTGGAATTTTGCATACCTATGGTTAGGGTATAGTATAATGCCAACCCCAATCGCCAAGTTTTTTGATATCACCGATTTAAGTTGTTTCGAGTTTCCACCATCATGATGCTTATAATCAGAGAGAGAGGTGAGAAAAGTTTTACGATAACATCTGCCATCATCGCACCTCTACTATAAGCACCTCTACACACACAGCAACACACTCATATGACACAAACCCTCAGCTATTGTGTATTATATTTTGATAATACAAAAAAAACCTCAACACCTCACCAAACAAAAGAGTCAACATTTTGTACTTCTTGTTTAGTCGTACCTACAACATCTGGTGTTCTTCCTGAAATGATGCTGTGATGCTCTCCAATGGACTTGCACTTTTCAATGAAAATGCAAAAATCTTGACTTATATTTTCAACACGCTCTGAACGCGCCCAAGAGTATTATAAAAATACAAAAAAAACTACCACCTAGCAAAAAAAAAGTGGCATTTTCTTTCTTCCTAAATATGGCATATGCCGCACTTCAACATAAATGGGCATTAACCCTAAAAAAGGAAGAAAAAAAAACGGGTAAAATATATACTGTATATAAGATTGCAAAGGACATTCATTTTAAAGAAGGTTCTGCATTATATGATGAGGATATAGAGATGAAAAGTGAAAAACGCCTCAGAGAGTCAAACATAAACAGTTTGTTCTTAGTTTTGTTGTTGTTGTTGTTGTTTTTTTTTTTCTTCTTGAAAATATATCTCAACCATGCCCATGAGGTGATTGTTGTACAAGAAGACTAAAAAGTGTGTCCAGAAATAGACAGAGACATAGTCACAGTCTTCTCTGGATGGCAAAAAGTCATAGTCAAGTCACCCATTATCTGAAGAAAAATAAAAACTTTATGTTTAGGGACTAGGTGTTCGTTGCATTGCCAAGCTCACAAAAAAGGGTAGTTTATTTTTCAAACTCATCATGAATTCTTATAAGAAATAAAATTCAACAAAATGACTCAAGTGTTCTACAGTGAACCAATTATAGTGTAACTTTAAGTAGTTTTAATGCATTTGGCTTGAAAGTTCATAATTTTTTTTACATTTGGAGGAATAAGGAGGTATTGAAGACCCCCCCCCCCCCCCCGTGTGCCGGCCTGTGTCTCGTCGATCACCCCCAACGGAACAACTTTCTTATTTCTTCAACTGGGGGTCTTGTTTAAATAGTAATAGCGGGTTCTGTCTCTTCGGAAACTGGCTCTTCTCTTTACTAAGTTTTCACTATGTCGGTCAAGCACGCATTTATTTGCTGTCATCGCTCTTCGTTCTCCAGCATTTTCGGTATGATGGTTTTCTAGTTTAATTGACCGATGTTCTTGGCAGAGGGTTTTCCATCTGCTGTGGCACGACTAGCTCACAACGAACCAAGGCTTGGTGACTGACTCTCTAAACCATTTCCTGTGTGCATGTAGTAGTAGCAGAACCAGGTGAGATGCACTTTTCGTGACAAGTACGGTTCTCTTGGAGGTTTTATCAATTCCTTGCTAAAGGTACCCCGGAATGAAATCATGATGGCCTAGGTTAGGAATCGAACCCAGACCTCAAGCGCGATAGTCTATTGCACCAACCATTACGCTAATGGGTACTACGATTCCAGGTCTATGATACCTTGAATTTTTCAGGGGTACTGATTCTTGCAAGGAATTGGCAAAACCTCCAAGAGTGCATTTGGAACCAGCATAAAATTGTAGGTCCCCTCCATTTCTGCTAAACGACATGCATGCAGAAAATGGCCTTGGTTCTTCGTAAGCTTGTCGTGAAACAAAATTTTAATTTATTTATTATTATTTGACATTTCTAAAAAATTAAAGCGCCAAATATTAAACACCTATACGAGTGATATTCAGTGACATCTTCCTGAGCAAAAGAATTGCACGTCGGGTTTTCTGCTGGATGAAAACTAATAGAAGATTAATGCAGGGCATAATGAAGATTCAAGCAGACGTTGTAAAACAAAAACATTGATCATCTGTGTTCTGGTTATGCTACAAAAGTATGATCTCTCTCTTAGATTGACGAAAGTTCTCTTTTCATTCTTTGAGTATGGTTCAGGAAAATACTTATTAAAAGTTTAGAACAAAGCTCAGGAAATGAGAAACTGCAAATGATTCACTGTTACACATGGTTCACTCTAAGACAATTTATGCCGCATTTTCAATTTTTCAGCTTAATTTTCAAGAACTTAAATTCGACTTGACTTGACAAAATCATTAAATAAAATAAAAGAGATTCAGAAAAAATAATTGAATTTTGCTCTTAAAAAATATTTTCAACACAATACACCCACCTTACTTAAAAACTGATTCTGCAGAAGACACACAAACAAGAAAAAAAAACATATAACAGAAAGACGAAGGACACGAACCTACTCTCTCTCTCTCACGCTCCTTCTGTTCATGACAGGACAGGGCACCTCTAAACTCCAACGCGCTAATGGAGGTGCTTTGAGAATATTCCCTACTTTAGAAGAAGCTCGAAAATGACTGTTTGCCACCACAACAAGGCACCCAACCTTATACTCTTACTGCCACCTACTTCCATTATGCATTCATTATTCATACCCAAACGAGAGCGCCACCACCACCACCATACCATCATCATCAACAACATCACCAAACCATATCCAACTTATCCCGAGAACCTAAGAGAATGGAGGATGAGGGAGGACTGCAAAGAAAATAGCCATTAGGGCGTGAGTTGGGCGTGAGCGGGACCGACCGGGACTCGTCGACTAAAAAGCAGGACAAAACTAGGACGAAAATAGCCGTCGGCTGTAGACTGGCATCGTTCAGCGCTACTAAGTATATATATTTTATTTTTTCCTTCATTCTCGCTCCTTTGCATGCGCTTCCTCTTCAATATGTTTTCATTATTATTTTCCCGGAACCAGGCAAAATGAAAGAAATTATTTTGATTTACTATACACAGCCAACATATAGTTTGGAAAAAGTGAAAAAAATAGAAATAAATATGGCAGCCTGGGAGTGGGAAGTTGTGTCGTCATCATCATCCGTCTCTGTGTATGAACCAGGGATGAGAATGCTAAGCCCGAAAAGTGAAACATTTTGCCCAAAAAAACGAAGTAGATTTGTAAAATGTGTAGCAGATAATGAAAAAAAAAATATACAATCAAAACAAATTTATTTTCATTTTATTTAAAACATAAACATAAACATAAACATACATTGACTAGAAAAAGTCTCACAAATTCATAAATTAGGTACATATATTAATTAAATAGTACATACTATGTAGGTATATTATTGTATTGAAATAAATAGGAACATTCTGTTTCTTTTTTTTTTTGTTTAATGAGATATTTTTCCATTTTTGAGCTGTTGCTGCCAAATTTCACATCGCATCTACTTCATTTATTGTGCATTGAGTTTGTGCGTTATGGATGAAATGCAATAGATATATATGCCTTTGAACAGTAGTACCTGTATCTATTATCTTTTCTCACAATAAATGTCAGAAAAAATAAAGGCATAACCACAATAAATGTTGTAGATTTTTGCGATGAATGCATTCAGATCTTGAAATTTACTTTTTCGGTTAACAAAAAATGAATCAATACAACACATCTTAAATGAAATTTTGTGCGTTAGAAAAAATTTTAAAACGAAGTAGAAATAAGTTGCTACGTAGCAGATACATAATAATAAATAAATGAAGTAGATCTGCTACATATGAAGCAAATACTCATCTCTGGTATGAACCTATTGTATATGGCTCTACCCTTAATAAATTCTCTGCAATTAACTTGGGGGCGTGTTTGCCCTTTTAATTTTTAATTGAATGCGGTTGACGTTTATGCATAGCCTCGGTGTCTTTAGCTTTTCCCATGATGCCATCATGAGGGCGCCAAGCATTGCATCACAGCTTAGACTTAGACCAAAGTGCAGTTCTATTATATAGATATACGAGTTATTATGGTCAAAATGAGGCACTTAACGTTTTGAGAATATTTGAGTAGGTGGTGGTGCATCATCATTATCATCATCAACATTAATGTGGTTCACAGTTCTGAGAAATCAATTTTTATAGACGAGCAGTCAATTTGCATTTCAAATGACAACTTATTCTGAGAATTAAAAAATCCAGTTTACTATTGTGAATACATTTTTAAAAGCAAAATTAGAAACTGCAATTATATGTATTGTATATCAACTAAGGATGACTGGACTTCTGCAACTAGAAATGCATATGTGTGTGTGGCTTTGTCATCGGACACAGATTTAAGAAGTACCTACACTTTCAGCTTCAATTCCTTATTTTTGCCCTCATGTCTCCACTGACGAGAAAAATGATAAAACCAAAAGTAGGCTAAATTGACTGATTACCGAATGACTGCAGACTTTTTCAGCTCTAACTGCTGGTATGATTTCTCCTAAATGCTCGCAGAATCATTTAGAAAAAAATAATACCAGCATTTAGAGTTCAATTTAGTCAATTTAGTCACAGTAAATTGACTTTAATTTTAACTGCACGTTAGTACTGCGTCTGAGTACTTTAACTGCAAAATAAGCAGTAAGTAGTCAGTAGTTAAATACAAGCTTTACTGTTTATTAAAGCAGTTAATTGACTAAAAGTTAATCAACTGCAGTACTTTTTGACTGGTTTTAGTCTTCTAGTCAGTATGAAGTTTTTTGTACTGTTTTTTTTTTTTTTTTTGTATTCTTTTAACTTAAAGTTACTTTCAAAGCTCTATTTTCTTATAAGAAAGTTTTATGGAAGTGTGTCAGCACGGCTGACTAAAATTTTAAGTACAACAGTATAAAAACTTTCTACTGACTATAGAAGACTAAAAACCGTCAAAAAATACTTAACTTTCACTCAATTAACTGCTTTTATTTACTGTTTAGTCAGTATTTCAGACTGCATTTTTACAGTCCAAGTACTTTTGTAAGTTAAAAATTTTGTTTTATAAGTCAGTTAACTGCTGTCCTGAAAAGACTCCAGTTTGTACAACTCTGTTCTATGAGTTATGGACAGTTTTTGAGAAAAACATAGGTACTATGTAAATGAACCTATGTTAACCGGCCATTGCAAATTCACAAGTGGGGGTATGAGGTGGGTTGGAAATCTGACTTCACCGTGGGAACTATTTCCGTTTATCGATCCATCATCTAAAATGCAAGCTATTTCCGCCAATACGAAAATTCTTTGTGCATTGCATGCCTTGGTCAAGGATGCTTCGACATTTTGCACGAACTTCTGGTCAGGGCTGTTTTTCACCCTTCCAGCCAGCTCTGTCTCTAGCTAGCCGCTTCCAGTTCCGCACGCCAAGTTGGTTGAGGTCATCATCCACTTGTATGTGCCACCTGTTACGTTGTTTCCCTCTTTTGCGTACACCATCAGGGTTGGATTCGAAGACTCGTCGGGCTGTCCCAGCCATCCCAACTGCTATTTTTTCAGCTTCATCAACGTCGCTGTACACCCCGTAATGTGATTACTGCTGGTGGCTGGCTGAGAGATTAACAGAGACGGGGTTAGCAAAAGTTTTGGTGGTGAACATTCATCAGCGTGACGTTTTGAAATTGTTTCTTAATGGGGGACCAGGAGGCGGCAGCGTTTGCTTACCGCATTTAAGTCCAAGGCTCCTTGTTTAGGTCTACCCCTTATCACAAAATTGCAATCAAACGGCCGCTGACCCTGCTTAAAAAGCACGTCCTATGGTAGATGTCACATCAATTCATCTTTCGCATGCCCTCTTCATCCCATCGCATTCTCTTAGATAGCTGTTATGATGTCAGCCTTTAGCCAGGTTCTTTGCTAATTATTCGGCTAAATGTTGCTTGTATGAGGACAGTACATTGCACTTACAGATCCAAAATGAATTATCCTTGTTTCGTTTGCTGGGTTCATTGACTTCATCCATATCCGAGGCGTTGTTGTTTCCCAACAATTTTATTTAGCGAGGTAGGATAGAAACCCCAACGCACAACCCCCATCCTGGAGGACCAGACTCTTAGCTAACTCCAAGAGTGGGGCATCTTTCGATGCCGCTTTGATGGAAGGAGAAGTGCTCCCCCCCCTCTCGTCTTCCTTCCAGCCTTCTACAAGAAACGAGTCCTTATCTCTAGCTGAGGTGCCCTGCACCCGATCTTCACCACTTGGAGGTGAGAGTAGGAGTTGGTAGTAACACGCCCCCGACGTATTACAGAGATTTTCATATTTACGAAGTTCATATACCTCGATATTTGGGTACTCTGGACTCTTAAATTTGAGCTTTCTCTCCGCACTTCTCTTGACATTCTTTTCAAACTGTAATTACCATATGGACAAGCATGAAAAACTTCTGAAACATACATACGTCCGCTCCTTTTATTGAAATCTCCAAGAATCCAACGCATTTTGTTGAAAACAAGCTCTCCAAGAAACATTGTTCCCTTTTACACACACACACACACACACACTTATAGTAAGGACCATTACCTCCATTAGTTAGAATAAATGTGTAAACTTTTAACAAAGATATAAATTCAAAACTATACCTTAACACCTTTACTCCGCGCCCGTCCCCTAACTTCTTCATCACATCTATTTTTTTTTATGAATTATAGTTCGGAAGAGAGCCAAAAAAAAACAAACAGGACCATTAAAATCCCTTGCATATCCCATTATCTCAATATGTGTTTCCTGTCAGTTTTAAATGATGCATTGGAATGCTACAACCCCAGCAGCAGCGTAGCGCAGCGTGGCTCAAGCGAAGGTGAGTGCAAGTGGCAGAGCAACAAATCAGTTAAAACTATTTTTCATTCCAATAGTTTGGTGTACTTAAACCCAAATAGCGTTAACGTTAGCTAGCGTTACCTGGTCTGGTGGGTCTTAGAGTGCACCAGAGAGAGTGTTAACCGGGTTTTGTAATAATCGTACATCGTATGTATATGCAAATTGAATCTATTTAATGGTTGTAGTTAAACATTTTATATGAGATAGATAGTTTTTTTTTTTTTTTCTTGTTGGATTTTATAGAGGTTTGCCGGAAACAGAATGTGCGGCCATTGAAATAATAATAATTTATGAATTCGCTATAAGTAGGCATATTTTACTGCACGCTTTGATGTGCGATAAGTGGTTAGATGGAGGGCGTGTGTTGTGTTGTACAGAGAGAGCACTCTAGCTTAAAAGGTGGCAATAATATTTTATGCATTTTAGATTTAAGAGGAAATTTATATTCCATTTAGATTAATCTTTTTTTTTTTATTAATAAAAGCCTCATGAAAAAGAGATTTCGGTAATTCATGTTAAACCGCTTAGCCAAAGCCTTGCCATTTAAATATTATTTATTTTGACTTGAATATAAGCTCCTATCATTCTTCCGATACTTAAATTCTATTAACCTTTATAAGCCTGGGCCTTGACAAAAATTATGTCTCATCAACTAATTCTGTATATTTCGAAAGGGTGGTTTCTAAAACAACTTTTCAGCAAGCTCAATTAGCGCTATTATGTGGTTAGTCTAGTCGCAAAGAAAGTTTCTAAATGTTTTATCACCCCCATAGATTAGCCGCCGAAGTGTTCAACAGGGAACTCAAGGTGCAAGTCTCTTGTTGAAAAAAAAACATTCCGGGGGTGCACTTTAACGATCCTCCAATTATCAGGTATACTTTCTTTTTCTCTAATTGTATAAATTAATTGGTCTAGGAATTCTTCCGGCCATACGACCAGTTGGTGTAAAGTTTTCCAGCTAGTAAGCCATCCACATCAGCTACTGGATAGTTACTTCAACATTCAGCAGCAGTCTTTCCTTTTTGCTAGAAATTTGTAAGAATACTCCTACAACTGTTATAACTCTCAATGGAGCCGACTGTTTCCCGTGATTTTCCTTCTTTCATCTGAGAAGTCCATATGCTCCCCTCACTCTTTTAAGGTCTTCTGAACTCTCAAGCTTTTTTCTGGTTCTTGTCAGCAGCATCGGCTAGTTGATCTTTTTTTTGTCTGCATGTGACTACACTGTTGTGAAAAAGTGGAACACATCATTTAGGTATAGGGGCTCTTCGGAAGAAACGCTAGCAGTACAACCACTAGCCTTCTACGTTTAGAGCAAAGGCTCTAGGGGTCTGACTTCAAATTTTGTAAGCAATATACCTATGATCTTCATTTTGACTTAATTTTGTTAAAATCTGTTGGAAGATTCAGACACGGAAGATACTGAAAAAGTTACTAGCATCAACATCGTATTATAAAGAATTTGGTTAGCTCTTCATTGGAATCAAATGATTCGTTTTGACGACATTTCATCCTATAAGGGTCACAGAGACAACCAACAGTTCTTTTTCTGACTGTTGAAACGAAGATTAACGCTTATCAGTTGCTCGTTTCTTCTGCCTGATTTTTTTTTGGATTGGTTCTCAGGTAAAAGAGAAGAACCAAGAAAATTACGCATACTAAATATAATAGGTCTCTGGGTTATGTGGGTATTGCATACATTTTGGAGTACAGCTTTTACTTTGTGCATGGCACTGAAAAACCAAAAAATAGCTTCTTCAGTGCTTTTCGGGTAGTACACTGGCTTTGACTTGATTAGTTTCTGACTTATTTTAGTGGTTTAATCTAAGTACAAGAAGAATTTGTTTACCTTTCTCAGCAGTAAAAGCTATATAATTTTCTTCTTCAAAGTTCTCAAAAAGCATTCTATTTCCATAGGTTACTCATTATCAGCTTAAGTCCGATGGAGTATTCACTATTCTTTGGCGTCTCCGGTTGTCCGGTGCGTTGTTGACTGCTCTCAACGACGGACGGTATGTTAGAAACTATGAATTTCATGTGAAAAGGTTGTTAAGGTTTAATGTGTTTCATTGGTCTTCTAGCTATAGTATTTACTGATTTAAGTAATGTCACCTAGTTAACTGCATAACAGTTAAAGTCAGATCAATGAAAAGTTAACTGCCACAGTGACCATTTAGTAGAAGCAACCACAATATTTTTTTACACTGTTTACATTTTTTCAAAAACCATTATATCGAAACCCTTTTCTAAATTGCAAACTAGTCTGTATTGAAAAAGATGCCTATTAAGATCGTTCGTTGTGTCTATAAGTTCATTTCCATGTATTTCCATAAAAAAATCCACTTTCCCACCACTGAACGGTCTTCGAGTAAAAAAAAAAAAACAAAAAACTATATAAAATAAAATGACCACTACCAAACAGCATTAAGCAAAAGCCATGATAATAGTGAAGGCATTTAGATTTCCGGTTCCGATAACCTACACCGACCATATCATTTATAGTCGATTAAGCGGATATTCGAAACATCGATAAATTCCAGATGTGCAGCGTCGTCGTCTTCATTTGACTTTTATAGCATTCAAAGTACTTTGACTTGCATAATCGTAAAGCGCAGACTTTTAGAAGAAGGAGGGCCTGGCTATGGCTATCAGTATTATGTATATACCTACTCTCCTCCTTCTGGTATATAAATATAATAAACCGGATATGGATACCAGTCGCTTTCGATTTATTTGAATTCTAGAGTTCCTCCGATTTTTTTTTTATATATTATCTATGGCCTCAGTTCGATGGTAAATCAGAAAGCATAAGAGAGTGGAGAGTGTTGGGTGACTCCCTCCTTCCATTACCATTTGCTATGATAGTCTCTTTTATATGTGCGACGGTTTCTGCTGGCGTCATCTTGTTTTGGGTTTATATTGCACTGCACATTGAGGAGTGTTCGAGAGCCCTGTTTTTGAGATGAAATGTGCAATACACAACACAAAACCAGCCGTAGTGTCGTAATATTCAGGCCCTTCCCGTCCCCTTGGAGATATTAGTTAGGACCATTTTTATGGATATATGGAGTTTTATTTTCGAATTGCTCCACTCGTTCTTGCCGATTTATCAGCATCAGAGAGGGAAAACGGGCAGAGATGATACCTACACAAAAAAAAGTTCTTTGGGTCGACAAAAAAAACAGTAAAGACTCTCCACTTTAAAGAGGCGTGTGGTTGTAAAACGGCGTTGGTTCTAAGTGTTCGAGGGTCTGTATTCGGGGTGGTTCTTTTCGTATATAGCCAAACGTTGGAAAAGCAATTGAAAAAAACAAAATTTCGATCATAAAACAGTCATCGACAGTTGTTGTAAGAGTGTACAAAAAAAAGGCGCTAAGGATGGAAAAATAGAGCCTTCTGAGGAACATTGGAGATGAGTAAGCATTTTCAGGTGAAGTGGATGTTCGAAGAGGATATATGTGTCATATACGACTACGACTAAATATAGAATCACTGAGTAGACATTTTGGGAAAAAAGTCATCGATAGATTTTTATATCAATGAACTTTGTTCAAAAACTGGTGTTAAGGGAGAGCCACCCACCACCACCATCACCCCCATACTGCTACAACCATATTGCTCAAATTCAAATGGGAAATTATCTTAGCATGTATCGATGGATTATTTGATGTGGAACTGAAGTCTATAAATGGTTCGATGGTTTTGTCAGATATTATGATGAGAATTTGAAGGACTTTGATGCTCTCTAAGGATATAACACTACGGTTGTGGTGGCTGATACGAGAGAAACATTACGATATGAATACATACGTAAACGTATATATATTTTTCTCAAAAATGGTTCCTGCGATTTTGATTAAAAAAATCATGGTCATATTTTTGGATAAGGTCTATCTTTAAATGGAAACCATTTTTTCAAAAACCGTTATTTTCTACCTGCTATAGAACCGTTTTTTTTTAATTATGATTATCTCCTTAATAAATCAATCAATTTCAACTATTTTTTTTACATGAAAGCTTTTAAGTTGCCGTTATAATTTTTAATAAGAAAAACTTCGAAAATTATTTTTTTTTATTTTTAAAAAATAATTGAAATAGTTTTTTTTTTTAAACGGCTCTAACGAATTTCAATTGTTTTTTTTCTAAAAATTTATTATTATAGAAGAAATCAAATTGCATACTTCGGTTTGAGGTTAAATTCATTTAAGAAGCTGTTTTAGTCATTTGAAAATTGAATTTTATGCTTTTTTTATTTTTTTTTTCTAAAACTGCATTTACAATTTTTTAATTAAAAAGTCTTAGCATAAATAGTAATTTTATGTATAAGAGCAAGTACGTGCGACCCAGTAGCACATTTTATTTTAAAAATTTTGTATATCTAAGAACTATTTATGTTTAGTCTTACAAAACAGTCTACCACATTTTAGTCTTTAAATTTATTAATTTTTTTTAAATTTATTTTTTTTTTTTTTGGTTTAATTTTTCAAAAACTTAAGCATCTTTAGTTTTAACATTCTGACTTAAAATTAATAAATGCATTGAGTACTAAGAAAACGAAAATAGTGCTTGGTTACGCAAATTTTTGAAAAAAAAAATCTGTATACGCCACTGCACAAAGTATAAATTTTGAGTTCATCTCACTGGCAGGTGGTAAAATGTAAACTGACTTGATGAAACTTTTTGGTAACATACAAGGAGGTTCTATCTAAGTGGCAATAATTATTTTTGCAACAGCAATATTATTGCATTTTAACTTCCAAACGCCCCACCTACGGTATGCAAAAACTCAACGTGCAGTCGAAAGACTTTTCCAAAAATACCAATCATTTTATGCTATCACTCACACCCAAAGTCCGCAGCAAGCTCTTGCTCTATAAGTATAGGTACTAAACATAAAAAAAATTTCAAGCTATACAAATTATTTAATAAAATGCATTCATTAACATTTAGCAAGTGTTTGCATATTATTTCATTTTGTGTGGCTAAATAACATAATTTAATTATTTGTATCTAATTTGTCAAAATTAGTTTAAAAAAAATGTCCTCTTTCATTTTTATATTTCAAATTCATATGCAAACACAAAAATAAACACAAAATTAATTTTTAATTTTAACAACAACAACCACCCTCAACAATAACATACAAAAAAAAAACTCTTTCTAATTAACATGGATTTTAAATTAATCTAACACATGTAATGTTAAATTTGATTATTTTTTCAGTATTTTTATGTTTTGTTTTTTTTTTTTTTTGTTTACTCACTTGGCCATAATTAAACGAAATTATGTTTGCCACGCAAACCTGAGCCACGCACGTATGGTCGATAGAGAGAGGAGTTATATACGTAAAACATATACTCGCATATACATTCATGGCATATTGTAGTAGAAGTAGATGCACGGTTAATTAACAACTCAATGTACGTATGTATAGTATATTTGGTGCTTACGCAAAGCTAACATAATTAAACAATGATACAACCATTAAAATTTGATTAACGTTTTCATCATCCTTCCATGCAGCGACCTTAAAGCCAACCAGTATACATATTCCACCCGTTCATCCCCCACCGCCACCCAGATCCAGTTGTCTTTCAACACCAAAACACCCCCATCTTTGTCGCTGTGTCGCCATGCGAGCATGTGTTTCTATTCGTTATAATTTGAGCGAATTCATAAACAACCATTAGGTTGTACGTTCCAGACGACAACGTAAGTGACACCGACACAGACTATGACTGCGTCAGCGACAACGACGACAACATCATAAGCCATGTTGCGTGAAAACAGCCCCTAAACCATATCCGGTTGACAAATGGGGTGTATTACGTGAGCAACTCTCAACCCTAGTCTCGACAGCCCACCCTCTCAAGAATAATAAATGACAACGAACGCGGATTTACTTTCATTTAATCGCATATAGAACAGGCCGCCTGTCCCTATACATATACAAACCTAAAATGTTTATCTGATGGAAACGCACTGTCTTGTCACAAGGAAACAAGGCAAATGGGGGGGTAGTTGTGGGCTTCAGAGGAATATTGATCACTATCGGATGACAGCAGTTTTGCGATATGAAAGGGGAGAACAATTGATGAATCTATCATCAGTGTCCTACAAAAGTCTTAAAGGATTTTCCTTGAGAGAGTGTAATTTTGATATATTATCTCACAGTCCTCATCCTACAACGACAGTGGGGTCGCCTACCACACAGAGAGAGAGAAAGGATATAAAGATACTAAAACACTCGACACAGAGCTCGCCGTCGACACTTTACTTTGTGCACCTGTTCCACACTGCTAAGCGCTCATAAATTTACCCAAAGTTTAAAGGAACACAGCAGTTACACTCACTAAACACCCAATTGCCAGGACGAGATGAGGCTGTACAAGTGTACACTGTACAGCCCTACTGATGCTGTATAGGAGGTATTATAGGAATCTTCTCCCTCTCTCTCTCTCTCTTTTTTACTGGATGCTGTTCGGAGCAACGCCAACACTACCATCACCTTCAGCTTCTATAAATTCCTTTACCATCCAGTAAATTAAGGTGGAACTATTCAGAATACCAAAGCAGCCAGCACAGCTTTAGACCCCTTTTTTCCTATAGGTACCTAACCAAGAAAAAAAAAACGAAAGGACAAAAGAGAGAAGAAACAAGCAGAATCTGCCATAAATAAAGGATAACAATTTGTAAGGATCAACAAGTGTCCAAAGTAAATCACCAAATACGACAACGAACAGAAAAAAAAATTCTTCTACAGCAAAAACAACAACCAAACAACAGAAACACGTTAAGCTGAAAGAAAAATTTTAAGGATGTCCTTACAGTTGTTTACACATTGATTAGGGTGAGAGCAGAGGTTTGAATTAGAAGTGAAGTCGAGTAACGAATGGATGGAGAAGGCGATGTTAGAACAAAAGGAGGAATAGATTTGCTTAACGATCCGAGTTGACAAATTGCTAATATTTTTTGTCGTGTTGGTACTTTTCAATTGAAAAAGTTGAAAGTTGAGTTGTTTTTTCTTCTTTAATTAAATAGAAATATTGATTCAATAGATACTTTCTATCATGAGAGAAAAAAAATGTCCTTTCATTAAGTTTTGAATTTATTTATGATTCCATTTCGAGTGTTTATATTTCGTTAATTGAAAACAAAAGTAACACATTTTTATTCTGGTATAATAACATGCAGTGGGTCCTACCCACATTTCATCTAAGCCCACAGTTATTGTTTCATGACAACAAACCGGAGCAAAGGCCCAAAACCATATCAATTGTTGTATTTCCCACATAGTATTTTTTTTTTTATTGTTTGGTTTTACATCACCAATTTTTTTTTTTTTCATCAGGACCACATACGATTCTCTGAAATCATTGTGTCAAGTGAGAGTCATAAAATAGACGAACATAAAAAAAAGAAAAAAAAATATATGTAATCACAAATATTGGCACAAAATTTTACACCTCCAAGGCAAACACATGAGAGAGAAGCATAACAAAAATAAACTTTGTAATGATAGCCAAAGCCTCGTCCCACAACCCAACCTCCTATATATGAAATAAACAGGGGTTATTTTTTTCTCATAATGTAGGTCACAGCTTATAGCCCACAGGTTGGCCTACGTGTGTTTATTTTTTTTTTCTGTTTTATTACTTGTCATCTGGTGTTAGTGTTGCCGTTTTTTTAAATTATAATTGAGAACACCGAAATTCTGTTTATGACTTTTATAAGATTTGAACTATGGTAGTTCAAAAGAAACAGTTAAAATTTTAGAGAAGGTACTTATCGTGTATAACAAAAGTGGAATTATAGTACAATACACCTTTTTGTTGACTTTTAATACTCTAGGCGGATTTATTTTTGGATTAATGTGGTGGTCCAAACGTACAATACTTTTTCATCTCTTCAACAACAAGGAATTTTTGGGCAAACGTTAAACGTTCTTTAGAATCAAACGTACTAAGCCCCACGGACGGAATAAACCGAGCTTGAAATTTCAAAATTTAGACTGTTAAAAGGCACATAATCTCTAATAATTAGTTGATTCCAAGAAACTGTGTTCTTCGAACGCTTAAAATACTACTAGAGCGACCATCCTTAAGATAATTGCGTTTAAAGACATAACCAAAATGAAAGCCAAATCCCAAATCGGGATTGAATTGAATTAATTGATTGACAATGCAACCATCACAACTGCTTTTACTGAAACGTTCCTAATCATCACATACAGCTTTTAATTATTTTAGATAGAAAAAAAACTTGACATCTCATTAGCAATGCTTTGAAAATACGAAGGCATTTTATAAAAATAGATCTGGAATTTAGGGTAAAGTGGGGTAGTGTCAAAAAGAAAGTTTTTGTACATCACGAAAAGTAAGTGGGTTAGAATGGTTAGAATTTTTATTGATTAATTTTAATTGATCGATATGATACAAATATTTATACGGGCATCCAATTCTTAAAAATAACTTTTTCAAGATAATGGTTTTTTTTTGTTAAATCAAAATTTACCAAAAACCTTCGAAAACAATGTCATTGTATCTATACTCTTAACAATTTTCACTTGCGAAATAGGTAGGCATTTACTATAGGGCAAGTTAAGGATTCGTAAAAAAAATCGAACTCGAGATAACAATCGGGCATGTCATTACGGTGATAGAGAATGCGAAAAAAGTGTGTCTCTCAATTCTGTCTGTCCGCCTGTCTGTCTGTCTGTCTCTGTGTCTCTGTGTATACCTTGAACTACAGCCAAAACCGCTCAACCAATTT
The DNA here is from genome assembly GCA_948107695.1 of Meliscaeva auricollis. Lineage (NCBI taxonomy): Eukaryota > Metazoa > Arthropoda > Insecta > Diptera > Syrphidae > Meliscaeva > Meliscaeva auricollis. The sequence goes on from OX403618.1 coordinate 8,501,481, forward strand.
TCTTAAAACTTGGTGGTTAAAGGTCTTTGGTCATTCCCTAGAGGGCTAGAGGGGGAATTGATTTTTTTTTTTTAGGACCAAAACTAACGGTACGTACCTGCCGTATAACAATGCTTATAAAAATTCTACTAACGGTACCTGCCATAGAACCGTTTTATTCATTTTTGACACTAACCTAAATGATTGAACCAATTTTGATGAATTTTTTCTACAGAAGCTCCTTAACAATTTTTAAATTATTTAATACACAAATTATCAAAAAAATTAATTTTGGATTTTTAAAAATCTTTAAATTTTTTTTTTTAATCAATTTTTCGAAAACGGTTCACTGTGTTTTTTTAGAAATTTTGGTTTTAGATGTGCAAAAATATTATATTGAAAATACCAACTTTATTTTTAAACAAGCTTTGAGCATTTCTATTTCTAACGATTTTCAAATTTATATTCTAAAGATGTATGTTTTTTAATCAAATCAAATGGGATGCTTAGTTTGGAGCTCAAAACAATTTAAGAAATTGCTTATGTCATTTTAGTAATAAAAAAAAATTATACAAATCGCACCAAAGTCATAAGAATCAAAGGAAAGACACAATCTCAACAAACATTTTATATTTTCAACTTCAGAATGCGTTTTCGGTTTGCACTAGGCAGAAAATTGTAGATCTTCTCTATTCCTTCAGATTAACATACACACAGAAATGGTTTAAAGCGTCAGTCACTAGGCCTTTATTGTTTTTTCATGAATTATTGCAGTGAAAAACTAATTTATTCTTTTTTTTATCAAATCTGCTGCATTTAGGTAATCAAAACTTAATGTTTTTCGCCATAACTTTAATCATATTTCCCGTTTCATATTTCTTGCACTCAAAAAGTTTTTTTTAATTTTTGTATCTTTGTTACTTTAAAGAAAATTTGGTCTCATAAATTTTATTTTCAAATAAACGAATGTTAGTTTCAGTTTAACTCTTGTTCCTTAATACTGTCTTAATAAGGTTCCAACATATTATAGTACTAAACATAATTTTTATTTCAAAACTATGACCAAAGCAACACTGTTCGATCTGTAAATTTATTTTACCTCAAAAACTACTTATACAATCTATGTAGGGGCTAGTAAAATTTGACATAAACCTTAGTATTGGCAAGCAGCGGTAGAAAGCCCATGACGTGGCAATGAAAAATGTTCATTACTCAATATAAGACCCCATCGACCGTTTGAAAACATATATTTTCCCGCAGTTTCACTATTACCGACTTACGAGTATTTCTCTTTTTTTTTTCTTTTTTATTTGACGAGGTGAACATTTATGATTTTTCGCGGCTTACATCGTCGTCATGTGGTGTCCATGTCCATCATGGTATTTGGGGTTGGTGCGGGTTCTTTATGTATCTTGTACGTAGTTAAAGGTGGACTCATGGATCGGATGTGACGTGACTTAAGCGTATACAGAGTATTGATTTTATGAGATTTTTTTTTTTCTTTTATTATTTTCCTTCTAATGCACAAGGAACAAAAAAGAATAATAATGTAGGGTATGTTATGAATTTAGAAGGGAAATTGATTTTTCTTCAAAGTTGTCACGTTTTGGTAGTCAAAATGAGAAATTTATCGAATTGGTATAGGTACTTTCTTCCTTAGTTCAAAAAAAAAAAAAAAAAAAGAAAAAAAGCACTGAACAACAAGAAACGTGATCGGGTTTTTGGTGTCTTGCTGAGTTCTATAGATAGACTTTTTGCATCCATAATGTGTTAGTGTGTATGTAGGTATAAGGACATGGACCTGTTTCCAAGGTGTAAGGGAGTAAAATAAAAATTTTAACATTCAACTATATATACTTTCTGTCTAGAGGTTTGACATAAAAAACGTTTTTGTTTATTTTATTTTGACCTTTCTTCTTTATATTTATTTTTATTCTGAAGAGAAGGAAGGTGAAGAAGCATAAAAAGCCAGAATTTTGATTGCCTCTTGACTCAGTTACATAAGGTAGGTCCTCATTAATTGGAGCACATTAATTCAGATAATGGACGTGATAATGTTAAATTAGTTAATTTTTTTTTGTCATTCTTTTCGTTTTTATTTCATGACATAATTTTAATTTCATTTTTACCTTTTCGCTTCCATCGTCCTCGTCCATGGCAGGATTTAAGGTCTCACTTTCTACCAAAAGGTACATTTAACTTTTGGAAACTCGTGTTTAGTCGAAGATCCAAGTTATTTATAAAACCGGAAATCATGAGGAAGAAAACAAAAAAATTAACTGTGGTAAGTACCCATTTGAAAACGTTGTATGGCTTCATTTTGAGACCTTCTTTGCCATAATTTTAATGTTAACAAGCAACTGACTACACACAAAATTTGTACTTATCTGGTTCACTCAAATATATAGTTTTGAGCTTGTTTTCATTTCTGAGCAGCTACGAAGTCAGTTAAGTACATTCTAAAATGTTCCAAAATAAAATTTTGAGACCTCATTACATTTATTTTAATCGAATAAATTGGGAATCATGTCTGAACTTATGACTTTTTTTTTTTGTTATGTACAATCGTTGTTTAGCTAGTTTTGATTTGGGGAATTTTATAAAAGTGGATTAATTTAGGACCTCTGGTTCCATGATCAAATGTAGGTTCTCATAAAACGGAACACATCATAATGTTGAATTTAGTTTTTTTCTTTTCTTTTCACTTTCATTGTCTTTATTATATGACAGGATTAAAGGTCTCAATTCTTAAGAAAATGCACCTCTTACTGCGCCAGACTTTTTTAACCAAAAAGAAAGAATCTTTTAAAACCAGCATTTATTATGAGAATCATGATGGGGTTAAGTCAATTTAAAAATGTTCTAAAGCTAAATTTGGGACCTCCTAAGATTAATTGTATTTTCAGGAAGGAATAAATTTCAAATAAAGTTTAGGCTTACACCTTTTTTTTGTTTTTAAAGGATGATAAGTTGGTTTTCATTTGCTAATTTTAAGAATTTTTTTTTTAAATTTAGGACCTTTAGATGAATGTCCCTGTGCAACTATGACAATGGTAGGTTTTCATTAATTGAAGCACGCAAAAATTTTAAATTAGTTTGTTTTGTCTTTTAGTTTTTGTCATGACGTATTTTCTTTTATTTTTTACCTTTACACTTTTTATCGTCTCTATAAGGTCTCACATTATATCAAAATTTACGTTTAACTGTGTGAGACTCTTGTTGAATCCTTGATTTAGTGTCTCATAATACTAGAATTCGTGAAAGAAAAGCAAACTATGCAGTTGGATTAGTTTCTTTCAGCTAATTCTACAGCTAAATTTTGAGACCTCCTAGTCTGAACATTGAACTTAACAAATACAAAGTGAATACTTATTACTCGCAACCTATGTTGCTGAGCTGGTTATGATTTGTGAGTTTTTTTTGAAAAAAACTGTCTTTTGTAATGAATTTAGGGCCTCTGGACCAATGACCCTACACCACCGCACGGTGTAACTGAAACCGTACAGGAGTCAACAGTTGTGTGTGACATCTTTTTTACTTTAAACCAAAGAGCACAAGGAACATCATTTTAACAGCAAAGCACATCGCATAGCACCACACCATACCACAGCACACACACACACACACACACAAACACCTCTATATCCTTGTTATAGGCCATTCATTATGGATCCTTAATTTCTGTATTATGTACTTACTTTTATTAATTAAAGCTCGTTAAAGAGTATACAATTTTTATTTACCCGCTACCTACTTTATGAGACTAAGAATGCATCCTTTGCTTGCATCGGGGGCTATGGTTTTTTTTACTAGAGGTACCCCATATATGTACAAGTTGGTAAGGATGTTATGATAACATGGAAGAACCAGGAGTAGGAGCGTGTCCTCTCCAACTCAGGAATGACACACTTTGTGTGTTTTGGACGAGCAATGATGGTGTGGCGGGAGAGTGGTTTTGAATGCGCGCAGGGAAGATAAGGTAGATAGATCTATATGGTGAGGTAGTATGTACAGACTTTTGTGTATATGCAAAACAAACTTTGAAGTTTTGCGTGGAATTTTGTTTTAAAGTTTTAATTAATTTTTATGAGCGTTAATGTGTGTGAAAGTGAATGCGAGCGTGAGAGAATAAAGTTGACAGAGAGTGTTAGAGGTAACTAACTATAAGCTGCTTTAAGCACACACTCGAAAGTGTAAAAAGAGTGCACACATAAAGAGGTGTGACACGATATACCTCTTCTTCGTATAATTTCAATGCATCTCAACTCAAAAGTTTTTATCCAAATTAAATTAAATTATTGCTAAAGCTACTTAAAAGATTTTTGCCGCTTTTTTTTGTGGTTTAAACATCAAATCTTTGAAGATGTGTTAATTTTTTTTTGTTTTGAACTTTTGACAATAGGTGAAGGTATACGGTTTATGTTTTAATTGCTTGTATTTATTTCTAAATGAAAGAATGTTTTCAGTAAAGAAAATTATGATATATTTCTTTAATACAACATTTTTGGTTGCATTAAGATTGTAACATTTTTGGAACGTTTGGTATAGAAAGTACCACTTTGTCTTCCAAGCAAGGAGTATTCATTCTATTTGTTTGTCCAAACTGAAATAGCAGCAGTTTGATTGGGTTATTCTTCGGCAGTAGGTGAAGTTTTTGACTACCCCAAAACCGTTCTGTCGTAAGTGAAGAACAGATATTAGTTTTGTTTGGTGATTTGACATACTAAGATCTGTCTTCATTGACTTCAAGACTAACTTCTTTGCCTGTTCTTTAAACGGTTCTGATCAGGATCCAAAGTTCTGCAATCGCAACTAAAAGCTCCTGGCGAGATTTTCGAAGCTTTCTCTCTTCAGAACTGCTATTGAATAGTTCCAGAATAGTTCCTTACATTTGATTCCCAGATATTTAAACTTAGTTTTGGCTGTTGACTGCACTCAATCGTGATGGTTGGCTTCTTCTTCATGATTTGCATGATCTTCTAAGGCACACTAGTTCTGATTGGAGAAAATAATGTTGATGGCCTAACGATGCCAATGGTAAAAAAAACTCTCACAGGATATTCTTCTGGCGGCAAATAACAGCGAATGTCAGCGAATCAATAACAAACAGGAGGCTCTCCACGTTCTCTTAGAGGGGTGACATTGTTGAAGAGAAATGGTCCTAGTTAAGATTCTTCTGCAATTCTGGTCTTATGATCTTTGTAGATGAATTGCCGCTTACTTCAGTTGTCCTTCTTCAAGATAGATAACATTTTCGCTAGTTTCTATTAGCTAGAGAAATAACAGTTATTTATACAGTTGTTGCAGAGTACCGACTTTATTAGTTTTTTTAAACAATGTTGGAGATCTTATCCGAACCTGCTGACTTGTTTGGGTGGCTCCAATTAACGATATCCTGATGAAGTCACCACCCCTCAGGAATGATGAACTCTGTGTTGGAACAGGAACCACTGGCTGAATTGATATCGCTAAACCTAGCATTCTCCTCATACAAACGCGCTTGGTGAATGGACAAACCTAGGTACTTCATCTAACAGTTTATTTTGCTTTGTCCTTGTTGGTTATAACGTCACCATTAGTGTTCGCGATGGTTTTTGACAAAGAAGACCTGTTTCAAATGAAACTGTTTCTATTACTGGTCGTGGTTTAATAGCTTGGAGTATCTTTTGGTAGTAAACATAGTCGTTGAAGATTACTCGGCACAACTTGGTAGTTATCATTTAGTTAAATCTCTTTGGTGTATCCTTTCAAGCCGTTTCTTCAGCCTCATTATTATGGTAGCAGAGGATTTGGATGCACAAGGGAAGATATGTGAAGTTTTCCGTTTTTTCTAGTTCTCAGGAAAACTTCTTCTTAATTGTCAATAGTCGTGTTAATCTTGGAGTAAAGAAAGTTCGTGTTGACTCTATATAAGATTATTTCTTTATTGAACTCTTTCTGCATTTTACCGCCATCAAGTTTTTCATAGCAGATGTAATCATCAATTTGGCTGGTGGTGAAGATCTGGTGTTGAAAATTTATATAGCCAGCAATTAAGCTTTATGGTCAAGTAGAAGTAAATCTTTAGGGGGCCAGCCTTCGCAAAATGCATTTCTAGGGATATGATGACCAAGGAATGCTGATCCGTGTTGCAATTCAGCCAGTTAACAATAGCACTTTGCTTGGTTCGTTTCGGTTCTCATATGATACCTTAGAAGCAATGGAAATGTGAATTGTAAATGTAAGAAAAATAAGCATTTCAAATTAACAAATTGCCAAAGGTAGTTAAGATATAATTATTATTGATTTTTCACTACTTTCCAGTGTTGTCTCTCAAAAAAAAAAGTGAAACAAATATAAAATTGTTGAATGTAACCAATTAAGAACTTCATGTGCATACTCAGACGTTCAAAATTCTTGCTGAACACCTTGTTAGATCTTCTGTTTCACACAAAAAATCAGAAGAATATTGGTCTAGTTACAATTGTATCACAATTTAACCTTAAAATATTCACTTCTAAGATTGATAAAACTCTTAAAAATTCAAATAAATGCAAACATAAAAAAATCGCAATTACGAAAATTCAAAAATGTTTCCACTAAAAATCACATTTCTTCAAGAAAAAAAAAAGAAAAGTTTTTGCAAAAGTTTTTTCTCAAATCGATATGTTAAATCGAATCATACTTCTCATTTCACTGCCCAATTTTCCAGATCATCTTTTTTTTTTAACAAAAACTAAGAGAGGAAAAAAAATTATTCAAAAAAAACTCAAAACGCCCCTTACAAAAAAATTCTTACAATGATATTTCTGCTTCAATTACTATTGCCGCTTTCAAAGTCAAACAATGGTAGATTCTGTCTAAGCAAATCTTGAACTTCAAAAGAAAACGTAATCTTCCAACACACAAAAAAAAATGAAGAAAGAAAAAAAATGAAACATATCACATTGGAAAACTTTATCGTTCTTGCGTGCGAGGACATTCATTTTTTTTTTTTTTACAAAATTTATCAGTTTCCATATCGATGAAATCAAATCGTATGCTATCTGGTGATACTCTGCTTGGGTATAGGTTAGGTAGGTATACACACCTTGTCCTTATTATGTGACTTTTCAACGCCAGCCACCCGTCCTTTTCATCATAATATTATACCATCGTCGTCGTCTTCGTCTTCGTTGTCGTCATCTTCTTCTTCATCGCCGATTTATTGAAAGTTTTTCTTTGAAAAATCATTTTTCTTGGGTAAAATCATACTTTTTTTTACTTAATTCTTATAACTCTGCAGTCTGGATGCTGCATGCGCACCCTGCAGCAGAAATATTCTTGATTTTTGGTTTTCAATTCGACGGAGACGCTGACAAACATGACGACAACGACACCGACACCGAACGCCACCCGACACGATGTCGATGATAACTCGATGGAATTCTCTGAAGGAGTAGGATTCCTATTGCGTATACTATCGTCAACGCTTACGTGAACAGAAGTTTCACAATATCGTTGTTAAAGAATGATGGAAAATTCCCAAGGATAACCCACAAATCGAAAGTTCAACACATTGATCTGCTATAAGTTTCCTCGATTGTGTGCACATTGCATTAAAGCGAATCAAAGTTGGGGTCCTGTTTGTTTACGTTTGGATTCGACCAATTCGGCCGGAAATGGTGTCCTTTGCTCTACGTTACACGGTTAACGGAACACCTACTACAGAAGTAACCCAAGTATGTGTGTCTCTTTCGGTTGCGTGGGAGATCATTGTGTTTAGGGTGACCAGATCATCTTTATTTTTGTATTATATTTGAACACACAATATTTTGTTGAACTTTTTTTACCTAATTTATTGAGTTTCTGTAGACGTTATGGCGTAATTAATAGTGTGATGGACTATTAAGCCAAAGGTCTTGGTTCGATTCCCAGCCTTTGACATCGAGATTCTTTTTTTTTTGAGTTATCGGCTGATCAGTAATTGTCGGGCGTCATTGGGCGATGTCGGTTGAATTCAAGTGATGGACGCACTCTCTTTCGTTCAGAAAAGTTTGGTTTTATCGGTCGATTTTGGCTACTATTTTAAGCTACTTTCACGATATTTTTGCTTGCTATTGTTTATTTTTATGAAGTTTGGTTATCACAAGTTCTAACTTAAGTGTGTTGATCTAGACTCACTATTTCTAATAATAGAAGGTTTTTTTATAGTCTGGTGATGTGATGCTGTGTGTCGGGGCTTCCAAGGTTTATGGGATTCATGAAGGTGAATGAATCGTACTCAAAGAGAATGTTCTGGTTGTCACTTTGTCAGTTGTCACAGAGGTTGATGGCACGTAATCAGGCTATAGAGGAATGATCCAAGCGCCGATGTATTCAACTTTTGATTCGTTGTTCCCTTCTTTAACGAAGAATATTCTGGAAGAAAGTTAGCGGTGAAGGCAGTCCAAATAGTTAGATATGGATTACGGATTTCTATCCATACTTCTGAATGCTTTATTGACCGACATCTCAAAGTTAAGAAAGCGTCTAACGGTGATGACTGTTGAGGTGATGTCAGACTGAAGTTTCAGTAACAGATGAAATATGAAGTGACCTCCTCAAAAAGCAAACTGCAAGTCAGGGCAGATCTAATATATTATATTAATAGTGCTTAGTGCTTATGCTTTCTGACTTCTTCCGAAATGTTTCTGATGTTGTGCGGAGGAGGAGTATTGGCTACTTGTTAAACACCAGATTTGTCAACTTTGTATACAATTTGTATTAGTTCTTTACATTTTCAAAATTAGACCTTTTTTCTCTTATATAAAGACGCCAGAAATGGTCACCCGATGCAATATAAGTATCATGGTTTTAATTTTTATTTTATTTTTTTTTTTCCTCTCAAAAAGTTTTATTGAAATTTTCCGCACTCTTTTTCTGTCGTCTTCGTTTGAAAATTGTTCCTATAATACACGTTTGTTGGCACTGGCACTACTTGGTGCAAGCTCTGGATACTATATAAGAGATGGAAGGTGGATAGATAGATACCCTGCCATTGCTATAGGATATTTAATTTGCATATCCTCGTTATCATCTACGTACCGTAAACGTACGTACACGTATACACATTTCCGCCAACTCCACAACCAATCCCACATGCCACAAACGAAAATCCTTCGGAGGAGCAGCAAAAAACTTGGGGGGAGCCTATTGATGCAAAACACGGAAAAATATTTCATGCATAAAGCAGCATCAAAAGCAGAGCTACCACCAAAAGACGACAGCGAATGCAATGAAAAAGAGGATTTGCTGCGTTTTACCACATTATTCCGTTCAGTTAAGTCCATGTCCTTGATATAAATAAGTGGAAATGCTACATACAAAAAAAAAAAAATTAAATAAAATAAAAATAAAGAAAAGCACAAAAACTATAATCAGATTCATAGAGGAGATTTTCTCCTTAATAATATATTCCATTTTTTGTTTTATTTTTTTTCATAGCGCGCAATGCAATGTTGAACGTTTCAGTTCGCTGTTCGTCCAGTTGGTGCACAAATTTACTTTGGTTTAATAATAATTTTGGGAGGGATTTTTTTTTTTTTTAATTTTAATTTGACAAAAATATTCAAAATTATTTTAAAGATTTTTTTTTTTAAGAAGAAAAAAGAAATAAATATTACGAGCACTAGAGAAACTAGCTAATTGAAAGTTTTTTTCCAAGAGATTTGGGAGTCTTAGATGGTACAGAGAAGATAAGTGCTCGTATGTGAGTTGTCCTTCTTTAACGTCATAAGGTTCAGGGACAAATATTGCTGGAATCGACAGCACTATTGGTAGTTCAGAAAAAAATCCACTATCGGTAGTCAAAAACGGGGGCGGGGCTTTACACATGCAACTTTAATAGCAAAAAACTACATGGTTAAATATTTGTGATAACAAAGCTTTTTTTATAATTCTGTAGGGGAAAACCAATTGGTAGAACTTTCAGTGCGGATAAAGGGTTGCCAAGCTCATCAAACACAAAACAATACAAAAAAAATGTTTAAAAAAAATCTTATATGATAAAAGGCTGAAAACTGCTACTATAATAAGTTTTGTACTTTGTTAATATCTAAATGTAAGTAAATCGGCAAAAGGGCAATACCATATTTGAACTACACTACATTTGACATGACCAGCGTCCTAGTTTTTCTCATGTTACGAATACTATCATTTTTACAGTTTACAGATGTTAAGGTGCGCTCTTACAATGTTGCCAAATATGATATATTTAATGATAAGTAAATGTGACCTGCACTACAGTCAAAGAAAGTCAGTTACACAGTGTTAGTTAACTTCAAAAATCTTTCACTTTACAAGCTTTATATTTTAAATTTGATCTGCAGCCAAAGTACATGAAATAGATTAATGGAAAATGGTAAAATAGAACACTTTCGTTTTTAGACTTTTGTTTTATTAATAACATAGTCCGTGAGCGACACTACAAGCCAAAACGTGAGCTTTACTATCATCAGTTTCAATTGTAGGATCATATTGTTATTTCAAAGAAAACCTACAAACAAAAACAACAGAAAATAACATAGGAACTTCAAAACTACTATTTTTATGAAAAATAAAATTTTCTTTAAGTACTGAATAATTTTTTACATTTTTCAATTACAGCAATTTTTTTTTGGAAAATCTATAATAAATTCTATTACACCTAAGAATCGAACTAGGAATAGGATAAAATGGCTAAAACAGCAACAAATGTAAAGTTATTACAGAAAAAGAAACTAAAACTGATTGTATTATCAGAAAAATTTAAGAAAAAACTAAAAGTATCGATTTATATGCTTTAAGTTTTACGTAAAATAAAAAGGCAGAAGAGATGAGAAGTCCAAGAAGATACACGACCAAAACTAAAGTTAGAACCCTCCGATTTCTGCAATAAAAGAGACTATAACTTCAGACAAGTCTTCAACTTTACTAAGTGTACCGAAAGTTTTCCATTAAGATTGAGGCAAATCAATCAATGTTGGTTTATTAAACGTCGATATTAATTTCAGTTTTTCCCTCAAATTCTGCAAATAATTTAATCAGTTTTTGTTTTCTATTCTGGATTTGCTTTCTTTTTGCTAACCTTTTACCAATATCCAAGAAAAAAACACGAAAAACCTGTCACTGAATGTGTTTTTAGTGACCAAATCTTGTTCGTGAACTACACTACAACAAATATTAAGACAATTTTAGAATTATAAATTAAGATAATAAATGTTTGAGGTCTGCATCATATAATTAATTCTCTTAATTAGAAAAATTGATTTTTTCCAAGCTGTAGTAGAACTTTCGGTAAAGTTAGGGAAACAATTCTGTTTATCTTGTGAGCTACACTACAACTGGACATTGTAGTGTTATCAATTAAATATTTCGTAGTAACGTAATGCTTCCATTAATTACGGACTGCATACCAGTTTACAATTTTGGTAGACTTTTACGTGGAATTGCTCTACGGTTGTTGACTTTAGGCTGGTGACCTACGTTTTCTCATCATGTGGCGGTATTTTAAATTGGGGATTGACGGTATTGCTGAAATTTACGCTTGTCGACCATTTTGAATCTGAAATTTGCGCTTGCTATCAAAAAGAGACGGTAGGTGGTAAGTAAAATTATGACACTTTGGCATTGTACAGCCATCAACGGGCCATCAATAAATCCCGTCAGCTTTTTTCTTTTTTATCCTTCTTTGTTGTTCATCCCCCAAACTCTCATCTTGACATAAAATATACTCACAAATACATCCCCTTTCGACAATAAAAGTTCCCATAAATTGAATAATAACAAACTGATTCACTCATTAAATCAGTATACGAGTTCAACTAACACATCTATACACAAAGTACAAGTACAAGTATTTTAATTATGCATCGGCACTTACTTTATATGACAGCAATTGACCATAATTTGATGAATACAATAAATTACAATGAGTATTCACAACATTAATTTTAACTACTCAACTTCCAATATTGTCATCATTGTTATCCCTTCTCTCACTTTGTCCCTTTGAATCCTTGCGCTGCTTCATAGGAATTTTGTGTGGTTTCAAACTGATTTACTTGCATAACCTTCGGACGTTTGTTAAAAACCAATTAAACTTTGCACCTAGTCGTCGCGTCGCTCCTTCGGTCGAGTTGTATTTGGCCTGGTCGTGACCATCATCGTCCATTCTCTTCGTACATTATTACTCGCTGCTTATTGATTAGTCTCAATTACTCATCCCTGGGCCTCACATCAATGTTGTAGACACCATACCGTTAAGTCCTTATCGTATGCCATTAAATCTCGACAAGCCAATGAGCCCATAATTTAACCCCCATTATACCTTGAACCAATCCATCTCGCATATCTCGCCCATACAGATCCAGAGAGAGCGGAGAAGACCGACCATTCACCTCTCTTATTATGTGTCCCACTTGACCACTAATGTGCAGACAATTTAATTTGAATTCTCCCTCGCTCGCCCTCCTCATCATAGCGATCCGTCATTCGTCAGTGGGGGAGTAAGAGAGAGTCCCTCAATCTGAGAACAAGTCACTCCGCCAGTCTGCACACAGTCGACCAAAACCTCTATGGACCTTTTGATTCAATGTGGTCGGTTTGAGGGAATGGTGCTTATGGGAAGCTCTGATGGGTATGAGTATGGGTACGGGTCTTGGTCTGGCCAGCTGCACTTGGCCCGGAACTATGTCAATTTATTGATGCCTATCATCTTTAATTACCACTCGCATTACCATAAATTTGCTTGTAATTTTTCATTCAATAGAAATCTTTATTGTGTGTCCTTGTTGTGTTTCTGGCTCTGCTTCTGCCTCTGTCTATGGATGTGTGTGTGTGTGAGTTCGGTTTGGTGAATGTATGGACTGGACGCACCTGCGGAAGTGCAAATTCATGTCCGGTTCCGCATTGTGTATATTGGTGTGTCAACTCATTCATCCGTTGACGGGTTGACAGGGGTATTTAGTGGGATAATATTGTCAATGTAGGACACAGAGGACTCGTGCAGCCGCCAATCGGCTTACATAATCCTTGTCCGCTGATCCGGTAACACACATCACCAAAGCTTTCTCTCTCACTCTCTCTCTCTCGCTTTCTCTTTATCAATATCTTTGTGTAGGTATATTGTTTTAAACGATATTATGGAAGATATTTATATGTGAGTATGAAATGCTAATGCATAAATGTTATCCTTTGTGTACATTGACGCCTACTGAGTGAAACCAATTTGCATTTAAAGCTAAATTATCCTTGTGGTTAATTTGTTGGAATATCCTAAATTTGTGGTTCGTTTAATGCAACCTTTCATTTATATATGCATTCAATGTCTGTCTGTTTGATTGTTTGTTTGTCTGGATGCCATTGTATAATTCTACTATACTCAAAGGTGCAGGAATTTTGGTGTTGTTTTGTATATTTAGAATTGATATGACATATCACGACTATGGACGATGGACCATTCAGCTGCGAATAGGTAGGTATGTGTCATAATAATATAATTTCAAATGGAAAAGCTTTGCTTGATGACTGCGTCAAATGAGAATTAATTGTGAAAATAAATTGAGGATTAATAAATGTGAAAGCTAATCACTTTCAATATTCCCCGACTATTTCAAATTCAACCTTCATTCACTTTAAGGACACACAAAACTAAAACAATTTAATCCATTTATAGACTCTATTTTTGTTACGTCTGTCAAGGCTACATTTTACTAAATCTACACCTGCAAGTGGTTTAATCTACTCAACTTTACCACCTGACTATTAAGCCATCATGAGCTGGGATATATATATGCCAGATACACTTTACCCATACTCATAAAATACCAAAAAAAAAAAGAAAAGAAGAACGAAGAATGAAGAAATAACTTTCACGCAGCAGCTTCACAAAGATAAGAAAAGTTTTTAAAAGGTAGTTTTTCTGTCTCATTATCTACTTAAGCCTAAGTCCTCTTTCTCCACTGTTCACTTCTATACTATATACTCTCTCACGTTAAATAGTGAACACTCTGAGTGCATACTAAATGAGCCTTTTGCCAAGGTTATCCTTTCTGGCTTTCTATAAGAGAGTTTAGTCTCTGATGTACACCAGAGTTGGATTCGAAGTTGAAGGTTTTACCGGAGGATAAACGTAGGTAAAAATAACATGCGAAGTTTGGGTGAATTGTTATGGAATAAGAAGAAAAAAAGGAACAAAAATATCCTTCGTCCGGTCATTTAATTGCCAAAGGATTAAAGTTTTGGTAGGTATGGTTCTGTTTTTTTTTTTTTTTTTTATTAATTTAATTTAAGAGAATTTTTCTTTACCTCTGAACTTTTTACTTAATTGTAGGTTTACATTTTTCTCTAAGGTGAAATGCAATTTAGTCCTGCACTAAGCAGAAAATAATGATCCTAATTTAATAAGAAACTTTTGGCAGGTGTTTAGATGATTTATTTGTGAAGAGGACGGAAGATTAGATATTTTAAAATTAAAGAAAAAAGTAAACGATGATAGGGAATAGTAAAAAATGTCACGGAATTGTGACAGAGGTTCCCAAAAGAGTGGTCGCAATTTATAAAGGAATTATGAAAGGGTTGGTGACTTGATTGGATACCTGTTTGACCGAAAGGTGACCGATTCATTGATCGTATTTTGAGTAAGTACGTGTGACCCAGTTGTGCCCTAAAGAACAAGTAAAAAGCTGACTTGAATCGCGGCCCCGTCAACGGTTGATGCCAAAGGTCACAGTTTCACTTCTTTTCGTTCACATATTCTCACAACCAGTAGACTAAAACCGATCGATTATTTCAGTAACACAGTTAACGTCCAATTTAAAATACTTCCACTGCCTCACATTATGAGTTTTAAGCCTAGCGATTTATTGCTTTTCCAATCAACTGCTCTTTCGGAGATCTGAATTACCAGGTTTAGATTTGGGCCTTTTACGATCACGAGCTCCTTCCGGAATCTCGCTCATCACTTTCAGATTTGGGCCTTTTTTCAATTAACAGCTCCTTCCAATATTTTTCTTCTTACTTTCAGATTCTCACTTCTCACATTAAGATTTGGGTCTTTTCCACCTAGTTCCTTCCCAAATCTCTATCATCACTTTGAAATTTGGTACATTTTCCGATCACCAGCACCTTCCGAAATCCCCCTTCTCACATTAAAATTTGGGTCTTTTATGTTTACGATTCTGCTGCCCACCAACATGTGTTTTCCCATGGCATTCCGGGAATAAACTAATATAGTGTTGTGCGGGGGGGCGAATTCAAATTTAACTGAGCCCAACCCTCGTACGGACCAATTTATAAGGCAAGAGCTTTCCTTGTAATTGGAGAAATTTAGACCATCACTTTAATTAGTTGAAAAGTGCACTTATATTCCAAAAACCGAACGTAGCCAGTCCGGTGCAATAGCTAAAAGCCGTCAACGTGTGGTCAGTTTTCCGTAATGTAGATCTATCCTTCGCGGAAATGTTTTTCTCGTTTTGTTTTTTATTTGCATGACAGTCAACTTCCTAATATGTTTAGAAGCATAAGTCATACCCTAAAACCATCATTTTTAAAGCTTTCTGGAATACTTTTATGAACATTTTAGCAAAAGGATTACTGAGGATTCCCTGAATCGTACCCTTTTCTAAGCTAGCTAAACAATTATGCCACCTTTATCCATTATATGTATGTAAAAAGTCAAAGGATTGCATACTAAAATGTCGCTGTTAAATTACCTTTTGTTTTATTACCGTAAACACATACACAACCGAATTAACTTCTCCTCTAATTAGTCAAATTAATAGCTCAAAAATAATATCCCTCTTAAAAACCACATGCTCCTTAATTTATATACCTACGAACGTAAAGCCGCCCTTTTGCAAGCAGCAAACAAATTCAAAAATCCGTAAAGCAACACTATACCTACTATTAAAAACGTGTCCTTTGAAAATACATACAATAAGATTATTTGCATCTCAAAACCCCGTATAAATATTGTAAATCATCACGTATTCACTAACACACACACACACAAAACAAACCCACATAGGAGGAGAAGGAGGAGGAGGAGGACGACGACGTGCTCATGCTTTTGTGTTTATGCGGTTTAAGTGTCAGTGTAACACTAAAGCCTAAGTTAAGTACACATTTCGCCGTAGGAATCGCAAATGAAAATGAATGTTAAATTACATGGAATTAAGTTCAATTAAAAAAAGGATATTTTGGCTGAAATATATATATATATTTTCTACCATATCAACCAACAGAGTCATCACATTGCCATCCCTGCTTTGCTTTTGTGTTGTTGTCGAAAAATATCCTGTAACTTTCAGGATTCAGAGAGAGCGAGAAAGAGTGTGGAGGTACACCTTACATATGCAAAAATGGAAATGAATAAATTGTAAAACACAATTTCAGCTACATTAACCCATCTGAAGACATCCTGTATAGGTACATACCGCATCCTACCTACTGCATACCTACCTTACCTAAATATGTAGACGGGGTGTAATACTTCAGAGCTATTTCCCTCATTTACCTTATTTCCAACCACACCAACACAACACCGAGGGCGATGAAAACAACATTTAAGGATACATCATAAGTATAGTAGAGCTGTAACACTTTAAAGGACTCGCTAGTCGCTATGTTAAACAAAAAAAAACTCACTAAAGTTGAAGTTTTTTTTTTTTGCTTCTTGTTCTTGCTTGGTATTAAGCTATGTTTGCATTTTGCCTCAAGCGTGGTGTTGATGTTGGCACACTACACACATACAACTTCACTCCAATTCCATCCTTATAGTCTCACATCCAGCCAAAGGAACTCCTCCTCCTTCATAAATTGAATAAGGATCTTCGAAATGAAGGATTTACTTTAAGTGATATTCTGAATTCAAATGGAGGCAAGTAAGTAAGAGAACCCAGCTCGTATGTAGTGAAGTAGCGAGTAGTAGCTGATTTAGAGCGGATTTCATCTTCTTTTTTTTTTCTATTTTTTGTTATTTTTTGTATCTTCTGTTTTTGAATTTATATATTCTATCTGTGTTTGGGAAGATTTTCGGAGACTTTTACGCGCTTGGATTAAAGGATATAACACGGATTCGTATATTCAATTGGTGATATGTTTTTTTTTTTTTTGTTGTTGTTGTGTGTTTTTTTGTTTTTCATTTTATTCAAATGGTTGGGCGGAGAGCTATACCTACTCCTAATGGTATACATGATGGTGGAGTCTGATGAAGAGTGTGAGTGTGAGGGATTTAAAGTATTTTAGAATTTGAATGAGTTTTAGGGATTTTGAAGAGAATTATAAGACAGAAAATAGATGAATTTATTTAGAATTGAAAAATCTCAAGGGAAATGTACGTATTTTTATTTTATTTTTGGTTTTGACAAGTTCCAAGGCACCTATAAACTTTAGGGTATGTGTGTAGGAGTAATTGAAAATTTTTTGTAGGAAGTCTTAATTTTAAATTGAAAGATAACATTTTAATTTGATTTTCTTTTTGATTCCAAATAATAATGAGGATTTTACATAAGTATATGTAGGTATGTAGGTTTCGTTTTGGATCTTCTAAATTTAAATTAAAGTTAAATGCTCGAATGCATCGCTCACCAATTATACCTTTATACGTTTCAGCCTTTAACACTATACACAGTGGTGTTGTTATTTTTTTTTTAATTTCATGGATATATTTCATAGTAGGTACCCCTTGGAGTAATGGTTAATGCGATAGACGAGCCTGAGGAGAATTCGGTAAAAAGATAACGGATTATTCGCTTACAAAGTCAAAATGACTTAAACATTTGGAGACGCACAACCATCCGCTTTGATATAGCTTCGCAGTTTGGATCCAGGAGCAGCTTAAATTGGACAATGTTTTTGGGCTAAAATGATATTTTTTGACTACACAATGCCTAAGGCTACATTGTCAAAGAAAACTGCAGCATTTGGGGCTAGGAAAACCCGCACAGTTTTGTAATGTCGAGAATCTATTGAATGCAAAGAGAGTGACGGTTTGGTGAGGATTGTGGAATGGTTGTATCATTGCAACTTTTTCGTACTTAAATTGAAGACATAGATTAAGATGACCAATCCGTCAATTAGACTGCTTCGTTTGTTCAATTTAGCATCAGTCATTTATCAACGCTATCAATTTCAGATACATAATGGCTTTTTAATAAAACAGATTCAATAAGGCCACAGACAAGAGAATCTTACTGCAATCTTTTCGAGCAAGAGATGTGCACATTGTCTCAAGGCTCTAAGTTGCTGAATGGTAGTTGAAAGGGAAGATAACGACCGTCTGCGTGACAGATCGTTATGCGACGACTTCTCTACTGGGCAGTAGTAAACATAAAGCAACACACCATTTAATAACCAATCCCACGCAGGGGATAAAATAGACCAACAGTTTGTTACGAACTACTGTTTCAGTGATCACACAATTTTTATCTTCCTTGGTCAGAACCATACATGAGTATTTCAGAAACAATTTTTGTTATAAGAGTTGTGGTGTGGCAATGGTACAGTGGTGGTTCTGCTTGATTTCTTACACATTTTTATAAAAAAAAAACTAGCAGACGTTTTCCTGCCCTGCAGAGTGATTTTTATTTTGTATTTAAATTTATTGTCTGGACGACAAATACAGTAGCTACTGGCCCACAGAACTTTTCAAACTTTACTCTTTTTCCCTTGGTACTAAACGATTGCTTAACAACTTCTATTGCCATTCTCCGAAGTATTTCGCAATATGCCACCAGTTCTTTCCGTATAAATTTCTTCTTCACACAATATTTAGCCTTGAGCTCAACTTACACTTAAATTAAAGGCCCCCAATCTCAACAAAAAATGTTATCAAATTTCTAACAGGAACATTCTTACTTAATTAACTTAAGACAATTGATCCCTATGTCTACACCAACAAACACAATAAACCTCTAACCTTCGAGCTAAACGTCAAAATTCAGTCAACTGAGTTAATAGCTGTTGTATAAGAAAACACGGAATTTAATCCAAAAGTTCAAGGTCACAACACCATTCACCATACTTCCACTGTTTAAGCAAAATCTTCCAAGGACAAAAACTTTAATATGACTTTGGCATTATTATGTTGTATTGAATCGAATACCTAACGTCGAAAATTTTGAAACGACTCCACACATAAATTGACTCTCACTTAATGCGCTTATTCACTCATTCCAAATGCAATAATAAATTTACTATGGAATCAGAGAGCGAGAGTCCTCCTCTATATTTTCATATAAATCACCGTAATTGCCTTCCTGAAGGAGCTGTAAATCGTTTAGAAAACTCTCAAGCAAAATGCTCCCCCGCTCCATTACGATAATTACTACGCATTTCAGGGTAATTGCTGTACAATGATTTTCGAAATATAGGTAAAGGTATAATATCCTCAGTGCCCTCCGAGCCGCGCCGCGCCGCGCCGCACAACCGTAACAATGGTGGTCAGGGTAAAAAGGACACAATATAAACAAAATGTCCTTAAGAAGGTGAAGGATATTTTTTTTTTTTTTGCACTCTTTCTCTCTCTCTCGCTCTACCTCTGCATTATTTTGAATTGTTAAAAGAACTTCAATGAGATGTTAACGAGAAAGCTAAAGAGCACCATTTAGCAAGGATTTTATGTATATTTTCGCCCAAGACCCACCGCAAAACAAAACCCACGTAGGTATATTGCCGTCGTCGCCGAGTAGTTATACGAGTATCTCAATGTGCACACCTTTTAGACTTTATATACAGAAAGAGGACCTTCGCATAGATGAGTGTGTTGGGATGACTAATCGTTGTAAACGTTGTGAACGTTGCGTTACGTTAAAGGAAGGGTGTATATTTGATTTAATTAGCGAGTTCCGAAACAAATATTTACCGCTCAGCGAGATTCCTTCATTTCCTTCCTTCGAATTAATTGAGATCCATCCGCCCGCGGAGGGCGAAAGAAATAAGAAAAACCAATGCCATGGGATGGTGGATTTTTATTTCACTCTTTTCGACTGATAAAATGATGGATGAGTGGCAACTAGGACGATGAAATTGAACTTAAAACATTCAGGGGGTATCTATCGGAGATGAAGATTTAAAGAAAACGGTATTGTTAGTTCGTTTATTTGTGTTTACTTGAGGAATTGTGCATGAATCCAGACAGCTAAAAGAAAATAACGTTCTCCATTGACCTCATTCTTAAAATTTACTTGTCGTCTTCGTCGTTTTTGTCGATTTCTGATGGACGATAGGATTTCGGTAAGTGGGAGCAAAAATATTTACTTGAAGTTAAGTAAGTTAAAAAAGCAGGCTACAACAATTCCCACCTTGTTTCCTACTTGGTTTCTCATTTTCCACCCCGTTTCTTGCCTTGTTTCCTGCTCGTTACCCGCATCATTTCGCCTGATTTCCCACCTGGTTTGTTTTCCTTCTCGTTTACTACATGTTTTCCCATCTAGTTTCAAGCATATTTCCACCTGGTTTCCCATCTTGTTTCTCGCCATGCTTCCACCTACGTTTCTTGCCTCGTTGCCCTCCTCATTTTCCACTTTGTTTCCAACTCATTTCTTGTGTCGTTTCCTGCTTCCGTACCTATACCGCATCTCGCCTGGTTTCCTGCTTCGTTTCTCACCTCGTTTTCTACCTCGTTTTCCACCTCGTTTCTTGCCTCTTTACTGCCTGGTTATCCAGCTTCATTCCACCTAATTTTGCACCTGGTTTCTTGTTTCGTTTCCCGCTTTGCTTCCCGCCTTATTAACTGCCTGGTTTCCCGCCTCCTTTACAACTTGAATTCTCACCTCGTTTCCCGACTGGTTTCCCGTTTCGTTTTCCGACCTCTTCTCCGCTTCGTTTCCCATCTCATTTTCTCACTACGTTTCTTGCCTCGTTTCCCACCTCGTTTTCCACCACGTTTCCAGCCTCTTTCCACCCGATTTCGAACCTGGTTTCTCGCCTGGTTTGCCGCTTCATATATCGTCTTGTTTCCCACCTTGTTTTCCGCTTTGAACTGACTTGAAGAGACAATATTGAATATACTGTTTTGACGAACCTAGCACTGTTGCGCAATCAACATCTCCCAATATGAAAGTTTGGATTTTTTTTTTTCAACTTTTGTTGACATTTCGTTTTATCAATGAAATTATAAATTTTATAAGATATTTTTGGAATTATCTCGCAAGCTTTTATCTGTTAAACAAATATTTTTCATTAATTTTCATTCAAAAGTTCAACATTAAAGGAACTTAAAATAGCATAGAAAAATCCCAAAGTGCAACTTCGTAGGTATTGTCCTTTCGGTAAGAAGAAGACAAAAAAAATAAACTAAAAGAGAAAAACCAATATCTATAGAAGAGGATTGATCAATCGTTTAATGAAGCGATTCAACCTTTCCCTCTGGAGAGAACCTTGCTCTTTCATTATACGGAAAACCTTTGTCGATTTTCATTCAACCACTAGACCATGGCCCTTCCGAATTTAAATTTTAATTGTGTCCTTTTTTTCCCGTCATCGTCATCGGAGTCGTCAACGTCGTCGTCGTAGTCGTCGTAGTCATCGTAGTCATTCTAGGACTATGGCACAACAGAATACCATTTCACATCTCAAAGTCAACAGAAACCACTAATTAGATACGATTCGGTTCGGTTGGGGGTCCTCGCTGTGCCAGAGCTTTGGGTCGTTCTCCATTTTTCGTTTCTACAAAGTTGTTGGAACTGATGGTAACTGACTGGTACAATTCCAAATCCGCCCTTTTGCCTCTTTCTATCTTTGGTTTTTTTTTTTTTATTTTGTGACTGGCAAAATTAAATTCTTTGGGAAATTTTGTGTGTGTCTCGAGTTCTCAGCTTTTGTGGCTAAAGACTAAGGGCGCTCCATGAATTCCAATTATTTGGAATTTTTCCAATTAAAAATGCACAAAATGTACCAAAACTAAACGAAAATCGCACACAAAACAAAAAAAAATAAAATAAAACAAAAAAGACAACAAAACCCTAAAGAGGGAATTTTAAATTTTCTGGCTGACAAGAGTCACAAAGTCATAGGGCCATAGACCATAGACCATCATCATCATCATCATCATCATCATCATCATAGAGTTGTTCGAGTTCAAGTGAATAATAAGTTTCTGCAATGACAACAACTATCAATTACTAAGATCCAATATCGATTTGATAAGAATTGAGAAAGATACATTTTACCGGAGTCAGAAGTGGAATATCACACAAAATGAAAAAAAACAATTGCTAAGAGTTTGTTGTATGTGTTTTTTGTTGGCTTAAGGCTTTGTGTGTTGGATATACTTGAATCCAAAGATGGCTTTTGAGAAGTTTTCAAAACAAAAGTTTTGAGTAAAAGTTTTCTTCATTTCAAATATTTGTCTTACATTCAAAGGAACAAGGGTATTTTAAAACTGTTAAAGAGTTTGTGAGATTCTCTTTGGGCGATAATTTGATTTGGAATGAATTTTATGGATTCTTGCAAATTTATCTTTGGACATTTGACATTAGAATTAGGTATAGAAATACGACATTGGTAAAATATTTATCGAAAAGTGAGAATCAAAAAGAAATATTGGGCTCAGAATTCCGTAAGCTACTACGTGACCTGCCAAATGGAAGAAACACTAATTCAGGTCGAAAAAACCTGGTTAACACTTTTTGTGGGCTGCTCTAACGTATTCATTGCACTTATGAAGAGCGGTTCTAATCCGGTCTATCATCCTCCGAGTCTTAAGATCCCTGGCTTTCCACACTGCGGACTCATTGCTATTATGGTAACTCCCAGACGTAGTATTTATATTACCCGAGGTACGGAACTGTGATATAAATGTAACATGTAGGAAAAAGGTTGTCACAACGCAGAGAATAATGATCCTTGGTTCACTCCCTCTCCTGATCAACTGTTTCCACTGACATGCTGTAGGTATTGCCCCATGCACCCTTGACTTGGAAGAAATTCGTTGAGTACGAAGAAACAAGTTGAAGAAGCGGTTACGGATACCTGAATGAAGTGAGTGCTTAAGGTTAGCGAAGAGTGCTTGAGTCCACTCTACTCTGCTATTATGAACCTTCCTGACAAGGGACTGTTACTAACTTTGAGCGGTTTGCTAACACAATGTTCCAAACACGATAAAAAATTTCTGGTAGTAATACACTCGTTAGGTAATACCTGCTCTTGATGTTATTTCACCATACTTTTTTGCAACAGCTACGAGAAACAGGAGCTCCTGGTCTATTTCGTTTCTGGTGGTCTGGATTGTGTGGTCCAGGCCCCCAACTTTGTGCAAACTAGCTGGGACTAGCTGGAGGGATTGTTATCTATCCTCGCTATCTTTTGTAAATGTTTGAAAATCCGTTACTGCAGTGTCCAAATGCTTTTTCTTTTTCTTATTTTTTTAAACAAACTCTTCAGTTCAAAACACCACCCTCTTCCTGAAGAAGATCTCAATAATTTCTTAGGGGCACGTTATATTGGTCCTCATCTTGAATTCGTATGTCAAGTGTGTGAAAGCATTATCATGATATTCGCCAATAAAACGTGCAAAACGGAAAAAAAACTTTATGTAAGCCCAGCTGATATTTCTTTTGTAGAAGAAGATAGGCTGAAAAAAAGTTTCGTTTGAGAAAAAGCACTCAATACTACATCTGTTGGTAAAATTTGAACAAAGAGAAAAGAACAACCTATACTTTTAAGTTTAATTTCAATAACTTGATCGGATTCAAGTCGCATTTGAGGATTGTGATTCCTTCCTCTGAAGTGAAGAGGGACTGATAAGATGGTCTTCATCTGTAAACAACTCTCAGAAGTGCGAAATCGGCTAAAGTTTTCCAGTGCACTATATTTGTACGGACAAGCCTATTCTTTGCTTGCCAAGGAAGCTTGTAGAAAATGTCGTCAGCCACTTCCTCGTCTGATAAAAGAAGATGGGCCATCATAAAAGATATCCTAAACTAAGGTTTCTTAGTGCTATGGGAACCTTTGACAACAAGGAAGCTGTTTTATAACTAGATGGCCAGGGCATAACGCCAAATTCAACCTCTGATTCCCCATCAAACCATCTCAGTTTACTTCTTTAACCTATAAAACTTGACTAATTATTAATTTTTTCTTTCTATCTTCAACATTAAAACACTTCTTCACCTTTGTCTAATTACAGATCAATGTCAGGTCAAAGAGTGCTCGCGTGAACATAAAACTCATTAGTTGGCTCGTTTGATTGCCATCACCTTCTTCGCTTGCTGGATGCTTTTCACCATAAGCCTGAAACTTTAATTAAAACAACACTCATGATGACATGCAAACACATGTATGTTTTTAAATAGTTATAAAGGAGAGACAAACAAACAACATTATATGGAACCAACCCAGAAACATGGTAGAAGAACCGGTGAAATATAGAACATCAGCTCCATATATACCACTCTCCTCCAGGACAGAACCTTCCTTCATATATCCCTTGTTCAGGATATTAAAACCAAACCTCATATAAAGCAGGAACTAAAAAACTTTTCATATCATTCACAATGGCAACGCACGGTAATATGGTCTTCTTGCATCAGCTTCAATGTTTGTGTGTGTGTGTGACCTGGTTGGGAAGAATATGTTCCTTCTGGAGAGGAAGAAGGTGATGTTGCATTCTAAGAGAATAACAACAAAATAGGGTCTAATACTACCATCATCCAGGATGTTTTCTTATGTTTCACAGAAAAATGACGCATATTTGAGCAGATAGCATATATGAAGAAGAAGATGATGCTGTTGTAGGTGAAAGTCTGTTCTAAGGCACAACAGAACAGCATCAGAACACCAAGCAGTCAGTAAAGCACACTTTTAAGAAGCTATCTTGATACACCTCGTTTACATATAGCTCGTATAGGGTATATCGTACGTATATGTGACTTGACATACAATTAAGATACGGGTATTGCATTTAGAAACCCGCTTGCTGCTTGCTGCTTGCCCGACATCCATTTATTTTATTTTGGATATAGTTTGTTCGTAGTACGAACTACCTGCAACCTCTACTTTTATGTCAGGTTAGAGGTTATTATTATGGTGATGGTAATTTTAACATACAGTCTAGCCAACAGATGGGATCAGATCAAAAAGGTTTTTGAGGGGTTTTTTGATTTTTTTTTCCTTCGTTCATTATATGAAGAAGATTCAAATAAAAATGAAGACAACCGAATCCTTTAAAGAGAATCTTGCATTTTTTTTTTAGTAGATGATAAATGGTTGTACCTCTTTAATCTGTAGGAAGTTAAAAGCTAGAGTTTCAAATACAATAACATCACAATTTACCTAGAAATGGAAGAAACCCTTCGACCAAATTCAAGAAATAAGTTTATGTATGCTCCTGATCAAGTCATCTCCCACTGCCTTAAATAGTTTGGCCGGTAGGCCATCCGATCCAGCAGCCATATGCAGATCAAGTTTAGATATCGCTGTTCTAACTTCTTCTAGGTCGTTGGGACTGATATTTTGGTCATATTTATCCACGGTAAATGAGTTGTTCTGCATAACAGAGGAATGTTGGCTGTCTTCGCCCTTAAGCAGTTTGGAAAAATGTTCTTTCCAGATCCTTAACATCGATTGCGTGTCTTCTACAGTGTTCCCCTTTTCATCACGTACGTTATACTTTGGACACATATAATAAGTAATTTCGAGAAGTCCGTAGAATGCTTCGTTGGTTGCGTCATCTTTCTTCACTGTTGGCACGTGGGCAAGTGGGCACATTTAGTTCTCCTCGCGGGTATCTTTTCACCCTTATAGTCTGTTAGAGCTAAAGGCTCCATGCAACGTCTGTCTGTATCAGCATGCGATGCAGGTGGCCCCATCAATGCATGCCCTCACACCGGTGTTTTCCACGGAAGTAGCCGCTGCCAATATACAAGTGGACTATTCATCATTTTAAGCCCAAGCCCCTTCTGCAAAAACTTACGTGAGTTATTGTACAGTCGCTTACGTTCTACGAAAAAGCCTTTCTACCAAGTCATCTGTCTTTTATTATATGTTGAAGATTTTACTCCGCCTGGAGGAATTTGACAGAAAGCATCTCTTCTTCACACTAAATTTCTTCCACTGAAGTATATTTACTAACTAAATCCATTCTTGCTAGCCCTACCGTTACACGTCATACCTTCAATTGCTTACTTACCAACTCGTCCTCTCCTTAAAAAAAAGTATATGTACTGACTGACTCAAAGGTGACTGTAGGTAGTCAGAATTGAGTCAGCCTTCACCTGGTTGGCATATAATACAACCCATCATCCAAATTGCAAGTTGGAGGTGGGGATACGTAAGATAGTCTGGTATCTCTTTGGTATGTAAAAATGAAAGTTTAATGAACGGTCTTCATACCAACTACTATTCCACTCGACCTCATATCGTCATGGCCATGCCACACATTACATTATGCCTCAGGAAGTTGGCTTTAAGCACATCCACCACCACCACCACCAACTTGATTACTTACAAGATTATGATAAAGCATAAAAGAAAGAATAAAGGGGTGCAGTCGAGCATAATAATTTAATAAAAAGTTATATTCACTCTTGACTATCAACGATATTATGGTGATGGTGATGGTTAAGGTAACCTGAACGCACCCATTTTGTATGAGTTGAAGTTAGTAGTAATATGGAAAGCTATACTGCATTTTGATGACCCGCCAGGAACCATCACCGACCACCACCGGTTAGTTCGTTCGAGGTTGTCCCAATGTCCCATATATGTAGAATCAGTTGATGATGCGTAGCGTATATCGTGGTAAATGGCAGTTACCATGGCTTCATATTACGATCTTATCTTTTATCTTTTTTTCGGTTTCTGGGAATATGCATTTAGCTTCCGTATGGTTAGTGTGCTGCATGCATGACACCAAAATGTCCTTGGCTTCATCCGTCGTCGTCGTTGTTGTCTCTTTATGCTATTCTATAGAAGACACACACACACACACTGCACTGATGGCTTGCGGGCTAAAGGTCCTTATAATTTCTGCACATGGCGTGTCTCATGATTAACATGGACTTGGATATATACCAACATAAATATATCAGTATGCTTTGTGTGGATAAGGGTTTTGCTAGAAACCATGTAGCCAATTTGTTTTGGGGTGCATATTTTTTAGCTTTTGGGCGGAAATTTAGGGGAGCAAAACATTTTGATTAAAATCAAGGACAGTTTAAACAAAGTGACGGTTTTGTGCTTTAGAGTGCATCGTGTGGTTTATATATTTTTGAAAGGAAAATGTAAATTATTTTGTTTTTTTTTTTTTTGTATTTGAATATTAAATGAAGAACCTGCAAATTTTTAAGAGTTTTTGTCAGCTTAAGCACAGATGAAGATATTTTGGGAGTTGGTTTTTTTGGGGGCACATTGTTCCTTGTGGATGAACAAAAACTTAAACATAGAAAGCCTAAGTCATACCTCCCTTCGGGATATCCTGTTTCCTGAGTTTTTGATATTAAAACCTTTTCCTGAGGAATTCTTCAAGAAAGGAAGACTCTATTTGGTAGGTTGCTTGCCACAAATTACTAATCAAAGTATACTCGGAAGAAAATTGTATCATCAGCGCCATATGCCCCAATTTCTTGTATGAAAAACATACAGCGTGATCAAAGAAGATCAACAATAGGCCACATCTTCACATTCATAATGATCAACGAACTTCATGGCGGGAATCACCATGATTTAGACTTTAAACTTTCATGAAAGCATACATCTTCAAAAATTCCTGATAGCGATAAAGGCTACATTCAATCGCCTCATCCAGTCAGCTCGATCTTCTAAATCTTCAAAGACCTTTAATTTTCCAATATCAAGTTATTGAAGATAACCATCAACCAGGTAAGTATATCAGTGACAAGGTTTTCCTCTGCTTCTCATATTTTCTAGCACAACATGACCAACCCATTGCAAACGTTAAGAGTGTAGGTTACTGATCAGTGACACATTAACCATATGTCTGTAGGACCTTGGGTCTTTAAAATGCAACTTGCATGGCACTTTAGTTAGAAAGTATAGGAAGATGGAAAAGAATTTTTTCTGATGCAGTAAATAAAATCCTATGGGTGCCAAAAATTTTTAAGATCTCTTTAAGGAAAACAACTAAAAAAATAGGGATAGCGGTTTTGCCTGGTTCCGAGATAATGCTATATTTTGAGCTTTAGTTACTCCACTATATCTCATTTTCAGACACAAAACCATATTTTTTGAAATATTTCTTAAGCCCAAATTATTATGTACACTTTAAATAAACTCAGACTAGTTTCGAGTGCATCGAAAATTGTTGCGAAAAATATGATCTTGTTTCCATAATAAATGTGTTAATCTTTTTATAAACTTTTTTCGATAGCAATTCCATTTTTTAGTGAAATCGTTTAAAAAAAAAACACTTTTTCGACCACCAACCCACTTTCTTCCAATCCGTTGGTGCACTTTTGTTTTGTACAAAAATATTATGTATACAAAAATCAAACGACAGTCCTATCCTTCCAGATTTGCTTTCACCCAACACTCTGCTTTCATATGGTTATGTTTTGAATTTTTGAATAATTTCCCAACAGAGGGTGTGATTTTAAGGACTCTACAAAGCATCATCGGCATTTGTATAAGTCGTCGGCGTCGTCTTCATCGTCGTTGTCATTCGACCCCCAGCATCGACGAAACCAAAGCTAAACCATGTTGAAATAAATTTTCATAATTCAAATTTTGAATTGAAATTTCAAGGATTCCCCCATAAATGAGATCTTAAATTTTTGCTTAAATTATTTTCTTTTCTTATGTTTTCTTGATTTTTTTTTTTCGTTTTTATTTGTTTTCCTTTGACCTTTTTGAAAAAATAAAAAAAAAAAATAAGTAAAAAACAACATTAAAACGCATTCATCGTTCGAAATGTCGGAAAATGACGAAATATGTAGATATTTTTATCTTTTAGTGATAACCAAAAAGCAAAGCAACAGAAAGATTTATATCCTTCCTTCATGGAAATCTAATGACTTTATTTCAGCGGGATACCGTCACTCAAATCATCTCTCACAACGACGAACAAGTGAGGGATGAAATTTTCAGTTTCTTTTATTTTTTTTTATTTTTTTATTTTTATTTTTAAATGTGAAGCTTACGGAAGATGACGACGACAACGTATCCGGTATCCAATTCGTGGGTGGGCTTCTACCGAAGTTATTTTCGAAAAAGATACTGTTTCAGTTTGTTGTTCTTTTTTTGAGTTTTGTTTAGAGTGCGGGACAAGGGGCGAGGAAATTACATTGAATATGTTTTTGTTTTTACGGATGAAATATCTGCAATCAGCAGATAAATTTGATTTTTCCTTTATTGCCGACAAAAAGGGGGGGATGCTCTCTTCCCTTCCCATCTTAACCAACCAACCAACCGACACAACGCACTTTAGCAACTTGATGTGCGGTTTAAGGTTCGGTTATGTTGGTTGTTGGGGAAGTTGGATGGCTTTTGATGAAAGACGACCACGAAGGAATATGGCGGATGGATGGAAAGAAGGGTAACAACTATGCAAATATTTGAATTTGGCAAACATGAGAAAGGAATATTTGATGGGTTGAATGTTGAAGTTTAAAAATAATAGGGAACAAGGGAAATTTATTGTGGTAGACAGGGAAAAAATGTTCAACAATAATTATAATTATATTTACAGATTGTCGATGTTTTGTTGTTGTTTTTTTTTTTTTTTATTTTGAAATTTTGATGTAATTTTGGTTTACAAAAATACAATAAAGACTTTGGAAACATTTTAAAACAACTTAACATTATTGGTTATTAAACCTTCATATTATATCGTGGTTAATAAAGGAAAATGTTTGTTTTTATCTAAAAATGGTTAAACTATTAGGTACCTATTGTAATTTACTGACTATTTTATGATATTATCATTATTTTAATTACTTTACTTAGTTTCTTTTAAGATCGGTTTTTGAAATTATTATCGAAGTATCTTAAGTGTCGAGAAAATTTCAACTAAAACTAGATTTTCAAATTCATCTCAAGATGCTCTTGATGAAAGTAACTTTGTTAGTAACATTTTTTGTTTGAATGAGTAATTACATATTTAAACGCAAAAACCAACCGTTTCCCAATAGTGTACCTAAACGACAGAATCGAAGTGACTGCAATGGATTTATCGAAGAGAGCTAAAAGCCCGAAATGATGACTACCAATCCGTGCTGAGTGAGGTCAACTGTGTCAACATTAGTTTTAGAAACTCCGTCCAACACTTCAATGACGTCCAGTACCAGAAGAGAGCCCAGGATAACAACCATGACAACACAACCAACGGGGACAAAGCCAAGGCCTTTGTAGTCTACTTTGAAGACCATTTTCAACACCACCCGTACGCCTATCCATCAAGCGTTTTCAGTCATTCGAGGAGAACAATAGGTTTAGTAACATTAATCTTGTTTCCAACAACGTGTTTACCACTCCCAAATCCAGGATTTCACCCACCGGAGCCATTCAAAGAAGTCTGCAGGTCTTGAAGAGATCTCAAACTTTGTGCTGAAAAAACTCCCACAATCGCAAAATGCATAAACAACAGCTAAAGAACAACAGAAACGACGCACGTCTCTAGATTAAGGCCCATTTCTCTCCTCTGCCACCTAAGTAAGATACTGAAAGAAGATACGGAAGAAAAATTCTCCAACAACAAGAATATAATTCTTATCAAAATTATTTACACATTTCTTCATTCCAGTATTTTTCGTCTATATAGGAAGCTGCCAGTCATCAACAAAGATCGTCAGAGCCGGAGTTGCATAAGGATCCAAACTAGGACTTCTCTTCACGTCTTCACCTCGGACCAACCTTGCCCGGAGAACGTAGAGAGCCTCCTGTTTACTGATGATTCCCTAACATACGCCAAGTCTATGTCCCCAAAAATAGATGTCAGAAGAGTAGAAGCTCACACCAATCACCTGTTCGAGTTATGCCACTGTTGGGGCTTCAAAGTAAACACTAGTGTGTTTTAGACGACCCTGTAAACCAGAAGGATAACACTCAGCCATAAACTGCAGTAACACCACTATCAACCTTCCCGATTGAGTGCAGCTAATAGCCAAAACCGAGGTAAAATAGAGGAGTCAAATACAAAGAGTTATTCCAGTTCACCTCCCATGTAACAGCGGTTCTGAAGAAATCAAACTTTGTCTCCCACCAGATCCATCCACTAATGCTGAAAAAGAACGGACTCAGCTAGAGGACTAAGCTGGAACACTACAAGCACCTTATAAGCCACAGCTTCCTAATGTTGTTCACGGCATCGAAGAGTTACATTGGCAAACTGGCTATCTTTGAAAGAATGAAGCGAAGCTCCAACAGATTGACAGGTTCCTAATCCCATCCGGAAGAAGATGTCTACAAAATTTAGAAAAACATAACCCAACCCAATGATAGGTAGTATCATGAGTAGCACAAGACATCCCGATTCTCGATACCTATTAGCTATGGATCTGATCTTTATCCTCTGATGAAGAACTGATCAACACCAATGACGAAGAGGACATCCAATTCTACGCTAACCCTGGGTCAGATCACTATCGTGGCTTAGTTTTGTCCCCGTTCCTAAACTTGCACACATTGTTGGGCCTACGGTAGGCGGTAAAACTAGAACATTTAATAACTCCGATCGGAGAGTTCGATCGAACTCATCCATATTGGTCAAAACGTTTAAAATGCCGGTGCCGGAATGCCCTACAAAACTTAGATATTAAAACATCCTTAAGCATCTGTTCAATTAATCCAGAGTTTAGTTACACAATTAACAAAGTAAACTAGAGTTTAACTTTTATCTAACGCTTAAAAAGTAGGACTTAGTGTGTTAAGTCTGAATGTTGATGTTTTATTTTTCGCGTTTGTTAGGACCTTCCGCATACATCCTCTACTAAAAAACTCCTCTTTAATATAGCATTGCTTAAAATTATTTGCAGGATTAACTAGTTACTATGCAGTCAGAAACTGGCCCTAAGAAATTTATCCCGACTGCAACTGCAGACGTCACAGTTGGTGTGTGCTTTAGTATGGAGACTGCTTAAAGTGGAGACTCAAACCTCAGTCAATTTCCACGCTAAAAAAACTTGTTTAATCTGCCGTACTAAGCTTTAAAACGTCTGCTTTTATCATGAACACGCTGTTTACTTGTTTTTTGTAGAAAAATAAACCTCCAAAAAAGTTGAGCCTCAAAACTTTTAAATGGCCTCATTTATAATATTTAAAGTCACACATACCCTATAGCTCCCTTAAATACAGACAACTTGAATAATTTACGAATTTTTATTTCGCTCACCAACTGTGAAAAAAATTTACCGTCAAAATATGATAAAATTAAATATAGCATTGTATAATGTGGGTTGTAGGTACAGTCTATGTGGATATTTTTATACGTCCTTTGCTGCTCTTCTTTGTATGTACTAATAAATTTTCTGACATATTAATACAAAGAGCAGTTGTGTTGAGTTGGTCTTGGGTTGGATTCTCCACTTTTTGTCGCATTAGCATTCGCACTGTCTCGTCACCACCATCCACCACTACCACCTCCACAAAAACGAGGCGTCGCGTAGTCGTCGTCGTCATCGTCAACGTCGTCGTTGTCGATGTTGTCCTTACTTCTTGTCCTCATCTCATCTCCTCATCAAGCCATGGCATTCCGCTTAATTTAAATCAAAAATTATTTCATAACATTGGAATCCTCGGAGATGTATTATGTTTGTATGTATGTCTCGCTGCTATAGACCCGGATGTGTCTCTTCTCTACAGCAGCGCCTCACTCCTTCATATATATCCTTGAAGCATCACAAATAGTTCTGGTGTATCCGTGTGAGTGCTTCAAATGAATATTTATGCAATTAAAATTGCAGATACGGTTGTAGGGAATATGTCAATCACATAAAGTGCACCACATTTATACAGCAGCGCGCATTCAGGATATTTTTTTTTTTTTTTTCTCACACACCTACTCTACTCATGGTTATAGTAGATAGGTATAGGTTTTAGGTTTTTATATGGTTTTTGATTTGTGTGGAGTAGCATAGTAGAGAAAATGTCCCTGTCGATTTTATTCAACCAAAATAAGATAATTTATGCGCAGGAGGGCGAAAAATATGTTAAATATTAAAAGTATACAAAAAAAAAAAAAAAAGAAGAGAAAATTTAAAATTATCCTCATTACCGTACAACGTTTTATACATGAAAAGGACTCCCATGATGGTTTAGTTTGATTACAGGGCTCTGGTAGAGGATAATAATTTTGAATTACAATATTCTTCACAATGGAAATTTTTGGTTAATAGATTTATTCATCGACAATGACAAGGTTTGTCTGTATGTTAATTCCATTGGTTTACATTGTGTAAATTATGTTGATTGAGCTATTGTATTTCATTGGGCATAAATAACACGTTGAACGTTTGAAAAATAAATATGTTTTTTTTTTTTTTTTTTTGATGAATTGATTCCAATTTTAAATTATCTATAATAACAATTCCATTATTTAGCCTTTTTATACGTTTTTTTTTTTTTTTTTTTTTGATTTTTTTAATGGATTTTTTAAGGTGAATTTAATCAAAACTATTTTAATGCAAATTACAATGCCAAAAAGTTATATTTATTTTTTGATTGTTCGGAATTCAAATAAAATAAATATGTAGTTTAAACATATTTTTAAATTAACATTGAATTATCTTCTGAAGATACTCTATGATAGAGATTTTGAGTACCGAAATTCTGTTAGTCTACTTGGTAGTATACACTAGTAAGAAATCTTCAACAACAGTTAACTAATAGCTATCATTATTGGATCCGATTATTACTTGCGATATAGGTAGGTACTGTTATGCCGCGAAATAAAAGATTGTTTGCGTTCTAGTTTTATATTAAATAAAGAAGGTATCTTTATTGGTTCGAGTTTTACTTAAGACTAACTTACAAAAATTGAATGTGGAAATATCAACCACAGATTTATTCTTATACTTACATACATATATATATAGATAAACAAAATGCATCGAATATGAGATTCATATTGGATGCTCAAGCAAGATAAGAAATGATGTGCTATGCATAAACCTTCTGTCTTTGATTACTGTGGATTAATTGATGAGACGTTTCGGTCCCCACTTGAAATATAAACAAAGTTGAAACAACACTTGAAGAGTATTATGTTACTTTGATTTGAACAAAGAACTCTAGGATGAAGAATAAACATTCAAAACGAAGAATGTGCAGACTAATGTTAAATTAAATTTATTATCATGCTTATGCATAACACCTCCCCTCTTAAAATGAAAATTATATTTTTTTTTTTTTTAACAATTAATTTTCTTCAACTTCAAAATCATTTACTTTGAATACATTTGAATTTGGTCTTCTTATTACAGTTTTATTTTTTCTATTATCATAGTAATGTACAATTTTTTCTCTTTCAATTACAGGTTGTTTATTCTTTTTATTAAAACAATTGTGAAAGATGGTAATACCACTTCCCTTAATACATTTTAGAAAACAGTAAATTACTGTTACAATTATTATTATCCCGCTCATTCCAAATAAAACATCTTGAGTATGAGGTGGTATGTCTTTCAATTTTTTAGATATATAACTTTCTTGATTTTTTATTTCAATTGTAAAATCTTGTAATTCATTTAAATTTTTAAGCTTTAGTTTTGGTAAATTGATATTTTCATAATCTAATTCTTTTAGTTTTACATTAATACAACAGTCCTCGGGTACTGGACGATATACATCTTTATTTTCCATTGTAATTTCTTGATTGGCAGTTTTAAGTCTTGTTTCTATTGTTTCGAAGGTACAATCATTTTTTAAATTTATAATTCCAATATGATTTATGAATCCTTCTTCATTATATTTGCTTTTTGAACAATTACATTTATATTTTGTTTCTTCGCTTAAGGCAAATAAATATTTATTTTCTGCGAGTTTATGAAAAATTTCGATATGATTGGAAACTTGTTTTAAATTACAATTACTATTTATTCTATTCATAAAAATAGCCAATTCACAATCTTTATCTAGAACACTATTTTTGAATTCTAATTGATTACAAACAAAATATTTATCAATTTTCTTACAATCCTTTAAAATATTATTACTTAGGATATATTCTTCTTTATTTTCTTTGATTATAAAATATTTATGTTTCTGTTCTAAAATATAAAAATTTCCTTTTGGTTTCCCATATGGTAAATTAATCATCTCATAAACTTCTGATTTTGAACTCTCTAGTAATGGAACTGATAAAATTATAACAAATCTATCCTTCTTTAAATAGGCGTTTGGATTTATTTCCTTCATTATATGACTATATGATTCTAAACTTGGTGTGAATAGCATTACGTTTTCTTTATCACTTTCTTTCAATAATTGTATGAAATGTTTCGGTTCGATTATAATCGGGTGGATAACATTATCCTGCAGGAACAGAATTGCTTCCGTTATTTGATTGATTGTCGTTTCAGTTTGATTTATTAAAAAATAAATTCTAAGTTTAAACTCTGTAAAATATTCTTTTAATGCAAAATACTTCCTATCTTTATTAATTTTGTTCGAAATTACCTCTAATGTTTTACTTAAAGTGTTTGTTAAGTTTCCCAATTCATAATATGCATTCTTTAAAACCATATTCTGTTTGTTTAACCCATCTAAAACTCTTATTTCTTCTTGCTGACTCTTATGTATATATTCACTGTTTTCTTTGGTTATTATAATAGCATCTTCATAATGTTTAGCGTCTTCGCTATCTAAAGTTCCGAATAGAACTTTAAGACCTGACCCTACTATGTTTAATAAACCTCTTTTATACCTTTTATAACTTGTATCTACCCCAAGTAAATGGTAAATAGTGTTAAAATCTTTTCTTAAGCTTGCAATCTGTATTTTAGTTTTCCTTATAAAATCTACGCATTCTGGAATTTCAATAAAACAGTTATCATTTACATTGGCCACAAAGTTAGTTATTACATCTATTTGATCTGCCACTTCACGAAGGTTAATATTGTTTACTATAGAGATTTTTCCACTTTGTTGTCTCAATTCTCCAATATTTTTGAAGTAGATGCCATTTGAGGGAAAGTTCTCCCATATATTACTGAATACGCCATTTAAAATGAACAAAAATCTGCAAATAAAACTTGTCAGTTTTTAAAATGTTTTATTTTGCTTTTATTATATTTAATAAATTGGTTATTTCTTTTTATGACTACGGAGTCTCCTATAATTCTAAGTATTTTAAAGGGTCCAGAGAATTTTTCTCCAAACTTATCCCTTTTGTCATTCTCTACTAAAATTAAATCCTTAACTTCAAAATCTTTAATTTTCCTACCTAAATTTTGGTCGTACCTTTGTTTTGATTTTAATTTATTTTGAAGCTGTGTTTCTTTTACTTGTTTTTGGATTCTACATAATTTTAATTGAAGTTCTTGAGTGTAATCTGTATTTGTTTTATATTTAAGAGTTCCGAAATCACTAGGTGGGTTTGCTTTCCTACCAAATACAATTTCGTAAGGTGTGAAACCTGTACTATTATGCTTTGAAGTATTATAACAAAATGAAGCGTATTGAAATAATTTTGCATATTCCGGTTTAGTTCTATCTTTTATCATTGTTCTTAAATATTCTCCTAGTCTGGCATGTGCTCTTTCAGCAGATCCATTGCTTTGAGGGTAAGCACTACTCGTTCGCAAGTGCTTTATTTTAAACATTTTACACAGATCATTCATTACCTCATTAATGAATTCTCCTCCGTTGTCGGTTAGAATTATTTTTGGAATTCCGAAATACAATATCCAATGATCTATAAACGCTCTGGCTACAGTTTCACTTCTTTTATTCTCTATTGGGATAAATTTTATATATTTACTTAAGTCGTCTTGAATTGTTAAGCTGAATAAAGTTTTGTTCCCTTCCTTATATGGACCAGTAAGATCCATGTCTACTTTTTCTAATGCGTAATTAGCAGTAGACGTTATTTTCATGGGGTTTTTCCCGGGATGCCTATTAATTTTCTGTTTTTGGCATTGTACACATTTAGTTATGTAATCAATTACATCTTTATTTAATCCTTCCCAATTGAATCTATCTCTTATTTTTGCTATTGTTACCTTTTGTCCTCCATGACCTCCCAAAAAACTTTCATGGTTTTCTCTTATAATTTGTTTTCTTACTTCTAAATCATTTATAATTTGTATATCTTCTAAAAAATTTTCGTTTATATTCTCTTCATTTACGTTTCTTTCAATTACTTGATTATTATTATGTCTGTTGACATTTACTTCTACTTCTTGATTATCAGATATTTCCTTTTCACGTAATAAATTCTTATTCAGTTTTTCCTTAACCACTTTACTCGTGCATGGTTCTTCTAACCCATATTCTTCTTCATATATTTGTCTTAGAACGTCTTCATTTTCTTCGTCTGAGGAATCATCACCAAAGATTTCTTCAATTAACTCTTTAGTTTTTTCGTCTTCCCTAGTCATTACTGGGTACGTATTTTTTTCGTCTTGAACTATATATACATTTCTACTTAGTTCGTCGGCAACAACATTATCAACACCTTTCTTGTATTGTATTGAATAATCATATTCTTCTAATTTTAACCTCCATCTAATAAGACGACTTCCTGGATCTTTAACGTTGAATAACCATGTCAAAGGACGATGGTCAGTTTTTATTTTAAACTTCTGCCCATATAAATAAGGCCTGAAATGTTGAATCGCCCATAAAATAGCTAAGCATTCTTTTTCCGTTGTACTATATCTACTTTCTGCTTGATTTAGATTTCTGCTAATGAAATGAATTGGTAAGTCCTTATTTTCTTTTTCTTGAGACAATACTGCCCCTATGCCATTATTGCTGGCATCTGTAGTTACGATAAAAGGTTTTTCAAAATCTGGATATTGTAGCATTGTGAAATTTTTCAATTCACATTTCAATTTATCAAACGCGATTTGCTGTTCGTTGTCCCATTTCCAAACTGAATTTTTCTTCAATAATTTATATAATGGTGAAGCTATTGTGCTAAATCCTTTAATGAATTTTCTATAGTAACCTATCATACCCATAAATGATTTTATACTTTTAGCATTTTTTGGACTTTGTAAATTATTTATTGCTTCGACCTTTTTTAAATTCGGTGCAACTCCGTTACTCGTTATATTATATCCCAGGTAATCTACTTCCTGTTTAAAAAATTCAGTTTTATCAATTTGAATCTTCAAATTACTTTTCTTGAGTCTATCAAATATTACTCTAAGTCTTTCAGAATGTTGTTCTATTGTTTCTCCAAAGACAACAATATCATCCATATAAACAAAACAGTCTTTTCCCTGTAACCCATCAAGAACGTTATTCATTAACCTCTGAAAACAAGCTGGAGCATTCTTAAGACCGAATGGCATCCGAAGAAATTCAAAATGTCCATAAGGTGTAGAAAATGCAGTTTTCTCAATACTATCTTCATCAAGTGGAATTTGATGAAACCCAGACTTCAAATCTAAGGTTGTAAAGAATTTCGCATTTCCTAGCTTATCTAAAATGTCCTGTATGTTGGGAATAGGGTAATTGTCCGAGACAGTGATTTCGTTCAACTTACGAAAGTCTATCACCATCCTCCATTTTGGAATTTTACTGGCATCCAACTTTTTGGGAACTACCCATAATGGACTTGACCAAGGTGAAATACTATGTCTTATAATATTTTCATCTAAAAGTTTCTTGATTTGTTTATCAACCTCTGCTTCATGTACTTTAGGATATCTGTACGTTTTTGCATTAATAGGTATATCGTTAATAGTACGAATACTATGTTTTATGGCATTAGTTTCAGATAGACTTTCACCTTCTAAACTAAAAATATCTTCATATTCCCTTATTATTCCTTTTAAAGAATCTATTTGTTCTTTTTCTTTTAAATGTTCAATCCTTACTTGACTCCATATTTGCTTAAATTTTTCTGATTCTTTTTCCTCATTATAAAATACACCTTTAGTATAATTTTCTTCAATCTGTTGGCTTTTGGTGTTTGAAATAACTAATGCTTCACTATTATCTTTGATACTATCAGAATTCAGTGACGTTATAGACGCACTTAAAGAGTTACATCCTTTAATCTGTTGGTCTATGCAGTTTGAGTATTCTTTCATATTGTTTTCATCTTTATATAATAACTTTATACACTCATTTTCATTAGTGAGTGTTTGTTCTCTACAATTGATTATGTATTTAAAAAATTGTAAGAAGTCACTACCTATGATTCCATCGTAGTAATTAATCACATCTATGGGAATTATGTGAAAACTAAACTCATTTAAAATACCTCTGGTAAATTCAATTCCTATAGTAGCAGTGCCCATACTGTATCTGCTACTTTTACCTATTCCTCTTAAAGTTAGACTTATATCTGAACGTAAATCTTTTTCGAAAATACAATTCTGTTTCAACAAGGATACTGCTGCTCCAGTATCGATTAACATGTTATATGGTTTATTTTTATAAATCATTACTATATGAGGACTTCCTGACATAATCGCCGAAATAGTTGCCTCATTAACTATTCGGGTTTTCGAAAATTTTGATTTTTACTAGTTTCTTTGCTTTGAAATGGATTTCCCTTACTATAATCTTGTTTTTGTTTTGGATTTTGATATTTATTGAAATCCCTATTATTCTGGTAAGATTTGTTGCTTTTTTGATTATAATTTTTGTTTCTAAAGCACTCTCTGGACATATGACCCAATCGACCACAGCTATAACATTTAACCGAAGTATGGTTAATTTTAATTAAATGCCTATCTGTGTACTCTTTAGTGTTAAATTCTTTGGGTTTAACATTATAATACCCTAATCTGATTTCTTCCTCCATAGCTAATTGACTTGCTTCGGAGAGGGTTTTTGGACGCTGTGTATTCACAAAAGTTCCAATCTCTCTTTGTAAACCCGCAATAAATGCGTTAAGCATATCTCTTTCAATGCCCAACATTTGACCGTCATAAGTTGGGTCTTCTGACTTTTCAGTAAAGAGGGCTTGAATCCTTCTTCTCGTTAAAGTTTCACATCTTTGTGTGAATTGAATTACGGTTTCATTTAAATTTTGACGAAGTTTCGTCATTTCTAAATGAAGTTGCAAGCTAGAATGAGTTTCTCTGAAAACTCTATTCAGTTCATATTTTAACTCTTCCCAAGTATTTATTCTTTTGTTCATTAAAAGAATTTCAGCGTTACCAGAAATTTTGCTTTTTATTACCGCAAGAAGTAACACTCTTTGTGACGGAGATGCTAACTTCATTGCATTTTCGCAATTTTGTATAAAATTGTGTGCTTTCGTAGCTTCACTATTAAAATTCGGGATAATTTTTATAAGGTCACTTAAATTAATATTATTTATTGGAGTTGGGTTGGTCGAGAGATTATTTGAAGTATTCAAATAATTCCTATTATCTGTTTCTAACCGTTTATTGATCGGGAAATTATTTGGGTTTATCAAATAATTTTCCTCGTTGGTCATGTTATAACTTCTTGCCTGCTTGTTATTATTTCCTAACTGGTTCCTTGATCTTTCTTTTTCCTCATCTTCTAATAATATTTCTTTTATATTCTTTCTTTTAGGAATAGCTCCCGTTTCTTTAATTTCCATATCTCTAATTTTCTCAATTGCATCTTCCACTAAGGATGGTGTTTTTTCTTTATTTAAATTTTCTTGATCTTCTATTACGTGAAAAAATAACTGTCTTCTATAAATATTATTTTTATAGAATACCATGTATTCTTCTTCGATTTCGTTTTGGCTTATTTTATTATTTTCCAAAATCTGAGTTAAAGTGAAGGATAATATATTTCCACTTTCTTTAGTTATGCAAGTAAATTCCCTACCAAGTAATTCCTCGCTAAATTCAAATTCAGATCCTGACTTTGCCATTTTTATAAATTTTATTAATTTTCGTTTTTTTTTTTTTTTTTTTTTTTTTTTTTTTTAGAGTTTATTCGTTTTTTATATTGAACAAGGCGTTATGTGTTTCGTTTTGTGCCTCTAAAATAACCTGTTTGATTTTTATGGCTTTATTGACCAAATATTTTTGATTTTTTCTTAATTGTAATACACTTTTATTTTTATTTTCCTGCTCTATTTCTTCTTTAGTTAAATCTCTTTTCTCCTGTTCTGACATTTTTTTTCACTTATTTTAACATTTTGTATACTTAAATAACTTACATTAAAATTTTCATCGTTGTTTTTCTTGGTGTCATGCTCTCCTGTTTTATGGCTGGTTTTCCTTTAAAGTTCTCTCGAAATGATCAAAATGATGGAAATGATGATGATCCTAATCACTGAATTATTTTAGTTGTAGGTACAGTTTAATAGGATGATGGGAGTACAAATGTATATTATTTTTTTTTTCAATGGGACTTTATTTAAAACTTCCGAACACAACTAGTAACTTTTATTTCTTTTATCGATTTATTGATACACCCAAAGGTTTTAGGGTTGTATTTCGACTGACATGTTTTTAGTTCTTTTATTTCTATTATCGATTTATTGATACACCCAAAGATTTTAGGGTTGTATTTCGACGAAATATTTTTAGTTCTTTTCACGATTTATTAACTCACTCAGAGGAATTTAGAGTGGAGTTTCGCGTATGAGCTAAATAATGTTTTTTTTTTTTTTTTTTTTTTTATTGTGTTTTTAAATATTTAATTTAAAATTTCACCGCTGCCACCAATTTTTGTTATGCCGCGAAATAAAAGATTGTTTGCGTTCTAGTTTTATATTAAATAAAGAAGGTATCTTTATTGGTTCGAGTTTTACTTAAGACTAACTTACAAAAATTGAATGTGGAAATATCAACCACAGATTTATTCTTATACTTACATACATATATATATAGATAAACAAAATGCATCGAATATGAGATTCATATTGGATGCTCAAGCAAGATAAGAAATGATGTGCTATGCATAAACCTTCTGTCTTTGATTACTGTGGATTAATTGATGAGACGTTTCGGTCCCCACTTGAAATATAAACAAAGTTGAAACAACACTTGAAGAGTATTATGTTACTTTGATTTGAACAAAGAACTCTAGGATGAAGAATAAACATTCAAAACGAAGAATGTGCAGACTAATGTTAAATTAAATTTATTATCATGCTTATGCATAACAGGTACTATAGGGCATTCGTAAAAAAATCGAACTCAAGATAACAATCAGACAAGTCAATACGTTGATAGAGAATGCCAAAAAAGTGGGTCTTGAAATTCTGTCTGTCCGTCCGTCTGTCTGTCTGTGTATACCTCGAGCTACAGCCAAAGCCACTGAAGCGATTTTCTTCAAATTTGGTGGTTAAGGATGTTTGGTGATTCAATAAAAAAAAATTTAGTTTTTTTTTAGGACCAAAACTAACAGTACATGCCATTTTTTTCATTTTTGACTCCGACTTATACGAGTGAACTGATTTTGATGATTTTTGTTATACAGGAACTCCTTTATCAATTAAAAATTTATGGATATACAAATTTTCAAAACAAATAATTTTTTTGATTTTGGAAAACGGGTCACTGTATTTTTTTGAAATTTTGGTTTTAGATGTCTCTCTAGATGACGAAGAGAAAAAATTATAAATTATTTTTATTTTTAATTTTAAATGGAGTGAGTGAATTAAATTAAATTTAAAAGTTCAAGTGACCCCTACACCCTACTCCAAAATGAGTTTCGCCCCAGGTACAAGAATACAAATTCCCCTAGAATATAAATTTTTTTTATGTCATCATCAAAAACCAAATTAAAAAAAAAAAAAATATA
Organism: Meliscaeva auricollis; assembly: GCA_948107695.1. Classification (NCBI taxonomy): domain Eukaryota; kingdom Metazoa; phylum Arthropoda; class Insecta; order Diptera; family Syrphidae; genus Meliscaeva; species Meliscaeva auricollis. The sequence goes on from OX403618.1 coordinate 8,544,252, forward strand.
AACATGTTTTCGAAAAATCAATTTATTTTTTTTTTTTTTCAAAATCCAAAAAAAAATTTTCAAAATTTTGATATGAAATAATTCTAAATTGATAAGAACTTTCTGTGTAAAAACTTTGATTGAAATCCGTAAGTCGTTAACTAAAAAACCAGAAAAACAGAAAACGGGTCTATGAGAGGTACCGTTACTAGCCGATGAAAAAATATTTTTTTTAAGTACACATAATTTTTGGTATTAAAAACATTAGAGTCGTTTTTGAAAAAAAAGGTTTTTTTCATTTTTTTCGTATGGCAGGTACCGTTAATTTTAGTCCTTAAAAATTCAATTTCCCCTCTAGGCAATCACAAAAAAACGATGCTTTAGCAAGAATGAATTTACTCACGTCGGTCGTGTTTTTAAAAATATAAGGAGCAAGAACTTTAGATCTTAAAAAATACCAAAATAGGTGGTAGGATTTTTATACCATCTGCTGGATATCGAAAAAGTGTAGTAAATATTAAAAAATGCCTAAAACAAAAATTAATAAAACAATCACTGATCGGTTTTCGAAAAATTTATTTTTCAAAAAGAACTACTTTTTGGATTTTTTTAGAAAATTTTACAATTGAATATTATTAAAATAACTAAGAACATTCATTCAACTAAGAACTTTTTATGTAAAAATTTCGTCAATATCGGTTAGGTCGCTCAAGTACGTGAAACTCAGAGAAAAGAAATAAACCGTTCCGTATGGCAGGTACCGTTAATTTAGACCCATTTCGGACTCGCATCATCATCGTAATTTTTTTTTTTTTTTTTGTGGATACGGTCTATTTTTTTATGAAAACCATTTCTTTCACAAACAGTTATTAACGGTGACTGTCCTAGAACCGTTTCTTATTTCTGGTTTTCTCCTCACGCGGATACTTGTAAATTAAAATTCCAAATTGTTTTGTTTTTTGGATTTAAGCAGCTTATGCAAAACGATTTTTTAGCTCTCTAAATCAACAGCTAAATATTTAAGAAAACATTTGTAGTAAAAACCATTCTGCGTTTAAAAAAAACAAAATGAAAACGAAAAAAAAACACCTGAAAAATATAATTCAATCAACAAAAATTTGAAAAAAAAAATGATTTTTTTGTATTTGAAAGCTGGTGGTCCCTTTTCAATTTCGTCCATTTCTGACACCGGCATCCAATATAGAAAATAACAAATGTCCTAACTTTGAAGTCGTTTTTTTTTATGACCCAGTAAAAATCTACAAAACAGTGAATTGTGTGTGAAAAATGTGTGATGACATCTCCAAATAATCGATTTAAAAATTTCGCTCTAGAACTTTGTACAACAAAACGATTTGTTTTTTGACTAATTTTCAATTTAAACGTTTTTTTTTAACTACCCTACTTTACCCTAACTTCCCGGCGAAATCTCAGAAAATCCCTTCTTAGAGGAATCTTGTACTATTTTTGTTGAATATAACACTTTAATTACTTTAATAAGAAAACATTATTATTTGGATTAAAAACTATCAGAAAATGAATAGAGATTTAAAAAGAAAATAATAATCGCCGGGAAGGAAGTACCTACATTATTATAACTTCATATAACCATCAGCCACCAGTTAATTTACCTTTCCTTTATTTCATTTCATCTGCAACTAGTTTGATTTATTTCTTTTATATTCTCAATACCTACCCAAGTCGGTTAAAGGTCTCCAGACTTACCAGATTATGCTGTCTTTCCCACAGCATATCTGGTAAGCCCTCTAGTTCGAAGTTCATTCGATTAAATCGACCTATTTAAATATTTAAGAACACAAAACTTTATTTTTTTTTTTTTCAAGAACTTGTAAAGCAAAATTTTTTAAATTCTTAAAACCTATTCCCTTTAAGCCTTTAAGGTATTTTTTCAAGAAAAAAAAAAAAAAAAACATTCTCCTAACAACATTTCCAGATACCTTAAATTATTGATAAATTTCTCTTTTTTTTCGGATTCCTTCAGGGCAACTTGATTCTCTAAAATAGTAGACACACAACATGTGTTGTAAGTATAACTTTTGTTTGTTGATTTAGTTTAAAATCCATGACTTGGCATAAAATTTGCATTTTATTACACGAACAATATCAAAAACATACACAAAATATTTGCCTTATTTGACCCACATTCAATATACATACCACTTCTCTAGAATTGAGAAACTTTGTATAGTAGTTTTCCTTTGCATTATTCCTACTTATTCAAAAACCCCCCAGTTAAAGTTTGTGTATATTTAAAAAAAAAAGAAAAAACTTCCTCGTACCATAAATCTTTGGTAAGGAATAAAGGAGGAGAAAGTTGCGGTTGGTGAAAATGTCTTCATTTGACTAAAGTTTATAGCAAAGGGGAAAGCATGTTCCCCAATTTTTAATTTCACCTCAATTCACCATACCAAGTTGAATTATGCGCAGAACTTATTTCGAAATCATCAAAAAATGCATCTTGTTTTGTTGAAATTCCGTTATCAAAACATAGAAACTGTGAATTCAAGTAATAATACCTCTGGACCAAATTGTATACAAGAAAATCATCTTTTTTGGACGTTTTTTGAAAAAGATTTACGACAAAAAAATACCCAAAACCATATTTTAACAGCCATTCACCGTTTTGTTTGAGTTTGAGTTGTGACTTTAGGTAATTACAGGAAACACGTGAAACGATTTGTAAAATAAACCCTTTCACTGAACAATTCCAACATCCTCAAGGGTGCTATTATACCGATGTAATATAAGGCTCCCTCTCTGGCTGGGCGAATAAGGCATATAAATATAAAAATAGTAAAATATTCATATACACAAGCTTATAGATATTTGTACCTATATTTCCTTTGAAGGATATTTTTTTTTTGTTTTTTTTAAGAGGGGAAACTATTTCCTTGTTTTTTCTTCTCAACTTTTGCCACTTTAAGTGGAATAAAAGCATTACAGGCTCCACTCTCTAGCATTGGTCATGGGGGGGGTGAAGGCAACAGAAACAAAAACAAAACAACAAAAAAAAAAATGAAAAACAAAAAAGTCAAAAAGGCTTGAAAATACTTCCTCTTTTTTACTGTCGTCGGACATTATATCAAAGGTGACATTTGTGGTTTTAAGTGTTTTTAGGGGTTGGTTTGTTGGAATATTGAAAAAGGGTGGTTTTTGTGGTTGAAATTTTTGGTAAATGTCATAATTTATTATTTTAGGTTTACACATTGGCTATACTTTGATGATGGTCAGCTTTGGAGATTATTTTTTAGGTAATTGATTCAATTTGGGGTAAGAGTGTTAATAAGGGTCCTTGTGGGCTTTAGTTTTTATTTGTTTTCTTGTTTTTTTATTCTTTTTTAGTTTGTATTGAAATTGCTTATGGTTTTATTGTGGTTAACGAAAATTTTGAGAATTGTCTAAAAAAGTTTCATTTGTTTTTTGGAAATTCTTCCGGCGAAATGTCAATTGAAATTATCTTCAGGCAATGAGTGTCTGATAGTGTCAAAACACTTTTCTTTGTTTGCTTTTTTCACTTATTTTTGTTCTTCTTCTTGTGATTTTTGTTTTTGAAGATTGCTTTTCTGTCAAGTTCAAGGTCAAGTTCTTTGTTAGATAATAATGACCTATTATGTCGCAGAACATTAGTTTTATGATATTAAAAGTTGCTAATAGTGAAAATAATTTTGAGTTTGCTATTTTGCCGTTGGTCATTATCATTATCATTTTGGCAAAGGAATTCAACCTTGAATGTTTGGCCGAAACTTTAAAGTTCAAATACTTTCCTGACAATGAAAACTTTTATTGTTCAAAATTAGGATAGCTAATTAGATTTTTTACTAGACAGACATTTTATTTTATGTATTTTTCATTTTTTTTGTTTTCCTTCTTGAATCTTGGATAGTTTGATTCTGTTATAGCTCTAAGTTTATGTTCAAGGTTATTATTATTTAAAGTTGTAGGAGTACAACTGTTTAATTTTATTTAAGGTCTGAAGAATGTAATTGCTTAAAAAAACAACTTTATATAAATCACTTTGAGGAACCCCTAGAATTACGTTATGGCATACATAGAAAATGGACTTAGCGTTAGTTGCCACAGGCTAAGACCGATTAAAATTGAGAAAGTTTGTCTATTTTTTTTTTCTTTCGTAGCATGAAAATATATCATTCTGATGAAGAGTAGCTTCGAAAATTACTCATATTCTTAAAGCTTCTTATAATGTACTTCTAATTCTGTAATCTTCAGTCAGAAATTTAAACAAAAATTTCTTGCTAAAAATTGGCTTAACGGATATGGGCTTAGTTTTCAAGCATCTTCTTGATGTTGAAGAACCTGTAAATACAAAATTCTGGATTTCAAAACTCTGTATTCCAAAATTCTGTAAATTATAAAAGAAAAATTGTTTTGACAATGAAAAAAAGTGCGCATTTTTTTTATTATCAAAACATTTTTTTACAGAATTTTGGAGTACAGATTTTTGATATTTTCATTTGAAGAACTTTAAAGTACAGTTTCCAAATATAACGTAACGGACCTCTCCTCAACAAATTTGGATATAGTTAATCGCGATATAAAGTGAAGTCAGAATAATGATCAATATTAAATTGTTAAAATCCAATAATGAAGTATAAATTGTGTGTCGATGGTTTTATGTTCTAAAACGAAAGAACAACAAAAAACAAACATTTAACTGGGTGTGTTGTAACTAAATTAATTGAAAATGTGCTCACTACATCCAAATCGGTTGTAGAAATAATGAAAACGGCAGTTTATTTGACTGCATTCCTAAATCTAACACAAAAATGTAAAAACCACAACACTTGCTGTAGAAATTTAATAAGAAAAAAAAAACAACAGCATTTCGTTGTAATTTTAACAACTTTTTGCAGTCATATGGAACGCTATGTTGTAGAAACTACAAATTTTGCTGACATTTTTACATCTTTTGTAGTTAAATTGAAATCTTTGTTATCAAATCTACAACTAATTTTTTTTTTATTTTTTGAAAAATCAAGGTAGGTCCTGAAACACAAAATCCATTTTCCAATTTTTTTTTCTATCACTTGTTTTTTAGAAGAAAGCAAAAAGGGCACACTTAATCTTAGAGCATAAGACAACCTTAGGTTATTTAAGAAAAACAATATAATTTTAAAAAGAATAGCGTTGTTAGAAGTTTGGACTCAATTCGTATAAAATTTATGTGTTTTAAAACGTATTTATAGTTGTTCTAATTCAAAACTAGTTTTTCAGCGTTTAAATTGCTAAAAACTGAAAGTCGAAAAATTCGCAGTTTTGCAAGTTTAAGGAAAACCTTAATGTGAACAAAAATTTTGGGCTGCGACTCACTTAAACCTTTAGTGTTCTACATTTTCCGCAATAATCTTCTGATATTATTATATAACATTTAATTAACGAAAAATAAAATGATAATTCAAAAACAAAAAAAAAACACAACCTTAGAAATTAGCAAAAAAGTATTATGTACCAAATTTCAAGCAAATCCGTCAACCCGTTTAGGACGCACATACATTGTACCTTCAAATGAAATTCTTAAAACATTAGAATTTGGCAATAAAATCAAGTGAAAGAATACATCCGAGTGAACTAAAATCGAATAAAATTGAAATTAAGCTTCCACCATTAAAAATATAGGTACCCGTTATCCTTTAATGGATATAGATGTAAGTACTCACAATCTTTTTTACGACGTTTATTATCTCAGATTTTCCAAAACGTACAAATTATTCAACAACAAAACATCAGTTCAAACATGCACATTGCACAAACTTTTCATCATAAAACATCAAGCGTATGGCATATACGTATTATTTTTCCTCTTATAATAATTATTTTACATATTTAAGTCGATCGGATTTATTTACAATTTCAATTAACCAATTTGTTAAAACACAAGACTTATGTTGGTCGTTATAGATTTTTTACAATTAACAGACACAAAATGTAGCTCATTTAGCTTGATGCGCGATACCTACATCAGGCCAATTAGCCATTTTCCTCTACTTTTTTTCTGTTTTTTTTTTTGTAACAAAGCACAAAATGCCCACAGGGATAATTTACATAAAATTATTTAATCAACTTACATTTTAAAAGAGAGACAGAGATAGAGAGAGAAAGCGACTGATATTGGATTTTTATATTGTAATTTTTGTTTTATTTATTGTTATAGGAGTTTTTTTTTTGTAATGCCCAACCACCTTTGTATGTGTGTTGTGAATAGGACACAAAACCGTTGTTGGAACCGAAGTGTGAGAAATTCAATTACGAGTTGTAATTAAAATTTGTAACCATATCAGTGTGAACATATCATAGCCTAGAAAGGAAGGCGGAGTGGAGCAGAGAGATGGAGACAAAAACACACATAAATTAACCGATTTTAATTGGAATTGAAATTCCCTTGAATTTGAATTGTTCCATTTCAAATATTTCGACATCGATATTGTGTGTTTTACGATTTGCTGGACATTTATATATAAATTTGAAATCCAATGATACCTTTAGAATATAGTGGTGTGCAAGAAATATTGGTTAGAACATTTACTAATTTCTTATAGTAAAATCTGTATAAAATTCACAACATAATCCATCTACATTCTACATGTTTTGTCTTTCTTGATAAAGTTGAATAAACCATCCAACGAACTTTGCTGCCTAACATATAACTGTTTCAACATTTAGCGACACAAATCGTTTTAATGATCCAGTTGACCGCTCAAAGCGTAGCACCTCAGAAGACATAATTTGACACTACTACTACTAGTGAAGACAATCTGTTGAACCACATGAAATATCTAACTTTTTCCTTCAAATGCTTTTGCAGACTGTGATGATCTTCATTACCATTATTTTTAATAACTGCATCAACTAAAGCTACTTCCCGCGTAAGAAAGGTATTAGAAACCAGCTAGATCACTAATAACAACATCATCCCACATATTCAGTTTGATTTTCTGGAATAAAAACATTCCATGCTGTATCAGCTCCTGAATGTTCGTAAAAGCATCAGCTCTGCCTTCAACAACCATCAAGACAACGTTGCCGGTTGTCGCAAGCTTCCTGGATGTCAAGAAATCATTCGCTATAGCGTTGCTAAAGATGCTTGGCTTAGGGCTCAAAACTTTGACCATTTTTGTACAGCATCCTGACTTTCAACCAACATCAACGGACTTCAAGTAAATGTGAAAACCTGCATCATGCTGACGAATGACTTATTTCTCAACTCTACATACATACATCGATAGCTGTTCAAGAAATCGAGGCCCACATTAGCAAACTGTTGGAGTTTTTCAAAAAATGGAGCGTTGGAATTAACTTATTCAAATTGGAACTATTGTGCATTAGAAGACCAGAAATAACGAAGCAGTCATTTGGGAATATCGTCGAATCCCAAAGCCTTCAGTGATTTGACATCGCGATGATCGCCGTCTGAAACGTACGATGCTGATCTTGGCATTTGTTACTTCACACGAGTCATCATGTATTTGCGTTGTTAGCGAACGTTGAAGACAAAAGAAGGAGAGAACCGTCTCCATCTGTCAACGGAAGTTATTTTGGCTTTTGTACACATCTATGAGGTGCTTAGTAATACTAAAAAAAAACATCTCTGTTGTCTCACCAATTTGCAGCCTCTTCCGCATCTTCAGCTAATACTTTATTGTGGTTACACTTATCAGGTCACACTAAAATTCATTGATTCTAGCTCATTTCTCTCTGCTGATCAAGTAGCTGCGATGTTGGTTTTTTTGTATTCTTTCGTCGATCTGCACCTAGGTTTCTTCAGACAGCCAACCACTGTTTCTTATTTCTTGTACCCGACTGACTTGTCTTTTAGCGCCGGTTACAAAAACATTTTACTCAGCACATCATTGATTTTCGATGGAGGTAGGCTCAGTGCTGCTGATGGTTCCTATCCCTTGAAAAAAGGTAGTCCCTTAGTTGGTTATCCTACTTAAGTATTCTTCAGGCTGCTGGTATTAAACCTCAGCAGGGTGTTTGCTTGAAATCTCGTACTTGCTCTTAATCTTCTGAAAGGCGGCCATTAAATGGTGGTCCCCGCTCATCCCCGTATCCACCCGTCTTCTGTGCCTGACATTCAGGAGACTGCTGCTGAGACTTCTACTGATCGCCAAGTGATCAATTTGGTTTGAGTTTGTGGCTCGACTAGCTCACGAAGAACGAAAGCTTACTGATTGACACTCTCAACCATTTCCTGTTTGCGTTTAGTAGGCATGTGTTCAAACATGGTACCAACATTATCAAGACGTTAAGAGTTGCAGAAATCGACGAAACTGAAATCAACTGTCTAGGAATAAGGCTTGTAAGGAACCTTGTTGCCAATGGCACATAAAGGCGGGGGGCTAAGGGGGATCAAGCCCCCTCGAGACTCCAAAATCATGTTATTATTAAAGTGATTTCATCATAATGTAGGTACAACTTTTTCGTAAATCTTAGAGATTAAGAGAAAGCTCAGACACTCGAGACACCCCCCCCCTGCCCCAATTTTGTATTCTTTTTTTCTGGATACGCCACTGCTTGTTGGATTGGTGGAAATTTTGAAATTTTATCATAAGAATTAAAAAAAAAACAATTTTGTTTGCTCCCTACTGTTTGAGAGTAAAAAATAAATAATTATTTGCATAGAATTTTATTATTTGAAGTTTTAAACTTCACTAAAACGGTGTGTTGCGCAAATTGATTTAGTTATCAAAAACTTTAATCGCTAAATTTATGCTCTTTTTAGAATTATTTTCTAATAAATGATATGAGACATTAATTTATAATGCTTACACCTCACACGCAAAAAGGCTATACTATTCTATAGCCTTTATAACACCCAAAGGCCTATAAATAGATCAGCATAGCATCGTAGAAAAGGATTCTGCAATTAAGTCCGATTGGCTTTAATGACATTTAAGCATATAATATATGGAAATCGTTTGCGTTGTGTCTGTATGATGATGAGAATACGAACAAGTGTGTGTGGTGGCTTTTTGCGTGTTTGCGTTCCGGTCAGGGATATCCATATAGAATAGACTGTGGCGTAATAATAGGGATACAGAGTATAGTACACTAGCCGAGTGCGGGTAAATCCTTTTAATGATCTGGAACATAAATATGAAATGCATAAAAAAAACTGTAATCCAAATGATACTATATCCAGGATAAAAGCGAGAGCTTGACCATGGGATATACTGTGTATGCTCTTGTATATTAGAAAACCTATATAGGAAAAGAAAAAGCTAGCAATGCACGTTGGCATAGTTACAGTTAAGAGTCCTTGAATAGCACTGATTATGATTCTCGTAATTATAGTGCCTACGCGTATAGAAAAGTTGATTTGCATAACACAAGCCTATCTATAACTACAAGAGAGAGAGAGTAGGTATATGAGAAATGGCTTATATAAGTGCTATAGGGCATAATGCAGCCTTCGGTTGCTACTCTGTCTATTAGTCGTAGGTTTTGTTTGGTTACAATAGAATGGATAGTTACGCAACATATTAACGAATAGTCCTTCATTATGGAAATTACTTGTTGCATAAAAAGATAGGCTACGCACCTACACTCTGATTTGATGAAGAATAGTTTGATTAACCAATTGATTGCAATCACTCTAATTTATGAATGAATTGTTTCTAAGGATTTCTTTGTTCATTTTGTAAAGTAAACAAACAAGTCTTCATATATCCTGATGATAATGCTAAGTCAACTAGATTGAAAATATGAGTTATTGAAGTGAATTCTTGGTAATTTGATTGGAAGAAATAATCTGGTTCTGGATACTTTTCTTTTCAGCCAACTGAAGTTGTACATACAATTGAACATAGGTAACGAACAAATCAGGCCATGAAATAATAGTGTCGTAACTGATTTTTTATTTTTGCAGGACTAGGAAACCTTCAAAAGACACTTGGTAGTAATTGACGCCAAGTATTGTGGGACTCTTACCTCACTAAAACTAACTTGAAATCTGAACCAATCTATGAAAGATCGACAGCTGATTTTTCTTTCTCAATGTTTTAATCATTTTAGGGCAAGTTTAAACTTTTAATTCTTTCCGTGGCTTTTAGACCATTAGCTTATGTCCCTTGGTTCTTCTTAGTCTCCGCACATTGCTTCTCGTAATTAATACGGACTCCATTTCAGAGTTTATATGTGCTTCTTTTAATGGACACGAAATTTTTTTTTTAACAGTTATTTACATGACATATCAATAAGTACAAATTTGTCAAAAACAACTGAATACTGCTGAATTAAACATTAGTTTTGGATTTTACAAACAAAAAGTGAAAAAATCAGTTATTCTACTATGGCGTCCACGCACGCCCAATGATATGATTAGTTAATTTTTTGAAAACGATTTCAACGATTAATGAAATAAGAAACATTAGTTTTGTACAACATCATCAACAACTTAGCCAAAAACACAGCTAAAGGAATTGAAGCACCCAGTCTTCCCCAACACAAAATAGACAATGAAATTGAGCAATTCCAGTAAATTAGTTGAACATAAATCTTAGAATCATGGAATTCAAAACTCAATAATGACCATTGAAAATTAAGTTGGAAGACAATCTATGAATTCTTCAGGAATATACAGCTATTATTAGAGAATATCAGGATTTATATATCCTACTGCCCCGTATGGCACGTTTTCGTTGTCCTTATTTCGTTTACTATCCGAGGCTTTCACTCAATTCATACTGTCTCCAGTGAAAGACTAGAGAATTAGAAAATCGAGTCTCAGGATAGAGCGCCTCTGTTCACGATATACTTAGAAAAAGAGGACCGTGAAAATAAACAAGTAGATGCAGAAAGTGCATCTGCGGCATTCTTAGAAAAAGAGCTACTTCAGAATTATCGGTCGGAATTGGTCCTGTCTCCAGTGAAAGACTAGAAAACGGATGGTGAGCGGTCTCCAATTGGCAAGCTCTTGTCTGTACCACAGAAGTATTGGTTAAAAGTAGTTACTCTTCTTCCACTTGGAAGAAAGGCAGCCACAGAAGTATAGGCTGGAAGTGGTCCTGCCTCTAGAAAAAGACTAGAGAATGAGAGGTAGTGGGTCTCAGGACAGAGTGGCTCTGTTCACTATACAATTACAAGAAGTGGATCGTAAAGCAAAACAAGCAGCTTCCAAAGGTGGACTGCTTACTGTCTGGCTCCAGCAACAACTAGAGAATAAGCTGTGACATGTGTCCAGTATACTGTAGGCGGCACGCTCAGAAGAAGAGTAACCCCAGAACTATCAGTCGGAATCAGTCTAGCAAAATGAAGCTCAATGAGAAACCTTACCTTATCGGTGATTCATTTGAAAAGAGTGGATTTCAGACGAAAATAATTTAGGACAAAAAATGTGCTGGTCCTTTCTGGTAGAGTACGTACTCAGTAGTCAGCCTCTCAGAAGAATTGAATGAAAAATATTGTTTTTTATTCTAAAAGTGCTTTTATTACTAGTTCACTTGATTTGTACTCGGCAACGGAGAAGCAAAAAACTGATTTTGCATCGAAATTGCACTTCGCCATATAGCAATTGTAAAAACCAACTGTGAATTGAGAGAACCAAAGCAAATTTCTTTTAGGCATTGGATATTTTAAAGGTTCGATATTAGTTCTTCGGAATGACAAGGGGGTTTGCGTGGAGTAGAGTTAGCATTTGTAACGCTTCCTTACAACATCAGAATTGAATTTTAAGGGTTTTCTGTCATCGTGATGTTAACTTCAAGTGTGGTTCGATATTTTCAAAAAAAAAAAAATTAAATCTTAACTTTATTCAATTTTCACAAATACTCAGAATTTATCCTGCTTAACTTGTATTTGGATTCAGTGAAATGTGGTCACACTGCATACGAAAAACACAAGGAAACTCCAAAAGACTTTTAATTTTATTTTCAAAATACTTATTAAAAAAAATATATATCCAAGTGTAATGGATAGAGTTTTTTTCAACGTCAACTTGTGAATAATGTGGTAAATTCTCGATGTCAGCAAAAACCAAATAAAAATAAAATATATATCAGAACACAGAAGGTACTTGTGGTCAGCCCATCAGCTCTTAAAACCAATAAGCTCTTGCGTCGTTTTTTTTTTTTTTTGTGGTCAAGTTCCTTTGGTTTCATGCGACGCACGAGTAAAAATTTACTTCCGAAATAAATTTATTTTCCCAAAAGAAAAACAAACAGAAGAAAATCTGACACATACACATACACACTGATGTATCTATTTTTATATGGTGCCAGACGCGAATTGTGTGAGGTTTGCTGGTTCACCTCCAAAGCAAGTCAAGAGTCATACACCATAGAGGTCTCGCCCTTGGTCTCTGAGGAATATAAACTTAAGTGTAGATTATATGTATGTTTGTCTGTGTATGGGTGTATGAATCTTCCTTTATAGTTTTTCAATGTTGATTTTTTTTTGTTGTGTGTCCGCTTCCACGGTTTTTTGGCTTTTGTTCTTACTTATTTTTTATGCATATCCTTCAACGGATTTTTTCCGCTCTGCGGACTTCTGATGCGGCCCAAACTTGCAGAGTAACCGTAACTACATTCATTCATACAAGTTTTCCGCCAATTTTCCGCAGAGCAGTAAAATAAATTAATTTACGTTGCTTTTGCCATCATGATGCCATGGCGGTAAGCATAACAACTGAAAATAAATAAAAAATTCAAGGAGCACATCCTCTTTGTATACGAATACGAGTGTATACGAATATGAGTATAAACATTGTGTCCTGTCCCAAGGCAAAGTATTTGCATCTTCTTTGCTAGTCTGATGGTTTTTGGCCAAGTAGGTACATACTATACATACCTAGATCCACTCTTATAAACTCATAGTCGTTTATATGTAGTTAACGTATGTATATGCAGCTGGAAGGGAAGGAGTCATTTTCATTATATTCAAATTTTTTTGTAAACATGAAACTTTGGTTTGACTATATGTGAAAATCTTGTTGTAAGTTCTCAAGTTAAAGAAGGTTGGTTTTTGTTTGTTTATTTTTTTTTTTTGTAGAATATGAGATGAGATATAGTAACTGAAGGTTTTATCTTAAGGCAAGTAGCTTGTTATGTACTATAAGTAGCAGGCTTTTTGTAACACGTTTGCATTGTGGAGTGTCTGGATATTTTTGGGCTGAAAGTGAGTGACAATGGCAATGTTGTGAGAAAATACTGGCAAGACCAAAAATTGCATTTGACAACCAAAAGGTAAAAACAATTATTTTAGTTTAGCTTGAGATAAGTTTAACAGTCTTTTGTGTCAGATACAAAGGTTATATATATTTTTTTAATGCAACTTGGCAATTTTTCAAGCTTCTGAGAAAGTATCTTTTCTATCAAAAAATTTATTTATTCGTTTTGTTAATTGGAACATAATTTTATCTTACTAAATCGATATAAATGATTTCATGTAACCTCTCGGCAATATTTTGGCCGAAACGTTTTTGTTGACGAATAAAAATAAAAACTTAAAAAAAAATCGCTTCTTAATTTTGCCGAAACAAAGCGATTGCAGTTAAGTTTTTTTTTAAATCAAACAAATTTTACGGTTTCGGTAGCTGTTTAAACTTCAGCAGACGATTTGTTTGCAAGTTCGAAATATTTTATCAACCTTATGGACAGCAATTCAAACACAGATTTTGCCTTCTAAATACAGCTGTCGTTGTCGTCTTCAGTTCCACCTTTGGTGAAGACAAAACTCCCAAGATATTGAAAGTCTTCGACTTTCTCTACTGGTTGACCAGTCATATCGACTTGAATGGTTGATTTACTTACAAGGCTGGGCCCAAATCACGTAAAACCAGGACATTTTGCAAAATGGCCTTCAAACATAATTTAGTGGGCCTCGAAAGATCTATATCAAGGCCACAAATATAATTCTATGTACCCCGGAAGATCCATAAAGAGCCAATACAGTACAGATTTATATTGACTACTTATAGAATTTTGTGAATTTTGGTCAAGAATTCATGAAAAAACACTATAATTTACTCAAAAGTCTTTCGTGAGCAAATCTTATAAGAAAATTTCTTTTTTCTTTTAAAAAATAAAATTTCAAGTGCTTTTCTTGTCCAAAGGCCTACCGGGGAAAATTCCGAGTGCTGGGTGGGCCAGGCCACCCCTGGATCCAGTATGGAAACCTGCTTGTTCAGTGTCGAGTCTGTCTTCTAGATGTGCTTTAATTTGTAAATTTGTTTTGCACACTGCATCAAACCTCTTTTTGTGGAAGATTGACGATCATTCTCTTTTTCAACAGTTCTGCTGTCTCACCGATTCGCATGTGGGCTTGCTTGGGATCTTCGAACTTAACTGCACGCAATTTAGAGTAGATACTATCACATGGTGGTCCTGTGCCATCTACTACTTCATAAACATCGGCTGATCGCAAAGTAGTCAAGTTGGTTGGAGGTTGCTGGCCTAATGCTGGACAACCAGCTTATTTTGAGGCACTTGTTTTGTTCAAACACGGTGCGATCAATTGAAAAACGGTTAGCATTGCAAAAATCCGCAAAACGTTCACCATTGTCCTTACCTTACAATCGCCATCACTATGCTTCCATATAACATGCCTTAGTCCTTCGTTGTTATTGCCAACTCTGGCATTTAAATCTCCCATAACCATTATGATGTGTCCGTCTGGTGTATTTTTGTAAGCGGCATTAAGCCGGTTAAAAAAACATCCTTTACTTCAGGAAGTGAGGTATTTGTTACACGTAACACTGTATAATGATGACGCGGCATACTCTAGTCTCCTAGAGGCTCCCACGGAATCAGGTTATGGAGTGCAAAACCTGGAACTCGGTGTTATGGGTTCTTTTCTAGAGAAGATTAAAATACAGTGTTACGGATTGAGGACTTATATTATTTGCCCGATCCAAACCATTGACCTTCACTCAATCCTAAGGTGTCTAATTTATATCGCATGAACTCGCGTTCAAGTTGGAGGAATTTGGGTTTTTGGGCCCTTCTCTGCAGTTGTCCAGAAAACAATTTTTGTTCGAATAAAATAGCCATAAATCAGGTGGTAAAATAATCACAATTGATGTGTACAGAAAATGTTACGGATCACTGGGTGCCATAAAATTGACCCCGATCAGTGCCTACCTGATTTCTACATACCCAAACACCCAATAAGGCTTGCGCTAGGAACTCGAAACTCCAGTTAAATATCTTACGATTAATTTAAGATTCTTCGAAACCAATGTCGAATCCATGCTGGAATTTCAAATAATACAAACAAATTCCAAAATGATTGGCTTTGACTCGAATAAATTATTTCTAGGACAACTTATCGGTCAAATTAAAACATTTGACAAAATTGAAACAGTCCAATATTCAATGCTGGCATTAATTTTTATATTAACAAAATAATGGTTTAACTAAGGACTCCCATGAGAAATCAAAAAATCAAGACAAAGTCATTTCAGCTAGTGTGGGAGTGACCTAAACAAACATGAGAAAAGTAAACACCATACGTTGTTGTATAAATAACCTTTCCTTATGTGTGTTGTTTCATTAGAAGCTCAACGAATTTGAAATCCCCATTTGATTCTGTCTTTACTCTACAAACAAAACAACAACACATTAAGCGACGACAACCGACAACGACGTGTTGGGGAACTTTGTAGACAACTTAAATGCCCGACTAATAAGCCAATTAATGAAATCACATTGCACATTTGTTGAACAAACAAATAAATCAATAATAAAAAGAAAATGATTCCAAAGGACACATTTTGTTTTTTTTTTTTTTTTGTGTAGGTTCCTCCAGAACGGACATTATTTTGCTGCCATACCCACTACAACTTATACAATGCTTGATGATGGAACAACCGCACCACCTCCATGTCAGTCCAATGTGTTGCTTAAGAGCGTATAGCATCTCGTCATTTATATGAAGTGTTCAACAGCTTTTTCTGTCACTTTTTTTTTCTATTCTTTTTTCTTGTTTGTTCCTTCCCCCATATGTATCCTTATGGATGATGATATGATCTTGCAACAAAAAAAAAAAAAATACAATTTTTTTTAGCGAGAACAAAACATACCTACATAGATCCATTTTTGTGAAAGGACATTTTTTTTTCTTCCTTGATGATGGCCAAAAGACGGACATTGAAGAAGAAGTAGTGACACGCCATCTGTTGTCCTCATCAGTTTTGTTGTCATTTAGATATAATTTCTGTTTTTTTTCTCTTCTATTTCTTCTATCTAGGATATTATCTATTATGGTGTGTGAATGTGATGGTCTTTTGTGTTTGACAACACAAAAGTAACATTATAGTGCGATGGAACATTTTATTTAGTGACTTTTTTGTTCGATGTCCTTTTTTTTTGGGTGTGTCCTTCATTTTTTTTTTATTTTCATTTTATTTATGAAATTTTGTTGATTTATTTATTGAACCAATTGACAATGGAAATTTGTATAAATATATTAATTTCTGAATATGCAATAAGCAACAAACATATTTAGTATACTTATTTATTTTTATTTTTTATTAATTAATGAAATTCATTTTCATTGAATGTGAGTGAAACAGATGAAGCATTTCAATGGACTAATGAAATTGCGACCATGGGTGATAATTGGTTAAACAATATAATTTGGACATTTCTATATTTAGTAGGTGAGAGCTATTGACGATGCATATAATATTATGATTTTAAACAAAAATTTAACTTTGACACAACAAAGAGAATTATTGATTAGCTCTTTATGGTTATGATTGCAATTATTTATTCTGGCGCGATAATTGTGTATGCAAGCAAAAAAAATGTTTTGCTAACAAAAATAAAAATTTTATTTGTTTTTTTACATTTCTGTTTTTTTTTTTTTTTTATTTGGAATTATGTATATTTTTTTTTTGTTAAATTTGTAGATATTAAAAAAAATCATGTAGTAGATTGACAGTTTAAAAATTTAATGTGGTTTCGTTTTTTTGTTTTTTTTTTTTATTGAATTGATTGATCTATATCGATATTATTCAGATTAAGGTTAATTTATGGCGTACGTTGTCAGTTTTTTTTTCTTTTTTTAAATAAGGTTAATTTAAATTTGTCTCTATAAATCATATAATTAGAAAATAAAAATTAAGATACAAACATGCAAATGAATATTACACAATAATTATCCTATTACAAATGGCTGAGGGCTTTTAATTTTCAATTTTTTCATCATCAATATTTATAAAAAGTTGGGTAGGTACTACAAGTGGAATTTTTTGAAATGTTGCTCTTAAAAAAATTATTTAGAAAATCTCGATAAAAAAATATTGATTTCTGAAAAACACCGAATATTTAAAATAAACTTTTAAAAGTTAGGTATATTGTAAAAAATAATTTGACTTTCCGTCAGGTCTAATTTGATCTTTTCACTTATAACATTTTAAAAATCGATGTTTTTTGCTGATCCTGGTTTATGAAATAATGTTTATAAAGGCCAAAATCATGTAGCTGTATACTTGAGCTCAAAACTTTTTTTTATCAAAACTGCATTAAACTAAAATGTTCTTCTCTTTAACCAAATTTCTAAATGTATTAAATCTTATAGAAATAGTTTTTATTTGGATATCTTAGCTGAAAAATCATTCCTGAAAAGCTTTCATAACTCGAAAAACGATATAAATAAAATGCACGTATGAGTTGAGTCGCATAAGCCTCGTAAGCCTCATAAGCCTCGTACATAAAGTTAGTTTTTAAATTCATAACCTAATAAGAAATGTATTTTAAAAATATAAAATGCAATGATAAATAAAATAGGAAAATATTTTCTTAAAAGCTGAATTTTAAGAAAATAAAACTTAAAAATCGTAAATAAAAATTCTCAAATGACCTTTAAAAATAAGAATTAAAAATTGGTAGTGCCATTTTCAAGAAAATATTATGGGATACCTTAAACCAATCATTTGAGATTTTTTTTTTTTGAAAAATCATTTTTTCGAAAACTATTTTTAACTTTTTATTTTTCAAAACTTATTTTTTAGATGTTGATAAATAATATCTTAAAAATGGCGTACCAATTTTTTTTTATAAAAGTAATTGCAACGGCTCTAATAATTTTCAAAATTTTGTTTCTAAAAATGTATCATTATAGAAGAAATCAAATTGCATACTTTGTTTTGAGATTAAATTCATTTACGAAGCTGTTTTAGTCATTTGAAAATCGAATTTTATGCTTTTTTAATTGTTCAATAATATTTATGTACAAAGTTGTTAAAAAATATATTGTTCAAGTTTTAAACCTTTGGGTCTAAATAGTGTTTTTGATCCAATTGTTCCATACTTTCCCATTTAAGAATATAAATCCATAATATTAAACAAAAAAAAAAAGAGAGACATTCTTGACAGATTGTAAGTAAACAACTTAATAAATGGTAGGATTTTGTTTAAAACTAATTTAATTAATTGTATTTTATTTTATTGCTAAACAATTTTTTATATATAACATTTCATCTTAAGAAGCTATACTCGAACAAAAACCCTTAACTCCTCAACCAATATTTCCTTTCTCTCCATTAATTGTTATGTGACTTCATAATCACTCTGTTAATGGGTCTCTTGAGATTTTCAGATTTTGTTCAATCTTATAGACAAAAAGGGTAAAACCACAAAGAATCATGACATCCGCAGTCTCACATTAAAGTTTCGATTCAACTTTATATACAGATACACTTACACACACCTATTAGTGCAACTCCTTTGCCATGCCTTTATTGCAACAGCTTGAATTCTTTGAATTGCAAAAGTACAGCGAGTATCCGTACAGACAGAAAATGCTGCAAAAGGATAATTGCAGTATAGTTGGCAGTGGAGATTTTATACCGAAGATCTTAAGATTTTAACGAGAATGACTTTTAAAGAACAAAAGATACTCCACTCATAGCTCAATCTACTAACCATATGTACCTCTACCTATAAGAACTGGCAAATGCGGTGGTGGCAGAATGATGCAATAAAATTAAATTGACTTTTAAAATTAACGGACTATTATGTTGGAAGGGCTCTAATGAGGTGGTTATGAGAAGTTTTGTAGTAAAAAACGAGATAAGTTTCAGATGAGTTTTGTTCCTTTTGAGATAAATTTTTGTACTGATCGGGTTTCTTTGAGGACTAACCTGGAAACAATAATGAGAAAAAATTGAACTTGTATAATTTTCTGGATTATTAGTCATCTATTTAAGCCAAACTGCTTCAAGACTTCAATGTTTTGGGTAAAAGGTAACTTTTATATTATTATAAGTTATTACTTGCATTTTATTATGATAATTTTGTTAAAACGAACGAATTCAAACAATTTGTATTGTGTGAAGGACTCCTCCCATAATATTCGAATCAGGTCCCTAGAGACACAATGCGGCTTTATCCAATTTGCTGCTTTTTTCTCAGGACAGTCATAAACTTTGTTATTTATTTGAAGAAAAAAAAATAACAAAACGATGTTGACAATTTTATTGCTTCGGGGTATTTTAGCGCGCGTATCCTTAAACATACCTTTAGCCAATGAGGATTCCTCTTGGGATTATTACTTCAAAGAGTTAAGTGGTAACGTATTTTATAATAAAAGAAATATATATATGTTTTTAATTTCCGGTAACTGTATCTTGAAGAGAGAAAGCAGAAGTGTTCTTTGTACGTTTATGTAGGTAAAAATTTGATGGTTTAAATCCCCTAAAACCAATCATCCTGAGAACGTTATGAGTATAAAATATTTATTTGCTTGTGGTGCAATCATTGACATTTATAACCGAATTTATTTAAGCAGAAAGCATTCGAATGGCATACATGTTACAGTTAATATTTGAGTATAACATGGTTTTCGGACATGTTATACAAAGTGTATATTCTTTGCAGCAAACTAGAAATTTAAATGCCAAAGATCACGAGAAAGATGGCATTCAACATTTTTAACGAAGTTGAAAAATGCATACAAAAGATTTTAGTGTGACATTCAGTGTAATGTTCCAAGAAAAAGTATCCAAATAGGACGACAGAGTAAAAAAAAAATCTTTTGAAGGATGCATTATTATGCGGTCTTCGATGGCGAAAAAACATGGGTCCCACATTTCTGTGTAGCTGTCTATCCTACATCAGTATGTCTTGCTGAGCCAATGTGATTTACTTCAAATTTAGTACCTAGCGTTTTTTGGAGGTTTTCCAGAGAGGTTTTTTGAATTAATTTTATTGGGAACAAATTAAAGGTACCTGCCATATTGTCACCTCAGCTTAGGAATGATTTAAACGACTTAAGCCTAGTGTCGAGAAAAATCTTCAGTCGTACATAATTAAAAAATATTCATTAAATTGTGGCTATTGAATTCTATTTACACTTAAATTTTTATTTTTATTGGAAAGCTGGTTAATTTTTAATCTTTAAATGTTTCTTTCATGTTTTTATTTTTCCAAAAAAAATATATTTATCATTAAAAAATGATCTGTGTGTCTGTTCGTCTGTGTGTCCATCTGTACAGAAAGCAACAGTCTAAACGGGTTGACGGATTTGCACGAAATTTGATACAGATAACTTTTTTGTAATTTCCGAGCAAGTTTGAGCGATCCAGTCATGCAGTGTTTGGACTCAAATTGTTTACGTTTTATTTTAATTTAAAGTATTGTTCCTTTGTTTCTACGTCGTTTTTTTTCCCACAGAATTAAGCATTTATTGCTCGATAATAACAATTTCTTTCAGAAAAAACTAAATAGCATAGCTTGTTCTTAACTGAAAACAATTTAAAGAATTACAATCCAGCCATCAAAGTCTTATTCTTCTTTAAATTGTTTCAATTCACTTTTATTTTAATTCTTTTCTTGTTGACAAAACAGAAAAAAAAAAGAAATGTCCTCCAACAACACCCCTGCAGAGTAATATGATTGAATAAAATCTAAATAAAACCAATACTGTCATTCTGCCATCGCAGGATATTGAATTACTTTGCTGCTCTACAAAAAGAAAAGAGCCAACAACAAGACTATAAGAAGAACAAATATATAAACTTCTTTAACTTCTCTTGTCGTTTTGTTATTATATTGGTAAGATGCCTTACCTACTTATAAAAGTTCACAACTCTTGCCCTCTAGGAAATCAAAAGTCGACAAAAAAATAGAGAAGAAAAGTCATTCTACAAAAAAAAAAAAAAAAAAAAAAAAGTAAAAACGATCTCAATATCTGTCTCGATTGGAAATTCTTTTTTATTTATTATTTCACTTTCACAATGGCACACAAAAGTATTCTACTACAATCTACAAACTATGCAACATCACAATAGAAAAGATCCTAAAAGGAACGGCTATATAATACTCAAATCCTTGTAGTTGTTCGATTTGGGAAACAAACCCAAGGTAAAAGTAAAATAATGCTTAGTATTTGGTTTTCTTTTCTTATTTTTTTATTTGCCTGTGAATGTGAAAGTATTATAGTATAGGTAGTAGCAGCTACATTTCCGTTGTGTTGTTTATTCGATGGAAACGATTATTCTTTCAATTACGGTGGCGCACCCAATGCAAATTGAATTCTCCGATTTGTACCTTCAGTTCTTTTTATTTTTACATTTTTTTTTTTTTGTATAAGAAAAAATAAAATAAAAAGTGTACAAGTTTATCTAGGAATGTTGAAATAAAAATAAAGGGGAAAAAGTTAAACAGGACAAAAATGGCTGGGTTGGGCGGTTGAAAGGAGATGTATAAAGAAAGAGAGGGAGGGAGAGAGTGGGAGGGAAAGATATCTTAAATTTGATGATATCAAAAGTTAATCCTTGTAGCTTTGGAGGAAAAGTTTTTTTTTGTATCTATTCGGTTGCACGAGAATGTAGGTAGGTATTCGAAATGATAAGGTATATTGGTTACATGATGAGGGTAGAAATTTTATAATGCAAAAGTTTAAATCTGCTATGGGATACTTTGCGGATTGGTATTAAGGGAAATGTTGTCTATGCATTACTCTAACATTTGAACTTTGTATTAAATTTGTAACAGTTGAGGTTATTATATGCTTTTAGATTCGATTGATTTAATAAAATTTAAGGTGAGGTTTTTCAGACTTCAATGTATGTATATGAAAATCGATACTTTGGAAACATTGTCGTAAGGGCTTTAAAATTATATCGGATTGAAGAGTGATGGTATCCATAAGAGTATTAACTGAAGAAATTTGAAGCACTCACATAACTATAAGCACAATTATTTCTTACAATTTGCGTGATTTTTTGAAATTTGCGAACCGATTCAAGCTGAGCTATATTTAGTTTTGAACCTAAATTATTTTTTAAAACTCATTTTTTCAAAATTAAATTTTTCTGAAATTGAACGGCCACCATCTGGTGGCCCATCTTGGAACTATAACCGCCATCTTTACATTTTCGCGTTAAGCGACCCTACTAATAGTTTTCGAAGTTATTGTATAAATTCTGCCGAGCGGGACTGTTATCCCAGGGGCAGTATAGTCCTGAATCCAGATCAGATCTTTTTATCTACGGACATGTGCTTTGATTACTTCGGAGAAGCCTATCTTCACTTAAGTTGTTCGATCTAGCTGGAACTAGTGACGCTAATGTTGATTCCTTCTTAAAATTTGGTCCGTGTCTCTAGGCACTGCGTTTGGAACAGTTCTTCGTTGCGTAAATTAGTAATGAAGTCCTATTCCACATCGATCTCTCAGCAATAGGTGCCCCTGTTCCGGAAGCAAGTTTCACGATAACATTTAACTCTAAGTAGTCACCGGCCGAAGATCCCTCCGTCTTGTCAAGTCTAACCAACATTTCACTGTGTGTTGAATATCAACTGCCAATTTACTAGACACCAGGTTCATTGAATTTCTTAAACTCAGCGACTCTGAAGTAAAGCTTTCAACACCGGTGTTTTTCATCACGTGAAAATAATTCTTTTCTTGTCTCTCGTTATCGCCTTTTCAATAAACCAGCTGCATTAATACTCTTGAACAACCTTGCCTTTCAGTTCGCACAGATATTACTTTTCTAGCCGCACTTCATGAATGTGGAATGATTTTTTGTTTAAGGAGAAATTACAGTAACCATGGTCTACAATCACGTTTCATAAAACTTAAATCCCATTTTTCGAACAATAAACATTAGCAACAATTAGTAACATTTTAATACAAGATAACACAATTTCACCTCCTATAATTATATTAGAACTTTGCATTAACTCGTCCAGTAAAACAAAATTTACAAAAAAAAAAAGCAAAAAAACGTATTCCAACAACTTTCTCTCTTCACTCAGACTCTTGCTCTCGCCACTAATAAAATCAGGATAACTCGTTGCCTTCCGTTTCCGAAAAATTTATAAATTTAGTTTGCCCTCGTTTAAACTGTGCTCGCTCTCTTGAATTTTATTGCTCATTTCTACTTTTGTAGACGCACTTCTCGTGGATTCCTACCGCTAACAACCATCAAGTTCCTGCTCCCATTCCTATTTGGATGCTGGATGGCTGGTTGGCTACTACAACAGGTAATCGAGTTAGGCACAGAGCTTATGAAATGCTAAAGGACTCCTTTGTGTGTGGTTCGGCTAGAGTAGTTGTTGGTCTGTTTAAAAAGCCCTATTCTATATATTATTTCAGTATTCGGGATCCGGAGTTTTGTTTGGAGAAAGTTTCTAGGATTCTTAACTTGAATTTTTCCTCCTCGCATTTGCCCCTTTTAGCCCTTCTCACTCTAGGTCGCCCTAATAATGAGATTGAGTTGTATTTTTTTTTGTTCGCTCTGCTATGCTGGAATAGGTAGGTACTTCTTGTGGCATTGTTGCACGCCATTTTGGGAATTTCTGTTTCCTTTTTTTTTCATCAACAGTTCTGATTCTTTTACTTAACAAAGTTTCAGACCCGTTTCGGATGGATTGCTTTGTGATGATGATGATGATGATGATGATGATGCCGGTATTGGTGTCAAAGATCGGAAATTATTTCGCGAAATTGAGTTCACTTGAACAACATTGTAAAAGTTTCACTCTCTGCGCGTTATTCAATTTGAAATGATGAGGTGAAAAGTTAACGAGAGGATGAACCAACCAAAACCAACCACTCGACCTAATTGGCTTCGAATGAAAATGAAAATGAAAATGAGAAAAAAAGGAAAAAAACTTTTAATTTAATTGTATGATTTCATTTGGTAACAAATAATAAATTAAGTTGATAAGTTATGTTCTAAAGTTGTTGGAAAAGATATCGTGTGGAATGATTTATATTGAATGATTTCGTTTAGGGAAGATTCTTTCCAAAAATACATGAAACAAAATCGATAAGGGGTGATTGTTGTGTGGAGAGACCTTGAAGTGCGAAATTTGGAGGTAAAGAATATTAATATAGTAAAGCTGGGTGGATTTTAAATAGCTCTTCACTCTAGGGATGTTCCTTTATGCTCGGCGATGGATTAAAGTTGTAATAAACGTTATTTAATGAAGTGTTACGCACAGGTTGGTAGGTGACAGTAAGGACCTCAAGAACACCTGCTCAGAAAGCCTACTTATCACTTGTCAGTGCAATTTTGATACCATTCCAAAAATTAAAAACTAAATTTTGTGGCACGACTAGGTCACGAAGAAGCAAGGCTTAGTGACTGAGCACATATAATTACCCGCTGATTCCAAACCGATAGCTGAAGTGCACTTTCCGTGACAAGCACTAGGTACTCTTGGAGGTTTTGTAAATAACTTCTCGCAAGAAGCATAAGCTAGGAATCGAAGGTTCGCAATAACTATTCAGCCAAAAGGTACTACCATTACAATTGGGAATTAAATTATTTGTGGAATGGTTTAAATGAAGATCTTACCTAGAGTGAAAAAAAGGTGGTCATAAAACTGTCCTGGGCAATTATATTTATGGATTTTTATTTGCATACTATAACATAGTATGGTTGTGGGCCCGTCACTCTACATACTTAGAATCAGAAACATTGACCCAGAAATTTTTGGACAGAACAGTCCTCAAAAATATAAGTGTATTATCTTGTCGCAATCGAGTGTCACTTGAGTTACCATCTTCAATAGAGCTCAAGGGGTGAAAGAGTATCATTGTGTACGAGCATTGGAACCACGGACGAGTTGGTATTACGAATGACCAAAAGTAGTTTTTGGTAATATAAGAATGAATTGCAAGTTAAAACCCACCATATGTTCAGTAACTCCAAAGCTACTTATAAACCTCTTCAATCTTGTTCTAGATCCGATAGTCCGAAGAGCAGGTTGCTGCATCTTCAACTAATAAATCCAAAGACTTGGATTTGGGGACGACATTAACATCATCTCTCCTTCTTATCAAGCCCTATTTATTAGAGTTGTCTACAGTTGTTTGAAAACAGGGGAAAATGTAAATATACTCAGCAGACCGTTGTTCTTCCAGCCTTGCTTCGAAGCACACAACGCACACCAGGCAGAAATAGTGAGTCGTAACTGTTTTGGAAGAATGATTCTTAGACGAATATGCAGTCCTTTGTGGTAGGTAGTGGAGTGGAGTGGAGAAAAGTATGCAACTGCAAAATCTATGAGATGCACAATTATGTGGATCTAAAGTAAAAAGCAAAAACATGGAGACCACTTCAGAGGATCTTCAGAAAATCTTCTCATCCTTTAATGCTGTCGGGTTCGAAAAGACAAGACCTTCCCTTGAAAGACCAAGACGTAGGGAATGCCACACCCCTTGGTCTGGCCAATTAGAAAGTAAGCGTGGGATCGTGAACACTAAAAGGCTTCTAAGTCTCTGGCAGGGAACCACCTAAGGTGGGTAACTAACTTACAAGGGGAGGATACGATCTCTGGGTAACCGATTCAATTAATTTTTAGCACAAAAAGTAATATCCAATATGGTATAACAGGTGCGAATATTTAGGTGCACTTCCCTCAAGATAAGCAGCAAATAGATATACATTCTACGCTTCCCAAAAACAAAGAATATCAGCGGTGCATTGGAAAGAGCTTGATGCTTCATAATCGAGGTGGTCGCTGGATCAAATCTGGAGGTGCATTTTCTTTTATTTTTCTAACATTTCTGATTTCTTTTGTTTTGATGGAGTAATTATTTGGTTTCTAAACATAAGTAATAATTTGCAATTATGCATTTAAAAGTGATTCCTAATGTCTAAGTAAGAATTTTTGTTTAGTACTTTCAGTAACTTTTAATATACCCCTCCTAACGTTTTCATATTTTAATAAAAAAAAAGGACAAGAAGAAGAGGTACATATATTGTATATCTTATTACATGTATGAAACTTTTTTGCAACATGTTTGAAGCTCCAGACTTTTATTTTTTAATCATAAAATTTATATAGGTCAAAGTTTTCTTCATGCAGGTACCTACTCTACTCAATTTTCCACACGAAATACTCCTGTTACGCAATTTAATTTCCAACAAAAAAACATTTAACTTGTATTTTTTTTTATTTTTACTTTCTTACTTTTTTCTTGTTTGTAAAAATAAATAAAGGAGTAGGTTAGGTATTCTTAAGAATTCTACTTCTTTTTTTTTCAGTCACAGCGATACACCTTTTCAGTTAAAAGTTGTTTTTATTTTTAATATTTTACTTCCTACACATTTTTTTTTTTTTTTTTTTACTTTCTTCTTTTGAACTTTGCGTCACAGCTTATATCACCTTTTCATTCATTCACGGCACTACATTCCAACAACAACAGCAACAACAACGAAAAAAAAGGCTTCTAATAAGTTTATTTTTATCTCAACTTTGTAAAGAGGCAAATCTCTAAAAGATGTCTCATCATATTCATCATCATCTTCGTCATTATAATCATGATCATCATCATCATTGCCAGCCAGAATCACATGGCTCTGTCCTAAACCAATTTTCACAACTTTCCTTAACTTTTATGAAGAAAAGTGAAGAAAAGAAAAAAAAGTTCCTTTTTTTCAATAAACACTTGTAAAGTAATAAAATCTGTATCCTCTCATAAATCATACAACTTCCTTTGACATATCCTTGTGTGATGTCATGTATCTGCATAAAGTTTATAATATGAGGGGGAATTTTCTGAAAGGAATATGAAGAAGAAAAAAAAATATAAACTGAAATCAAAGGGCACTGCTGTCTCACCTTTAGGCTAAAACCGCATATAATGTATGTACACAGGTTATTTTTTTATTTTTATTTTTTGAGATCCTTTGAAATCACTTTTCAAATAAATATTCGCCTTCTTCATTGCCTTCATCATACTACACATCACACGACCACCACCATCACCATCATCATCATGATTATTATTAACATCATCATCATCATCATGATTCTCATCGTTATCCTCTTATTCAAAGGAGAAGACGGAAAATAAAACACCCACAAACTAAACAGTCTATAACATATTAACCCCCACAACTCAACCTCCCCCACTCTCTCCTACTCACCTTTTTATGCTTTGACATTTCAAGGAAAAAAAGTGACACTAAATGTATTGCAGCAGCAGCTGAATTCCCTTCACGACGAAAAATGTCAATCATCTCCTTTTAGCCTGGGAATTTTCCCAGGAATATTTATATTCAAACATTTTTCCTAATAACTTTCAACCCCCCCCCCTTCCTCACTCTCCTGTTTCCCCTGCCTCCCCAACATTCACAAATATTTAAGAAAAAAAACGGTTCTCATTTATTTATTATATTTGTTTTGGCATGGTAAACCTTTTGAACATTCATTCCTACCAACACATCCATCTCCAGAATTTCCTATATTGGATCAGGTTAGGTTGTATATCTAGGAAGGAAGTTATGTTGCATCCTATAAATTGTTTTTTTTTTTGCCAAAGAAGGAAGACACATGTCCTGGGATTTCTTGATTTTAAATACCTGTCCCAGTGCGCGCTGATATCGTCGTTTTCGATGTCGACACAGCAAGGACATACACATCATATTTATGAATTTATTAAGGAACCAGGTATAGTATATCCTGTGGGGGGGGGAGGAGGAAGCTGCAAGGATATAAAACAGAACGGACTCACAAAATTCCTTTATTTAAAATCTAAGGAATCTCAGCTGACTTGACTATATAGTATAGTGATGATGGGTTTTTTTCTGTATGAACAGAAGTTAAAGAGAAAATTTGAAGAAGAGAAAAAAAAATTGTTTATACAGTTTTATGCGACAAACCTCTCCCCCCCCCCCCCCCCCATCAGCACACACACACATACACTGAAAGGCAAAATAAGGACATCCTGGTAAATTATTAATTTTAATATTGTAGACTTTGTTTGATAGAGGACGATGGTATTTTTTTTTTTTGGGACATTATGGAGCACCCCGTGACATGTGACAGGTTTTTTTTTTTTTTTGGGGTCCCTTAAGACTGTCGGTTTTTATTATTATTAAATTTTATTTAAATTTTTTTCATATATTTTTTTTTGCATTATTTCTAAATAGGATGTCATTTAATTAATTTTTATTCATGTCCATGAATGCTGTTTAATTTTAAGGATAATCTGGAATTTTGTTTTGGAGAAGCAAAATACTGAAATTCTATTAATAAGAGTATGAAGGGAATATTAAAATACAATTTGTTGATAAGTATTTTTTGTTTTGTTTTTGAATAAATTTTAAATGCGGTGAGGTAGACATTTTGGCAGTATTCTTAAAAGGTCTTCCTTCGTGTGACTGAGGGGCTTCTGGAGCAATGAGAGGGGAGAACATGTTTCTGCAGAAACGCCAAAAATGGTGTAATGTTGAATTTACTAGTACACCCAAGGAATGAGTGTCCACAAAAAGTAAGCAAAGTAGACGGAAGCTAAAGAATTCTCTCGATAGATTAAACGATAGCGTTAGTAGTTGCAGTCAGTTGAACAGGAAGTGGGAAAGAAATTATTTGGATGTGGCTTTGTGATAAGAGGAAGACTTGTCAAAAAATCATCCGCTTTCAATATGTAAGCGAGCACCTTGTCAGAATCAACATTAGGGCCAAATTTAGGAACATCACGAAACCACGATCTGTGCCAACACCCCAAAACAGGAGAGAGATGACAATGCTATTGAAGCATTCTACTGACTTTCCGAAAAGACGTTAAATAAGTGACTGTAGCACGACGACAACGTCGAGATTGTTTTTGGTGACTTAGATCCAAAGATGTGAAAGAAGAGCATCTTTGGTTCAAAAAAAGCAGGCCGGATAATACTTAATGGAACGTACTCAGACTGATCGACTTTGTGTCGCGTTCGTCGTTAGGGCGAAATGTCATCTAAGCAAGCACTCTATTCCAACATTGTGATCTTCAGATCAAGTTACTGTTGGTCAAATTGATCATGATGCGGTAGACGCTAGACATGAATGGGCCAATATCTTCCGATCACTAAGTGGTAGAAGGTGAAGATCCAATGCATCGGAAATTCGATATCGACAAGCTTATATTGCAAAAGACACCTACATCTTTCGATAACAGAGACTCCTTCAATCATTTGGAAAATCTACTAGCAGCGTTAAATATAGACAAGCAGTGCGGAATCTATGCCAACTTGCTATCAGATTTCAACCAAAGCAAAACCCCTGGTTTGATGAAAAGTGACGGTAGGTAAAAAACAGTGCTACAAGCTAAGACCAGAACTAGTGAGAAAGTATCCGTCAAAACCTCCATTTTTTAGGGTGAATATGACTTTGCCGTCTTCTTATTATCCTTCGTTCAACACTCGAGCTTATAAGTTCAGCATGTCTAGTCAAGTCCAGTTCTACGAGAACAATATGTTAGCGACCGCTCTCCGGTGTGTGTGACTTTGTATAGGTTCCACTCTCAGGTGTATCTCAAACTTGACCTTTCAAAAACCTCATTTCTAAAAGTTAAACAATGCTTTGGTAGCATTTAAAAGGTGAAATTCCATTTAACCGCTTCAAAAGCTACCAACCCACCCGAAAATCCAAGCACGAGTAGGTTTTGCAAAACAAAGCCAATTAAAATTCACTTCAATGTGTGCTCCTGAATTCGCGTTTATCTATAAAGATGTTTGTCACGCACGTTCGAATCGGGCTGGGTTGGGTTAGATGTCTGTCACTCATTCATATATTCAATCCTTCTTTTCCCGCACCCATGCCCCATCAATCTATCTGTCTGTTTGTTTGTTGGTATGTTTGTTTGTTTCAAAACAAATAAACCGTTCATTGGCGCATCCCAATAACTGATGCCTCATAATGGGCCAAAATGATTTAACAATTTAAATGGCCATAAAAATATTTATTACGACCAGATGGAAGGGTATCGTAAAAATGCAATTACTTCATAACCGCATATCCTTTGTATCGCATATATGTACATGAGTAGCTGGTATGTAACTGGATCCTGGATGGGCTCGTATCCTTTACTGTCTGTGATGTGTGGCTGGTACCGGGAGGTGTGTGGGTATTTTTTTCTGTTGAATGGGAAAATCATTTCCCATCGTTTTGTATCATTTTTTGGCGCGTGAATTTCCTTGAAATTGCTTCACGGCGCGTCTCCATCATACAGAGAAGGCAGTCGAATCTCGAATCTGTATGGATAGGGTGATGGGAGAAGTGGGGAACTGGGTTCCACTTGAAGAAATTTCTATTAAATTTGTTGCCAATGTATTCCTTTGGGTGTGCGACACTCTTTTTTCCTTTTTTCTTTTTTTTTTTTTTTGTGCAGTAAAAAGGGAAAAAGGAAAATAAAAATGAAGAAGGATATTACGTACGTTGCCTGAATGCGTATCTACAATGCGAACGTTATTCGCGCAATTCGCTTTTCTCGACATGAAGATAACACCGCGCCTCATAGCGTGCAACAATCCTTGTTATATGTTTTTCTTTTTTGGTATTTTTTTTTTTTTTCTTTTTTCCTATGATGAAGAGGAAATTTTGTCTCTGGCTTTATTATGAGAAGAATAAGCAGCAGGACGAAGGGAGAAAGAGATGGAGAGTTTCAAAGGGAAATAAAATGATAACGAATATTTTAAAAATTCTTGTGGTGTACGCTTGAGTTGAAGTATTTCGTGTCAGTAGTGCGTGAGGGAAATCTTCTAAAGTGGCAAGTGATTTAATTTTAAAACAAAAGTAGGTTTTTTTTTGTCTGTTAGAAGAGAAGAAGATAGAAGACAAAACAGAGAATTAATATAGACGTGAGGTGGGACACAACAGAAAAATACAAAAAAACAAAAAAAAAAGTTTACCAAAAAACATCAGCGTTCGGGTCTGATGATGGGAGTGAGTCAGTGACTGTGCTGTTAAAGATATATACTTTCAAATTTCTACTGAAGCATTAAAAATGTTAAAAGTGATATCTTCTTTTAAGTATTTCTAGGGGAGGTTTCATTCATAAGACGATTGAACTTAAATGGTTTGGGAACGTGGAAAGTTTCCTTCAAGAATTTGAAATGTTTTCAGAATTTACAAGCTGACTCAATAAATGATTCGGAATGAAGAAAATTGAAAGGAATTTCGAAATAATGTTTTGAAAAGAATTTGATGAATTTTACACATTTTTTAATAGCAATTATTGAAATACAAAAAAAAATAATAAACAGACAATTTATTTGTAATTTTTAATTCTTGGAATATTTAACGGTAAGATAATTATAAATAAAATGCAAATTAAAATTCCTTAAACATTTTTGAATACGAGAAATTTATTGTATTTTGTAATTGGCATAGCTCATGTGTATTATGCTGGAATTTGAAACCAGAGATTTGTAATACAATTTTGAAATTTTTAGCTAGAATTGAGATACTGTGCATAAAATTACAGAAGTATAAGATCCTGCCATGCATTGACTATCCCTCATCGACTTACACACTAAAATTTTTCACTATTCAATGTTTTGACGAAATGAACCAAACGTGCTGTGCTATGTCACTTTATATCCCTGCAGGATACCCGGTTGGCATATGCTAAGAAGTAAATCTTTATCGATTTTTATTTTATTTATTTTATTGATGAATTTATTTTTAAACTTAAAATTTCGAAAATTTAAACTAAATATGTTATTCAAAATTGCAATGCAGATAGATGGGATGGCAACTTTATCAAATTTTGTTTATCACTACATTATATGTAGCACACAAAAAAAAATTAGCTGGAAGTTCGATAAGGGGAGATCGAAATTTGGCAGGATCTTAGCCTTTAGTATGTGGATTATGGATTCGAAATTTTACGGTACGGACGTATTTAAAATAAAAATAAAGGATTGCCACTTTCACAAGATATGACGGGTGTGTATGCAAAAAGATTAGTTCAAATAAAATTATTGTAAAATTTTTGGTAAAATAACAGAAATAAAATGCACGACTGGGTCAGACGTTCATTTAAAAAAAAACACGGTATGCCATTTTCAAGAAAATGTTAATGAACACCAAATTTGAATAAAATAAAAATTACTAGTAACGAATTTTATCGAAATCTGTTAAGTCATTTACCAGATAATCAGGAAAAAACACTTCTATGGAATGTACCGCTATAACCAATGAAAAAATATTTTTATATTTCAATAGAAAGCCCAAGTCTGTTATTTATAACAGCGAAATCAGACAAAAGAATTTTGTTTTTAATTGCCTAGTGAATTTTTGTTTTGTTTCATATCGCACAAAAAGCACGGTAATTCCTAATACATGCCATTGTAATTTTCATTATGCAGTAAGTCTGCTGTGGTTTCTGAATTGTGAAATTGTAAAAATGTATGTTATATGTTATATCCACAGACATATTTCAAATCATTATTCAAGGGAAATAAATATGAAGGGTAGAAATATAAAGTTTGGATAATAGTTTTAATAAACAGGCAATTCCTTTGATTAATCATTGAATGGGGCAGATTAATTTTAAAGAAAACACTTTTTTAACATTTTGTTTTGGGATTTTTTTTTTAAAGAATGAATTTCTACTAAAAGTATCTCTTTTGTTTTCTTTCGTTAGCCCCTAGTCAATAACTTGTGAACGAGTATTAATCTCTTTATCATAAAATCAGTTCTGTGGTTTCACTGAGGCAGACTGCGCACTTTTATAACCACATTATAAGCATATACATATATAATCGCTTATGGTTTTTGAATATTTATAAAATAGACACTTATCTAGAGAATCTTTATGAGTGCTTATTTTGTTCATAATAACCAAAAGCCATTAAAGAAATAGAACACTACCATGAAATTTGTTTTTATTGATGCCTTAGGTCAACTTCAAATGTTTAACATGCAAATTGGGAAAGTGGAAACAGTGATTCAGTTCTTTACCTACCGTAAAGTACTTTTCAAAAAAGAATACAAATTCAATAAAAATAATTTAAAAATAAATGACTGTGGATTTAGGTACTAACTCGAATAAATTTCCATTGAAAATCAACCAAATCTAATAAAACATTTTGAATAGACTGAACAAAATTAAATTTATTTGCCCCTTTGTACAAATCTCTTTGTTGCCACTCAAAAAATTTATAAAAAACATAAAAAAAAAATCTCATACATTTGAAAGTGGAAGGTACTTCTAATTCAATCTGTGTGCAGTGTGTCATTTTGTTGCAATTTTAAACTTCATTGCAACAGCATATGAACAGACTAATACCCCAAACGCCAAACTCAAACATAATTCGTTTTTCATTCCATTTATTTTAATCCCCGCATAGAGACATCAATAATAAAGTTAAACAACAAGCAATTACCCGCAAAATTTAATTTAAATGAAACTTTATTTATGTTTCAACTGGAATTCGTTTAAATGTGAAAAATATTCCCTATTTTTTTTTGTCTTCATTTTATTTTTTCCATTTAGCACACTCACTTTACATCCACACCACATTTACACACACACACACATAAAAAGAGTGTCCTTTACTGCAGAAAGCTTTGAACTTGCAACTTTAGTATATTTTTTTAGTTCCATGTTTGTTTTGAAGAGTTTCGTTCTATAGTGGCAGATCGTTGCAGTTGCAGTTGTATACGATACGAGTATAGAGCGAGCGGGTCAAATTTAAAGTTGTCACACACATACTTTTCGTTTATATCCGGGCCGGGGTGTGGATCAAAAACTCTCCTTCTGGTCGTCCTTGCCAACGCCATCAACATCATTCCCATCATTGCCGAGAACGACAACTCGCTTGTTCATGAATTTAGTGTGCATACAAAGAGTGCACAAAATATTAATGATACAACGCTCCAGGACATGACTACAACTGCCACTACACAAACACACACACACATGTGGATATAGTTTTAGTTTCATACTTCATCCTGATGGATGGATAATTCGGGGAGATGGACATGGGTTTCGGTGGCGTATGTGCAATTAAATTCTCACACAAACGGTTCCTCGCGCGCAGGAATTTGCAATCAAAACATCCACCCGAACAAATAGGGTATCTATATCATGTCAGTCATCAGGATTCAGGACTCGGCACTGGGATAGTGCAAATGCAATTGAAATAGGGTATCCAGTTTCTATGCCATTTATATACGAGTAGTATCTGCTATCATCATCGGTGGTGGTGGTGGTGGTGGCGGTGCTCATGAATAGTTATTAACAAGAACTGGGCAATTGGAATTTTATCGTTAGTTTTTCATGCCGATCCCTTCGTCCTTCCGTCCCCCCAAACAGCAGTTCGTGGGTGGGATTGGTTAAAATGTTGTGGGGATATAATTTAACTAGTGACAGCTATAGTAGGGCCACGAAACATAAGGACAATCAGTCTTATCAGTGATGTAGATAGGTGTTTCGTTTCAATTTGTTTTTTTTTTTTGCTTATTTGGGAGAGAAAAGATTTGCATCTAAGGACATGTAAATGTAAAATTTTAAATTTGATCCTTTTTTTCGTTTTTAACGGAATTATTGCACAGAATTTGTTAGAAAAACAGAATGTCTTAATTTTTTTTTTCTTTTTGATGGGGAAAAGGAAATGGAAGAACTTTCTTCAGAAAATATTTTGTCATCCAGGAAACAGCGAAGAAGAAATGAAACGAAATAACGTTGACAAATTCGATTTCCTTTTCGTTTTTTTACTCAAGTAAAGGAGCTACCATGAAAATTTTTTAAAAGAAACACTTGGAAGGGGATATTTCTGTTTAAAGCATATTTCCGCTATTTTGAACTAAGACACATTGAAGTAAGGAGAAGAGATTGGTTTTGTGAGTGCATGGAGTGTGTGAAGTTGACTCAACGTTGAACTAAAGCGCAATATATTACTATCGTATTTTATACCTTTGATAGTACTTCATGTTTCAGCTTCAGATTCATCATTATGTTTGACCAGTTGGCGATCTGCAGGTGTTGATGTACATTTCCTTCTTAAAAAAAACTAAAAAAAACCTCAATCTTCCTTGGAGTCATTAAAGGATCTGCTCTGGTTACAGGTCCTGCCACTGGGGTAATTGCCCGACGTTGAAATAAAATTGGTAGATATGAAACATTTACTATACTCGTTCAAATGTTGACGAATTTTGCATACGAATCATGAAAAATGCAATAGTGGAGAATCTGGATATTCTATTATATATCTATTTCGATAAAAGAACGAAGACTACGGTTATTTGATAAAGAGAAAGAGACTTAAAAAAAGAAATTATTTACTATCAATAATGTAACCAAGCACCTTGCTACATTGCAAAGGCATGCTTAGAAACATTACGTTGATCTGTGCCCACGGTCTAAGATAGGGCAAAGAGTACCATGCAACACACTTCCCGAAAAGCCGCATACCTAATAATTGTCCGATTAGATTGTTCATGGTGATTCATGGTCTGGGTTTGATTCCCAGCAATGCCACCTTGATTTTTTTTTCAGGGGTACTGCGTCTTGGGTGGGTGGGTAAATCGGTGCTCAAGAGCGGGCCTTCGGGTATAATCGCGAACATTGGAAAGTGCTGAGAAGCGGAAGCTGTTAGGTACGTTCAAGCTGTGATAGTTCTTGACAAAATAAACTCGACTTGCTTGCATTCAGTGGAAACTTGAGAAGTGCGACTGCTAGTCCATACCTGCACTCAGGAAATGTTTGAGAGAGTCAGTCACTAGACCTTTTTGTTCTTCGTCTGCTAAAGTCGTGCCACATATTTATTTTATTTCTTTTTATTCTTTCATCAAAGTTCAACTTTAGGGTGAGTGGACTTATTTTTTTAACTAAACTCTGTGACCTGATTTGTTCTGACCAAGTGAATTCTCAAACACAAATTCTTCGAGTTCTTTGTTTACTTTATTTAAAAAAAAAAAAAGAACAAACAAGTTAAAAATAATGAAATACCAACCAACAATTGAATAAACTTCCTCAAGCCTTTTATTCAATTCTTATTGCTGTCCTACCCATGATGCGGTCAAATATTTATGGTAAGAAAAACCAACACAATTAATTTTTTCTTCTTAAACCAGAGTAGGAAATTGCATTTAAAAAACCAAGCTATTATAGCAGCTCCTCCATCATATAATTTCCATGTGAAATTACTGCTGCGCGCTTATATGCAAATGATTTATGAATATAAAATATTCATGGACATCAATCAAGTTCGCATACAAAGCAAACTTAAACGGCGAACAACAACAACACCCAACGACGATGACGACGACGGCGAGGACGAAAAAAATTACTCTCAAAAGCCTTTTAATTTGTTTTCTGAAGAATTTCACTTTTAACCCACTTTTCTTTCTTTTTTTTCTTTTTTTTTTTTTGTTAAACTCCTTACACAGTCATTTGTTTAAAATTACATGGAAAGCAATTTAACGATTTCTATAAAGTATATTATCCTGCCACATACATTATACTTATATCCCCCACCTATCCGGCTTCCCACTTTGACTCCTAACGATTCGATTCGACCACCCCATGCGATTCAGTATGCGGAATTATTGTTTCCGAGTAATTCAACTGGGTTAAGCGATTATCCACATTGACCGAATTCGCATTCACTGATGGGCTAATTTGAATTCAGTAATTCCCGTTCTCGAGTCGACATCTCTCTCCCGTCGACGTCACCGTGTCGTCGTCGCTGAATATATGTCGACGTTATATTTCTGGAGTCCATACACTTAATCGTCCCAATTCGGCAGCCATTATGTTGGATGTAGGTAGGTAGATGGGTTTTCGCCATCCATCAAGCGTTCTGTCTGCCTGTCATTATGCATCCAATTACATGCACAATTGCAACGCCCAACGACTAACCGGCCAACTTGGATCCTGGATCTATACGGAACAGACACGACCAAGGACTCAAATTGGCCAATTGATGAATTTTACGCCCGTACACACTCACTATCACATCTCACACATCTACCAAACATGGCCTACCTCACCTAGCTATTGGCAATACTTTATACGAGTGTACATCTGTATGATTGTTCATTCGTCCTTGGCAGCTTGAAAAGTATAAATGAGCTACCGGTGTGTAATTGTGCACTTTTGTCGCGGGGCCATTGCTACGGTAGTATAGAAGGACTTAATTTTAACAACGAGATATCCTTGCGGCGGCGATACGATGCCGAGCAACAATTTACATTTCATTTGCTTCCACAATACAGGATCAATGTAAGGATAAATAAAATATGTAGCAATGTGGGTTGCTGATGGTGGCTCCACCTGTGTGTGAGTGTAAATGTATGCATTTATTGTTTGAGTAGACTGCAAATTGCATTTCCTTGGAGCAACAATAACGCCAACGTAAACACAAGATGCACTCAAGGATTGAAAGAGAAACCATGGAATAAGAAATCCTTATAATCTGATTCCAAAGTCTTATCTCCGAAGGATATCAACATTCTAGTTTGTTGTTGTTGTTGTTGTTGCTGTACATCCCAGGATCGATTTTTTTCCTTTTTTTCTTTTCTTCAATTTAATAAAAATTGAACAGTCCATTAAGATTTTTCTTACCTGACTGAGCGGAAAATTGAGCTGAACGTTACGGTTTGGTTGCAACATCATCGCATATCGGCAGAATTCAGTATCCATCTTTCGCATTGTACGTACATCCTAGCAAGGCGAATGGGGAATCTCACCGCGCGGCGTTCACGCTACAGTTGGTTTCAATAGCTGGGAAAGCAACCAGTGCATCTATGTAGCTAAAGACTGGGACGACGTAGGGAGGTAAGATTGCAAGAAGATGGGGTTAATAGCTCGCTGTTATCGATATCAGGATCGATTGCATTGATATACTATATAGGTACCCATGCTATTGTAGTGAAACACAGAAAAAAATAAAAAAAATAAAAAGGATACACCCTGCTATCCTCGAGGAGAAAATGCGATTCATTTATGAAAACGGAAATGTGCACAGATTGACAATTTGTTTGTTGTTGTTGTTCTTGTTTTGTATCGAAAAGAGATGATTTTTTCTTTTTATTTTCATTCCAAATGCGCTTTGAGTTTATTTTCTGATAAAATTTTTATTTGTGGGAAAGGATTTTTGTTAAAAAAAAAAAAAAAAATACCAAACTTTACGCAGACATTGCACCGCTTTGCTATATTGAAAGGAATTTTAATCGATGACGGTAAATGACGTTCACAGAGATGTTACGGATTTTTTTGTATTTGGTTTGTTCGGTCTTTTACAGTTATTTATATGTAATTCTATAGATACACTTATGTTTAAATATTTTGGGGGCAAGTTTGGACCTTGGAAGAATATGAAATCTTAAACAAAAATAACATAGAGTAATAGAGTTGAAGGTTTGAGAAGGACTTACGATGGAAAAAATATCGAATATATGTTACTATAGTTTATTTTACAAAAATGTTATTAACCGTGGAGTTTCAAAAGTGTCATGCACCTACCTAAAACGCAAATTTTGTAAGTTAGAATAAAGTTTATGGAAAGACTGACTGAAAATGATATACCATTCATTTGCAAAAAGAAGAAAAGTTGTGTTCCAAACTTTGCCTGATTCCAAACCATCAAACGTGAAAATCTTCTCGAAACTAAAAAAAATGGACAGAATGTTAGGACAAATTGTATGGTACACTCGGGCCTATGTGTAATTTTTTGCATAGAATATGAAAATTACAAGAAAATTCGAGCAAAAGGAGAATACATCAGATTTGGAATATATTCACTACTTTTGTTTAAATCTACCATTGCTTTCATAGGGTTTTTCATACTCCTTTTTGATACACCCTTTCAACTAAAATATTTCGATGCACTCTTTTGGTTAGTAGTTCTCAGTATAAATGAAACGTCTATGTAAAATTTTATCGCTGTACCACTATTGGAAGGAGGTTTTCTGAAAAGCTACCCGAGTTGCACTAAAAATATGAATTTATATTAGAAGGACTATTATAGCCAATTAGAGTAGTCGTATTGCTTTGGTTTTGATTTCAATGGATTCAACATATAAATAAGCTTATTTTGACATTTAAATGATCTCCTATCAGATAAATAGATATACATTACATAAACATAGCTTAACCAAAAATTTTAAGATGGTGGCCAATTCCCAAATGAAACTCAACAATTTCTACCAATAAAAATGCAGTCAAGTATTTTGTCCGGGTCAAAACCTAAATACCCTGGTCTATCAATATTTTATTTCTATTTCAAAAAAAAAAAACAAAAAAGAAACCAACAAGAAGAAAAGAAGAAGTTAAAAATATAAAAACTTTTTTCAATTGTTCCTGCATTCTTTTGTTATTGAATCATCATGTCATCGTCCTTATCGTCAGAATGATATCGCGAGGTATTTTCACATCACTGACCCAGACTTTGAATGATATCATAACAATAAACAAGGGACTAAAAATAACAACACGAACAAGAGGAATATGTTACGACAAAAAAAAATAGGTAAAATGATTCCAATAGAAACAGAGACTTTAAGAATGAAGAACAAAATTAAAGAAATCGTCCTTTTTGTCAATATGGTTGTTGTTATTTTCTATCCTCATAAGTTTGAAGAATTTACTTAAACCTTAAAAAGTTGAGAAGTTTTAAAAAAGGGCACACATTTCAAATGGCTTCTTCTTTGTTTTTTTTTTTTTTTTGGTTTAAGGAACGTGTTTTCTGGGTTAGTGACGTGGAATAGTTGAGATAAAGAATGAACGGCATAAATTGTTTACTTATTTGTGTGGAAAAAAAAAACATATTTTTCCTGCTGAAAAAAATTGAAGGATTTTCTCACCAACCCTTGATATGACACGACCTTTTTGAAAGTTTGGTTACTTTACTGTTTTTTTGCAGGGAGGGAGAACGGTTGGGAAAGATTAATTAATATGACCCTGAGGGAGATACATGTGTTTCTTTAATTTTGTTTTATTTCACAAATAGACGAAACAGAGTATTTGTTTAACCGAACAAAATAGCCACAACCACCAGCAAGTACTGAGAACAAGTGACACGGAAATAGATACATGCTATTTCAAAAATTTCTTTTGGATTGGAAGTTATACCAGAAAGTTAAACCGATTTGGCAAGCAAGTGTACCCCAAACTTAAGACTTCAATGACGAATAAGGAAACACCGTAGTGAAGTCGCAGTTGATATATTATATTTACATACATATAAAATTGACCTGAAAGAAGTGAAGAAAAAAAAGTCTTAAGATAATTCCAGTAATACATTTGAAGCTTTAGGCATTTGTGCTGAGCTGTTCAAAGCAGCAGGTGGATGTCCCGTTTTAGAAATACTTATACTCCGACTCATCTGCAAAATAAGGCCATAGGAGACTATGCAAGCAGAATGCACCAACAACAGAGGTATCAGTCTATTCAACATCGAGTACAATATCCTACATAATAGCCAAGTACCAAGTATATATATTGCATAGTTTTGGCATCTCTATCACTGATTTAGGTGTAGTTGGGACGACTTCTTTAACATAACAACTGTATTTGATCAAAAAATAATACAGCACTTCATCGTGAAGATCAAAGGCACAATCTTTCGAAGATCACTCCAATATTGCTTTAATATGCCAACAATAATGATGTAATCGGAAGAACACAGCGTCATGTCACTGGCACTTTTGTAAGAATTTAAATGGATGCAGTTATAATAGTTCTTACCGTCAATGCGAGTAGGACGAAGTATAATATTATCGTCAAAAATTAATGCCCAGCAGCGATGTCTTGGATAGAATGTATCACAGTCTTCCATTATTTTTAGTTAGGTAAGCACTTTTTCCACCAAGGTTCCACTACAAACTCAGACAACGATACTAGCGCAGTGTTCAAACGAAGAATTATTCTTATCAATCGTTTCTTCTTTGAGATAAGATCAGGCACTTCAGTACCAATAACATCTAGCTATTAAACCAAATATTTCTACACAAGATATGTTTATCATTATCTTCTTTTGTGTGGTACAGCGAGGTATTGTCAAATTTAGTCAGTTAGATGACTGTTGCATGCTTAGGCTCTTATCGAGATATTTACAGAATGAGGTGAAAATAGAACTAAGAAAAGATTAGTACCAAAATTAGGATTTCCAAAATCTTGCAGGTATTGAGTGCCTAGAATATCGATATTACCTAATAGTAATAAAAAACTACCACCCATTTCAAGAAACTTAAGGACATGTGTCGTCAAAACATACCTTTGTACTTTCTAGCCTCATTTTCTTTAATTAAAAATATTAACTTTAAATTTCATTTTTTCTTACAAAGCAATAAGTAACTCGTCCTACATACAGAACCCACATCGCAGTTCAACATCATACTTCTGCAACCATAATAAAACGACATTGTCGAAAACATCTTTAACTTCTATTTTTATCTTTACCATTCTTTGTTCTTGAATAGATTATTAGTCTTGTGGGCAAACAACTACACCAGGACGCGAAGTAAAAATTCCCCTTCTAAAGCTAACTCGTATATTTTCAGGAACTTAATATGAGAAGTATTTCCCTTTGCAGTATGCAGACAAACAAGCATATAGTGTAGGTAGATCTAACAAAATATATAATAAAAAAAAATAATAAAAACTCCCGGAATCTGGGACATAATCATTGAAATTTTTTGTTTGTCTGTTTGCAAGGATGTTTGTATACCTCATACCTTAGAGTACTATGCCAAGGTAGCAAAAAATATATAAGTATGCAAGTTATACTCTCTTAGGTATAAGAAGAAGAAGAGAAAAAAAACCATCATAAGTAGACATCCGTGTGCTGAATCTGATGTGTCGAAGGATGAAAATTTACCCCGAGGTGATAGTAGAAAGTCATTCTTCTAATAGGGTTTTTGCCTTGTCACGATGATGCTAAACCAGGATTTTTATTTTGTTTGGCAACAGCAACATATTATATATGTATACAGGATAACAATGTTGATATAGGTGTAGATTTGTGTACTCTATACTCGTTCTCGTATTATATTATTAGGCTGAGCTAAAGACAT
The DNA here is from genome assembly GCA_948107695.1 of Meliscaeva auricollis. NCBI lineage: Eukaryota > Metazoa > Arthropoda > Insecta > Diptera > Syrphidae > Meliscaeva > Meliscaeva auricollis. Next base: position 8,586,461 of record OX403618.1, read on the forward strand.
TTTCATCACACACAAATGATCTCATTTCAAATGGAACTTGAAACAAATACTTGTAGTTTCCCCCTTTTTATTATTAAATTCGTAGACTGTGTGTTCGTTTCTAACTTATAAGCTTTGCCATCCTTATTTCAATTTTCTATTTGGTTGAAAACATAAAAAAACGATTTTATCTAGGTAAAGTATGTAGGTAATTATTTTTTGTATCTAAATTAATACAAAAATCTGCTTTAAGGAAATCAGAAATTCCATTTCAACCCTTTTCTAACATGGCAAATAATATTTAAAAAAAAAAAACAGAACTTTTATTTTATGGTTTTTTACAAAAATTAAGACATCTGTAAGTAACGACATGTTATGAAAACTTTAATGAATTATACACTAGCTCATCTTTTTTCATTTTAAATTTTATGGAAGAGTGAATTTTGTATGTCGTATAATTTAAGTTTTCAATCAATCTAGATTTTAATTATTCAATTTTGAAAACTTTCTAGGTACATTCCTACAAATTTACTTACTGACACAGTGACACGTTTTCGAAATAATATGAGTTTTCATTAGAATTGGTTAAAATATAAATGCTATTCTATAAGGGATACCAGATGTAATAGGAGTCAAACAATATTGTTTGGTTTAATTTCAAATGCTGGCTATTTTATCTGATCGAGACTTTTAGATTGAAAAAGAAGTACTGTTTATATAAATAAATATCGAAGTTGGTCACTGTGTATTCTATAAACAATTTCAACAGTTAATACATGTATTTTTCAAACGTTGACCAATTTAAACCAATTGGCATCAGTAAGTTGGTTATTTGAACTTTTATAAATACTCCTTCTCAATGCCATAGTCATATCTTCAACATAAGTATTGATTGAAAAATATTGATTTCCAAATGTTCCCTTTTTGGTATTTTTTTTTACATAAGCTCATTATAAATATTATGGATTGAAAATTGTTTTATGAATACAAATTTATGCAACGTTGTATAGTGTTTACATTTATTCTTATGCATCCAGGCCGCTAGTTTCTACTATACCTAACTGATTTTTGCATTTATTATGGTCACAAAAATCAATTGCTTTTAATTCATTCCCTTTAATTATAGCGATCAGGGAAACGCACCTGAAAAGAAAATTATAATGTGTTTTTATGTCATTTTCATTCGGTTTTAATAACAAAATACAACACTAATCGATGACAGATGACTGAAAGAAGTTTTTGAGAAATGAAATTTTACAATTGAATAAGTATTTTTGTTTATAAAAATTTATGTATTTATTTTCCTGTTGCAAATCCAGTGCTGTATTTATATTAAAAAATGAAATAAAATGAATAAAAATACATTAGAATTGCTATAACCAGCCAATTTATAGTTGTAATTTTATTAAAATGCAAATAAACCAAAAATTTTATCATTTATATTTCTTGTTACTTTTTAATTTTATCGTGAGCACCAAAAACGAGCTACAAAAACGTCAAAAAGGCGAATACTTTGAAAAAAATCAAGATTATTCTCATTTATTTCATTTACACTTTGCGGCGGAATCAATTAATTTTAATCTCAGAAATTGTAGCTAATTAAATGCTTTATTTGTTTCGCAAACCAAAAATTTGTAGCTCGCATGGTTTTTGAGTTTGCGCAAATGTATTTAAGAAAAGCTTTTTATCTACAAAATTGAGGTTTGCGAAACAAACTGGCAACAAAAAAAAAACTCAAAAAGGTATTTCTTTTTTTTTTATTTTATTCATTGGCTTCAGCAGAGCGGAAGTACTATCAGTGGCGTATACAGGGTGAGGTAGGTCACAGGGTCTTGACTTGGTTACATAAAACTTTGAAAAAAAAACCAAACTTAAAAATAGCTTAAATTTAAGTTTTGTACCTCATTTTTCATTTCCGAAATAAAAAGGCAACTAAAAAACTTCAGACTTGTACTTTACTTAAAATAATGGAATTTTCAATAACTCACTTTTAATTTTATGATAAAATTCCTTTTCTTTTCCAACAAAAATTTAAAACCTTAAATCAGATCAAATTTAGTGTATTTTTTTTTTTTTTTTATATTACTTTTGAATCCGATCCTTTTTTGAACAAAACAAACAAAATCCATTTACATACCTCCGAATCCTCGAGATACGTTTATACGTCTTCGAAGAATCAAATCACAAAAAAAAAAAAAGGTTTAACCATCATAAAATGAAGAAAGACATTGAAATTTAATGACTTACCATGAAACGACTTAAGAAGATTATTTCTCTTATCTTGTTTTTTTTTTCTCTGGCCTCGTCTTTGGTCGTTGGTCTTTTGGTCGTCGACTATTACATTATACTCGCATATATTTTGTTTTGTATTCTGTGTGTTCTATTTCCGTTCGCTGCCTTAATATCTATGCGTATTGCTCTCCTTTCTGTGTTTTTTTTTTTTTTATTAGATAAAATACAACAAATAAAAAAGGTTCAAATCCTCCAGACCATTGGCAACCTTATTTATATGTTTTTTGAACCAAAAGGAACCAACAACAACAAAAAAACGGGTTACTTTCATTATTACCGTACTAAAATTTTAAGAGCTTCAAGCTTTTCACGCCTTAATTCTTTTTTTTTTTTTGTTGTCTGTGTGTATAGGAGTCCAAAAATATAATAAAAACCTTGAAATTAAGATGAAAAAAAAAGAAAATAAAGGAGTCAAATAGCAATACACCTGAGAAAAACCGTTGTAAGGGGTTCTAGCGGGGCCTGTGTTGGTGTAAATTACAATAATTTTTATAATAACACTTTAAAAGTATATTCTTTTTGTAAGAAATTTCCTTCTTTTCGTTTTTCTTTATTTTTGTTGTGCTTTAAGAAAATGTTACAGACAGTATAAAGGATAGACGAGACACAACATACTCACATTTAAGTTAAGTTTGGAACTTGGAAGCCAAAGGATGAAATGACTTTTCCTCTTTAAGGATTACTTCTCCATTTTTAGCTGAGATCTTTGCAAATTGTCTAAGTTTTGTACAACATGGAGCCATTAAAATGTCGGCAACAAGAACCAATGTGTTTTTCTTTTGTAATGCAACGTGGTGTACATTGGAAGAATTTATAGGGGAATGTAGGGCAAATTGGGACACTTTTGTTTTGAATTTTCGAAAAATTGGTAAACAAATCAAAAACAAAAACAAAATAAAACTAATTAAAAGAAATTTTATCGATTATTGTATATTTGAAAAGTCTGAACATCATTCAAGAAAAAGCACAAAAATATATTGGTGAGCCTTAACAAGAGTTAGCAGTTAAAAGTGTTTAAATAAAAAGCTTTTACCACTATTGTAAGGCCAACATAATGGTCTAATTCTTAACAAGTTACGATACTTACCTGAAAAACCATTCAAATCATTCCTTTTTTTTCAAAAAGACAACAAATTCTTAATGTCCCACTTTACCCTATAGATAAAAAAGAAGACATTCACGTAGAGGATGTCCTGAAGGTAAGTGTGATACCTTCTATTTTTACTTTTTTGTTTTGTTTTCTGTTGCGATGGGATTGCATAGCTATTCTTATTGCACACCGATTTCGTTTTTATCGTTTTTAACTCTTTTTTTTTGTCTAGATTTTTGTTTTTTTCTTTGTGTGGTTCTTCTTTAACAAGTTTTTTTCAAATAGAGACTATGAAGAGACAAGAAAACGACTGAGGACTGGTGACAGCTAAATGCAGTTTGATGAAATCAGAGACAGGATTAAAAGTGGTATAAGGCATCTTGTCATTTACAGGAACAATATGTTTTGTGTTGTTTTGTTTTTTTTTTTTTTTTTTTGTTCTAAGAACAAGAATGGATACTTTAAGAAAAGCAATGAAATCATGTCTAGAAAGTTTAACAGTGAAATGAAAAAAAAAACATTAATAGGGATCATTTTGAAAATCGTTAGATTGCAACTGTTCCGGTTTTATATTTGGAATAATCGTTGTATGGAATATTCAAAAAATACTCGAGGGGAACATTTCGCGTAACGTAGAGCTTTTCGCACTGATGCAAACGGTATTTAAAAATTCTATTTAAACCCCAAAACCTATATTAAGTGACAAAAAACTCTATTTTTGGAGTTTCAGCTTTGCAAAAATTCTAGCTTCTGTCAAGCAATTTTATATTTGATGGCTTTTTTTGGAATTTTCTGACTTTGACATCGATTTCATTTTTTATTAAATTCAAACAATTTTCAATTTCGAAGTATAATTTATGAACATCGGTCCTTGAAAACTAAATCAATTGTTGAGTTTTTCTTCTGTAGTTTGAGTCTTTACGAAATCAATCTATTTTCTAATTTGTGTGAGGGACCCTGGAGAGATTCCTAACTCTTTCAACAATTGTTTAAGGGCTTTTGGTGGTATTTTCGACGGTGATTCGGTACTGGCTTAGCACTTTGTGTTGTGTAGAGGTAGTTTATCTGTGGTTTCAGGTTGTCCATTTTCTCAAAACATACTTCTTGACTATGGAAATAATGACAGCAGCGGTAAGGTATTTGTAGTTTTTGCCTACAAGATGCAATTATTTTATATTCGAATCGATATCTTTTGAAAATTATTCCATCTCGACCTGCAATCTAAGGCCATAGGGGACATTTTTGGCTGATAGATTGTCATGTAAAAATCTAAAATTAACTAAAAATACATAACCGATTGACCTTTTGACTTTGATTTTCCAGTTCAGTGATTACTAAAACCAACGCACCTTAAACCATTTGAACTTTTTAAAATCTAAAGTTGATTGCTTTGCAATGAAAAGTAAACAAAAAATAAAAGAATCAAACCGAAGCGAAAAACCACCAACCATAAAAGCCAAACACACCAATATCGCCAGAACGCAATCAATGCGTCCCAAAGCATAAAAATATAAATTCTCACACACCAAAAAGCCACAACATCCTGTCGCTACCATCACACCTTAAAAAAAAAAAAAAATCCGCCACCTCGAAACCCTAGTGGCAAAACCAACAAATCGCTAACAGAGGTGACATCGTACAGGAAACTTGTTCTTTACTCCTGACAGAAAAAAAAAACCATCGCTACTATAACCATACACCGCGCACCATATCCCACTTTCAAATAAAAGTCACGTGCAAAAGTTCAAAATCCCCCAAAGTGCTGGTACCGAAAATTGTTTCGAAAGTTCAAATCTCACCCTAAGCCATCCTCATTCCACACCAAGCCGCACTATCCTTCCTTAGTCGACTATATACCTAGTGGATATGTGTTGTTCTTGTTTTGTTATAGAAATTGCCTTTGCCAAGAACTCCTCATATACCATCAGCACCATCAGTTTTACATCTCGATTAGCTGCATATGTCGTGTACCTTACCCACAAGACTCACTCCACAGGGAAGCCGCCCATCACCGCATCATTGCGATGGAAAATCTTAGAAAAGCCGCTTCAAACTTTCACTTCAATTGATTTCGGTTATTTAAAATTCATTAACGCTCTGCGAAAGTTTAATAACATGTAACATGGCCTCAAGCCATCATCTACTTCACATTATATTATGTGAAACACATAAGTTGACTTAGGGAACATAATTTCAGCGAAGTAATTGGCAAAACGGACACTTTGTTCAAACTTCAGCCCAGACTTTGGTTAAGCAGTGCCTTAAGGGCATCACGATGCGTTTAGGTTCACATCAGTAAAGGATGATAATGTTTAAGTTTTCTAAACTGCTGTATATGAGGTGGAAATTCTCTTGTATTTTGAGTTGAAGTTGATGTGTGACTTTTAAGTAAAAAGTTTCTTTTGGTGGAGTGAACAAGACGCTTTATGATTGGTCAAAATGAACAGTTTATTAAATAACTCAAAAACTTTATTTTATACAAAGAATCTGGACTTCTGGAAAGAAATGGACTTAGTTCCCACTGAGTGAGAATTAAGTCCCCATGTGGACTTAGTTCCCGGGAACTTATTTCCCTGCACCGTAGTTTCAAAACTATAAGTCTTTATTGAAAAAAAAGGTAATAATTTAGTTCGGAGTTACTGATAATAATTGACAATTTTGGAATACCTGTGTGGTTTTAGGGATTGACGGAAGTGTGGATCTAGTATGATAAAATGCTATTTAAAAATGTTTACTGAGAGAACAAATCATTTGCGTCAAACAAAAAAATTACCCAAACGACTTTTTCGTTCGCTGGCCAATTTTTCGACTTTGTTTGAAGCAAACTAGTTATCGTTTGCGAAGGATTAAAAAAATAAAATGCACGACTCGATCACACGTTCTTACTCTAAGATTGAAAGTTGCTACGATAAAGCTTCTTATATAACGTTTTTAAAAATAAATAATTTTATACGAAAATTCAAAAAAAAAAATGTAAGAAAAAAAATCCGCTACTTAAATGATATAAAATTCATCTTGAAAAAATTTAAATTTTTTTTAATAATCCAAAAATGAGTTTAATGAAATTTTTGATATCAAATAATTTTAAAGTTGTCGAGAAACTATGACTATACCGTGCTTTCCCACGTGGCTACCACGAAGTTACCACTTTACTTAACTTTACTCGTGCTAATTTCACTCAACTAATACTAACACACGTTTTGAATAACTTGACAGTAATTGATAAATAAAAGTTTAACCTATTATATAACTACTCTCAATATAATTATAAAGATTTTCTTTGTTTTTCAATATCTCTTAATATTTTATCTGTCCAATAAATTTATCATTCCTGTTGCCTATTGCTTTTAAAAATAAGTTATTAAGAAATCATAGGTCATAAGTATAATTCCTTTGTAAATATTTAACTTAAAATTAAATATTTTATTGAGTCCTTTAATTCTCTTTTGGTATAATCTTCCATCATCTTCCTGTCTTTATATAGAATCTTTAAAAGTGTGTGTTTCCAAAAATACCCCAGGTATATCCTTGAGCACCTTTTTGTCACATTTATAGCATTGATTAGATTTGTTCCTAAATAATCCTTAATTTATTTCAATTTAACTAAAATTCATTCCTGTGGAATGCTTCAATTCGGAAATCTACATAACAAAACAGAAAAACAAAAATAAAACTAAACCAAATTTATCCAGTATCCAGCCCAGGTATCCCAGTACACTCGTATTCAAATTAATGTCCTACAATAATTAAGAATTTCAAATCTATGCAAACTAAAGGTGTGAGACATCACGTAAACAACAGACGCCTTAACCATCAAAAAGGATATCTCCTATTGCCGCACAAACAAATAGCCTAAACCAAATCAACATTCGTTCACTGGATTGGGATTCTGTTCATAATCACATCTATTACACAAATAAATACAAACCACAGCGGCCGCTCCGTTTTATTGGAATCTAAATGTGTGGGAATGTCAGATGAGTGTCCCTGATTGGGCACTAGTCCAAAAATTAGCCCATAACCTAATAATGCGACAATAATCCTTCACAAATCGAAAGATATATTCGAGAGACGACATCCGATACGATACTAAATTCTAGGAGCAGGATAAGAAGGACAAAGAGGACGACCCATAGAAGAGGAATAGAATTTCAATCAATCTTAGTTGGAATCCGGCTACATTTTGAATGGCATCCTTTACCGTTTTTGGTCAATCTCTTCCATGCCATTTTGAGAAGGCTTTTTGTATGTGTGTGTGTGTGTGTGTGTTGGTGATGGTGTCGCTTTATATAGGTTGTTGGGGGACAATTAGGAACAAACAAAGATTTGAAGCTTACGGTCTGAGCAATTGAATGAAATCTCGAAAGGAAGGAAGGACACAGAGAAATTATTTGGAATTGGAGAAGGATCCAACGATGATGCAAACATTATTCTGATCACAAAATTCAGATTGAGGGGCTTGGGTGGAAGTGGAAGGAAGGAAGTGCGGAAATGGAAATGGCAACTTCACTTCGAAGCTGGAAAGTGAAATGTTATCATGATTATGTATACGAGTTGAGTCGTATATCCTTGATTGCATTTGAGTGAAGGATATTCCTACTTCAGAAGCTGAAGATTCTGTTTCTCACCTGGTGTTAAATGAGAAAAGACGAACGTGATGCTGCTGGGCAAGTATTTGGGATATATTGGATATAAAGCAATGTCCTTGTTGTGCTGCTCCCCAGGTAAAAGCATTTACCTATTGACATCAGATTGATTATGTGACCAGACCCAGTGACCAATCCAGTATGAAATTATAAAGAGATGCGGGCTATTCACACAGGATATTTTGAGAAAGATTACAATTGGATTTGTTTTGAGAGATTGTTTGAGAGGATGATGAAAGAGAGTATATTTTTCTTTGAGGAATAAATTAAATATATAAATAAGTTGGATGGATGAGCTCATTTAATGCTCAATTGATAAAGGTTTACTTTGTGTGTGCTTCGGGTCAAAATGTTGCAAGTTAAACATAAATTGCTTAGCAGGTGTTCTTTCAATTATTTAATAGTTGATATTTTTCAAAAAAAAAAAAAACAACATGAAGAAAATGCTGATATATTTTACTTGTGAGTTTGGTAAAGTGGCTTGAATCTAATATTCAAATCCCTTTCAGGATTAGTTAAGAACCAAAGATAAGAAGACTCTGTTGAAGAATTGTATAAAGAAGAGAAGGTGAAACGCCCATGTTTACTATGATTGAAGTCACTAGCAATCACAGTAATCATAAATTCTGACAAAGAAATTTACTACTCAAGCTTAAGATACACAAAACTTGATTGATTCAATTTCTTCTTTTTTTTTAACAAATGAACGGATATTTTGACTATCATTGTCCAAGTTGAATGGGTTGACCAACAAAATAGCGGATGGTTGGCTTTCTTTGTTTTTAACTTACTACTTTTTCAAAACAGTACATAATAAAGCAGTGACAATAATTTTTGAAAAAAAAAAATATTAGCAGGATATTAAGAAAAGTTCGTGGGTCGGCGAAAAAGTGAGGTGACTGTCATGTTTTTTTATAATATCTATCAAAAGTTGACAAAACAAAATTCGATATCTCAAGAACTTTTCATGGTAGACTGATTCTGATACTACAGATTCGAGTTTCAGAGAATCAAAATCTTGTGCAAAAAATGAATTTGTTATCTATGACCACTCTTCGCTGGCTGTTATTACTGTAATTTACGGCAAAATCGGTCTTAAAAATGCGATTTAGTTTTTTCAATTTTTGACAATGTTTTCTAAAATAACTGCTGTTGTCTTAATTATTTTTAAAAAAGAAAATTGAATCGAAACTAATCCATCTCAATTTTTTCATTTAAAATTAAGCTATTTTTTCAAAATAAATACATCAAAATCACAAAAATTGATATTTTGCTTTTTGACTTTTTCACAATATTTTCGAGGCTATGTAGAAAAATTATATGAACAAAAGTTGTAAATCTTTTCACCACCTAAGATCCTTGTATCAAACTTTTTTCAAAAGGACGTCATCTTTTGATAGAAATCGTAAAAAAAAACACAATTTTCGACACCCACCAACCTCCCCCAATCTGTTTCTCAGGATTTTGGGTTTTCGAGAATTTTGTTTTTTGAATTGTGGATATTCCGAATTTTGGGTTTTCGGGATTCTGGGTTCTTGGGATATCGGGTTTTCGGGATTTTGGGTTTTCTAGGTTTTGGGTTTTCGGGTTACTAATATTTTGAAAAGGAATTGTAGTTTTTAATGCTATTCTTAGTGCATTTTCTTTAGGATTGTTTCAATCTTTCCCTTTGTCCATTTCTGGTTTGTTGAACCAAAATAAGTACGAAGTTGGGGAATCCGTTCAGCAAATCGTTCTAGACTTTGTCGATTGTTAATGTGACTTCAGTATTTTTGCTGATGAAGATCATGTTTTCTGCTGTTGCTGATGATCTTGCGATAACTGATGGAGTTTCCATATATCGTACTGACGAAATGTAGTTCACTCTTGTTATATGCTGTTAACTATATTGTAATGGATCTTCTGCTGACATTTTAAGTCGTTCCTTATTAGAATGTACATACATTATGAAGCACGTTTAAGTTTTTTCCCTTGCAACTATATGGGATCAACGAAAATTCAGGAAATTTTCTTTAGCCGATTCCAGGCTGAAATAGTCTTGAGGAAACTTCTAGTTATTATTTCGTACAAGCAGGAAAGCATTTTTTCAAGGCAAAAAGAAGTTTTTTTTTTTAAATTGTGGAGATTTGAAATTTGCTTTCATTATGTCTTCATATCAAATTAAGCAGAATTTAAATGGGTCTCCTTACGCCCTTATGCAAACCATAAATTGTCCAACTCTCTTTGTTCAAATGCACCCAAACCCATACTTAAACAATACCTACTCTTAATGACTTCATACTTTTACCATTTTTCTTATGCAAAATAAATTTATTTAAAACGATTATTTTGTTAGCGTAATGAATACCTAATCTTCATCAATTACCATGTTGCAAGAGTACATATATTTTGTTCTATTCCATAGTTACCACCTCTATAACCTAAGAACCTCTACCCTACCTTACCTTGCGATGATAAATGAAAACGCCAAAGTAAAATTAAGCTCCCCAAGTTTATGCAGTTGCCTCCCTCCTTTATACCTACACACGAATACAAACTTATAATGTCTTCCATTTTATTACCATTTCCGTTTCCTCCTTTTTGCTAATATAAGATATTTCATTATATGTCCATTAGTCAATGCCTCCCTCCTCTTTTTGTGTTCTACGTTCTACGTTCTAGGTTATGGTTGATGGTTTTTCCACATAGAATATTAACCCTTAAGGTGTTTGGAAAATTCTCTTCCTTCAATTTACATTTAGTTGTATTTATTTAAACCATTGAACCATTGCAACAGGAAGAGTATAGAACAAGGATTTCATTTAGAAGAGTCAGTCAGGCAGGATCAGGATATACATATAAACAAAGAGTGTACACCTTTGTACCTCTTGTCCTATTCTACCTATGCACGATATCAAGATACACATAATAATTGTAAAATATCTCAAATGACTAATGATAGGGATATCATCCTGAAGGTATATGACGTTTTGCCATCCCACTAGTATCCTTTGAAGGACTTTTGTATTGTGAAAGTGCTGTTTTGCACTTACCTTGTGTGTTTTCTTTGTGTTAAATATGAAAAACAAATTACGAGTTTGGGGTACCTGTGTGTGTTTTTGTTTATGCGCCAAATGAAAATAGTAGAGTGTGAATAAGGGACTCATTGTAAACAAATTCCCTTTCGACCTTCGTACAGGCAATGTATGTAAAGTACAGTCAATCAGTCAATATAACACATAAAAAAAGAAACCGATCTCTGGAACAAGAAATGAACCCCTTCCGTTTCGGATCAGATTCCTTCTCGTTGCAAAATATTTTCTTCTTCTTGTTCGAAAAAAAAGACGTGAAGTTTTAAAAGCCCCAGGGTGACCTTTTTTTACTTTGTCCTATGTTTTGTTTGTCGCCACCAGCAAACTTGATTTTTTGAGTAATATCCCACTTCTGATCAAATGTGACAATATTTAAAAAATGACTACTTTTACGTTGTTTTATTGATGTTAAACGATAGACTGACTGTACTTTATAATACCATATGCTTACTGGACAAATTATGGAGCACACTTGCCTGCTGAAACAAACAAGGACACCGCTAGAGGCCACTTTACTGCTTCGAGCATTTATTTTCGAAAAGTTTTCTCTCGTTAATCATTGCATTTGGTACTTCTCACTGAAATTTGCCCCAAAGGATGTCACATTTCAAATGCTTTTGATATGGTAGAGGCTTGAGGTGTTTGTAATAATGTTTGTAGAAGCAAGTTTTGGGGAAAATGTATTATTTAACACAATTGATCTTTTAAGGCAATGTAGTTGACAATATTTTTCATGGAAATTTTAAATTTAGAAATATTTTTTTTGCGATTATTTAAACAAAACCAGTTTTTATTTATATTTTATTTTACGTTTTTGGTTTTCAGGATTTTGGGTTTTTTGATTTTCACCAAATCCAATGGAAACATCTCCGGATTCATACCTCCAAACAATAAGTTTTGGTGTTTAACATCACAACGGTTTCGTGATTTTTAAACTGAGTCATTCAATAAACATTATGTTGCTGGCAAAAATATTGCAAAACAAAAATTTCATCATGAGCAAATAGAAAAGCCTCTTTGAATTTTATTGAAATCATATCAACTACAAGTTTCTACAAAATTTGGTTCATAATTATAAATTTCTATACAAAATTATATAACAAAGCCATGTTACAAAAACTCTACATAATAGGTACATATAGTATGTAGATATTCACAACGGCGTTATAATATGGTCATTTATTTGTCCTAATAAACAAACACATGCCTTTGTTGACTTTCTCAAATGCAAAAAAAACTTGACGAAAACTTTTGTTCAAAAACCAACCAAAAAGTCCATCATCAACATGGAAAGTTACCAAGTTTCTTAGTTGTTTGTTTTTTTTTTTTTATATATTTGAATTTTGTAAATCACCATCTGAGAAAACTCTTGTAAAAGTTCTTAAAACTGAAATATTATCTGTACCACAAAAACTATGTAAAAGGACTTAACTTTGAGTACAAACAATTTTTTTTTTTTTTTTGTTATTTTTTTTTGTATATCCAACCACATCGACAAGACAACATATATCAACATAAACTTTAACACCGCGAGACATAAAGCCAAAGCCATACCCTTTAGTTCTCACGACAAAAGTGCATTTTGTTATCCTCGCATAAGTATGTTATAAGGTATAAGGAGAAATATGCATATGAAAATCCTTTCAAAACCTTATGCTTTTTCTAAGTTTACTAGTTTTTGTTCTGTTTGGAATCTATGAAGTAAAAGTTTGGTTTAAGAAAAGTTTTGTATCAATTTTTTGCAACAACATATGCTTATCTTAATGTGCCTTAAAGACTTATTGCACCTACTTTGTTGTATGCATATGTACATACTTTTAACTTACTTTAGGCTTACATAGTATTACTTTAAGGTCAATTCAAAAACATGACAATAAATATTAGATAAATTTGAAAATCACCATTATTTGAACAGCACCTTCAATGATCTTCAACAACGGAAGGCCCTCACTTTTTTCTGACGCCCTAGACTTCCTGATTACAAATTTACCCATGACAGAAATTTTAAGTGTTGCTTGCACACGCACACGGTCTTGAAAAATTATTTTTAAGCGTTTGAAGTAACCACGTTTGGGTAACCACTTGACACCTGACACCTTTGACACCCTCGACGACTGGCCCACATAAAATATCTGCCACCTGGTATATTTGTAATTTAGGCAGTCGATGGCGTCAGAATGCCACTAATTTCAAGTCGTTACCCAGGAAGGAAGCATTATGTTTTGTAATATCGTCATAAATAAGTCAGTGGGTGATATAAATAAAGCTGATTTTCGGACCAGGTACTCCATTTGGTATGTAATAAATTTATGAACATGTACATTTTCATCACCTACTCTCTTTATTACGCCGAATACCTAATCTTAGCACGTGCTCTATTTTATGCATATCACAAAGTAAGTATATGCCACGTAAAAGGTTAACCTAGTAGTTTAAAACCGTTCCTTTCTTTAATAAATTAGCCTTGAGCTGTTTATCAACTTTTTCTATCTGTGGTTTCGGGAAATTTCGAGCGTTAATTTTTTTTTTGTGGATTCCTTCACAGTCACAATCTAAAATGAAAAAAATGAACATGCAATAACCTGTGATAATTTGGCGTGAAGATACCCATATCAGATGCCCAAGTTTGCTTAAAGAAGAGATCGGCAAAACTCCTGCTAGCACAACGCTACTTTCATTCATTTTACTATACTCCGATGGAAGAAACAACTAATCAGATATTGGCAGCTGAACCGAAGTGTAAATTCGCTGCTTTCATCAGTAGTTTCTACATGTTTTGGGTTCGATATACCGCTTTTTTTATTCCCGTTTTGTAAAATTAAATTTTTAAAATCCCGCTTTTTAAAATCCTGTTTTTTTAATCCAATTTTTTTTTAAATCCCGCTTTTTTACTATCCCATCTCTTATAATCCCGTTTTTATAATACCTTTATTTATAAACCTGCTTTTGCAACAAATCGATCTTACCAACGTCTTTTATTTTTTAGTTTGATAACCATGTTTAAAATAAAAAAAAAAAACAGGATTTGAATGGCGGGCATTTCTGGCGCACAAATCTATTCCTTTGATAAGCGTAGATAGCAAAAGCCGTACTCTTATAGAAAGTACCGAATTTGAAGATTAACTACCATTTCAATAAAAACAAATGACAGTTTTGTATTCAAGAAACAAAATGCTAAAATCGATATTATCTAAGTTGTATCTTCTCCAAAAGGTTTGATTTCTAAATTTGCCCAAAAAAAAAGGTGGAAAAAAATTTGCACCTGATAAAAAGAAGAAATAAAAACTAATTTACTATCGCCATTTCATTTCCACTGAATCAGCAATTCCAAATCCGACAAATATTATGTCAAGGCATCTTCTGAATGTTATTTTCTATTATACGATAGCATGGCACTGACATCTAATGGTGCACTTTCTTCCCAACTTTATTGCTCTCAAGTACAATTCCTTACAACATCCTTTCTTGGATCATTTGTTTTCCTAAAGTACTTTCCCTTACATATACACCTACATATTCCTATATGTGCTGTACTGAAAAGAAAATGGTGACGTTTAAACGATGTCTTCCACACCAGGTGATGACGGTCATAATCATTACAACTGCAATCTGCAAATAAATGTCACTGTTCAACATTCGTTGTTATAGTCCTTGAGGACATTCACTTTGTACAACGCCCTCCAGGCGGCCGGCACATGCATCCCCTTATACCATCATCATCATCATCATCTTCATGATGGTGACTTGGAAGGATTTACAAAAAAAAATATAATAAAAAAAAAACATCAAGACAAGAAAAGCAAGTGTTGGTGGTACAGTGACACCTAACACAACGAAGCCAAGAATGTGAATAGTATTATCCTTTTTTTTGTATGTGTCATTGTTTCCTCTTTTCCTTTGTCTTTTGTCCTTTACATTCTTTTCATAGCCCATTCACTTACATTTCTTTTTTATCCTTGGATAGTGTTAAGTGATTCTCCATTGGCCATTACGAGAAGTGCCATTCTAACAAAAAAAAAAAAAAACAAAATCCTTCTAGATCCTACACATTTCTAAATACTTGTACATCCGAAAGTATAAGATTGCCTATGTATATCCTTACTACGAGTAGGTTTTCTAATTGAAAAAGGGATATGTCACCTCGCCAAGACAATAAATTTAAGTTCATACATTTCCAAACTATAGAGGATTTATATCAGCAACAAGAAATCATCGAATAAATTTTAAGGACCTCGCCCTGTTTCCACATATATTTTATCTAACCTCCTTGCTTCTCCACCTTCCTTTGCGCTCCTCTTTTTACTAGCCAGACTCACAAAGTGTTTGTGTAACTCTGTCTGAAGAATTAATTTTCCGAACAAATTGAACAAGGATGAAAGGATTTCCAGGAGAAATTAAAAAAAAAAAATAAAATAATAAAAACAAAAAATATCTACCAATTCCCAGAGTGCTTCATGGGAATATCCTGTTAGTGGCAAGCAAGATAAGTGGCGAGATTATGGATTTACATTAAGCCATTGGTCCTTAACCATTGTCCTATTAACCCCCAGACGAGATGACTAAATGGAATGAATTGGTACTTTTAAGCCTACACTCGTATATCTACATATAAACCCAGATCGCAATGGTAGATTTTCCAAAAAGGACTTATGATTTATATCCTTTTGAGTGGAGACTATCCGGTTATGGTTGGGAGGTTAGGTATAATGAGGCATAAACCATAATTCCTGCAATGGAGATGGAATCCATGGATACAATTTTGTTGTTTTTGAACAAAAAAAAAAAAAAACGAAGAAAAAAACAGTATCCTTGTCATCTTTAGATGGAATTGAAAGTTTTCATCCTTATTGAAGCAAAAAAAAAACGGAATTGTAAGAGACAATAATGGAATATTCAGTGGTTTGAATCACGATTGGAAAAAGGGAAACAATAAACACGGTTAAGAGTGTTACTTCCATATTTTCCATGGAGTGTTATGAACTGAAGTTTCATGGTGGACACGAAAGATTGTACATATTTTAAATATTTTTAAATTAAGATATCTCGAAAACATCATCAGGAAAACGAGCAAGTTATTTGAAATTGGTTTCAGAATTTACAACAAGTTACACTCATTTCCTTTTTTGGCGAAGAAAATCGTATAAATATTTGTGATCCTTTTATTATCTAGAAAAAATTTCACCATTTGCTAAACCTTAAAGCAGATAAAACTTCACAACTAAAAATGAAACGAGTTTTCAAAAAATCTATTTTTCAAAAATAAAAATGTAACTTTTTTTTAAAAATACAAAAAATTTAGTTTGTACAATTTTGATATTAGATATTTTGAAAATTGCTAAGAAACTTTTGTGCAAAAATTGTCATCGAAATTCGTTCAGTCGTTTAAGAGAAAATCAGAAGAACGCATAACGGATCTATACTATAACTGGGGCATCGGCTATAACGAGGGTACCGTTAAACTTATACATATCTTTTTAATCTTTACCCATAAATATCGACCACAAAAGTAAGTTAATACATGAATTTTATTTTTTCGATTTTTGTTACAAAATGTTAAATTATATTATCAAAATTAAACATTAAAACCTATCCTTGGATGGAGACTTGTTTTGAATATCCAATTGGCTGTAGACTTTCTTGGAGAGATCTCAAAATTCCAATTGGGATCTAGATAAAAAAAAAAAAAAAAAGTTTGTGTTTAGTACTGGTAACAATTTACATATAAAATATAATTATAATTACGTTCAAAAACTGAAGGGGATTGTAAGTAACTTCCTTGGTTACAGTTGGATAGTCAACTCTTTGTACGGTCTTGAAAGTTGTATCAGGAACGTTCACTTGTGGTTCATCTCCACCAAATCTCTGTAATGAATTGAATGACATAAAAATATTTAATGGAATTGAATGCAAAGCCTTAAGAATCTCAAATTATTTTAAATAATTCAGGAATGTAGCATAAGAGGAGATAGGGGAAGACGAATAATGTCTGTCAATCAAAATTTATAATACAAATTATTATTATTTTCAATTTCTTTACGTAAATACTTAAATTTTTTCAAAAAAGTATCAACTTATGAGGTGTTAACATACCTTGTTTTAGCCAGGGTTTTGGGAATAAGACTTAATAGTATGTTAGGTTAATCAAGCGGAAAGTATTAGTACGCAAAAAAGGGTTTTTCATCGGCAGGTTTAAGGCTCATTGTTAAGAAAAGACCTTTAGACCTCAAGCATAATTGAGCCTTAAGAAATTTTTCTCATCCAAAGCCATTAGAAGACCTTGAAGCAATTACTTCTATTACTAGAATTTTGAAATAACTTAGTCAAAATCGATTCAAATAAATTTTGGAAATGTTAGAAAGCTTTGTTTAATTTGAATGAAAAGCTTTAGTTCCAAGCTCCATTTGGAAACCTACCTTGCTAAGAAGGGGCACAAAAGAAATTTGTTTGAACAAACCAACACGACGACGTGTTGCCGGTCGGTTATGTTTTATTCTTCGGCTATGAGTTTTGACCACAGCCACTGCAGGAACTTTGACTACATCAACAACAACTGATGGACCCTGATTTTTTACTACTGATGGCTTTTGAAATATTTAATTTTGCAAAATATGAAAATAAAAAGCAAAGAAAAATAGATACTTACACTTGAAATGCTAACTTCTTTGGGAACATATTTCTTTGGTGGCTTAATTTTTTGAACAGTTGTTACGGTTTCAATGTTTGTTGGAACAATTAAAGCTGGTTGTGGCTCTTTAATTAAGGTTCTTGTTACTGAATTTCCATTGGAATGAGCTTCAGCACCTAGGAAACCTGATTGTTGAGGACCAGTTGAGCCAGAAAGTACAGCACTAGCACCGACAGCATCGTTGGCTTGAGCACCAGCGTAGGCTCCTCCGGCAGCGTTTCCTTCAAAAAGAAATTCATAAAACATTGATCTTTATAAAGTTATAAAGGTTTATTTTGAATCTTCTATAGTACGATTAATGAAATATCTTCAAAACTTGAACTATTAACTTTTACTAAAGAGTACTTACCATTAACAAAGCCACCTAATCCAGCAGCTGCTCTTTGTCCATTTGGTGTTCCAGCTGAAGCACTTAATCCACCATCAGCAGCATTACCGGTTAAGAGACCACCAAGGCCGGCTCTAGCTGAATAACCACCAAAATTAACACCTACGCCACCATTGCTAAAGTCGACGAACTGAAATTAAGAGAATTTTTATAAATATATTGTCGAAAAAAAAAACGAGAAGAATAATGATTTGAAACAGTTGAGGGTTTTAAAAGATCTATCACCAAAATAGTAACTTAGGGCGGTATTCATAATCGTTACTATTGTAAGCTGAAAAAATCTTAAGCATTTGTCCAACCGAAGTCCGTATTCAAAAACATACTGGATGCTACTAGTAAATGCTTAAGAATTCCCTCAAAAGTTCTATTGTTAATAGCTGGATTAGACAACAATCTCCTCAAGCATACACTTGAGAAAAATCTCGACTTGATTGATGACGATGAACGATGAACCCTTATACATACAAAAAAATTGTAAAAAAAAACTCCGCAATAATCCAGTTGTGTGTGGGAATTCTTGAGTACTTACTTGAGGATTACCTTAGTAGGTTTTAATAAATCAATACTTAAGGAAGCGTTTTAGTTTTTTTTATTAAAGTTTAGAATTAGCTTCAAGTCAAGATTTTTCTCCACTTATGTAAATAAGTTTTTAGTATTTATTTTAAACGGACTCTTCGCTTGAGAAAATGCTTAAGATTTTTGTCAACTTACAGGAGTTGCGAAAAATGTCAACTTGAGTAAATAAGATTTCCACTTTTTTAAGATTTCAGCTTTTTTTGGCTCTCAAAGATGCAAACTGAAGAAATTTTAGCTTTTTTTTATCTAAAAAAGGCTAAAAAAGACCATGTTGGTAGATGCATGATAGATAAATACATGAATCTGACTTATAACACTTTGAAATTATTCATCAAAATTGTGTTCATCAAAGTGTTGCATTATAATTGACAAATAATTACTAACCACACAGTCTTTACGCATTTGAACTTTATCCTTTAAAACAAATTCTATTTCTTTGTACATATATAATTAATATTTTAATGATTGACTTAACGTAGTTATTATAAAATAGTAGATTGTTTTTTTTTTAAATCAATTAAATATTCATAATGTATTTCTATCTGGCTGGTGACTAATCAAAAAGATAATATCAGTTCTAAGAAAGTAATCATATTCAGATTAAGAATTTGTAATTTGTATCATTGGTATGTGCTATGAGTGTTAACGTCAGTACCTACATTACACTAACTTAGCCTATACCTAGTGTAATTGAAAAATTATATTACGAAATCATTTAAGTGGTTTTGCAACACATTAATACTCTATATTGAATTACATAGACCCGGGTGTTTAAATTTTGACCCGGACAAAATACTTTACAGCATTCTTAGTGGTGGAAATTGTTGGGAGCAATACCCCTACTCATATCCCAAAGTCCCAATGAATCAATGGGGGTTTGGCCACTATCTTGACAAAAACTGCATCACTATTTCAATTTTAGGTTTTACTATATTTGTATATTCAACTAAGGTGATCATTTAAATGTCAAAATAAGTTTGTTCAAATGCTGACTACCCTAAGTGGATATAATAGACGTCCATGTCCCCAGCCCGGCAATTTCGCAAAATTAAAACAAAAATTCTATAGCTTTGTACTAGTTTTTTACAGTTTTATACAACCAAAGCCGAGTTGTGTACAAGCTTACGTTCAAAGATGTAGCTAAGACAAAATTTGGGACTTTGCCGGGTTGGGGAACCCAAACATTTATTTTTGCTGAGTTTTTGACAAATAATTTACTGAGGAATCCTGTTCAGGTTGACGAAATTACCCTGGACCCGTTGAGATCATTGATGCGTCCAGTAATCTCAACAACCTGAATAGGAAAGATGAACTGGGTAAATGTAAATAAACGTTTGTGACATTATCACAATTTCAGAAAAATGTCATTTTCGTGGTGAAAATTTGATGAAAATGAAATTTGTTTTTAAAAATCGTTCAGCAACTTTTTGTTCTTAGGGGTGGAAGGTGGAAACATATACAATGCATCCTAGGTTCCTTGGCGGCCATTTGTTTTTTTGATTTCCTTACCAAACAACAACCGATTCTAAAAAAATCGAGTTTTACTCAAACTAAAATCAAACAATTTTCATTCTAAATTTCGTCAAAAATAATTTGTATCATTTGTAGAGTCTTGTTTTTTTAAGCACTTTTTAGCACTGGTATTAACTTATTAATAGCTGTATCTAGTTTTAATACACACTATGGTATATGGTAAGAGACCAAAAAGTGCAATGAACAAACATAAAAAAAATCAGACGTTTTTCTATTTTCCTTTAATTTTTTGAAGTACTACATTCAAACGCCCTTAACAAAATCCTTGGTCCGACACTTTATATAAGACATTATCGACTCTTTTACTCAAAAATAAAATTTTAGTTAAAAATATTATAAAACTTTTAATTCGCCTGAACAACAAAAAATTCTTCTTAAATATTTGAAAGCTACTAAAAAAATGCATTACCCAATGAAATAGGTACTAAATTTTCTTCAAATTCAACATAACTTACATTATATTTCCTTAAAATATGGTTCTAAGTATGATAAAAAAAAATATAACAAACAAGTAATTCACGTAGCGCAAATATATTCAAAAAAAAGTAGTGCACGTTTCATCGTTAATTTAAGATGAGTTCTTCCAACTCTATTGATATGAATTTAAGAAAAATTAAAATAATTGCTGACTAAGCAATTTATGGATCCTCGTTTAATAATAATAATAATTTCTCTGTTCCAATTTCTAATTAACATTTTATTTATAAACTTAAACCCTCTTTTGAGTCAAAATGATCCATTAACTTGACATCAATTCAAGCTAAAATAAATTATAAAGAACAAGTTTAAAAAAAAATTTTGAAAAAAAAAAAATTTAAAAAGTTGGTCTCTTTGAATAAAATATTGGTGCTAATTTCTTCAAGAAGACTAGCTTCTTTAGATCACATTACCAATTAACATTCTTTGACTTCAAGTGCTACTAGAATAATTTATTTTTATCTTACAGTCTGACAAGAAATCTTTGTACTTATTATGAAACACCCTGTTTATTAGCTTATAATTAAGTATTTTCAAATACTTTTGACCTTTCAAATGCGCAAAGAACTCGTACTATTTATTTTGTCTTTTTTTATAACAAACAACTAATCAAACTCGTCGTTAATATATTTAAATAATAATTAAATCTTACTTTAAGTTTATTTAATTACGTCAAGTAGACAAAGAATTAAGTTGAGCAGTACCCAGTTTAAACGTCTTTTTTATTTGGTAGAACAACATTTTTAAGTTAAACAACAAAATTTTCCAAGCGGAAATAAAATCTATTGGAAATCCATGGTAAACAGTAAATTATTTTAATTAGACTTGTTTATTTGTGCTATGGTGTGTAATAGTTAATAAACATTTTATTAAAAAAATGTTATAATAGTAACAAAGTGCGCAACAGCTTTATTACCAAAATTTAAAAAAAGTAATGGCATAATAATTGAGAATTTAATCTTGTATTATGTAAATTTTTTTAATTTTAAAAAATGTTATTATGTGAAATTCTTTTGTACCATAATCAGTGAATGTAACGGAAAGATTCTAAAAACCATTTATGTTTTTAATTTATTTGTTTTTATTACCTGTGGCGCGGCTGAGATTGAGCCGACTACGGCTAAGGCGTATACGAGAAACAATTGAATCATAATTAATTGCCTTCTTCGGTCTTGACTGCTAATTATTTTATTATTTCTTTGTTTTTGTTTATTTTTTTTTTTTTTTATCTCGATAAATCGATTTATGTATAAAATTGAAAAAAAAGCACACAATAGAATATTATTAATAAACTCAAAACAATAAAATATCTTTGGCAATATTATTTTTTTTTATTGATATTATTAAACACTGCGCCTGATTTTGTCACACGCGACTTGAATTATTAATAGTTTAAATTCTTTTAGTTTGAAATCATAAATTCAAAACTAGAATTCCGATGAGAATGTTAAATTATTATAGAGCGTTCTTACGGGCTTGAATGATCAACTTCAACTGAGTAAGCTACGGTTGAAATACACTATCTTAATTGAGAAACAAAAGTTGACTTAACCAAGAAGTCCATGCTACCAATTCTCGATTGATACTTTTTTTTTTTATTTTACATTTGCAATAAAACCAACTAACTTTTTAGTATTCAGTTGAGATGGTATGGTTAGCATTTAAAGCTGGTTTTTTGATCAGGGATGGATTTTAGTGATGGGACTACTTTTCATTGAGGACTAAAGATCAAATCTAGTACTCAGTTCAAAAAAGGGTTAAAATTTGAAAATTGTGAAAAATGGAATGGACCTCCACATCGGCTTCAAGACAAACACGTTATTTTGCAAGCACTTCCAGCGTTACCACTTCCGAAAAACAAATTGGAGTAGATTTGAAGAAAAAAATGTAGTAGATTGAGAACAATCGGATTAGATTGAAAATTTAACTTTTTTATATGATTTTATGAGAACATAAACATTTTTGTGTTAAATTTTACGGAACCTTTTTTATAAAATTGAAGTATGTTTAATTGGAGATTTTAAAGAAATTTAGTAAATCTGCTTCAATTGTTGCAAAGGCGTATCGCTGGGCACTTCACAAGTTTTATTTAAATCTTATAGTTTACATCCACTTCTTAACGAAAATTCAAAAAGTGAGCACCGACAACACGAACAAAATAAGTCTATAGTTTCGGTTTTGAAATTGAGAATACCAACTTCTTACATTCAACAGAAATTTCCCTTAATCCGCCCCTGTGTATTTGTACGATACGATAAAATCGTATGGAAGTGTTAAAAAAGTAGGTATATTCATCTGTCTGGTTTCGTTTCGTTTTTTTTTTTTTGCAGGTGCATATTCTCTCGGTTCGGTAGAGTTTTCGATTATGATTCGGCGTCAGATTAACCACCAAAACAAAAATAATTGTGCCAAAAAGTAGGGGAAACAAGAAACAACTTTGAAGATGAAGATTTGTTGATTTGTTCCTTTATTTTAATTTTGCTACTAAATTGCTTTGACGAAATCACTTATTGTGTCTAAAGAAGATCAGAAAAGATTCTTTAAAAAACCATTAGCATGAAAAATGATAATTTTTGTGTTTCAAATTAAAAGTAATTATTGTTTTTGTTTTTTTTTTTTTTTTTTTATTTTGAAGCCTTAAGAAGCAATCTTTAATTTGTTGATTTCAATCAATACAGTTCAAGGTTGGGATTGTTTATTTATTTTTTTGTTGTTTTGGGAAAACATTTAATCGATAAGATTGGTGACGTATTTAGTTCTACGGGTATTTAAATTTCCATTCGGTTTTTTTGTTCTGTTTACAAAATAGTCCAGATTTGTCTTACAAAAAAAAAATATCTTATCTTTTTGTAAGAATATTTAAGCAAAAAGTAACTTTAACCATTATTTATTGAAAAACCCAATTTTTTATGAATAAATCTGTCTGATGGAGATACAATCTAAGAATATTTCAAATATATAGTATCGTTGACAGAATTCTAGTTTTATGAAGAAAGGGAAATGCCCACCTCTGACCAAGTGAGTCACGAAACAGTCACTGGTTAAAGGGTTTCACTGGTTTCTCTGAGAAATGCTGATTGTCCCTCTCATGGTCGTGAAAGAGATTTAGGGAGACCCTCAGGTTCATCAGATGAACCTTCATAACTCTTGAAATCTTCTATAGTTTTTTGTATGGATCCAAGCAACCTCATTTTTGTCTTTAAAAAGATCAACTGTTTCCATAGAAAGTCTTAAAAACTCGGAAACAACTGAATTGGTATCTTTATGCAAATCACTATTGAATTGATTCATTTTGATCTAAAAAACATCGATGTTTCACCATCAATGTTAGGCTTACGAAAACATCGACCACAAAAATCAAAGTGAATTGATTCATTATGTTCTCTTTCCATTCCATGAAAGATCATCGTGGTTCAACATTGATGTTAGGGTTTTTCAATATTCAACCCAAAATTTTGCTTTTACTAACAATATAATATAATATTTACGCATTGCTAACAGAAGATTGTTTTTATTCAATGTTGACATTTGTGAATTTTTTGCAATCAATGCTGCTAAAATTTATAAAATTGTTGTGTCAACACCGAAATTTACTTAAAAAAAAAATATTTACGTTTACAAAATACTTTATTATAAAATATCGATGCTTTCTTATAATATTTTTGTTCTGCTTTTACCAACAAAAATTGTTAGAAATCCAGTGAAACACTTACATATATAAAAACAGCGATGTAAAGAAACATCGAAGTTTCCGCTTCGGTATAATCAAAATCGATGAGGTCTTCGATGAGGTCAACATCGATATTTTTTCAACATCGCTCATCCCTAGTCTTTTCCCTGATGATTTCAAAGAGTTCGGGTCGGCTTGTGAGCCACATTGGATTTCTTCCTCGATGGCGTCTATGAAGATCTGAAAAAGAAAAATCAGTTATATTTCTGGTGGATCAGCAGGATTATTTGCGGTCCCTGGCTCCCTTGTGGCACAACTACCAATCGTGTTTTCCTTGATTCAATTTGCTTGTTTTCGAGCATGACTTACTGTGAATCGTATGGGTAGAAGAAATATTACTATGGATTTTAGCACAAAGTGGTAAAAAACTTATCTAAAATGATATTTGAAGTTGCTTAACATAAAATAATGCCGTATATGATTTAAGGAAAACGAAACAGGTGGTTAATGTTAATATACTCTGAGGTAACACTGTTACTTGTTCAAGGAATCTTCTTCCTCTCATGTCGCCACAGAGGACATAGTGTGCGCTACAACTGAATTTTTGTTTTTGTTTTCTGTAGTGTGTCACACTTGTGAGTGACGCCGGCCATAATCTGCTTGACCTCAGGTTGGTGTATTTGCTAGAAAACTTTGGAAACAGATATTTTTTTTTCTTACCGTTAAACAGACATTGATTTTTTTCATTTTTGAGTGAAACTCGACGCAACTGTTTTTATCCCTCTTTCATTATTGACTACAACCCAGGCACCTTATCAAACATGCTGCGAAGAAATTCACTCTAATTTTTTAACTTATTTTTGTGCAAGACTTATTACTTACTGTTTTTTTTTTTCAAGGAGAATTTGTCTTCTATTTTTACATTTTTAGTTTTGTTGTTATAATGATTAAAATCACAAAAAAAATTCTAAAATATTTCCATTGCATAAATTGTTGATTTCATACCGGTTAACTGAAAGCATCAGCAAGCTCAAAACAAGCAAATTAGATAAAAATTTGTTTTTAATTAGACACATGAAATCTACAAAGTATATTATACAATTTAATTAAAGTATACAAGGGTTAGAAAAAATGACAAGTGTGTTACCTTTGTTTAGAAATTAGTCAGCCTAGATACTAGTTTTCATATGACATCGGAGGAAAACCAGATAATCGATTAATTTTGATTTATTGTTTTTTTTTTTTTTTTTTTTTTGTTTTCAAGCTTAACTAACGTTAATGTGTTTATAACTATCTGCAAACTATTAATAAATAAGATGATGGTAGGGAAAATTTAATTAAATTAATCACCGATTTTTAAAAAAATTATTTAGTCTTCTACCAAAAATGACAAAATATCAAAAAAAAATGATTCACAATTCTTTCAATTCCCATATCAATTTTTAATGACTGTGATTTGACTGGAAAAAGAATAAAACCACAGAAACCCAAATTGCTTACCTGGTGGTGGTCAGTTAACCGGTATAATTGTTGATAGTTTATTTTTTTTATTTTTATACTAAATCAGATGGAACTTTTTTTATGAAAACATATCACGGTTCATAAAAAACAAAAACAAAACAGTTAAAAATTATAATGCAAATAGAAATGTTCGATTGAAAACTTTCGAAGAATCGTGACGGAATTTTACAATATTATTTAGTTTCGGGTTTGTTCGATTATGCTAATGACGAGTATACATTTATACAACTATTAAAAGAAAATAAGAATTTGAACAGAATATAACTCGTAAATAAAACAAAAGATATAGATAGTAAAAGTTCATTTACCTTTTATTGTTGAGCTTTTGTTAGTTTGGGAAAAATTGAATCTTGACCTACGCAATTATATTTAGGTTGCTTTCCAAAGCAACAAAAATGTATCAAAGGTGTTATTTGTACTTCAATTCAAAAGGGAATATTTTTTTAGAGAAGATAGATGTAAGAATTTGAAAAAAAATATAATTTAAAAAAAGAGCAAGAAACTAAAATGTAAATAGGGCAAGAAACCAGAAATTAGACTAATTCGAAAAACGGTGCTAAACAAAAAAAAATTTATTTTTAAGGATAACAAACAGTAATCATTCAGGAGAAGAGATTTTTTATACGAATAAACTATGTTTCCAACCGAGCACTACGATTGGAAACATAGAAATCAAGGTTATTCTAATATAAACTAAGTTCAACATTTTTATTACAAAATTTGCATAAACTGTTAAATTTTTTTTTTCTCGTAAACTTTGTAAAACAAAATATATATTGAATATTATTAGAATAAAGAAAAGACTTAAAAAAATATTACTTATGTTAATGATTTTCTCTCCGTTTTCTAAAATTTAGTAATATATGTAAAGATGTCACTTCTGGCCTTATATTTTGCAACGTTTTTTTGTGATTTAAGCTGAATGAATTCTTACTTATTTAAGCGATGAACTTGACGGCTCACTAATCCCATAATGTAGGGAAGGTGTTTAATTTCGTGTTAAATGAAAGATAAGTTTATACTGAAAATCATTTTAAAATGAAGGCTTCAACGTGGCATGGCAACCCTAATTTAATGAAGGGTATTGTGTTTTAAGATTTTTAACATTTATGCATGCCATATTCATAGAGAACAGTTAATGTTTTACTTAACATAAGTGTAGTTTTATTCCGGATCTTAAGTGTCAAAACTCTTGAAAAAAGTGTTGTTAGAAATTGCACATCACATTTTATTAAGATGGGTACCAGTTGTGTAAAATCAATTTTGCAGCTTCGAAAGAGCTGTTCCAATTGCATGGTGTACGAAAAACCGCAAAATGTTCGTACTATTTTAAGGTTTTTGGTTATATCTTTTAAAATTTGCATTTTATAAAATACGCTACCAAGCTTTAAGTAAATAAGGGGAGACGGACAGAATCCCAAAATCCAAAATTCCGAAAAATCAAATACCGAAAATCCAAAACCCCGAACCCACACAAAATCCTGAAACCCCAAAATATCGAAACCACGTTAGAAAATTTCGGGTTTTCGCGATTTTGACCCCAATCTAACAGGTCTTGAAATACAACTCGCCTTTCGAACAGAATTTGTACGCAATACTTAAATCCGCTAAAAAAACAAAATTTAAGTGTAAAATTAAAATATAACACAGGATTTAAAAGTATTTTGTATTAATGCACAAGAGACAAATATCAAGACAATCCGACTAACATGTCTACTTATATATGTCAAACAGTTAAATTTCAACTAATAAGTACCATAACTTTTGTCTTGGTAGTCGGATTGTGTTAATATCGATGGAGGCTTTTAACATTTTATTTTTATTTTGTCTATGTGTTCACTTTTTTTGTGTATTTTAAGAAAAACTATTTAATTTAGCTTTTAGTCCTTTCAAGTCATTTAAAAGTTTGCCAATCTTTGTTGCACTCCACTTAGTGTCTCGATTGAATAAATAAAAGAGATAAAATGGAGAGGGAGGAGAAATTCTGCTGGGGATTTAAGCAAGAATTAAAATGAAAGAAGTGAGTCTAATTATATGGACCCTCGCTGTATTAAAGCTTTCTTCGATTCTTTAAAATTTTATTTTCAATTTTGCTCCTGCTATTCATTTATATATTTAAATCTCAGCTTTTATAAAATTTTAAAGACAAAACTTAGGCGAATTTAACATGCGAAATTGAGCAGTGAAATCATATTATTGAGTTTATGTTTTGTATTCTATTGCGCACTTGTAGGCTGCGAATTTGCTGTCTAGTTTTCAAACAAAAGCTTTCGATTTGATAAGATAACTGCTTCTTAATTTTTCAGTGAAATTTCTTCTGTGCAAAAGTTTTAATATTAAAACTTAATTTACTCAAAACGAAAAAAAAATGGACTTAAGCTCTTCTGCCTATTTGCCACAGATATCAAAAAAATGTAGTTTACGGTTCAAAATCAGTTTTTCTAGTCATGGGAGATCATTAATAAAAATTTACACCCATTTTCAATAGAAAACTGTGGTTTTAGAAAAAAATCAACAATTTATAAGAGTCTGTCGGCCAAGTGACAAATCTGTCGGCGATATGATGCAGTATTTAACAGTTTTTTTTAATTAATATTTGGTCATCAGTTTTTTGAATAATTCGAAGATACTTCGCGATACAAGCACCACTAAAAGGAAATGAATTTGATGATGGGGTGTGGCAGCCTGTAAAATAGCTTTAATTCCTGCCCATGAACTTGGTTGTAACACATAGAAGTTGTTGTTGTTTCATTCAAACCTTTAATATTTGGTTTAGTTTTTTTTATAAACTAAATATTTTAAATGTATTTATTAGGGGAGTTTATTTGTTTCAAAATTGTGTTGGAACCGAACTCAATTCTTTGGATTGAGTTCAGTACCTTGAAAATCAGTTTATGCATCAACGAGATATAAAGAAATATCTTTAAAAAAAATGATATAATATAATTTGAAGTTATTTTGATTATTAATCGACTTACTTACTTATAAAAATAATTATTATTTTAAATATTTTGGCATTTTGAATGAAATACCCCAGCTCTGTGAAGACAGAACTTCGAACTCAAAATTTTTGACGGTCAATATTTTTATTCGTTTCTCTATCCTTTGTGCCTGTTTTTCCGCCAAAAATGTTCGTTTATCCATTCTCCACTAAAAAAGTATTTAACATTAATTTTTTTTTCTACGAAAACGAAAATCGCAAATACCAAAAAATAAAAATAAAAAGTAAAATTTTTACCTATCGGCAGTATCTACTGCTATAAATAAATCCTTGTCAGTGCTGGCAATTTAAAATTTTTGACTCAAAAAAAGGCTATTGAACTTACATAAGCATGTGCGGACGACCCACCAGGCATTTTACTTTAAAGCTTTTCAAATTGATTCAATCAGAAACTGGTATTTCATTATTTAATTATTTTTATTTTCTTTTAAATATTTGTCTTATACATATACAATGTATATTTTACTAAAATTAATTCCTAATTAGATCAAAAAATAAATAAATAATAATATCACACACATTTAAAAAAAGAAAAATGAAACAAAAATTGAAATAACCTTAATTTAATAATATTACTTATATCTAACTAATTACTTAAAAATATTAAATTATTTTTTCTTGTAACTTTATAACAAGTTTCAATTTTTTTAAATATTTTTTTTTTCCTAAAATGACTAAACTAATGAATTAAATTAATAAAGATAAAAATAAATAAAATAGTTTTTTTTTCACAATTCTATTCACGAACTCTTCTGTCTCATTGCAGATTTTTCCGGATATCCTCCTGTTGGAGCCGTAATATAACTTCCTGTTAATCTTTGTACAAGACGATTAACAGCACCCAAAGCAGACATTGGAATCTGAAACATAAAAATGAAAAAAAAAAAAAATTTAAAAATAATCGTAAAAAAAAGCAATGTGTCATTAAAAAATTACCTCGAAAATACTGTCAATAAAAGGTCGAAGACTAAAACCATTCGCTGCATTATTAGCCTCATTGGTGGGTTGCATCAAATCTAGGTTATGATTTGGATTCTGAATCCAATATGGTATCTCGATTGCATTAAGAAAAGTTGACTGCAAATTTACAAGTAAAAAATGGGTCAAAAGAATGAAAAAAAAAAAAATAATAATGAAAAACTGACCTCATTTATTGGAATCATGCTGCGACGATCACCTCTCGTGTAGCCATTGGTCTTGGTAAACTCCGTCACCAGATGTGTTGTGACAATCAGTAAGATGAACCAAACAAAACGATCCATTGCCGTTATAAGAAACTACAAGAAAAAATTAATAAAAAAATAACATTTTTAAATAAAATAAAAATCTTTTCAAAATTGTAAAATTTCATTAAATTTACATCATTGTAATGCATTTTCGTATTTTTTTTTTTCAATCAACAAAAAAAAATTCCCAAAAATTCAAGAAAAACCCTCGATCGAACTTTGAGAGCGACAAACTATACTCTAACAAATTGCATCTATGAACTCAACTGTGCGAATGTACATTGCAAAGTACACAAGATTAAGCCAGAATTCTGAAAACAGCTTCTATGCGAGTGTACACACAAGGCCATGAGTGTTGAGTCTGAGTGTGTAGCTGGGAAAGAAAAACCAAAAAACCTGCACCTATTGGGATCAGCAGGGTAAACGTTCTCCATCAAAGCTTCCATATGCTCCATGCCTCCATGCATAGCAATCAATTGGTTCTTAAGCCAGCAGCTGTTGCACTCTCTTGATGGAGTCTTTTTTTTATTTTTATTTATTTTTTTTTTTTTTTTTTTGTATGGTTTGAAGATATTTCTGACCTTAATTCAGTCGTGCGCAGCCTGAAGTGAAGTCGAAAGTTTGATCGTTTCTATACACTTTGGTTGTGTTGTATGGCTTACAAAGATGGAAATTGATTTAAGTGAACGTGTCACGTCCGTCGAGTAGTCGTCGTCGTCGTCGACGTCTTCGTGGGTTTAAAAATTCTTTAGTAAAATTAATTTTCCGGGTCAATGTGTTGATAAATAAATTCAATTATTAGGGGAGGTAGGAGTAAAAACATTTTTGGAAGTAAAATCATGCAAAGCTATTAATACCTTCAAAATGTTTGGTATTCTAAAGGTTTCAGTGCTGTTCTGTAAACAAAATTCTTAGAAAATTTTTGTGAATGAAAAAGCTTATTCAAACAATTGAGTTGAATTTCTTATGAATGAAAATGTACCGAATGTACGCCCAACTTCTCCTACATAGCATTGTTGTACCAAATTAAGAATTATATAGTTGTTCTAAAGCCATAAATATAATTAAATAATATGACAACACACTCATTTTGAATATAATTAAATAATTCTTAATCCATTTTTGGGTATGATGTTATTTATTTGCTTAGGTGGTTCCTATACTCAACTCAATTTTGTATCACAATCACAGCTTAAAATTATTAATCAAAACTCATAAGATATATAGAGAGGAGCTTGAGGGACTAGATAATTATTTTTGGATCGACTTTTTGTGTGTCTTTTTACTTCCAGGTTATAAACTATTCATTAACAATGTATTCAAGACAAATAATTTTGTTGCTTCTATCATGCAATGCTTGATAATAAATTGGATATTAAAACAAATATGACGTCAGAGAATTTGTAGTTTACCGCATTACCATACAACAAATGATCAGTTGCCGGCCGGGTCGATATGATTTTTTTGTACTAATTTTGTTTTGTTACTTTCGAAGCTTATTCATGCGTGAATGAATTAAGAGTTATTATTTGTAGTGACAATATTGTTTGCATGATATTGGGAGTATTGTGTGTGAAACTTCGTGGTTTCTTTTTGTGTTATTTTGTATTTCGATGTCATAATCAAGCTGGTGTTTGCTTGAAAATAAATGAAGTATTATTTTGTAATAATGCAGGCTCCATTTTTGAGGCCCTAATTTTTAGTAAATGTTTTTTTTTTTTAAATTTCCTTGGATTGGAAACCAATTTTTTTTATTAAGAACAATATAGATCGCATTGATATTGAAATATAACTTGATTTTTCGATATATAAACAATTTTTGTAACTAAAGAATAATAATTTGGCAAATTTTGCCGTCTGCCTGCGTTTGACTTACTTCGAGTTATTAACATAAGAGAACAAAGTCAATTTGAAAGATTTATTGTATAAATTAAAGTAATTAAAGTAACAAAATTACTATTGAAGTTATGAATTAATTTAACACAACTGTAGTATACATGTTAAATTTTGTTGATAGACCTAACATTGATAGTTTAGGAATAAAAGAACATCTATTAACGGTGTCAAAAATGTCGACTTGAAATCAACCAAACAAGAATAAAGCTTATTTTTCTCTTTTATAAACATTTTAGTTATGAGTGAAACCCAGCCTGGAAAATACTAAGGAGTTCATTCTCTTCAACCCATTTCGTCAGCCTATAGTATAGAATATGAGTGAATATTATCAGAAGACTGAAATATCCCTACAATTATTTGGCTCTTCAACGTCACTGTTTTTAAAAATAAAAAACAATAAAATCAGGTTTAGAAACAATGGCGTTGAGTTTTTATAGAATTCAGCTGGGATGCAATCAATTTCAAGCGACTTATTTAATTTAACTAATTTATTGTAATTTATTTATCTCTAGTTAGGAGATAAAGTTAGGAGATAAATAGAGATAGTTTCTTGAATACACTAAGCAATCTAACTCTTGACCAGGATACATTTGCTTCCCTACAAGGCGAGGGTGGTAGTCACACTATTTATATATTTCTTCTGTTTTTCAACTCAAAGGTATTTATAAATCTTATTTGCTTCAATATAGAGATTTTTAAAAAACAATGCATTAGTATTTCTATAAAGGTTGAGATAAGAAAACGATTTTTTTCGGTGTTTTCTACATTCATACAAGTCCACCACGAATTCACAATAATGTGTACAGCTGACGCTTGTGTTACTTTACGTAAAATATTACTGTCAAGCTGATTACAACTCAATTGTTTCTGATCAGGAAGATAGCTTAATTGAACATAAAGCTTACGTCTGTAAATTTCAGCATGACTGTCTACTAATTCTAAAACTAATTAATTCCACAGTATAGAGTATTAAATGTATTTATTTATCCATTGCCGCCATGGCTTATTGGATTACTTTAGCATGTTTTATTGTTACGAACACAAAATGCTTGTCTATGTAAATTAATTCCGTCTTGAAATGCATCTAAAACCTGTGTTAAACGTTCTTTTCAAAATTAAATTTTGGAAATTTTCATTAACAGTAATATAATTGACTCGACTTAAAATAACACGACTCTGATGTTCCTTTATATAACATTTCAATATCTATGTCTACCTCGCCAGACAAAATATTAACAACAATTTATTATCTCCAGACGATTCTTAATAAGTCAAAAAATGTATCTAGTTCATACCTTTCTATCAAAAAAAAATAATAAAACTTTTCTATAACCAATGTAAACAACGATTAACCTATAAAAAGGTTATGGCATTTAAATATCATAGAAAAAAAAACATTTCGATTTGGAGCTTACTCATGCAAAAAGATTTTTTTTAACTATTTTTTATTAATAAGAAAAATAAAATTCAAATCATCAACGCGGATGACTTAACATCAGAAAGAAAGTGAAATATTTCGCAAACTTCAAAAAATAAACTTATGCAAACAAAAAAAACAAAACGAAATGAAATGGACAAAAAAAAATTTTCGCATTGACTCCAAAATTTTGTTTCTTTCTTCTTCTTCGTTTACTTCATTCAGTCATTATGTCAATATTTCTTTTTGTCATCATCAAAGATTTATTTGAATTCATTTATAGGAAGAGCAGATGATGCCAAATTCCTAAAATGGTAATCATTGTTTTTTTTTTTTTAATCAAATTTATGGTAAATCATATTTGAGTATTTCATAATATTTATAAGCTTAAAGCGGGGATTGGATAAACTCGTACAAAATTAGATAATGCTTCCTGCTTTATTAGGAGTTTCGAACTAATTTGTGTTCAGAGGTGAAGTTCATGATAAATAAAACATGTTTTGTTTTTTACTTTTTTGAATGTTTTGGTTTGCTAATACACTTTGAATCTATAGAAAAGAGCATTTTTTTAATACTTCTAAGATAAATTAATAAGATGCACTTCTGCACTGTGATAATGATGAAGATTGATTTTTATCCATTAAGAAAAGAAAAGAAATAATTCAGTGATATGGAGTGTAAACTATAAAAAAAACTACAGCACGTGGTGAGACTTAATTTGTTGTTTTGGTAAAAACTACTTTTTTTCAGCAAGAAATTTTTCAAAAAGCCAAAATATATCTTGAAATCTTATTTCTGAAAAAAAAACTAAACTAATCTTTTTCCTTAAATGAATAAAAATATGCATAAACAGTTACTCGTGCTCTTAGTAATCAAATATTATTTTATTTGTATGCACTAGACAGTCAATGTTTTTTTATTTTTACTGAAAACAAGCTTAAGACCAGAGGTAATAAATCGTTAACTTATTGATTTTTTTAAGTGAAGTGCTTGCATTAAATAAAATGTACAATAAAAAAAAAAAAACAACAACATTATGGTTAAATGAGTCATTTTTAATCACATTTTAAACAAATATAAAACAAAAAACGTGACGTTTTGAGCTAATTTAAGAGCTTTTAAAGTTCAAAAATAAAACTTATAAGTAAGTTTGTTTGCAGTTTATAAATAGAAAATCAAAATAAGCATCAGTAAATACGTATGAGAGGGTGATTATTTAAAGTTTGTCAAGTTATAAAGTAGCCGTATTTTTTTTTTTCTTTTTTAAACTTTATTTACGGAAGAGAATTTGAGAGCTGTTTATATTTTTAACTTACTTAATAAATGAATTGTTATGGTAGATTATGGCTACAGAATAATTTATTAATAATAACTAATATGTATATTTTTGAAGAATTACAAAATAATATGTAAATTAGGTTCATTCAACCTTTTTCCTTGAGTTTTCAATAAATTCATATTGTGTTGTAATATTTTGTATGTTTAATGCTCTCAGTTTAAATAGGAATAACTATATTTTGAAGGGAAAAAAATCATTCAAAGATTATTATTTAAAAGATATGTATTATGAAAAAAAAATGGGAACTAAGCGCCGTCAATGATCTTAGATAATTAGTTCTATTAAAAAGTTTTTTTTTTGTAACTTCTAAAGTGTATTAAAACTTCTGAAAAATGTATTATAAAACAGAAAATTTGTGATCAAAAAGGTTTCTAGAAGGAAATTTTCGAGGTAGGCAAGATGGTCGAAAATGTTGCATCACAATGATGCATCCTCAGATTCGGATTCAGCACCCAAACGAAATAAGGCCACATTTCAAATATTGCTTTATTTCAATAAAGAAACTGTAATAATGCAATATATTTAGGCCCCTTTCAAGCGTGGAAACAAGGCCACATTTACAAATCGGTCATTCCAAAGTAACGGAGAAAAAAAAAACACTTTCAATGTCGTTTATCGCTTTGTAGAAGAGTAATATTTTTGCTTGAAACTTGGTGGGTGTTGAGAACATTTCAAAAAGTTATCGCCCTAGAAGTCTCATCAAAAACTAATGAAAACCACGGAAATGACATGTATTCCTTTTTCTCCGCTACCGTCTTTCTGCTCAATAGCTTTGCTGGCAATTAAATATTAGTTTTTGATGAGAATTCTACGACGCACGCTAACTCTATGAAATGTTCTCAATCAACACTCACAAAGTTTCAAGAAAAAATATTATTTCCTCGATCAGATAAAGGGCATTGAAAGCGTTTTTTTTTAAATGGCCGAAATAAAAAAAGCCATGAGGGCATTAAAAGTCTTTTAAAAATTTTACTTTACAAAAGCACAATTGAGGGGCGGTCTTCAAACATTGAAAATTTAGAACTATTTTGAAATTTAATTTTTCAAAACTTAACTTTGAATCTTACAAAAGTTTTTGGTAGCAAAGTTTTCAATTGGATATAAGTATAAGTAATTGAAACTCAATTTTAAAAACCACATTTTTAAAAACAATCTTGGGATTTTATGATTGTTGGCAAACCATTCCAAATTAAGTGTTGAAAAATGTTATTTTCTTCTCTCATTATTATTATTCTCTCGATTCTTGTTAACATTTTTAGCTCATCTAAAATGTTTGTTGCATGGATTTAAAAAAAAGAAGCATAATAAAAGTATTTTCTATCTTAATTGTCAATATTTTTTGGGCTATTCCAAATCGTTTTTTTTTACACTTTCACACCTTTTTTACATTAAATATTTTATAATAATTTTTTTTCTGATGTCAGTGACATTTTGCTGTAAATTAATTTTTTTTGAAAAACCGTTCTGAATTCTGTACTTTCCCCCATTTTAAAAAAAATCTTTAAACTTTAGATAACGCTAGACTCTAGACTACTCAAAACAACAACTCGTTAGGTAATTGGCATGGCAATTTATTCAAGTATCAAATTCTTATATTTGAAATCTTACTCCAGTTTTCCTATAAATACGTTTTATTTTTACCAAGCAACTGCAAACTACCTTGCACATGATAATCCTGTGATCCTTGAACTACATTTGTACGAAAATGACTACTTGGAATTCCTATATTCATATCTCTATATCGATTAAAATTGCATCTCACGTACAAGCTTCAATTAATCTAAATACATTGCACTGAACGCTTATAGGCACTTTATAATATATAGGATCTATAGATGCGTATATTTATTTTAGTTTCGATAAACTAAATCAACTGGTTCTATACTTAAAGAAGAAGCATAATACCTACTCATAGTTAAGTCTTTTTATGGTTTCTTGTTAACATTGCCAGTAATAACAACTATTAAAACTACTATGAGTAAATGTTTCAAAAAAAGAGACTTTATGTGAGTGAAGTCACGTATACACGTAGTGTATTTGCAGCTCTCAATTAAATGCATGCATTTCCTGTGTTAACTTTAGAAAGAGCCTGTGAGAGACTTAATATAGAAAACTATAATTAAGTATTGTACGAACACTTGGGTTAATTTGATTTTATTGATTTTAATTATAAATGGATTTTCCTTCAGAAACATGAATCATGACTACAAATTTTTCTTCAGAAAGTCGTAATTCTTTTGTAATAAACGGTAGGTAAAATTTCTATTTACTTGAATTTTGCGAAAATATAAAATTAGTTGAAATATATGCCAAAGAAAAGGCTTTTTTCTATTGTTAACAAAGCTTAAAATAAAGACAAATTCTTCTAACAATTAGACTATCTTAAATATAATGTGAGAAAAAGTAGGTATAGGGTGGCTTGCTTTACATAAACAGTACATACATATAGTTAATAAAAATTGACCTATAAAACAATGTTAAGTATACACACAAATTGAATGACAAAACACAAAATTAAAACAAAACAATAGTTCAATAACCTTTCAGATTGTAAACCAACTGAACTTGTAAATCCACTAGCAATATTGATCGGCTTTACAGAATTTGAGTTTTTTTTAACAATTATGTTAAGTGGAGTAACTAAAGCTCAAAGTAAGGCATTATCTCGGAACCGCTTGAAACTTCTCCGATTTGGATGATATTTTTTTAATGTTGGTAGTTAATCAAAAAGACTTTAAGAGTTTTGTGTTAAAAATTGCCGCTCTTATTTTGTGAACAAATATTAGTTTTATTAAAGAATTTCGTTAAAATTTTATAAAATAAATTGTTCCAAAAATTTTTAAGGGTCTATAGGGAAAACTAGGAAGGATAGAGTTCTATTTTCTTCCTTTCAGATGGGACGGAAAATGTTCTATAAATTTGACTTAAAGCAGAAAACAATTTCTGCTGAAAGACAACGGAGTTGTCTTTTATTTACAGTACAGTAAGGTACAGTAACTATGTACATCAGAGCTTGCGTCAAATCTGGTAGTTCTGATTTTTTGCTGAGTTGTTTATGATTTTAAGCCGCCGATCTCACACTGAACGCCACATTAGTTATGCAAAAAACCGCGATTATTTTGCGCTTTTTTCAGTAAATGTTCTACTATGTTCTATGTGGTTTTTCCCTTACAACTTTTTCTCTAATTTGAGCTTAGTGCCATTTCTGTAGATTTAACAGTTTACAAGACATAGCTTTTCAAAATAGAGCAATAAAAATGTATAACAGAAAGTAGTAGAAATTATAAGTATATAAAGATATTCTGAATGTCACCCATAACTTCAATTAAACTATTAGAACGTGTTTATTAGACCAAAAAAAAAGAAATAAGTGTTTAGGGTGGGGTGTCTATATCGTTTAGGCAGGAGAAGGTTATAATAATCCAATATCAGAGTTGCAAAAACTGGAGTCTTTTCGGTACTGCAGTTAATTGACTAAAAAGACTTAATTTCTTAAGTCTTTTAACTTACAAAAGTACTTTGACTGAAAACTACAGCGTCAGCAGTCAGTACTTAAATACTGACTGAACAGTTAATTAAAGCAGTTAATTTACTTAAAGTTAATTAACTGCAGTACATTTTGATTTTAGTCTTCTAGTCAGTAGAAAGTTTTTGTACTGTTGTGTTTTAAATTTTAGTCAGCCGTACTACCACACTTCCATGACACTTTCTTGTAGGAATATAGAATTGTGAAAGTAACTTTAAGTCAAAATAATACAAAAAAAGGAACAGTTCAAAAAACTTTCTACTTACTAGAAGACTAAAACTAGTCAAAAAGTACTGCAGTTAATTAAATTTGAATCAATAAAGTGCTTTCATTACCTATCAGGATTTTAACAGTCACTAACTGCTTATTTTGCAGTTAAATTACTAAGAAGCAGTACTAACTTCCAGTTAAAAGTCAATTTATTGCGACTGAATTGACTGCATTATACCAATTGAGTGCAGTCTTTTACAGCTCTGTCCAATACTGAAAATCAGATGCAAAAAAGATAGACCATCAAGCCCAATTGCACCAAAAAAATAATAATTTCCTGCGAAGCAGAGTGCTAAGTGTTTCTCAAAATTTGCAAAGTGAAAAGACTGAAGGTATTGAAAAGTGAAAAGTAAAAACGTTTCACTAAATTCAAAAAATAGTTGATCTTTTAGTATGTATGCACCTACGAGAATTCCATTTTTTTTTTTTTCTAAGAGATTACATAAAAATAAAGGAGACTTGGCTCTTCGTTAAGGATGCACTTTGATGTGCATTCATTATTTGAACGAATCATTTGTTTCAATTTGTTGCATTCCACGAAACCAAAAAATCTTCATTATTTTCTGCATTTGGTTGCTAAGAATTAAGACCATTGAAGTTTGGAAGAAAAAAAATTATATTTTGTGACGTTAAATTAAAATTAAAATAAAATAGGTAAATTTTTGATTTAAATTTTCTTTTTTTCAAAATTTTGAGTTCGAAAATTATGGCTCACATGGTGCGGATAGCCAGACAGATATTATTAACTATTAGTAAGTAGCTTTAGTTCTGTTATTTCTGTTTTGGAACAAAATACTTTCTTTAAAAAAAAAAAAAAGCAGACTCCTAGCTTTAAAAAATGTAAAAAGCATTTTTATGTTGGTGTTCCCTTATTTGTAAAGTGTTTTATTTTATTAATAGTCCTTTTTCTTAAAAAAATATTCCAAAGCACCTTACTTGGAATCATTGATCTGTTTTATTACGCTCAACACAAAAACCTTTAAGCAAGAGCAAGTTTATTTCCTTGTTCTGTTGTTTACCTTCAAAAATATGGTCACCCTAGTTAAGATGTTTTTTTTTCAACAAAGCTTATTTATTCTTGAACCTTAACATTGAATCAATTTATTATACCTACTTGAGAGCCATCTCTATGATATGAACCTAATTATAGAAACGAACTATCATATTTTAAGAATTCAATCACATTTTGGTATTGACGTTCCAACTTTATTGATTAATTAACTGCTAGCCGAGTATCGTGCTCGTATCCCCTGTAAACAATCTCTTCAATGACAGAGCTATAATCATTTTATGTTTTTTTTTTCTTTTTCTAGTTCAAGTTAAAGGTCAGCCGGCTTAAAAACACGCATTTATCAACAAACAAACTGTACGACGAAGCACACGCAACAGAGCGCAGCATAATTTAGTTTTTTGTTTTGTGTATCAACCTCACAGATACATCTTCTCTTGCACTATGGTTGAATGGCCTCAGACTAAAACGAACCGGTAGCTCATTTAATATTAAATAATCTGTGGAAAAATTCAAAATACATTAAACCCAGAGGTTTTTAATTTTTTTGAATTCGAAGAGAAGTATAAAATAATTATTTGACGGAAATCATATGCAGACCGGAACAGAATTAAGGAACCTTGGTTTATCATCGCACACGGCATCGCCATCACCACCGCCCGTCGGCGACGGCCGTCGTCGTCGTTCTTCGGCCCTGTTCAGATATTCAGTAAATGATGAGTGTGGAATGACAAAAACAACAGATACATAAAATTATTATGGAGAAGATGTATGGGATTTTGTAATTTAAGAACTTAATTAATTTTTGTTTTCTTAATTTTTAATAACTAGGTAAGCTTTTAAGAAAAAAAAAATCAAACTCTAAGGTTAATACCTCGTTTAACTTGCAATTTTTAATGCATTTAAGATTTTGTACCTAGAGGTTAATAAGATGACAATTATCAGCTTGAATGTTTTTTTTTTTTTTAATATATTTAATTATTTTAATGAGCTATTTTAAATGCAACCTTAACCTTGTGGGAATGAGAGAATTTTTATTTTTTTTTTTTATTGAAGAAAACTAATTTATTCATATATGTATAGAAAATATTTTTTTTTCGGTTTAAAGAAGCAAAAGAATTTGTGAGAACAATGTGTAGGTTTTTGGAATTTTTAAAAATTATATACATATTTTCACTGAAATGTGAAATATTCTGTGATGAATGTAGAACATCAATTAAAGTAGACAATTTGACCTCCGGTTACATACTATAGATTCCTGTTTTTCTAAAGTAATTTCTACGACTTCAGATTTTCTCTGTAGTCGATTATGGACTTTTGATAATTTCTTGAACCTTTTAAATGTTAATTCAATAAAAAACAAACATGAAACAATTTTTTTTATTTTATAAAAGGTCTACCAATTAAATTTTTTGTATTTTAATATTGAAAAAAAAAACTATGAAAATACAATCAAGTTTTTGTGTTTAAAGAAAGTTTCCTTTCATAGAATTGCAGTTTTTGGGGTTATATTTCCGGGCCCTACATTTTAACACTTTTTAAGATATAAATTGATGTTTTTCTTAAAAACCTTACTATGAGAGAAAATCATGACTGTGTCAGTATAATTTAAGAACATCAATTGGAAAAAAAATTGTTCAACTCCTTCGTGGATTTTAGATCCTTGTCTTCTTGTACTATTTTTAGACTTTAAAAATTATTAAAATGTTAAAAATGAAATCTGTTAAGAAATAGAGGGAAACGGCAATTAAAAGTTCTATTATTTCGAAAATCTTTATTACTGAAACGTCTTTTTTACGGCTTCATGCATTATATTTTTGAGATAATCTAAAGCTGATTAGAAAATAAGAATTTTTTGAGTAATCTTACTTACTTTACTTTTGAAATAAATAAAATATTTCTTCATGGTACCTTCCTTAGATCTGTTTTCTGTTTTTCTGATTTTCTGGTAAAAGATTGAATGAATTTCGATGACAATTTTTAAAGGTTCTAAGCAATTTTCAAATTATCTAATACTTAAATTTTCAAAAAAAAAATATGTTCAGAAATTAAAAAAAAATTTAAACACGGATTGAAATTGTTTTATCCCTAAAAATTCCACACTTCAAAAAAATTGATTTTTTTTTGTTCAGGGTTTGTATTACGAAGCAATTTGGACAAACAAAATTTAATTTTTCGGTATTTTATTAATAAGTTGTTATTAATAAATGCCTATTGGCTTATTGATGTCATTAATAGAATTTATCATTATCCTTTAAAAAGTTATGCATTAAAAAGTTTTTCTTTAAAAACTTTCTTTTAAAAACAAATTAAAAATGTAATTAATCAATTTAATTTCTCAAATGGAATAATCTAATTGTAGATTAAGGGTCCTACCAAAAATACTTTTCTATGATTTGTTGACAAAAAAGAGTAGACAATATATAATATTTTGTAAGGTTGTTTGTCGTGATTGAAGCCAATGAGAAAATAAACTCAAAAAAAAATGTTCTCTTCAAAAAAACAAAACAATATAGGTACATATAGGTATTCTAGATATTGCTGACATTAATTAATTAAGTATGAAGAACTTTAAAAGCCCAAGCACAAAGAATTTTTGTCGCAATTATTGTTATTCTGTACATAAATTCTTTACAGATTTTTTTTTTTTTTCTTCATCCACACACACTGATACAATAATAAAGAGATACCAAAAAAATACTAAATCCATTGTTCGAGAAGATTAGTTTTTTTTCTGCCAACATTTCAAAAAGTTATCAAAACAAGTTTAGAAGAATAAGAAAACATTATGAAGGTGTCAAAAAAACTTTAAAATTTGTTTTTTTGTTTTTTTGTTTGCTAGCCGAGTAATTGTCACAAACACTGCAAAAAATTATCCCTCATTATTTCCAAAACTAAAAATACCACAAATTCTTGCTTGTATAG
This sequence comes from Meliscaeva auricollis, assembly GCA_948107695.1. Classification (NCBI taxonomy): domain Eukaryota; kingdom Metazoa; phylum Arthropoda; class Insecta; order Diptera; family Syrphidae; genus Meliscaeva; species Meliscaeva auricollis. The sequence continues at coordinate 8,628,998 of OX403618.1, forward strand.
CTTAAATACGGCAACTTATTATAATAATTGGACTAAAATTTAAAAAACCGGCATGTTAATATCAAATATCAAAAACCATCACAAAACAGTAAAGAAAAAAATATGAATCTTACCGTTGCAAGATTTTTTTTTACAAAAAAGTGTAAAATATTAATTTTTACCAAAACTTTTAAGAATTAAGTATTCCGGTTTTTGGATAACGTAGTACTCCCCATACAAAAGTGACATTTTTGGCAGGTTTTTGTGTAAAAAGTACAGGAAGGTTTTATTTAAAATTTCGAAATTCGAGAACCTCAACTATTGGCTTTAAAGATTTCAATTATCTTGATTTAAAAAAAAAAATTATGGTGTTTACAAATTTCCAATTTTTGTGCCAATCGCTAAGGTACTTATCCTTTAAAAAATTACGAACAGTATATCGTTATTCGATATCATTCAAAAGTATGAGACTCAACAAGAACAAACATTTCTATTATATCCGACATAGAAAATGTATACTTAGAATTTTATTTCGTTTAATTCTGAGATCCAAAATTTTGTGTTTGCGGATTTTCTGTCAAAACTTTAACATTTATTGAATCAAAATTAAGCGGAAGTGTAAAACTTTTTAACCATCTCAATTAACATTGCAATAAAACCCTCAAAATGTCTTGTAAAAACAAAAATACGAGTAATTCATCTCAAAAAAATAAGTTCAATCAACTCTCAAGTCTTTTTTTTCCATTTCAACAGTAACCACTTTTATAAATTGTGAAAGTGCAGCTACAAATGGAAAGTGAACCACTTTATTTAACTTTTAACCGGCAATGCGACTAATTTAAAGTTTCTTACCTTATCCAATGCAGTGCTCATGTTGTGATTTGTTATTAAAATTATTTCGGTGAAACTAATTTTTTTATAATAAAACCTGATATCAACTGCTAAGATTTTTTTTATTTATTTCAAAATATTTTTGGTTAAAAAGTTATTTTGAATTAACACAAAAATTCACAACCGATCGAGACACACTTTATGATTAAAATTTTTTTTAAAGCAACTATGACTTCCTCGTTTAAGAAATTCAAAGATCGCACGCACGGTTAACGATAAGTTGCTAACTATTGCTCCGTTCGGTAAGAGCTCATTCGGTGAGTAACTTCGATGGACTGATCAAATGATCACGATGATACTCTGAAATAATATTGATCAATCTAAATGTGTAATATTGTTCAACATAAAGATACACAAAGACGGAAGAAGAACAACAAAAAAAAAATAAACAAAAATTTAAGCTACAAAGTATGCATCTTTTGGATACGAAATATTTTTGGCTTTTGACTTTCTTTTAACGGTCTTACGGTTGAAGGCAGATGACGTCAAAGTTTTCTGTTCAAAAAAAAGTTCAAAGATTTAAGTTTACGTTTATATTTCAAAGAGTGGGGGGGGGGGAGAATTAACAGCGATATGGCTTTGAGCGTTGAATTCGCCGTGAAGTCAATGGCAAATATATAAACAAAAAACAAAAAAACTGGTTTAAGTTTAACTCACTTCTTTCCTTCAAAGTTTAGTAGGTATCGATAACAACACAATTTGTTGTTGTTAGTGTTGAGGTGAATTACAATAAATTATCACTTTTTGAAAGCTCACTTTAATTCACCACTGTTTTGATTTATCAAAAATTTAAAATTGTCACAAATAGTAAAACTTCAACTTTGTCAGTTGTTGATGAATTTGGACTGAATACATTTTTTGGAGAATGAAACTGATATTTATTTGAACTTATTATCAGATTTTGGATTTATTATTTTAATGGTGTACTTTATTGTTGAGTTGATATGCATCAATTTTACTTTTTAATTGTTGTAGTTGATTGATAAATCAATTGCTTTAAAATAGTAACTCATTTGTGATTTTGAAAGTAGGCCAAGGACGAAGTGACAGTATTTTGTATTTAAATTGATGTTGTATATACTATAAACTATTTAGTGTCATTGCAAAATGAATTAGAATTATTATTATTGTTTATATGTATACCAAATTTGAATGTTTCATTGTTTTTGTTTCTGATTCTATGTCAAGGTTATTATCACTTGCGCATCATTAATCTGACTAAAGAGGTAGAGTCAAGTTTGATTTAGTTAGTTGGTTTTAGTAGTAACACATTGAAAATACAAATGTTTGGGTAATTGAGGATTGTTATTATTTTAGGCAGTTTAGCTTCAATTTTATTAATTATTATTATTATTACTTTATTTTTCTTTTAATTATGTAGGTACATTGGTTGGTCTGTATCGAAGGATTTATTTCAAACACCTTGGCTCCTGTCCTTGCTTGAATACTTTCCAAGGTTTTTTTTTTGTGGAATTTGATATGACGGTACATGACCTGTTTCCATTTTGGAAAAGATCATTTTTCTCAAACTGGTATTTAGATTTTGATGTTTTAGTTTAAATACACTGTTGGACAAAATTTACGGAACAGTGAAATTTGTTTGTGTTTCTTTCAATTTAATTGCAGTTTGTGGATGAGGATTTATAATTGTTTGAATTGCACATAATTTTAAGAAAAAAAAAATAATTCTGTAGCTTGCTGTCCCTAAGAAAAAAGCAAAAAGACCGAAAATAGTAAAGTTTTTATTTTTCAATGAAAAGGATTTTAATAAAATTGTTTAATTTCAATTATGTTTCAAGGCTCGGTAAAAATTGGAATGATTCGGAACTTGGTGTTGTCTCCAATCACTGTTAGAATTGTCCTTTTCATACCTTAATTTAGTCTAGCTGTCCTTTAATGGGGTATTGGGTTGCATGGACCTTTGAGTTACCACAAAGTATTTAGCGATCGATTTTTACTTGCGATATAGGGCAAGTTTAGGATTCGTAAAAAAATTGAACAATCAAATATGACATTACGATGATAGAGAATGCGAAAAAAGTGGGTCTGGTAATTCTGTCGGTCTGTCTTTCGTGTCGGTATCTCAAGGTTGGTAGTTAAGGATTTGGATTGGGTCTTCAGAGTAGAAATTGAATTTTTACAGGACCAAATTAACGGTAGGTACCTGCCATATGACGAAAATGGAAAAACTTAAATAAAAATAAATATTTTTGCATCGGTAACGGTATACCTCCGATAGACCCGTTTTTCTTTTTACTGATTTTTTCGTAAACGACTAAATGGATTCCGATGACAATTTTTACACAAAAAGTAAAAACGTAAAAATGTCATGCAACAATATCTAAGCAAAAAATAAATTATTACGATGAATTTAGTTTAAAAAATTCAGTAAAATAAAGTAAAAACTAAAATCTATTTAAACTGAAGTACATACATTTATTTGTTAAACTTTTCTTCACCCTAAACTATTTATAAGCTAATGGACTTGGTAAATCTTACAATTTACTCAACCAATAACAATACATAAAAACTTCCATCAGTATAAGAGCACTATAAGTACTTGATAATAATCTTAACTTCTCTTGCCACAAGAAGAGGTAACAACTTTTCTTTGCTTGTTTCTTTGTATAAAAAGGAAAAGATTTTCCAGTTTAGTCAGGCATGAAAATTACCTAATCGAGCGCATCCTCTTGGTCAAAGAATTGCAATCCAAAGGATAAACCAATATAACTTCGAACGTAGATATCGAGTTTGTGTGCTAATACAGGTGAAACAGAGCAGAAAAATGTTTTCTACATTTTAAGAGAAGCTAACACACAGAGATATATGCCATCCATTGCCGAAATCGCAATAGCAATCGCACAAATACACAATATAGTTTCGCAGAACATTTATCTTGGAATCGGAAATCTAAATCGATACGTGAGCTTGTTGACGTTTTTGACATCTCATTTGCTCTGGCCAGTGATGTTAAAGCTAAATCCTTAATTCCTAATAAATCTCTATCGTCTCATCTTATCGGAAATTAAGTTAAGTTGAGAAAGCTGAATTTCTTCATTTGGGGTAGTTTCTCGTAGAATACAGAAAAAAATACCGTGCGTCCGACAAAGGAGCTTAAAAACAGTACCCTTTTGAATTCTTCCGGTTTCTAAACCTCAAAAAGTCATATGAGCTATTGCCAGATAGGTAAGATCACCACCAATATTTTGACAATAGGCCCAAATTCTTAGGACTCCTCCTTGACCCTGAAAAAGCGGTCTTAAATGCTTAATTACAGCTACCTTTCAAATGCTTCCGGTTTCTAAGCCTGAGGTCCTAAAAAATCATCAGAGGTATTTCCAGATGAAAAATCACTTCCGACATATTGAAATCAGGCCCGTATTTTTAGGGTGCCCCCTTGACTCCCAAAAAGGGGTCACCAAACGTGAAAATTTTTAAATCAAAAACGTTCCAATTTTTTTTATCGTTTTATTTACTCTTTATTGGAGAAATTCCTCTTAACACCTTTAACGTTGATAAATTCTGTTCTTGAAGAAAACCGAAATACCAAATAAATCCCATGAAATACTGAACGGAGACTCTGAATGTAAAAGAGTCCGGAAAATTAAATTTTAGCCTAAGGATATGCAAGGTTTCGCCAACAACGACATTAAGACACACAGCATAATGACACAAAACATCATCACATCATCGGTGACAACGAAGACAACTACGATGATGACAGACAACCAACAAAAATATCATCAGTTTAGGAAGGACATGTTTCGTTTGTTTCTTGATTTAAATGAGAGACTTAACAAAATTCACTCATTAAATTGAATTTTTGTGTAAGCTAGTAAAACGCACAAAATATATTCTACCACCTGGTGTTTTGTTTATTCACTTGACACAAAGGGGACTCTTCCTTCGCTCTTCACACAAATAAATATCTTCAATACGAAGACCTACTCACCTTTTATTCAGCACCAAATTCATGCCATGTTACACGCAGGTGAACAGAGCAATGGTGGAAGAGGAAAAACGTGTCCTCGATACAAATTACCATTTAAGTAGATTTGATATGTTTTTTTTTTTCGTTGCGAGTTGTTTAAAGTGATAGGAAATTGTTGTCCCTTTCTCTTTCTTCCTTCGGCTTTCCTCATACTTTTCCTCTCGATATGACATTCATGATGATATGAAAAAGGAAACACCTACTCAAGTTAAAATTACACAGCGGATGGGGCATGGTACTGATAAGATAAGATGTGGTGTTTTGTCAATGGAAGGATATTTTATGATGTCTTTAGGCTTTCATGGGGAATTCCGGTTTACATGTTCTTGAAGAGAGGTTCTTCTCTCGCGTAGAATGTGGAGTTTAGAAATGAGTTGTTTCATTACACCTCACCATAATAAAACCACATCAAGAGTGTGCTGTCCTTAGGGTTTCAACCTTGAATTTTTGAAGAGGAATAAATGTAAGTAGGTACTTATATCAGATTATTGAAAAGCTTATGACGTGAAATATGACATTTACGAAAGAAATCAAGTTTTTAAAAGCCTGCATTTTTGTTCATAACAGTGAGATTTCATACGTGTGTCGTCATCGGTAACCAATTGTTACCCAAAACAACCAATGTAATTCAGCCACGTACTGACTGGCGTCGGAATCCTTAATTTTTTTTTGTTGTTAAGTGGATCAATCGGCATTGTAAAACATGTATTTTTCATAGCTTCCAATGAGAGTTGTTGATAACGTCCCAATTGTATAACTCAGTATAAAAACCATTTTCATTAATTAAATACATCATTCTAGCTTCTAGTTTTCATAAATCGAAATTTATTCCTTTTGTTTCAATGTCTTTTCTTCTTTTGTTTTTCCTTGAATTTTAATAAATGAAATATTTGATATTTCTGACAGTGTTCAAAAATTTTATAACATATCTTATAGTCTTCAAGAACATTATAGTTCCAATTTCCTAATGGACCCAATGACACTTTTGACATCCAGTCTTATAATTTTATAATTTTCTTCAATTTATTTATCGAAATAAATTTGTCCTTTGACATGATGCTATTTGCAACTTAACAATCACAAATTTATTTAGTTTTACTCTTACCCCTGGTTAAATCGTTTATTCTTGCAAGAACATATCCTTTGCTTAAAAATGAGACATTTTTGGTTCACATATCAAGCTCTACTCTCCATGAAAGTATATGAAAGTGAAGACTTTTAGAAATTGTCTTCCTTTTCGTCCCAAAGCATGAAACAAACATACCGAACTCAATTTCATTTAAACAATTCTTCTTCTTCTGTATCTTCTTCTTCCTGTGTGGTACCCTGGGCTGCTGAAACTATATTCGTTTTACTCTTCTTAACCATCCACTCAATTAACTTGAGGTCTGATAAATCATACTCACTACGTCCATTGCGCTGACAGCTGGTTGAGTGTCTAATCTCAGAGCATATATCCCTCCTCTTCTACCTTCTATACAACCAGAGAAAGCGACACAATAATGGGCAGCTGTGCTGAAGAGTACGACGACGACGAACAACGAAGAAGAAGGCTACGCCAAAGGAAGTACCAATGTCATTCTTATGCCATTGCCTAGCCCCCCCTCCCTCAAAAAAACCGGAAGACACTTCAACATTGCATGGATTTCCTGTGCAACGACACCGACTAGAATTGTGATGTTGTGTCCTTGTTCCATCTTGTTCCTCTTATAGATACGACCAACGAGAGCGTATCAGTTATAGTGTGTTGGTAAAGTTCCTTGTTTTATCCCCCAAAATCCAACACTACAGCATATATTCATTACTCAAAGTGACGGTTTTACTTATTTATTGAAATAGACGCCATTTCAGCTATACTCGTAAATTCGCTTTGTTTAGCAGAGTCGGGCTATGATAGTGGCTACACAATCTCACAGGATGCTGATGTGTGGAGGGGGGGGGGGGAGACCTATCTCCTTTTATTCGGTAACAAGTAGCTCTATGGTGCATGTATGACTCTTTTCCGTTTTTGGGGGAATTCTCTCGTTTTGTTTGTCGTCGTCGTTCTCTATTCGTTCTCTAGAGCCGAGCACCACGCTGCTGTTTCTGCTGCTCCCATGTGCCATGCCAGCAGTTGATAGGGATAAATTCTCGGGAGGTAATTTATCTTTTCTATGATGAAGAATGGACTCTGGTTGTGGGAATATTGTTTTTCTGCCACGAAGGCTACACAGACTTTTCTCTGTCAAATCTACACCTTAACCCTACTCTCTCATTCTCCCTTCAAGGCCACCTTAAAGGACATATACATAACATACGCCCTTCTTTACATGGAGAATATTTGTTATTAGTCCTGGTCTTGAGCTGTTTGTGGTGATAATGTGTAATGGAGACAGCAGTATCTACTTGAGGGTTTTTGCATCATGCACTTAGAGACATTTGATTTGTTCCCCATTTATACAATCTTTCGCTTGCTCTTTACTTATAGTTGCAGAAAGAGATTGTGATAAGGTTTGTTGTATACGAGTTTTAAGTAGTTTTTTTTATGATTGTTTGAGGGTATATTTCTGAATAAACTTAGGCAGGATTGGTGTTTTGAAAAAGTGACAGAGACAAATGATTGATGAACCCAACAACAACTGTCCCCCACTTAGAGTGTCAGTGTTTTTTGTAGCACACACCATTATGCCCAAATGTCTTGTGTTTTTGTTTAGCCTTCTATAATGGTTATAGAAATATGTTTAAGGTAGATGTGAGAAGACTACTGAACCTTTTAAGTCATAAATCTTCAGCATCTTTTATTGTTCTACAGGTAGGCTCTATTTTAAATGAGCAATAAGATAAACATTATGTTCAAATGGTAGACACGTGTATTAGATAAGGAGGCACCAACCTCTACCTACCAACTCCAAACCTCTCACTTTTACGTGGCGAACATTTAGAGTATATAGTACCTTAATTGAAAACTTGAGTTGGAGGCTCTTGGTGCCAGTAAACGACAAAGAGGATCGCATTGTATTTCAACTTATACAACTTCTTCTTGGATCTAAAAGTTAGCAGAAAAATTTCCCATACAGTTCCAGCTAGAATTTACTATATCTAGTTACAGAAAAACTTATGTGGGCTACACCAACATCCTCAGAGCTAGAGCCAATCAGGGATCGGGAATGGGGTCTCCTGCTGTCGTACTCCTAGTGTCAATTAGTTATTTAACAATGACGTAACAACAAATCAAGTGAAATCAACGTAACAGGTTGCGCATACAAGTCGAGGATGACCTTAACCAACTTGGCGTACATAACTGGAGATGACCGATAAGTGACAGAGAAGCATGTTGGTTGAGTGTCATCTAAAGTAAAGAAAACTCCAAAGCCTCCCTGATCACTTTAAGATTAGCGTCTTTTTTGGAACACCTTTACTGGTCCTTCCGAGATCTCTTTGCTTATTTCAAGACTAGGGCCTATTCCAATCTCCAGCTCCTTTCAAGGTCCTTCTGCTCAATTTGAAATCAGAACTTTTCTTGAACACCAGCTTCTGCTCACCTTAGGATTAGGGGCTTTTTCCAATCAACAGCTTCTTCCGATATTCTCCTACTTTGAGATTTAGGCCCATTTCTGATTATTCAAGGATTTTTTTTTTAAATTATTAGAACGAAATTCTTTACTGCACGTTCTTGATGGGGGGCTGAAAAAACAAAATGAAACCATCACGACATGCTTTTAGTAACTCATTCATAAATCATCACATTGCTCATACTATTATAGATAGAAAAAAAACTTAAAACCTTCAGAAAACTGGCATTACTTTGAAAGTGAGCACTTTGAAAGATTTTTTTATTTTTTTTCGATCAGGAAGTTAGGGTAAAGTGGGGAAATGTCAAAAAAAAAGTTTTTGTACAGCTCGAAAAGCAAAAAGGTTAGAATAATAAAATAAATTTGTATAGATTGATTAATCAAATGATGAAAATTTTTATACAGTAACAAAATTCAAAAAAATCACGTTTTCAAGATATGATTTTTTTTTTGTAAAATAAAAATTTTTCAAAGACCTTCCAAAACGATGTTAGTGTGGCAACAATAAATTTTCTATAAAAAAATTAATTATGCCATTTGATAGACAATGAAAAAAAAAAATAGATGAATGCTGAATAACGGTAGTTAAGAGTTTTAAAAAAACGATGTTTTTGCAAATAGTTTTGATCCGTTAGAATTTCATCCTTAAAAAAAAAACTTGAATAACGAACGGTGCAGTGGACACCTACATTTGAAAGAAATTGCGTACAAAAAAAATTGTAATAAAATTTAATTATTCGTAAAAAATTATAAGAAAGTAAATTCTTTGAATGAGGATATTTTAGGCGCTACACAAAACATTAGATTTTGAATTTTGGCAACATAACACAATGCCGCCGCCATTAACTAACCAACAATGAGCAGTTAACTGTACTTGTTTGCCAAATCAATAAGTCATTGTATAATCCTCAACCACTAAATACTTAATCTGTCAAATAAATTTCTGCAATCGCATTCCTTTGCCAAGTGAATTAATTTGTTTTTGGCAATGAGATCTGTTCAAGAACCACCAACACAATACCTACGACTCCTGAATGAATTTTTTGTTTTATATTTTAATTCTTTTTTTTTTTTCTTTTTTAATTCTAAAAGCATTTCCTAATTTACTCTCTTAAGACTTTTATGTGTCTCAACATGCATATAACTTTCTACACGAAATACTATATCTTGGAAGAGTTTCAAAAAACTTAAAAACCTAACAAACAGCCTGGCAGAGGCAAGCAAATAAATATCCTTGGTGTTGCTGCTTGAGATTTAATTGATTTGAAAAATTAAAATTAACAAAGCTAAAAACATTTCTTGAGAACTTGAAAGAGACAGAGAGAATGAGATGGAGAGAGAGAGAGAGTGTGTGGTGTCGAACCTTGCCTATGCACACAGCTGCTCGAAAGCTAGTTAGAAATGTGGTAGGTTAAAACACTCTTCAAAGGATATAAATTCTCCCAAAGTGTCAGGGACAATTGTGGCTATGCTACCACACTACTATACTGATGGCAAAAAAAGAATTCAAAAAAAAAAGATGCGACTAAAAGGCACAGGACGTTAAATTATGTTTGCATTTATTTGCCAGTTGGGGGCATTCAGTTCTTTTTTTTTTCTTTTTCTTTTTTTTTATTTTTCAATTCTTGGTCCTTAGGTTTAACGTTTTGTCCTTTTTGGTGTGTCTGGAACTTACGGGGACTAAATGAGGCATTAATATATTAAACCAAATGACCAGATGGCAGTGAAAGAGCTTAGGACCTTTAATGGACAGTGAATTAAGTATTGGTGTCTATTTTGCTTTTGTCTCCCTGTAAAATACTCACCCAGAGGCAGTTGGCTTTCGACAAAAATTATGTGCAACATTGAGTAGAGTAATTTGAAAAAATAATAAAACAAATTAAGCAATAGACACGATGATTGTTTGTCTGAAAGAGATTTTTAAAAAATGAGTTTTTCTTAGTCTAAAGTTAGGGGATTGAATAGTTAGTTTTGTTATAAAGGATTTACATTTAAAAATCAGATATATGAATATTGAACGACTTTTAAAATGCCAAATTACTGCTCTTTAGTTGTTGGAGGTAAATAATTTTTAAAGAAGGTAGTTTCCTTTAGAAAATTTAAAACTGAGGAGTATAGCAGCTAGATTTTTTCTTAAAGAATTTTTCAACTGAAATATATCTTGAATATTTATATTTTTGGTCGATTTCAATAAAGTTTTTATTACAGGGAAATTATCATGAACTGAAACTGACTTAAAAGATTCAGTTCATGATAATTCCTATTGCAACGATTTGTTATAAAATGTTATTTTATTTCTAAAAAAATGTTACACATAATAGAAAAAAAACAATTTATTATTGTTTTTTACTTTGAAGCATGAAAAACTATTTCTTATGATTTTTTCTTATCTCTACGAAATGAACATGCCCATCACTGTGATAATTCAGATGAAGAAGAATCTGAATAAGTTCTCACTGTCACACAAAATCAGAAACCAATATTGTTTCGAAGATACAATCTAAGTGCCAAAATACTCGTACTTTTAAAAAATTCTTACTCTGTTATATTTCTAAATAATCAAATTTAGACCTACTTAAGACTTACATTACAACCCTTCTATTATTTTAAAATGAAAATTAAAATTATCATAAAAAAGTACGTTTACGCCATAGTGTACAATGAAAATGCAACGCAAAACGCAAAAACACGCACTCATAGAAAAAATATGGCACGCATAATTAAGGAATCTCCATAACTCGAAGCTTGTAGGCAAAATCGATTTGACGGCTCTTTTTACGTTTGGGATTTTAGAGAATGCGAAAAAAGTGGGCCCCGTAATTCTGTCTGTCTGGTCTCTTACCCTTTGGTAACAGCCTAAGCCATCAAAGCAAAGTCCTTTTAAGATAAGGGTTTTAGGTGATTCCTCAGAGCGGAAAATGTTTTTTTTTAAAAAATGTGCAACAGCAAAAAAAATTGAAAAAGTACGTATACGCCGTAGTGGCCATTTTTTCTGGGTAAAGTTCTTAAACAATGTTATTATGAACCTGGAACGAACCCGGATAGCAAAACGCAATCAATCACATCCGCAAATTACTGACTCCTTATTCGTAGGTTCTAAATCTAAATTGAACTAGAACATAAAAAAATGAATATGTAAGAAATTTATTTCAATAATGACACAACAAGCTGCCTTCCTCAATAATATCTTTTGACAAAAAATATAAAAATCGTTCAATCTAGAATATTTCAAACTACATACATATATCGTTTCAACGTTAGATATTCCTCATCCTAATGACCCATATGGATGTCAAATAACTGTACAAAAAGTTTACGATACTCAAAACAAAACAAAAATCACGCAACTTTCCTTCATTTTATCTTTAACATTTTGTCCGAAATCTGATTTGTCAAAGAATATCTACCATCCAATCATCAGATTATAAACATCTTCTCCCATCAATAAGACGATGATGGTAGGTATTCATTTTACAGATACAGATGCTTTATTTCTTCAACTAAAAGCATAAATCAATCACAGATTGTAAGTGCGTTCGTTTAAGAGAAGAAAAAAAAATCATTCAATATTAAATTTGACACAATGACATTTTCAATTTCTTTGCACATTAATTTTTTTTTCTTTCATTTCTTTAGCTTACTTTACATTATGTGTAAGTACATATACATACATATGTATAGAACGCATAGGAAGAGAGAAAGCTACAAAGGAGTAGGTATGCAATTGTTGCAAGCTTAACTGAATCCATAGAAATCGTTCATGACATGACAGCATTTTAAATAAAAATAAATAAAAAAAAATAATAAAAATAAAAATACGAGAACAAAGAGCAGTCAAACAGAAAAGATCTCATTGCTTTTCCTCTTCAACCATCAAGTTCTTTCATTTTTTTCTCCATCTAAGGCAGAAAGTTCAACTTTTACCATCAACCAAAACTTCTCTTCCCTTCCCTTCCCTTCTATAGACATCAAAGTATGTGCGTAGTGACAAATTGATCACGTAACTCTCTCGATTGCAATCTGATCCACATTCGAAAATGGATAAGGCGTCAATATTGTGAACTTGCTGCCATAAAATCTACACCCCAACCTTTTGATACCGCCTTGCACTCCTCTTTACCAGCAACTTAGGGATGTAAATATTTCTGAATAATACAAAAAAACAACAACAAAATACAAGGAACTACGAACTAGGAATAAGTGGTATAGTGCAGTGCCGGATTGATTATTATAAATTAAAGTAGCTACCTCAATACCCATAATCCTTATCCAATTTTTATAAAATAAGTTAGTTCTTTCTATCAACCAACCCAGCTTAGTTTTCGTCTCATGTAATCCTAAACCTTTCATTCAAGCCTTTCCTCGAAATCAGGATTTAGGAGTCAGTTTTGGTAAGCAGCAGTACCACCAACCCACCCGTCAGAGATAGTTGACACTTAAACGTTGGAAAGTAGAATTCTGCAACACAATACCAAATCTACCCAGCTTATGAAGGCTAAAGGCTGTACGCATCGATCACTTAATAATGGTCCTCAAAAACGGATGCTTCGATATCGATAGCATAAACTTTTCTCTACACTTTTATATTTTGTACATCAAGTCTGCATTTGGATAACGACTCACGAAGAAATTTGTTTGTTAAGATTAACTTGTTCTTGTGGATTGACAAAAGAATATGGGCACCTTAATATTCTGCCTTATCATAAATTCCATTCGTATCGAAGATTTGCTACGAACCCCGAAAAAAAACTATCACAGATTCCATCGTAATGGAAAATTTCATACAAATTACCATTAAGAACGAATTCTATGATTGCTTTTTCATGATTCGTAACAAATCTACGATACGAATGGAATTTATGATAACGCCGATTAGTAGTCACACAAATCCGCTACTGTTGCGATATAATTTTATCGTATTTTCGCTGTCGCATCTTGGAGTATTGATTTGAATGTTTTGAATTGATGATTGATGTAAAAGTATACAAACATACGTAGATACATAAAACATACGGAAGCAGTAACGACAAAGAACGTTCCTCTATCGTCAGTTAAAAAAAAAAAAGATGAGAGATGGCTTTTTGTTTGTAACAAGGACATCATAGTAAATGGGATAGAGATAATCTTGGATGTAAAATTGTAGTAAAGTGAGCATGGAATGATTTTTGCGTGACTAAATGTTTCCTCTTTTCATCAATTCTCTTTTCTTTTTTTATTTATGTCAATTCAAATGTATTACTTAAGTTTTTTTTTTTTTGTGAGATTTATGTCAAAAAGATTCCTTACAGGAAGATACAAATGCATAGTTTAAGGGAAATTCAATAAATAAATTCAAGGATACTAAATATATCGACAAGGTGTATATGTTATGTTGAATTTTTAATTTAATTTTTAAACTCCGTACATTGCATATCAATTTTATTATTAAATAATTCAAATTGGTGTGTGGTTGTTTTTATTACAGGTACCTACCTAATTGGTGATAATTTTTTTAATTATAAAATTTATTATTAATTTGAAACCAAAAAACATACATAATTAATTTGAAAATGATTTCGAGAACCGAAGTGGCTTTTTTGCTTAGGGAATGCATATTAATTTAAAATTATTATTAAAAGTCTTATTTTTAATTTTACATCCCGATTAGATTGGTTGCATGTTTGCTTATTAAAATAAAATTCATTTATTCAAGTGAAAGTTATTGGAATTGAATTGAAATTACATGCATATGATATGATGCGCAGAGATGTTGAAGTATTTGATTTTAATTACAGGGTGCCCCATCAGACGTGATTGGCAAAGATAAGGCCAGTGAAAGGAAAATAAGGCCAAAATCATAAAAACTGTTATAACTCAGGAACCCATGGTTTTCGTCTGCGGCAGTGACTGTGGGGCACACTGATACGCTAGGCCTTATTCATAGTTATATTTTAAACCCGAGTCTAATTGAATTGTAGTCTAAATAAAGCTATAGACCAAGAGCTAGCAACAAATTTACTCACCTCGTTCAACAAGGCTGAGTTCTTGATACAAAAATGCAAATAGGCAGAACATCTTAAGTCCATTTTTTTTCGTTTTGAGTAAATTAAGTTTTAATATCCAAAATTTTGCACAGAAGTTTTGAAAAAGAATTAAGGTTTTGTTTTAAGCACATTGGGCCTCTTCACACGAGACTAGTTATTTCGGGATGAAAATCGGTTTAATTATTCTGTTCGACTTCAAACGGGATGAACTATGCCGGAAGAAAAATGTAAATACATGAATCATATTCAAATGTATTTGTTCAGAAATAAATTATTTCAGAACCACAAAACAAAAAGTTGTGTGTGTATTAGTTTTGTTCTTCCGTTCTTCCACCGGAAACTTGGAAGAAGATTTTGTGCGGTCCCGCTCCCACATTCCGTATGCCAGCGCTCTCCCACCACCGTAAAAATTATTATACCCCAGGAAGAACTAGTCTCGTGTGAAGAGGCCTATTATATTAAATTGTTTTTCTTCTTCCTTTTGGGCCTCTTCACACGAGACTAGTTCTTTCTGGGATAGATTAATTTTTACGGTGGTGGGTCATTTTTCTTAAGTCTGAAGACCTCAGTCTTGGTGTCGGCTCTTGATCTTATACAAATTTAAATTAAAATCGTTAATAGTCGTTTTTGAAAAAAATAAGTTTTTTTCATTTTCGTCATTATGGCAGGTACGTTAATTTTTGTCCGAAAAAAATATCAATTTTCCCTCTAAGGGAATCACCAAAAACCCTTAACTACTAAGTTAATCGATGATTGTTAAAACAACATAAGTGATATTTGTATTTTTTACGAGAAACCTTATATTTTAAAGGACGCTGCCGCGTTGTCAATTTTAACTTTAAAATCGCCAATTGTCAATGCCATCGTAATGTCATGTTTGATTGTTATTTCGAGTTCAATTTTGTTTGTACGAATCCTTAACTTGCACTATATCGTAAATAAAAAGCACTTCAAAATAAAAAATTGCGTTGAATTTGTTTTTTTTTTTTAATTTTATTTGTTTCTAAGCAATTCGAGTTTAAAGATGAAATTTTACACTTGAAATGCTTATTTTGTTTGTATAATATATTTGCATAATAACATTTGTGTTGCAATTTACATTAAATGTATGTAGCTGCTATGTATTTTAATATCTAATTTGTATTTTCATGATAATGTTGTTATATTAGGTTTGTTTCTTTTATTAACACATGAGATTGTTTGTTTTTGTTTTAAGGCAAGTGAACACTAAATTTTATTAATTACCTATTTATTTAGTTTGTTTATATTTTTTGTGTATATACAGGGTGTTTTTTTTCCTAACTTTAAGACAAAGAATAATATTTATAGATATTAGTCTCCTTCATTTTCTGTATTTTGATTATAAAAATTCTCTTTTATGTGCACTATTGGATAACTATATAATATAATTTTAAACTATGCTAGGAACAACAACTATGACAACTTTAAAATATAAATAAATGTTATACAGTATTTAAAATGTTGTGTAGGTAATTGAGAAAGAACTTTATTTTATTTATAAACTGAGAATTCAAAAATTGATATTGAAAGCATTTTTGTTAACCATTTTACAAAGACAAACTTTGATTTGCTCGATATACAGCAGTGATATCCTTCTTCTGACGACTAACTACGAAATTTTCCGAAATCCTCGTTAGGATTTTAAGCTCTGTTTTGTGAAAAATATTCTACAAAATGTGTAAAATGTTTTTTTGTTTCTGTTTTTTATCGGTAAACACCCTGTATTGCTTTGGCTTTTAGTTTTTTTTTTATAAAAAGTATTAATCATAAATGGTTTTAAAATTTTGTAGGTATTAGCAGTTAAGTTCTAACAATTTTAATACTATTTAAATACTAGAAATCTTGGAAACTTGTTTTATTAATTTTTTTTTTTTAAGATTTGTCGGAACATGGGTTTTTTTCAAGGTAATTTTAATCAAATAATAGATAAAAAATGAAAACAAAAAAACTTGTAACTTAAAAGAACTATTCTTTTTTGTTTTAAAATATATGACTCTTATCGAAAGGATGTGCTTACCCTGTGAATCCATTACAACTGTTCAGACAGAAAAAAAAACGATTATTTTTATGCACTCCTTCCAAATTAAATCATTATTCACTGGTCTTTTCATATAAATTATGCATTAACGAAACTAAGCCTACATTACAAATCAATGATCAAATTCAGAAATGTATCATGATGTACGAACACACTCGTGAAAAATAAATCCTTTTTTTGAGCCAAGTGTTCAATACCACAACAAACTCTCAAGCATCATTATTTACGATAACAATTTTGAATGAAGGGATTCCAAGGGAAAAAATAATTGTATATGCACAACGATTTGCAACTTATATTTTTAAGTTTTATCTCATAATACGATGGTTGTCGTTGTTATTTAGGGAACTTCCTGACTTGTCGGTATCTTTTACTTTACCTCGTCGCATGTCAATCAGCCCTATTGTGAGTTTTGCCCGGAAAACTTTTAACGTGAAATATTTTTGATGGCCCGGAACCTGAAATGCTAATTCACCTTTATGCCTCTTTTGTACGTAAGAACCTTGTGTAAATTTATAGACGCATATCTGCACATATGATGCAAAATCACACTTCTCAAAAATTCAAAACCGGCATCACTTTTTCAGGCGAATGATGGTTAACTCATATTTGCAAACTTTAGACGGAAGAGAATCAAGAATATTCTGGATTCGTGGTAGTTGCTGCGTTGAATTGGACAGGTTTGTTGTGCAACAGCATTGAAAAAAAGGCTCTAATTTTCAAAGTGTCGAAAAAAAATCTGAAAAAGTTAAATTTTTTGTGACAGTTGGAATCTCAAGCATCTCCACTGAACTGAACTGAACTGAATGTTTATAAACCCATGAACATTTCATACAATAAAATGCATGTAAGAAGATACGTAAAAATCGATTCCTAACTGCATCTTCGATGCTTAACTGCAAATTACTAAAATGTTTCATTTTTTTTTTAATTTGTATTCTTAAATCAGATAAAAACCAGGCCAAAAAGAAGTTATTGTCTTAAGAAAAAGGCGAGTTTGTAAACACTATAATAAGCACTATCATCGTATCGGATCGCAACAAAATTTTCTTCGATCTCTACAAAATGTAAGAATTTTGTATCATATTAAATGTTCCGCCTGATATATTGGACGAACTTCGGAAAAAAACCAAAGCGTAACGCACGCTTTCAAAATCTCAGCGACGCGTCTCATCTCAAATTTATGCGATTTTACTCGGTTTTTTATTTTCTAAAGAGCTGAACAGAATGCATCGCTCGTCGCTGAGCGACGTCGCTGACAGATGAAATTTGTATGGACACCGCCCGTCGGTAACAGAATGACGTCGCTCATCACTCAGCGAATCGCCCATAAGTTCAAATGTTTTTAACTTTTTCGCCCGACAAATCTGCGACGTCGCTCAGCGACGAGCGAAGCATTCTGTTCAGCTCTTAATGCGTTGTATTGCTATTTTCTCCCTTCGATTGTCTCCGACAAAAAATGGTGCTGACAAAAAATGGTGCTGAAAAAATAAAATAGAATACAAAAAATTTAAGAACACAAAATCGATGTGTTATGAAACTCTTGTGTGTTTATATAGATTAAACGGCATTACAGGGACCTGTTTACAAACAGAACCAATGAGACCAATAAATATGCATAGCTTATATCAAATTCGAAATAGAAGTTCCTTTGCTCTTTTCAAGAATGTTACGTTGGTAAATAAAAAACAATAAAAATTGAAGGGGAAAAAATAAGACACCAAAAACGACACCAAATGAAAAATAAAAAAAAAATGTAGAATATTATTACGTGACATTCATTATTTTAAGATAAAATCTTTTTTAAACAAAGTTTTTTTCTTAAATTTTTTTTTTTTTTTTTTACTTTAATAGATAAATTTTAACATTAAAAGCATAAATTATATAACTAATTTTGTATGTTATAAAATATTCTTAGGTTTTAATACTAAATTTACTAAGCAGCAATTATAAAAGTGTAGATTGGGGTTTGTTCACATTGATGATTTGATCTTTTCTTGATTTTTGTAAATTGTTTTTTTTTTTCAGAAAATAACACAAATGGATCCACAATTTCTTCTTTTTGCTG
Organism: Meliscaeva auricollis; assembly: GCA_948107695.1. Taxonomy (NCBI): domain Eukaryota; kingdom Metazoa; phylum Arthropoda; class Insecta; order Diptera; family Syrphidae; genus Meliscaeva; species Meliscaeva auricollis. The sequence goes on from OX403618.1 coordinate 8,647,560, forward strand.
ACAATCTTTATACTTAAAGAGATTTTCCAAAGGGAAAATTAGGTTGACAAAAATATGTTTATAAATAATAATAATTTGAGTTTGTGTGTGTGGGTTTTTTTGATTTTTTTTTTTGTTTTTGTTTTGTATCGAAGGCTTATTTGAAGATTTTCGGAATATGAAAGCAAAAAACTAATATTATTTTAACTTAATAGATAATTGGATTGGGATCTCGTGGTTTGCGTGAATACTTGAGGCCCACCGAATCACTTATTTCATCGATGACTTGTAAGGCATAATCTAACTGCTCTTTGGTATGAGCCGCTGATAAGCAAAAACGTATGCGTCCTTCCATGATCGGAGTGGCTGGGAAACCGACCCCAACAACAGCTACTTTACGGGACGTGAGAGTACGAACTACAGCTCTGCAATAGAAAATATTAGAAACTAGAGTCAATGTAAATATAAAACATTAACATACCCAATTTTGGAGAAGAGATAGACCAGCATCGGTACAACTGGCGAATCTTCATGGCCATAGGTGATAACACCCATTTGGGCCAGTCGTCGTCGGAAATAACGTGTATTCCGAGCTAATTGTTCAATTTTTCTGCGACCAATGTCCGAGCCATCTACTCCCATAATCATTCTCATTGATGTTAAAATCTGTTGTGCTATTGGCGGCGACATTGAACCAGCATAACAGTGCGCGTGGCTATGTACTCGGATAAAATCAATAAGTTTCTGAAAAAAAAGATGAAGGTTGCTGTTAAAAGAAAAATAAACAAGAAAATAAAACAATGTGTCTTAATAGAAGGTTCACAGCTTCACTCAGGATAAAGTGAAGTAATTTTTTAAAAGACAAGCTGGCTCTGGGCAAACTCTTCCAATTCTAATAATCTTACTTACTTAAGATGACGCTTGCAATCAAGGGTGGATAGCTCACATTAGAATTTTTCCAAAATGTGTATTCCGAACATAAACAAAATTTGCGTATTGACAAGGTGCCAGACTAAGAAGTAAACTTATGAGTCTAAGTGAGCCCCACCTGGATCATAGATCTCCATAAAACGACAAAAAGGGTGGAGGGAGAAGCGAGATAGAAGGGTGAAAATTAACACGACAAAAACGAAAGTGTACAGCTTTGGAAGAAACCCATCCGTTCCAGTCAATTTTTTTTGACAACCGGCAAGAAGGCAAAGGCTGCATTCGGTCAAAAAGCACATGGAGCAGGCAGATAGAAAAGGAATCTGCACAGCTGGGGGCGATTCGAAGAGAACTGCGGTATATTTTGGTACACGATGCCCTCAAGGGGATCACAACGGACTCAGCAAGGTCTGAGCAACTACAACAAAACAAAAACTAACATTTTCCTAAAACTAATTTAATATGTACTGTTCAAACAATAAATTAATAAATTAGAAACTATGAATTCAATACTTGGTTGGAAACCCTGTTTTTTTTTTTTTTTTGTTATTGCTGCACATTTGGATGACATTGAGCCCCTTCTTGAAAAGGCTCGGGGATGTCCTTGATATTGCTCCAGTGGGATTTGTTGCAATATCCTTTAAATTGCGATTCCTTAAATATCGCGCATTGAATGGTCCCCGCCTTCAAAAAGGTCAGGCGACTGACCAAAGGATTTTCATCGACAACGTAAACATTTGTGGTGCACTGGTGTTTTGATGTAGACGTCATAAAATGCACGAAGCAGAAATGTTAGCTGATGGACAAAATGTGCCCCACTTGTATATTGCTAATCACTGCTCTTTGACAACACGGAATTAACACCCCGAGAAGAACCAGGTCAACCTACTTTTAATATTAAGATTTTGTTTTATTGCATGTAAAATATACCAATACTATTTTTAATTTTAGCCACTCTACGTTCCAACAATTCTAACATTTAGCCACTGTATCATATTATATGTAAGTTTGTCTTAAGCCAAATTGTAAATACATCATGTTCAATAACACAAAATTCAAAATTGAATTGTTTAACAATTCCTTATATATTGCTAATGAAAAGCAAATAAAGTGCAAAAAAATTAAAAATCTGACAGTGACAGTCAGATACCGCACAAATTTATGTTTCCGTCGGAAATATTTGCGACGACACACAACTTAATTTTTTATTGATAAGGGAAAATGATAATACGGTAAAAGATACGCATTCGGCGCTGTTGGTCCATCGTATCGAACCGGTCTTAAGTAAAAGATCCATTCAACTAGTCAAAAGTTAAACAAGAAACAAAGGATCTTAATAATTAAGAATCTGTGTTGTTGATATTTCTTTTCGTTTGTTAAAAGTTTTTGCATATTTTAAATAAAAAAGAATAATAAAGTAGTTTCGGTTGTACGTATGAATTATTTTAACTTGAAAAGTGCTTGAGTGTCGTTTTACATTCTCGGTTTGTTTTTCAACCACATAGTTTCAGTTTTTTGAATAAATTTGTAAACATTTTGTATATTACCATTCAATACCTAAATAATACTAATATATAGAGACCGGTTAGCTTAAATGCATTGTATGGCAAAATTCACTGATACGATTGAAAAAGGAAAAGTTTACTTTTTAACGAAGAAAAGATTCATAATTCTGCTTTTATAAATGAATACAATTATAAATTAATTGTTGTTAAATTCATTGATTTTTATCGAAACACAGGGTTTTTCAAAGAGCAATTCGTAGTTTCATTCGCATTTTCTGATAGCTTTATGTCGGTATCACCCACTTCCTGAGATTCAATGAAATCCGATTGATGTGATGCCTTTTAACCTAACCTAGCCTGTTGCAAGTGTTTTCTAGGTTTCTCTTTGACACAAGCAAACGCTAGATTTAAAAAGGTTTAACTACATATCCGTGTAGAAATGGATCGTCGAAATACAAAAATAAAATTCAGAATCAACCTACTATAAAATCTGTGAACAGATTTTTTTTTAAGAGTTATCTTTATATATTTTACCTTGGAGCCTGCGATATAACCTCCAGCACTGCCAAAGCTTTTTGTAAATGTCCCCATCAAAATATCCACATCTTTTGGATCGGCGCCATAGTAATCGATAATTCCGCGACCATTTGGTCCCATCGCACCAACACTATGTGCCTCATCCAAATACAAATAGGCTTTGTATTTTTTCTTCAGCGCAATAACTTCCGGCAACCGCACAATAGAACCCTCCATACTGAAAACACCTTCCACAATAATCATAATTTTTGTCCATGGCTTGCCTGTTTTTGGGTTGCCATGAATTATATTTTGACGCAATACTCGCTCCAGATCTTTCATGTTGTTGTGTTTGAATACTTTAGTTGTGGCTCCCGACAAACGAATGCCGAGAATAATCGATGCATGATTCTTCTCATCACTCACCACCAAACACCCAGGTGCTAGGAGTGATGGCAGATTAAGTGAATTCGTTGCGAATCCCATTCCAAATACAATCGCATCTTCGGCACCAATGAATTTTGCCGTCAGATGTTCAAGCTCCAAATGCAAATGAGTGGTACCCAGTTCACGGCGCGAACTACCCAATGCCAAACCGTCTGTTTTGCAACGCACTGCAGATTGCTCGGCACACGGACCTTCGGCCGCAGCAAATCCCAAATAATTGTACGATCCAAGATTAAGGCATTTTGTTTGTGTTCCCGTGAACTCAAATGTCCAGCCATAATCCTTGGTTATGCGATCTTTCAAAGTGACCTCGGCTCCTGGCACACTACAAATGGGACGATTCCAGCAATCTCGAACTCTTCGATAGACATAGCGTGAATAGAAACTCTCGAAGGCATCGTATAGCGTTACATAGCCCTGAAAAATGAATTACAATCAGTTTGAGTATGTTGATGCTTGAGTTGTTGCTTACTCCAGCTTCTTACCTCTCGGTTCTCTTCTTTGGATATCTTTGGAGCATACATCAACTGATTGATGTAGCCCAATATCATAAGCAGGTAAAAGCCAAGATATGTTAGGCAGGCTGTGTGTAGCGGCACCTCTTCAAAAGAAGTTTTGTTCCGATGTGGATCATCATAGAATCCTATTTCTCCTTTGCACTGTTGTTTGTTTTGCTCTTTATTGTATACATTTCCGTTTGCAGTCTGGGTTATAGCAATCGACGACGATGACGAAGGCGTTTTACACTTGACATTTCCATTTGTGGCAGCAAAACTCTGAAATATAAATATGAAAGTGAATGAGAGCGTTTTCTACTTAATTGAAATTAATTTGTTTATTTATTAATTTTTTTAGTATTTCTGCTGCTGTACTTTGAACTGGCAATTATGTTTGTTTATTTTACAAAATTTATAACAACAACAAAAGCCATAACACTAGTTGTCCACACCCGGAACCCTGTTTATTGCCATACAATAGACAACACTGAATATTGTATTGAATTTATTCTTTTGAGAAATATTTTTAGAATATAATCTGTGTGGCTCGTCGGTCCTACTCACACACAAGTTGAGGTTGACAAAGAGTAAGGTAAGACACTTGGCTTGTTAAGACTAATAAAAAATCTAGCTCGCGCGATCATAATGATTTGTGTTTGATGGCACATGAGGTTGTCCGTAGAGGAGCAAGCACATGTCTCTCAAAAATATAAATCCTCTCGTGCAGTTTATTTTTATCAAAACAATCACAAATGAATGTAATATACTTGCATTCTTTTTATAAATAAAAAACACAAATTGTATACGTAGAGGGGTAGAGGAATAATGTATGACAAGCTAAAGATTACGTGGCAGCACACAACGACCGAACTAGCTATAGCCAGCAAATTGTGAGTCGATTTTTCTGAGAGATTATAAATATGAAGACGCCAGCGATTAAAACAAATATTGCGTCACACCAATGTCAAGGCTAAAAAGAAATGATTAAAAAATTGTGGAGGCGCGCCTCTCGTGTTATTTAATTATAGTCATTGAACTCTGGCCAGGAACTGGAATGCATTAAATGAATTGTAGAACATTTTTGTTTTTACATTAGTAAAAAATGAAAGAATGTGGAGGCTTTTAATATAAAATTGTTCGATAAATGCAAAATAATTGGAGTACCATTTTTAAATCACTGAAAATTAGTAAATTAAAAGTGTGACTTAAATCCAAGTATAGAATTTAAGTACCGTCATTTTTTTAATAAAACAGTGATTGATTATTTGTAGGTCTCGTAGAAATTGTGGTGTCATTATGAGACATCAAAAATGCAGCCTAAAATGAATCTTCAATAGCTAGCCGTATACGAATAATAACAGTGGTCTGCAACGATCGACTTCAAAACAAGCTATACTATTCTTAAGGATTTGGGCACGCCGGCCGAACCGGAATCTAAAGTCAAAACTACCCTAACACACCCCATTTGGTCAGTTAATTCTTGCTCAAGTGAAAATATTATTATGATATTTTATTTCTAAGATTTCTAGGTCCTTCGACATGAACCCTATAATGAGAAAATCCTTCTTCAGATTTCTGTGTATTAATTTCAAGAGTAAGAATTGAAGTGTTTGGAGAATGAAAGTGTTTTGTTTCTGGAGCCGATAGAGAAGTATTAATGCCGCAGAAATTTATGTCTTCACACTAAAATCTCGTGTGAGGAAAATGCAAAATTTCAAAAAATTTAACTCAGCACCTTCATTCCTAAAACGCTTCAATTCATACGCTTACTTCGTAGTCCTTAGTTCACTTAAAATTTATTTATTTTGCTTGACAAGTTTTCAAACTTTGCAAATGTTGGTACCAAAAAAAATTGAAAAAACAAAATAAATTAATTTTAAGGGAACTACGAACTTGGTACCCTTTATGTATCCACACCTTTTTGCGCAAGACTTAATGCATACAGTTGTTTTTATAGGAGAACTTGGCTTTCTTTTTACACTTGTGTTTTTGTTGTGATACATTTAAAATAGTCAATTCTTAAGAAATTTTAAGTATTTTTTTGATTTCTAAAACGATTTCTACTCACGAGTTTCTGTACTTATCCGTCAACTTTTAAAAACATAATTTATGGCCATTAAAGTACAAAATTAAAGTTCCGAGAGTCATGACGGCTATTTTTTTTTTTTTTTTGAATACTTATTTTATAACAATCTGAAGTTGTTAACAAGCATTTATTGAGTAATAAAACTTATGATATTAAATATTCAACAACAATACAAAAAAATCTTAATCAGGTAATTAAACAACAATACATAATTTAAAAGTTTTATCAACCAAACACAATCAGTTTATTGCGGTTTTCATTCATTTATAATTGATTGAGAACTTAAGAGTTAAGACCACGGATGAACTTAAGATATGTGTATCAAATTTAAGTACAGTTAACACTTTTTTTTTATTTTATTTTATCTAATCACAAACGTTTGTTTGCAAACGAAATAAATATAAATAAATAACTAACTACATAAAAAAATATAAAATATAAATTTGTGACTCGACCCGAGACCCATTCTCAATTATTTCTGTGTGCGTGTTGTTAGGCGGTTATGCTTCGTTATGCTAATCCCTAAAATTGTGAATGACTTAAAAATTTAGCACGGTCCTAATTGCAAAGTTATTAAATTAAAATACACCACCTATGACATTTTGAACTGAACGAGAAACACCACTCTCGAGTTGCTTTAAACTTTGCAATAATCATCAAGTTTTCAATCCAAAAAAAAAAAAAAATAACTCATAAAACTTTTGACTTAATTAGAAATTGTATCAATGATGCAAATGATATTTCCTATTTTCAACGAAAGTTTTATAACATTGCCTGCATGATGTCCAATATTGTTGGTTGTCGCCTAATGATACTTGATTAACATGAGGGGCATCATGTGCCATGTGCATACACACTGCTGTTAGTTCATCGCTGAGATAATCAGACACTTAATTGCATGGTTGGCATTCTGGTCAATTTTATTGCACTGTTTTATTTGCAACCTCTTATTGGGCGTTACAACGAATGGGGGTTGGGGGGAAGGTCTATTTTTTTTTATTGATTACTGCCTGCTGTTGTAATGTGTAATTTTATCTATTTCGAGTGTGATAATAGATTAGAACGTAAAGTTATTAATTTGCAATGTAAGAACGAATTTTAATAATCAATAATGAATGATGAAAATGTTTTTACAATAAGTTTGAGTTTTTTTTCATAATTTCAATTAGATAATAAGAAACTGACTTATTTAAAATGTTAACAACCTGTTACAATTCTAGTTGACTTCATAATATAAATAAATGTGGGAACATATGCAAAATCATAGGCCGAATATTGTCATTTCTTGTTTTGATAAAACGAAAAAAAAAAAATAATCGAAGCCCAACATACGTTAAACTATTTAATATTCTGCAATAAAATGAGTCAACTGATTTTGTTTATTGACGACAGTGTGACACACAATTATTTGTTTGTTTATCTTATCATCCCATTGAATTATACTATTCATCAAAGAAAAAAAACGTCAATAGGATTCACTTGTGTAGCTACATTTATGTACTCATATGTCAATAAAATAAAATACATGAATGGATCACACATACCTACTTGCTGTTATAATAAGGAATCAACATTAAAGATATGAAAATATCTAATAACAATAATATGTACCATCGAAATAATTTATGGGTGGATTTAATAAAAAAAAAATCCAATAGGAGTAAAGAATTTATATAGCTTAACACTTTTTTTTATAAAAATCCATTAAAAGGTGTTCACAAGTACTTTTCCTAAAATTAAATATTACAATAATTAAATGTTAAGTGTTAAAAAAAAAATGGATAATATTCAAGGGGCACAGTAGTGCCTAAATAAGTTTTAAATTCGTTCTGATTGATTCTTGATTGATCAAACTTTTTTTGGTGGATCCCCATTTTTATAGAAAAACAAAAGTGATTGGACTTTATAGTGCTGTTAGATTTATTTTGTAACTGTTTTCTACGAACGTTTTAGTTAACTTTTGGATAGAACTCGAAACATTTTTGACTCTTCTTTGGAATCTCATTGTTCCGCGGACGACCTTTTAGTAGACGATGGGTTTTTTCAACTCAGTTCAGACCATTCTTGGACCCCTCTAACAACAAACACAACGAATTAGAATTTGCAAATGAACACAACCTTTTCATTAAAGCTTATTAGCATCATAAATTTCTGAAAACAGGGCTTTAAAAATTCTTCGAGAGTTTTTATTCCCGATAGCGGTAAATATTTCTTGAGTCAGTTTTTTGTTTGGTGTTTTGTGGTTCCGTTCTTATAGAACACCCCTCTTTAAATTTTAAAAATTCCATAAATGAAAAATGTTCGTAAAGGGTAGCCAAGTTCAATTACTTTAAACATATATTGCTACACAACAAACTAAAGTTGAAAAGAACCTGTTGAAGTAATTCAAATTGTATGAGGTTTTTTTATGTTTAATACGTCAACCAATCCAAGTCTCAAGACCACTTTCTTTACCATGTGATGATTCTTTATCAGTACAACCAACACATGACAATCAATATTAATAGCCCCTTGCTATACAATTCTATAGTAATTTCGATTCACTTGATTAGCTGTTCAATGTGGATTTGAAGATTCCCTATCTTTTGAGTACAATGCGTTTGTTCTTGACGTTATGAAAAAAAATTGTAACCGCCTTGCGGTCGCCCTCTACTGACAGACCTTTTTGTAGAAAAATCGCCCAGCTTTGAATTGATAACCCTGCGTGTTAGCATCAGATTAATCAAATCTCCAAGCGACCTCTCCACCCCAAGAGATGACATTGCTGATGTGATTGCAAATGTGTCGACATTGTTAAAAGCGCCTTGTATATCTAGGAAAGCCACCGCTTTGGGTATGAATACAACTCTAACTTCTCTCCATAGCGCAGATATAATATGTACCAGCTATTAAAAAGTATCTCTAGGGTTGACAGAATAATGTCACTTGTCTTCTGAATTTCGACTGTTACTAAGCCATCTAGTCCTGCTGACTATTTTTAGTATAATTTATACTTTGGGAGCTTTCTGGGAAATGTGAATCTAGGAGCAGGTCGAGCGATTCGTCGCAAGAGTTGTTCCAAGAGTCATCTGAGCATTTTGTAAAACGCTGTGCATAACCGGATTTGTTGAAAAGATTTTCCTAAGTCTAGATGCTTCGGAAGGAGGATCTTTTGGATTTTCTCAGCTCTTTTTTGATATATTTTTAGGGATTCCTTATAAAAATTCCAATCTTGGTGGTGGTAAGACATTGCTACTTATTTTCTTGTTAGCGCCGTGTTATGTAATTTTTTTTTATAGTTTTTTGATTGAATTTTAAAGTTTTGATGAATGTAAAGGGGATAACCCATGGAATCCGTCGCGTGCGTTACGTCGACGTTTTCAACTGAAAGCTCGATAAAATACACACGTTCTTATAAAAAGCGACCCATAAGAACGGACTTGAGGGATAAAGTAGCCGAACTTTCAACTCCATCAACAACGGATTCGTTGACGAAACAGACGCAACGTATTCTATGGGTTGGCCCCTTTAATCTGGTGCATCTACAAAATACTTTTTGGGTTTGCATTTGATTTGACTTTAAGCAAATTTCAAGATTCCAATGTTAAAAAAAAAACATAAAAATCGATTTGACACGCAGCGACGCATTTCGTGAAAATACGCGACCGTATCAAAAAGATAATTGAGAGGGATCGATCGTAAAATCAACATGTAAGTTAAAACTAAATAAAATGTTATTTGGAACCTTGCGAGTTGCCACACAACTGCACTCCGAACATGCATTTGTGTTTGTGCAACTCACACCGCTTTGTGAAGTGCCGCATTTTATTCACCAAACACATGTTCCTGTATTTTTTATTCTTAGTTTCCAACCTGTTCTGGACTCAAAAGCAAGTACAGAAAATTCTGTTCTAAACAGCGTCATTAAACACCAAACTAGAAGAGTACAGAACAACTTCATTGAACAAAGCTATAGTTTCGTATTGTGATGAAATTGCAACGCACAGCAGTTAATTTTGTCCCACTGAGTAGGTATAAGGCCAACTGTTTATGTTTATAGAGTTGAATTATCTGAAGAAAGGAAACTAAAAGTAGGTAGAACCGGAATGGCTATATACTCAACCATCTAAGTGCATTTGCTTCACGAAGAATGAGAAAAGAGGCGCCAAAATTTAAAAAATACTTTCTTTTCTACCGATTCCAAAGTAGAAGTAGGTACCTTGAAAAAAGCTCAACAAATAATCGTTATAATAATCAACAGATAGTCCATCAAAACTTTGGCCTAAATTAAATTTATAAAAACTTGCCAACAATATTAATATCAACAATTGACGTCTAATTATTTTTATTTCACAAATTTTCGTTTTGGATTTCCCAAAGTAAAAAAAAAATAAACTATTTAAGGAAATCCCCCCCACCACTCAATTTTATTACTTTTTTGTTTATTTATTATTACAATACAAAGTGCGTAGCACACACACTCCAGACTAGACACACAGACACAACATAGCCTGATGATCCCACAATAAGAAAGGAGGAACACCTAATCAAATTAACTGCCACTGCTACTACCGCACATGGAAAGTATTGATAGTGTGGTGTCGGTGTGTCGTCTTCAATTACGTGACGCTAGTTATTTTGTCATGATTGAATTTTTTTTATTTTATATTTGCGTTTTTGGAGGAGGAGAAGAAGGAAGAGGCAGCAGCAAACTATCAATTAAATAGAAGAAATGAAAACCACTACATTCAATTTAATTATTAGATAAAATATAAACTGACGAAATTGATAGAAATCACACAAATGTGGTTGCGTCGCGTCACGGTCGACCTATTCATTGACTTGAAATTTTTTCAATCAAACAATTAATTTAGAGATGGAATGATAAAAAAAAAATAACAAACCCACTTCCCAGCGCACCTAAACTGCCAGCCAATCTTTTGCTCATGTTATCGCAACAAAGTCCTAGAAAAGATGATTCGTACTTGCACTCGCAATCGTATTAGAACTCGGTGCTCGAGGCTCGTATGATGTACTTAGAATGTACTGATAAGCAGCACTTCCATCATCAAATGCTGATAACAAAAAAATAGCAACCTAGATAATCGCGGGCAATGTCATGACTAATTTCCCGAGAATATTCCCACAACTGCTGTAGGTGAACTAAGGCATTCTCATCGTGGAACTTGTATCGGCTGACTAAAAACTACTAATTTGGAATATACATTAATTATCGCTTGCATAATGAGTTAGTTATAAAATTAGCACGTTTTGCGGTCGTACTCGTAGCTCGTAGGTATGTACAAGTACAAGTACATGACTCCCTTTGAGGTTTGCATTCCATTTATGGCACAGGAACTGTCAGTCAGTTAGGCTGGCATATTATTCTGCTGACACCCACGCTAGATAGTCGAGCGGGATCGTCATTATTTGAGAAACACTTGCTAGTTCACAAAATAAAAACCACAAATAACAAACAGTAGAAGTGATGGTCAGAAAACAGAGGGCGTGTGACCCAGTTTATAGGGATTCCAGTCAAGGCAGACGAACGAAGAGAACGACCACCATCAAAACCACCACCGAAACCACTGACTCAGTGTTTAGAAGACACACAAAAAAAATCAGGCAGGTTTCTGCTTCTTGTTCTCCTCGTTTCATGTTTTTTTTGTAAACTTTCGATTTGAAGACCCGAGTTGACCATGAAAGGCACACAGTCAGTCATCCAAGGAAAAGGGTTTTTTTTTGACGAAAGGAAACAAAAATTTGTGTTATTTTTGTTAGACTTACCCCATTTGAAATTGTGCCGTTTGATTGCTTATATCCATTTATACGATGACGCACTTCGATATGCTTAATGTCAGGCGATGCGGACTCGAAATTTTCAGATGGAAAAATTAATTCGGCTTCGCCGTCGATGCTCGCAAATTTACCCATTCTGTCAAGTCAAACGATTTACCAAACACTGCGAAAAACGATTAAATTTTTTTACAAATGAATTTTATACTTCCATTGGAAATTGCTTGTCGTTTTATTGTTGTTGTTTCTTGTGAATTTTCTTTTACATGAATGAATATTTTAAAGATGGACGATATTGGAAGTAGTCTTTCTAGTTGCTGATAGGTGGCAGAAGATAATGACGGGATGTGTTGGGAGAGTTTTGTATATTGTGGTTTTCCATTTACTGGTTGGGTAGGATTTTTCGTGATTTTTTAATTAGAATTTACACATTAAGGGTATTCATGCAACCTTGTAAACGTGGGGAAAAATGGTAAATCTGGTAACTGAAATGTAAAATTGTCAATAGAAAATCTTAACCAGAATATGGTAAATTTTTCCACCCAAATTTGTTTGTTAAAAGTTAATCACCTGGAAATGGTATCTGTGGAAAACTTTTAATAGCCTGTTTCGACTAGAGTCCAATTGAGATAATTTAGCAAATCCCATAAAAAGTGTTTTCTGCAACAATTTTTGTACTTTTCACCTCAAACAAACGAACTTTTTGCACTTTTTGCAAAAAGTGGCCATTGTAGTTACACCTTAAACCAGCCACAAAATAGCAAATAGTATAAGTATCAATACATAATTTACACACATTTACCCAAGTCTATTTTAAAGGCGTTCATGAAACATGCGTGGTAAGCTTTCCCATTTTCCCAGATGGAAAAGCTTACCAGGTTCCATGAATACTCTTATTCTTTATATAAAATGGCTTGGAGTGGTCTTAAGGTTTGGGGGGGACTTCAAAATCTGCGAAAATCAACAAACCTTTTGTTGTAGTGACAGTGCGACTCTCAGCTGTCAAGTATTTGTTACACAATAGGTGTTTTTTTTTGACAAAGCTATCCGCAGTAAAGTAGGATCTAACACAATACATAAACAATATCGAATATGTGGCCGATAAAAGGAAATATTAAATCCAGCCGCCGATAGATGTTTGGTGACATTAGTCGTCTTTAATTCAAGACTGATTGTGTTATTTTATTCGTAAAGCAACAACAAATTAGGCTACTCAGCATTTTTTTTGTTTTTGTTTTTTTTTTTTGAATAAAACATGGCTATTAATTCGAAAACTGTCAAAGGTCTATTAGCTGTAGGATTTAACTTTTCCTTTGATCGACAGTTTGATGTTGTTTTAATGATATACTTGTTGTTAGACTATTGTACTGTATAGAGCTTTGCCAAAAAAACAAACTTATGGCCGATAGCACGAACATTTTAAAATGACGTTTTTTGTATGTCATTTTAAGGTTTAAAAGCCTGTTAAATTTTTAAAAGGGCTTGGTGAAATCGGTGGTTAGTGGCATATATATGAGAGCAACCAAACAAAAAGCTATTGACAGCGCTTTTTGCCTAGTCATGTAGTCGTGTCACGTTTGTTTGGTTTGGTTTGGAAAAAAAAACTCTCTAAAATTTAACTAAGTTTAACTTTAGCTACGTCCTAGTTTATGCCGTTGAAGCTTTTGGTTTACAATTTTACTTTTTGTGAAGAAGATGAGTACGCTCTTAGAATGACACGACGAACGAATTTTATATAAATTATAAAATTTAACTCGAAAACTAAGTTATTTAGGTATTAGTTGACATTGACACTCCATAAACTAAAATTTATGAGGGCAAATGTGTGAGATAAATGTGAGAGATAAGGAGTATTCAGACAAAATTTAGCTTATCGCAATCTGCGTTTTTTTTAAGCACTAACCCCCTGCTTGCTATCAAATAGCTACGCTCTCGTTCTCTGAATCTCAAAATTCACGATGAATTTCTGATTAGGAAAAACTGGAAAGTAGCTGATTAAGAAAAGTTCATCCACCACCTTCCATTCAACATTTCCATAACTTATCAACAAATTATATCTGTCTTACTCTTTGTCTAAAATCCTCTCATTTCTCTCTACATTATTACATTGCTCTTTCATTTACAAATACTTTTTACTCATTCACTCATATTGCGTCATTCATCTTTTTTACACAAACAAAAAAAATCGAACACTATTTCCAACTCTTTCTCCAAAATAATCGACCGGCGCTTTTATGTGCAAAAAAGTTTTTTTTTTTCCTCTTTTCCATCAAACACTCACACCAACACACACATTCAAATAAGAGCAAAATGAACTTTTATATCGATACACCAACCAACTAGGAAAAAACTTTTTTTTTTCTCCCCCACATGCACCCGAAGTGAAAAAAGCCCAATGAAACACCAAATTGAGACCACCGCTGAGCTGAGGCGCTGCTGCTGCTGATGTCTTGACTGTGTTCATCCAGAGCACAGAATTCATTCCGTTCTTGTTCGTTGACTGTAAAAGAGTTTCCATCGGTTCTTCTTCCACTTCCATCATCATCGAATCGAGGATTAAATTTCGAAAGAAAAAAATTCAGTAAAAAAAAAATATACTATCCAAGTGCTACAGTAACATTATTGTTGATTAAAAAAAAAGTGACAAAAGCTCAGGAGCAATAAATCACCTGTGTCCGGAAAAATCAATCAAATTTACAAAAAATAAAAAAAAACCTTTCCCAAAACAATCATGGACTTCAATTTTTCAGAATTGAAGCAGGATATCCACAACGCCATGAGCAACCCCCTCGATCTCAATTTGGGGGTTGATAACAAGGTAAATTCGGCTGGTACTGCTGCACCACCTGACCACTCCCCAAAAGAGGGCTCAGAGGGCAAGAAATCCACTGGCAGTTCGCTGGACGACGACTGGCTGGTGCATGTCGATGATTCCAAAATCACCGAACAAGCAGCCGATGACTTTGGTGATTTCATCACCACCGCCAAGCATAACGTAGCTGGAGCTGCTTCTGACTTTGGCAATGCTTTTAATGAGAAATTCGATAAGGCCGAGAAGGCCGGAAGTACCTTCATGTCGGACATGACCAAAGATTTCATGAATGCCGAACGAGGTGTATTTGGATCTGCTCCAGCTCCAGCTGTGCAAAGTAAAATTGACATTAAGCCAGTGCCAGTAGTACCAGAGGTGGTAGCCGCACCTAAAGTTGCAACACCAATCGATCCAAAACCAATTATACCATCAGCTCCGGCACATGATGACGAATCCGATGATGATGAGGATGACGAGCACGCATCAATGAAACCCCAACACCATGAACAGAAATCATCTGGTAAATTCTATGATGACTTCGCCGACAACGATTCTCCATCGATATCCTACAATCCATCGCCAATTAAGAAGAATCCAGTTGCCACAGCTCTCAAGGAGCAAGAGAATGAGAAATTCATCTCCTCGGAGGATTTACTCGGCGATTTTAAGGAAGAACGCACTGCAACTCCAGAATTCATTCAATCGACCGCTGCTCCAACACAAAATCCAGCTTCTTCCGGTTTGGCTGAAGAAGTCAATGATTTGTTGGGAGATTTCAAGAAATCTCCTGTTGTGGCTGAGATGAAGAAACCAGAGCCTGCTCCAGCACCAGCACCGATACCAGCTCCAGTTGCTGTCGAACCTATCAAACCAGCACCTAAAGTCGAAGAGGTCAAACAGAGGGAAGTGGCACCGGCACCAGCTTTGCCAGAGACAGCTCCTCCAGTTCCAGCTCATGCTGCATCTTCGTCGTCAGTTCCTCCTGCTGTGCCGGCCAGGAAAGCTCCGACACCCAAGCAATCTCCAACCTCTTCAGGTCCCAAGATTGTCTCGGTGGAAGAGATTTTCTACAAATATGGTTTAGGTGAGTTTTTTTTTTGTTACTGGAAAAAAATTACGTCATTTTTTTTTTCGTTTATCCTTTTTTTTTTTTATTGACTGGTCGAGAGAGAGACTTCCAAGGTCAGCAAGCATGTTGTTAGAGCCTCCTTCTCGTTATCGTCGCCGTCATCATCGTCGTCACCTGGTTGACACTTGGTTGTCTGTCTTTTGTGCGTTTTTGTTTGTCTAATCGTTGTGTTGGCTGTTAAATGAGTCATTTTAATTATTAAAACTGCGACTAACTTGGACTTGGAATGCCTACTCTCTGGCCAGTCGAGTATTTTTGTTTGTTTTTTTGTTCATTATTCATGCCATTGATTCATTTGTTTGTAATAATAATTTTTTGTTTGAATTGTTTGTGCCTGTGCCTGTTTGGCGACATTGACTTGATTCCTGTGCCCTGATTCACTTTCATTGGTTTTCATATATTTTTTTTTTTTAATTTGCATGCAGCAATAGTAAACTAGCGACACACAAGAAATGCGATGTACCTACAAGTTACATGCTCTGAAAAAAGCTCCCCACAGACCCACAAACAACACACAGTATTATATTTTTGCTTCTACGGATCATTTTTGTTGATATTTTGCGCTCTCGTCTTAAATTAGAAAATGCCCTCACACTTTTTTTTTTCGTTTCATTATTTAATGTTTTTTTTTCTGGCAAAATTACTTCCAAATTTGTTAGTCATTCTCATTATAGGAACACAACAGAATAGAGCTTTGCATGTGATTTATTTTATCGATGTTATGTGTGGCTATGCAGTGAGAGATATTTTAAAGCTGGTTTCGGTTGAGGATTCACACAACAGATACCTACAGAAATAGAATGATGATAATGATAATGAGGGTACGAGTTTTGAAAATTAGATTTGTTAAGGATACAGTAGAATCCGCTTATTTGAACCACTCATTGATCAAACAATCGATTAAATTAAAAAAAAAAAAGAAAAGAAAACAAAAATAAGGTGCATATTTTGGGGTAACCAATAAGTCGCATTATGTAACACTTGTTACCCTTATTACAAAAATACCCATGTAGGACAATTTGAACTGAGCCAGACTAAGACTTAATGGGCCGTATTCATAGATGTTATTTAAGTCGGTTCTAAGAAAGACTCGGGTTTATCCGAGGATATTCGGGATAAACCCGAGTCTTTCTTATTAACAGCATAGACAACATCTATGAATACGGCCCAATGTCTGTGATGGATATTTTTGTGTTATATGGAAATCAAGGGCTACAGTATGCGGCTTACTTCAAGTGGTTATCCAAAAATTTAAGAAATTTGAACTTTAAGGCCGGTCTGTAATAGGGGTGGCACTGTCAATACAAACGTATTTTCGGGGTTTTGGCAGCAAACTGTGGCCAACTTTTAAAACTCTCTTGTGTTTTAGCAAAAAAGAGTTTTTTTTTTATTTTCGCAAGTTTCCTTTTATTTTCTTATTTAAAAGCACTCTTCAACTTGCCTTGTTTTTGAATTAGAAACTACGAAATTTCGTTGCCACAATTTTAATCGAATTGGTCACGGTTGTGTTTTAAATGCTACTGTTGTAAAATTTTCATAATTGATGGCTTATTGCAAAACACTCTTTTGAGTTACAGATATTTCCGAAATGTTTTTAGGGTTATGTACGCAAAACCTACGAGAAAATGATTTCATGCACAAAATAAAATGTATAACCTATAAGTACCGAGTGCCACGGTTGTGACCTCAGTTTTTGGAACACCTTTGTTTTTCTATAGAAGTTGCTCTATAAAACGCAGCAATTTTTCCGCGGATGCGACTAAACATGTGAACTAAAAGCCTAAAATGTATATGAAATCGTGAGAAGACACAAAAAGCACAGTTATCTGAGAATCAGCCATATGTACATTACATATATCGAAACACACAAAATCTTGGATACCCAAAATCTCGAAAATCCAAAATTATTAGAAACATATCAAAATGTTCATTCAATAAAACGTGTATGACGTATGAGTGATTTTTTTTTTTATAAAAAAGTTCAAGATTACTTATTTTCTCTTCAGCAGTTCAAATATCACAGAAAATTGCAGGTCCATTTCATTCTAACCAACTGAGCACGAAATGAAGAAGAATTTAAAAAAGAACTTTTTTCTGACATTTGAAATTTATGTATATTTTTAAGAATCTTCCAAATTTCCAAACAGGCCTAGTATTTCATTGTTCCCATTGATTTTTCTTTACTATATACCAACAATCTCCTGTAATTAGTTGCAAATTCTCTAAAGAAAAAAAAAAAACACAGAAAAACATCTTGGACTTAACCGGAGTTGACTGTACCTCGGGTTTTTATTTATTTTTTTAATTATTCATATAAGAAAGGGATGAGACATAAAAAGGATTATGTTGTGTTCCTATTTTATCTAACTTCTTCAGCTGGTTTCTAATTGGAATTGGCTACTTGTTAATCTTGTGCATGAGAATAAAAGAGATAACTACAAGAAAAGGGTATTCCTCTTCACAAAAATTAACGTCAGAATTAAACAGAACACACAGTTAAACAAACAAACAAGTTGGTCGGTTTATCGCTTAAAAAGTTTTTGTTTTGTTTTTAACTATTTTACACAAAATAATCAAATATTAGAAACAATATTAAAATTTTAAAAGGTTAAATAAAAAATCAAGAGCTTTAAGAATTTTAGTACATAGTTCTAATTTGACAGAACGAACAAAAAGTCCTTAATGTGTTAATGGTGAATTTTTTGTTTTCAAAGAAAATAAAGAAAACACGTGTTTTGTCAGGGCTAGTTTATTTTCCCATTCGAAGTGGAATCCAAATTGTAAAAAAATCGATAGATCCTGAATAATTAAAATAGTAACCTTGGACTTTTCATTATTTTTGTAAACCTTCAATCTGAGTTGAATTGTATTTTATTATATAAATCTTTCGCCAAAGAAATCTGTTTTCTAATTGGGCTCTATTATGTACAAGAAAGATTTTCCTATTTAGATTTTAGTTCGTTTTGATCTTAGATGTGGAAACTTAATTTGCTAAAAAAATAAATATAATTGCCTTATCATCATTACACTGACTTGAAACAAAAACAAAACAATATAAACAAACCGACTATCAACATAAGAGTACTTTAAGTTCCTATTATCTGGACAAGCTGCAAAAATGACAAAACAGAAACAGAAAAAAAAAACAATCTTAACAGATTGGTTGAATGAATTGTTGAGTGCATTTTTATTTGCTGTATAATCTTGAACTTCTTTGTAATGAGATGAGAGGCAAATGAAATTATCTTGAAAATATAAAAACCTATTTATAAAATTAAAAATGAGAAGATGGAAAAAAGTCTATGAACTTGATAATTTTCTGAAAAGAAACAACCCGGGTCAGATGATTGTTGACAGTTAATTATAATCTTATTTTGCTTAATAGTATATAGTAGTCCTATACTCATATACTAGATGGCAGTCAAAACCAAGAAGCAACCCGGATCAGATGATTGTTGACAATTAATTATAATCTTATTTTGCTTAATAGTATAAAGTAGTCCTCTACTCATATAGTAGATGGCAGTCAAAACCAAGTTTTTGCTTTTTATTGTACATAGTTTGTACTTATTTGAGTTAAAACCATTTCTGTAATCCTTCTCTGAATTGAATTTTTAAGTAAGGCTACTTCAGCCACGGGTAGCGTCCAATTGAAGCTGGGAGATTTATAAAACAATGTCAAGAGTTGGGTTAGAACCTATGCCTCTAAGTTAAAAGTCAATGAAATATTGCCAATTTTGTTGTCATTAGGTGAGAAATAATTTTGTGTAGCAGAAATTTTAGAATAAACAGAAATCTCTAATTTTACGAAACTGACAAACCTTGTACCTAACAAGTTTTCATTTTTGCACATTCATGTTTTAGGCATGAGTTGAGAGACTTTACCGATTTGTACTAGTTACCACCTACCTAGCTAATTTAATATAAAAAATGCAGAAAATTATTTTTTACATTTGTACCTACTTTTTTTTTTATATAAAGCAAATTATGCTTACAAATTAAACTTTTAACGTAAAAAATAAAATAAAATTAAGTAAGCAAAGAGGCACCATCATCCATTCTTTTTTGTTTTTAAGTTACATACATATTTTATGCTTGAGGAAGTTTGCAACATATTTTCTTTGAACAAATGTATTGGATCATTAACCCTACTAAGCAGCTTTAAATCTTATCTGTTCTTTCCGAGTGTGAAACAAATATTGACTTTCAATTTGATTAGAGTTTTGTTAATACACTTAATTACAATCTTTTAAAATGTTTTGCATCACTTGCCTCATTATGGAATTATCTCATGAGTTAAAAAAATAAGAAAAAATTAAGAAAACGTCAATTGAATACCTTTTACTTTTAGCTAATTTGTCTAATGACAGTAAACTAAAAGAAGAAGTAAAGGGTGATCCAATTTGAGCTCCCTAACATTTATTAAAATTAAAAAAAAACGTAAATATTGTTTTAGTGTTTATTGATTTGATCGAATATTTGGTGTTTTTCATGAAATATGGAA
Source organism: Meliscaeva auricollis (assembly GCA_948107695.1). Taxonomy (NCBI): domain Eukaryota; kingdom Metazoa; phylum Arthropoda; class Insecta; order Diptera; family Syrphidae; genus Meliscaeva; species Meliscaeva auricollis. The sequence continues at coordinate 8,667,737 of OX403618.1, forward strand.
AATGATTTCACCCAATTATCCCCCTCCGTACCTTGAACATTTATTTGATTCGTTTGATTATTTTTTTTCGAAAGTTTCGTCGGCCATTTCGGCTGTGACATGGCGATTAGTTCTGCTTGACTGTTTTAAAACACGCTGGGTTCTTAATAAAGCTAAGCAGCAATCAACTGTCCTTTTTGGTTGATATCCCACAAAATAAAATCTGAATAAGCACATTCGACTTTTGTAAAAAGTGTTAAATAGGCTGGTCGGGATTCATATCACTTCTTTTCTGAATGCTCCAGCCTAGCCCTTTTGACGACTAGGGTGATGTCTTAACAAAACCACTTGTCAATTTAAGATGGTTCAGGGAAGCCCCCATGCACCGAATTTTGCGCTTAATCATTCTCCCACCGAGTGAAGTGAATCTACTTCCCGTATTAATTCAAGACTATACTCGAACAAAAAATATTTAAAGAAAGTCTTTATCGCATGATTTTCGCAACCTGTTGTTATATTAAAGCTTTTCAAGTGCCATTAAGGATTTCGTCTTTCGGAGTTGCTTTCGATATTTTTTTTGAAAGAATCTTTCTGATATTAACAGTTTCTGACACTTAGTCTATGTCAATTCGAATTCGAAAATAACTGTTCTGTGCACAATTGCATTGAAATTTAAGCTTATTTAATTTTTTTTTATAAAATTGGTATTGCAGGATGTTTTTGAAGTTCAACTAATATAATCTGTCTTCAATTTTCTTCTGAAGTGTAAAGTTCGATTTCCAATACGGGTACAGAAGTACTTAAAGTTTTGAGTCCTTTGCAAAAAATCTAAAACAACCACATGAATTGCCTATAATACAGTCGAGAATATTTTTGTATCTTCTTGCAATAATTGCAATAATTGTCTGTTATTTGTTTTTGTTCATAAATAATATCCATTTAGCCATAAAATAGTTTTATTTATGTCCAATTAGAAAGTAAAATTTTAATCCATCGCGTTTTTATGCATCATTCCATTTGACTGCACCTAAATTTTCGCAATAAAATTGCATTTTTAATAAATTCAATTGTTTTATGAATAAAAGAAGAAAACACTTTCCACTGTTTTATATTTAATTGATTCCTATTACTCCCCCTGGTGTTTTGTTTTTGCTCTACGATGAAATAAAGCACACAGTGCTAGTTGGTCTTTTTTAACTTCCGCATTGTTTTTCCCTTCAGGACAAAGTATCACTCACAAGTTAAAAAAAAGAGAAATAAAACTATTTACAACAGGAAAACGCAAACAGGGACATTCGTGGTGTTGAGGACAAACTACTATATAAACACTTATTTTTGTTACTTTGTAGGGTTTTTATTTATTTCTTTTCATTTTTGTGTTCATGTTTGGTTTTATTTTTAATTATTATCATTAACAAGTTGAAGGTTAATTAAGTGCAAAGTTATTCATTCAATCAAGTGGAATTGTTTGAAAATTTTATAACAAAGAGAGTTGTTGAGCTTTTTTTTTTGTTCTTTTATTTTATTAGTGCCATGGGTGTTGATGGTCATTAGGGGGTCATTTTGTTTTCTTTCTTCTAAATGGCACCCTTTAAGAGGAAATCGTGAGTGGAAATTAAATTGGATAATTTTAAATGCAAATTTCATTAAGGAAAATTAATTTTTTTTTTTTTTTGGGACATTTAAAAGTTTATGGATGCGGGAATTGCACTATAATAGTGCACAGTGGTAAAAAAAAATACTTTCCGCAATGTAATCAGATTCCCAACTCCTCGGATTGTTTCATTTTTTCAATTGTTGGTTTTCGTAAAGGTTGATGGAATTAATTTTAGAAACGGTGAAATGATGAATCTGCATTACAGTCCATTGAAATTAGGTTCTCTTTTTGGGGTTCCAAAGCAAATTCTGGAACCCAGCAGCATTTGCTTCTTTTTCGAAAGTAGAAGGTACTTGACTTAGCACCTCATCGAAAAATAAATCTCGGCTAAAAGCCGCCGGCCAAATCCATTGCATCAGTACAGCAGTGTGGTATTTTACTTTAAAATTTTTAATTTAAAGATTATCTGAAAAACCACCATATTCCCCACCACTAATCGTTTTAGAGCCATGAGTGCAGAAGCTTATATGTTTATGTAGCACTATTGTCAGTCATTACTTTTAAAAATAATATTTAGTAAAGACAAATTGTATTTAATGGGTTTGGAATAGCAAAAACATGAATATTTTTCTTAAAGATTTCTCTAGAAATTAATCACTTCTTTAATACAAATTGTGTCTAGACAGATATATTGACGCCTATTGACAAGCCTAATCAAACAATTGGGAAACTCGCCAAAATGGTTTGGAAAAATAAAATTCGAATTATGCATTTTTAGACAAATGCTTAAAAAATATATAAGTTTTATTAAATTTTATTAGTAAAGAACACGACTGCGTCGCACGTACTCGCTCTAACAAACTATTGGGATAAATTTTGAGGTAATCGACATCTCATCTTAAGAAAAAAATCCCTCTGGCCGAAATCGAAAGTGGGGGCGAATGAAAACGAATTGATATAAGCGTGGGTGGCTATTAAAGTGTTGCCAGACGTCTTTAAACCAAAACTGAAAAATTATAATTATTAATTAAAAAAAAAAAACTTCAATACGTATAAGGCTGTATAGCTAGAGCTGCTATAAATATTTTGTATAAAAAAATCGGCAGAAGTGTAGGTGGAGCTTAAGAGTTGCCAGAGGACATTAAAGTAGAAACCTTTAAAAAAAATATATAAACAAAATCTGACAAAGCTAAAAAAAAAGTTGTACAGTAATAGCTTTTATTGATATATTGAAGGAAGCAGTTCGGCAGAAGTGTTGCTGCAACCATATGGTTACAATCATCATCAATCCGGAAAGCTAAAAAAAAATGATTATGATGGCAACCCTATGGTTGACAAAGTTTGAGGATTTATATATATAAAAAAAATTAAAAAAAAAAAAAAAACGGCCCCAACGATTTTCAATTTTATTTATACAAATTTATCTTTCTAAACAGAATCAAATGGCATACCTTGTTTGGAGCCCAAAACAATTTAAGCAATTTTTTAAGTCACTTCTTATAAATTTATTAATTTTCAAAAACTCTTATGAGAAGAATTTTGCACGTTCATTTGCTTAACTTGAGTAGGACTATATCAGCCTCAACGGTCGCAGTCGCAGTGCATAATTATAATCAGTCAATCAAAATAGGAGCCTGAAAAAAAACCCCTAGAATAGTAAAATTTTCATTGTCTATAGCCATGCTGCTATTTTTAGAGTCGGTAGAACACAATCTCAATCAAAGCTTGCGTCTGGAAAGGGTTCTTCTGACTACATTATCTAACTGATAAGTTCGTTGTCACATCAGGTTTAGACCAAATTCATACTGACAACGCAGACTTATATTGAAAGTACCTTTAAAATTGAGTGCCATTAACTGAGGTTAAAAGAAATAAAGGATATTGTTTTCAATAGTCACCATTGCTGTATCACCCTCATCAAAGTATACAACATTATTGTCTATCCTTATTATGTTTTTTTTTTTTTTTTTGTAATTCAATACAAGAATACTGATTGTGTTGTACAAAGCCTGCTTGGTAAATACTGAAAAAAAAAAAAAAAAGCCGCGAGCTGACCCATACCCATGGGTAAAGTTTGCTCATTGAAAAGCTCGCCGTTGACAGTTTATTGACACAGAAATGGGTCGAAATATATGTACATACCAGTATAATGTTAAATCACTTCTACAAAAATATAACAACTCAATAAAAATTAAATCAACATCTTCGTTTTACTGTTTTAATTTAAATGAGAATTACAAAACCAATAAAATACGTTGGTTTGCTTTAAAAAAATGGCTTCACCCAATTTTTCCCAATTAAATTGAATTTATTTCAATAAATTTTCAAAAGATATAATTTTGAACTAATCAATTTCTATATCAATAAATCTCTGAAATATTTTTCTCTTCTGTCATTTAAATTGCAGACTTTTGTGACATAAATCTTTCAAAGTTTTGAATTACACAAAAATGGGTATGACTGCATTCAAAATCGAATTGTAATAAAGGGATCAATCCCCCTCCCAAAAAAAAAAATACAATCTGTTTAGTCCTTGAAAGTGTTTGTTGGCAAGTATATGTAGAATGTATCAATTTCATAACAAGTTGAAGAAGCTTTAAAATAACGTTTTTGAATAGAGTCATTCTCTCTTAACAAAAACAAAACAACACAAAAAAATACCTATTTTTGCGTGTTTCCATGGGAAAAATGAGTCATTTCAAAATCAGTCATTTAGAATGAAAAGCAACAATTCCCTGTTTTTTCCTTAAACAAACACATACACAAAAACGATTTTGAGTATTCTCCGCATTAAAAACATGGGTTGGTTTAAAAAGGTTTTGAATGAAGAAGGGTGCTGTGAAAACTGCTTTGTCACAACAACACAAATCTTCACTTGCCAGTAGTAAGCCATTGCCAGCTTCAAAAAATTCATGTTGCCCAAATGGCAATATAAGTAACAAAGCATTTGCCCAACTACTAGTATGTATCTAGTTTTTGTACTTTCAATAGTTTTTTTGTGGTCTCTCTTGGGACTTAGTGCGCCAGATCCTAGGTCCTTTCTCCATCAACTACAACTACTACTGTCTATTGCTCTCTTTCTCATTGGTATGAAGTTTTTCCTAGAAAATGGATGTGGACAACATGGTTTTAATGTGTTATCCTTTTTTATTATTCTCTAAAGCTCGCATAAATATTGCGCATGCTCTAATTTTAAGATAGTTACACAAAATCATGAACAAAAAAAAATTATCAATGCTCAAAATCCTATAGGGAACTGCATTATTCATATACTGATGATGTGCAGGAGATGTTTGAAGAGCGTCATAATAGGCCTTACAATGTGTTTTGAAAGAAAAGATACGGAAGTTTTATAATATCTGTACGATAATCAGCACAGTAAATTTCGAGTCCAATGGTTCCAATGAGCAAATTTTATATTTTGGCAAAATCTAATCAGAGTCAGAGATTAAAACTTATGATATCATTTGAATTCTAAAGTTGCATTATTTGATAAAATTTGGTGTAGAAACAATTATTTCTTCATGTATTTCTTGAATATATAATAACATTGCAAATAACTTGTTTTTGTGGATGAACAAAAAAACCTCTGATATCCATTTGGACCGGACTTCGAACTTGGTGTACGTGAATTGTTTTTTTTTATTTTAAAAGCGGAATAAACTTGTCAATACTTTTGCTGACTAATTTTTTGTTTACAACGTTCAAGCATTGCGCATTTTTTTTATAGAGTTGACATTTATGCACAAAAATCTATTTTTAGTAAAACTTTATTACGTTATAACCTTTTTTTTAAATATACGTAATGAATTTTGTGAATAATAGTGCTTAATAAATGAAATGTTTTTTGTTTTACTGTCTCAAATACAATAATTCTTTAGGATGATTTTGATGTAGTCAATTCCAATTCGAAGTCAGAAAACTTCACGTTTTTAAGGTACTCAGTCATATCCCAGTATTGAGAATGAATACTCACAGGGAAATGTTTTTGGAAAGAGGGCTCCCAATCGAAGTTTTTGTTGGAAAACATGTCCCCTTTTCGCTTTTTCATCATTCTCAACAGGTGAGGAATAAATTGCAAGCGACAATGGGAGGAAATTCTTATTCTTGTATTTCCTATCCATTTTCTTGCTAAAAAAGTCATGTACCAAATTTAAGCGAGATCGAAATAATTTTGAAGTTAACTGTTAATGTTTTGACTGCACTTTAATTTAAAAAAATGTACATTACATTATCATATAATAAAACGGCGAACACTATTTTTGTGATAAACTTTACGCGGCCCACACAAACCGAAGGGCTAGAAATTACAAATCAAAATAAAACATTTTTTTTATATATGCGCAGTGGCAATAAATTATTTAAATATTTTACACCGAAAATGTTAAAAAAAAATGAATTAAAATTGCAAAAAAATGCAAGGAAGACAAAAACAATTAGAAGTGTCAAATCCACTGACACATTAAATGTAAAATCCATAAAAATCAATCGCCAACACGACAGAAATCGTGAAGAATCAACTAAACGAAGAATCAACTCAAAATATAAGGCGTTTTTTTTTGTAGTATTTGAGTTCTAACAATTATATTTTGAAACATTAAGCGTTAACTGCAATCGGTACTTTTGCAAATAGTGAAACATAATACACACATACACTAGCGACATCTGTTGCTGCAAAGAGCGTATAATTTACACCGTACAAATTTCAGTTCAGTCATCTATCGGTAATTTTCTGAAAAAAATAAATTGGCACTCGAATTTCGAGTGCTGGGTCGTTTAGTACGTTAAAATTCACTAGCCTATTAGTTCTAATTCGTAACTCTGAGGCGTTCGAACTACATACTTTAAAACCCGACTACAGTCTTATAGCCAATTGAAAGAGTTCCAACACTTTGACAGTAACTATTCCCCAAAATGAGTGTCCATTTCAGAGTAAAAAATGCTGTGACGAAACCTGACGCTTTCCGAGTATTGAATTTTTTTTTTAACAACATTCGAAGGTAGACCAATTTTTAGACCCAAGTGTACACCCACGCCTTTAGGACTTGTAACAGCACTAGTGTCAGGACTTTGAAGAAATTGGTTCTTAATATGTCTTAAAAATTCGAGCGTTGACCAGCAAAAAGTCAAATCATGTTGCTGATGGAATGATGACTAAAACTTGAGCAAAAAAAATTTCTCCTAAAAGTTTTCAAAAGTATTATATTCGTAAATGACAAATATCAATATTATCAAACAGCTTTGTAGATAAACTAATATCTAGGTTAATGTCCAAAAGTTAAAAAGAATTTTGGTGAAAGTTCGAAATTTCTTCCAAAAATCAGTCACTAAGGTCCAAAGTGTTATTTTTTTTGTATTTTGAATTCGTAACTTGTTATCCATATCGTAGTTTATTGTACCTACCATCTACCTTCCTTTTAAGTTTATAAACAATCAATATTTCCTATGCAAAGCAGGAAGACGAAAGCTCAGAGACAAACTTGAAATTCTATGCCTTTGCCTTTGCTTTGTTGGTTAAGTGGTTTTTTTTTCATTCCTTCTGCTACATGGTTGCTAACGAGAGACATTGGCCCAAAACACCATAAACCAGAGAGAGGAAGAGAGAGTAAAAGAGATATTGAGAGAGGGAGAGTAGGTATGTTAAACCCCGAAATCCTCTCTCTCTCTAACTGATAAAGTGCGCATAGCAATTTATAACGTTCGAAAATCATTTTTTTTTCTCAATTTTGGAAATAGTTCAGAACAGGACAAATTCGACCAACATTGGTGTGTGTACTACCCAGTATTACATCTTTCGTTCCGGGGTTTGGAAAGTGTTTTTTTTTCATCGTGTTTCTAAGTTCTATAAGAGAAGCAAAAAAATAAATATTTATAAAAAAACTTGTCAAATTAAATTTGTCAAATAAATTTTATTCAATATTTGAAAAGTTTAAAGAAGACAACAAAATATTGATAACGATTAAACAATAAACCAACAAATCGAAATCGAAAACCAAAAAAACCAACGAATATAAAAAAGAACTTCTGTCGTTCGTCGTCGCGTGTTTGAATTTCGGTTTTGTGTTTTTAGTGAAACACGCAATTTGGTTTTACAAAAAAAAGACAGTGAATAAAAAAGTTTTTTTAATTTTAAATTTATACAAAAAATAATAAAAAAATAACATACGAAAAAATGGTCGAAGATAATGGGGAACTCAACCAGAATGGCGTTTCCAAAACCCGGCCCTTACTTTGCTGCCTTTTAGACCCTAGTAAGTGTGTTGTTTTTGTTTTTTTTTTTTTAATTTTATGTTCTTTACCTTTTCTATTTTTAATACTAAATTTTAATTTATCAAAAAAATCTTATTTTTTTTCCAATAAACTATCTTTTTTGGTGCATGCGAGCCAACTCCCATCTTTATGTATGTTCTTGCTTCTCACTCACTCTCTTTAGTTTCTATTAATCTTTTATCTCATGCCTCATATAAAAATTGCATTAAAAAAAATATATCTATATAACATTTTATAATACAAAAAAGAAACTAAACTTAAACAACAACAAATTTAAAAAAAAAAAATCAATAAATTCGTAATTTATTCTTTCAGATGTTTGGTTTAAGCCGGAACGTTTGCATCCAAGAGGTGAGTACACTACTTGGAAAGAGTGTGAGGGTTGTTTTTTTTTGTATAATGGAGAACCTTTTTAAACCTTAAGAACTTAGGTGTGCATCGATGTGTAAGTGAGTTGTAATGATTATTACGACCACAACGCATATACAGAGCCACGGTAACGTCAACGAAAACGACGACGACAGAAACTCAATGAGGTCATACCGCATTTTGAGTGTTGAAAAATTGGGATTTCGCTTCAGCAGCATAAGCATACGAGTACAATCAATGTTGAAGGGTATTGGTTAACCTTCTGTTTCGTATGGTCGTTGGTCGGTACAAATGAACTGTCTTTTCTATTGGGGGAGGGGTAGTTGATTTTTTGAAAAAAAAAGAAAATAAGAATAATTTCGAATCTTTAAGTGCTGACATTTGAAAAAAGGAAAAAAAAAAAACAAGTCGTCTCGCATGTCAAATGTATATTATTTAGTTGTTGTTGGTGTAATACAATCGGTATACATTATGTACCTACTACACTTCTTGCACCACTTAATGGTTTTTATATTCGATAAAGAAGAGAAGAAAAAAAAAATCAATGGTTTTTGCTGCTGCATTTTAAAGAGGGTTTGGTGAACAGTTTAGGTCAAGTGTCTTTTACTTAGCCTAGTTATTAGATGAAATTCGAGAGATTACAAAATGATGGTGATTTGCTGTCAATTTGTAGTTGAGATTAAGTTTCATTTTATAAGTTATGACACTGCCTAGTCTACACCGGCCGGTTGCTATAATCGGGTAACTATTACCCCCATTTAATATAGAGATTGAGGGATGGTTGTTGTTTTTTTTTTTTGTATTGGAAACAGACGACCAGAAGATAACGAGTGATAATTTATTCATGTAACTTTGCTTAAGTGCAACTTGAAAGAAAAAACAAAGGAGTGAAGGTACACTACAAATGGGACATTAAAAATTACGACTTAATTGGTTTGTGGGTTGAGATTTTTGCTAACGTTGGTAACATTATAATGTTCTATGATACGTTAAAGGTTCATAACCTTATGGAGAATTTATTAAAAAAAAAAAAAAAACTGCTGGAGTATTGGTGAAATTTGTTATTTCCTCGTATAATACAGTAACCGTTTATTGAGCATTGGCAGTACCTAATTTGATTCAATCAACTTTTCTATTTTGAAATTATTCAAATTTTCTCAGTAATTTTTTGTATTTCTTGTTTTCACTTATGCCTTAAAATAACCTTATCAAGGGGAATTTTAGTGTCCAGCAACTTTTGCATTACATCCTTATAACAGGATCAAATTCGAAGTCATATTCGATCAACCATTTACTTCTGTACCTCCAGACCCAGGAACTTCAAATTTACAATATTTGTTTATATTTTGAAATACTTAAAATGAGTGGAAACCGATTTCTACGAAATATACGAATAGTATACTGTAACTGTTCCGCCACACCCGTCTTCCACTGTATTTTTGTTTTCTTGTTTCAATCCAATCTATACTTTTGATAAACCTTATACAATTTTTTCAAACCAAGGTGTAAGCCTCAGGATTGTGGAACTAACTGTTATATCTCAAAAACCTGAACTAAACTATCAGTCTTATGTATGGACCTATATTCAGGGTGACAAGACGATTAAAAATTAGTGTTCATGAATTATGATACCATTGCACTATTGCCAAGTGTAATTATCTAGTCTAGATTATAACAAATGTTATCCTGTTGCAAATGTCTAATGCTAATAAAGACAAAATAGCACATAAACCGGGAAATTCTGAGTTTTGACATTTCCCATTTTTGGCAACTACCTGTTTAACAAACTAGTTTCTGGTCAATTGCAAATATAAGACTCAAAATTTAAAATAAAACCATAGGGTTTCCATTTTTTGGGTACATCAACGTGGCAACCCTGTTTGAACGAAAAAAAGGTACATCACTTCATGCATCATAACTTTTTGGTTTATTAAAAAAACGAAAATATTATTATTGCTATAAGCAAAAGTCAAAAATATGGAAAAAAATCAAAAAAAATATAGTTAAGACTGTAAATTTCAGAATGTATGGTAACCCTGTTCGACGGAAAAAAATACACTCAAAAAATTCTTATTTAAACAAAATAGCATACATTTTGGTGGAGTTAATGGCTAAAATGTACATCAAATTTTAGCCTAATCTATCTAAAAAAATGTCGGGTGCCAAATCCAAAATGATTATAAGCATACGGCAACCCTATTTGAATGCAAAAAACACTAGAAAACACTAAATACACTCATTTTTAGTGATAATGTACCATATTTGACATGGTTAAAAGATAAAAACAAACCAAATTTTAGATTGATGGACTCTCTTCTATCTATATAAAATAATGGGTGCCATCTCAAAAATGGTGGCAAGTATGTACACGGCATTTTGACTAAAAAACGTGTGTTTTATTGTTTTTTTTTTTTTGCATTCTCGATTGCCTCCCCGACTGTTAGTATTGTTTTGGGATACAGTTGTGAACTATCTTTAGAGTTTCAAGCTATAAGCAAAACTGGATGATAGATTGAATTCCATCCTCACAAAAAAAAAAAAACAGACAAGAAAGTGCGAGAAAGTTTAATTCCAAAAGTTTTTAATTTCCAAGCTATTTTCAATCCTTAAGACCTGTCGGGCGAAAAAATAAATGAATTCTATAACATTTTTAAAATCATGTTTTGAAAATGAAGACATTCGCACTTTTTCCAAAGCTAAATCACTGATCAGCAACTCAATAGTTGTAGTCTAATATTGCCATCAGAATAACACTCATGTACCAAGGTTTTGTTGTATATTCATAAAATCCCATCTGCACATCATTTTTTATTGGGTGCAATATAGTTGCATCGTAATAATTGGATTGCATAAACAAAACACAGCCTTCCCCCTTCAAAGAAAAACAAAAAAAAAAACTGTTGGCTGCACAGATGTCGGTTCTCATTTGAATTGATTCTTCCGCGCTTATGAGCTTCAGCTAACATTGATGCCACAGACTTATTAATATGGATAAACACCACACAGCACCAGCATCAGCAGCCAGCCAGCACACACAGCATGCAATGCAACGAACTAAAAAATCTCACAAGTGGAAATTCAATTGTGATGTTTATTTTCTATTCACTTGAAATATTTAAACAAATCCCGACTATCAACGCCGCGTCGTAGTCGTCGGCTTCGGTCGCCATCGACCGACCATCACATTTGGAACCTTTTCATTTGCGTCACAACTCACTATCTGCCTGGAGTACTATGTGGAATATATTTGAAATCGTAATCCTATAGCTTAGGGAAAATTCTTCAGATCCAGTCCCGGTGTTATAGACTGATGGCCACAATGACGGCCGACAACCAAGACGACGACAAGTTATCGTTGCTTTTCGTCGTTTCGGGAGACTTGTCAAGAATTCTGCCTCGCCTCCCACAACCTTATTTTATGGTGACCATCACCAGCACCACACAGAATCGCACCATGAAAGAATTTATACTTGAATGAATTGTGGACATTGGAAGAAAAGAAGTTGTTTATATTTTTATTCAACGAAATCATCGTGTTTCTTTATATTTTTCTTTCTATTAAAAAACCCACTTTTCAGTCTTGACTCTCGAGGAAAAAGAAATTTACTTTATAGCTCGCATACAGCTATTGAGTTCAATGAACGCACGCGAGCTAACTCTTCAGTTTCTGCACACTCCCTCCCCTCCCCCATTCCATATCATCAACACCAACATCACTAATTCAATAGTTTGTTTTTGTTTTTAGTCTTTGTGATGGATACGATGAAAAGGCGAGGATCGTGCTTAGCAATATTGAACTCTAATGATGTCATATTCCTGGTTAATTCTTCTTCTTCTTCCTTCATTTTGGAATGAAAAAATCTATTTCTGACCAAAGTGCGGAGGTGTTGTTTCAGTTTCAATGGTGATGGTGTTGTTAGTCATAATTTGAGGCTCTTGACAACTGTTATTTGTTATTTGGAAGTTTTAATTGTATTTAAAAAAGTAGAAATAGTTTCCGTCTTTTGTTGTGTTGAATAAGTATGTTTTTAGAATGTGACATGTTTCAGGAAATGAGTGTGTTCAGAGAGGAAAATAAATATTAGGAGAATTTAAAAAAATTAAATCTTTTTTTTTTTGTTTTATTTGATTAATGAATGAATGACAAAAAAAAAATTTAAAAAAGTTCCAGCTTTTAATGTGTATAGGACACATATTTTCTGTGCTATTTTTTTTTTTTTTTTTTTTGAGTAAATTCGAACTTTTGTTCTTTGAATTTTGACTCAACTCGTAGAAAAAATTACTTTAAAAAGAATCCAACACTACAACATTTGTATGTTTCTATTTGAAGACTTGAGCTCTTGGTGTTGTACTTTTTTTATTTACTTTCTCATTAATCGAAATTCCTAATAATGGAAATTTCATAAAATTCGCTAAGAGATTCGATTGGGCAGAACTCACAGGGATGAACGTTTCATTCATCATGCGAAAAAATAATAAAATGAAAAATTGTTGGCTAAAGGGTGTTTTTTTCTAAGGTGAAGAACACTTTGGAAATAATAAAACAGTACCATGTCAAAAATGTATGGAATGAAAAAAAAAATTGTGACGTCATTCCATATAATAAAAAAGTTTTTATTTTTTTCCGAAAAAAACCAAGAGCACGGCAATTTTTTTGAGTTTGCATTTTACATTTAAGCCCAATGCGACAGTTAATGAGCAAAAAATTTTTTGTTGTGACAGGTGATTTTCGAAATACTGGATGTGTCATGCTAACTTTATATGGAATGACGTCACAAAATGGTTTTTTTTCTCCCTTTTAATCAAAAGCGCGGCAATTTTTTTTGCTTGTGTAGTTTACATATAAATCAAAGCGGCAAATAATGAGCCAAACAAAATTTGATTTTGACCAGTGATAAAGGAAATACAGGGTGTGTCATGCCTTGTATGGAATTTGGTTATTAAAAAAGTTTTTATTTTTTTTTTTTTTTAAACCAAGAGCGCAATTTTTTTTGATTTCATAAATGGGGCAATTATACAGCAATTACTGAGCAAAAAAAATTACCTTCTCAAAAGTTGTCATGCTAAGTTTACACTGGCGAGGTTGAGGGCATTTGTGAAATGTCACCTTGCGTTTTGTCCTTTTAATTTTTTGCTATTTGGCGTTGGAGATTTCTCCAACTTCCTTAAACCGATAATTATTGCTTCTCCTCCTTATAGTTAAATTTTAGTTTCTTCGGTCGCAACATTATATTCGCTTTCTTAGTAAAAATGTCAAAGTTTTTACAGACAAAAGAGACCGACAATACTCCTCAGTACTTAAGTTTCATAAAAATAAACTAATTCGAAAGAAAAACTTTGGAATAAACATTTTCATCCATCCGCATTGCATTCACTTTTATTTATTCATTCATGTTCTTTTACATTCACAACTTTACCCCTTCGACTATAATGAAAAGTCAATAAAGTTTTGCTGCTATTCAACAACTCTTAAAAGGTAACGTTAATGAAGAACAATCTACCTATTGTTTCTAATTTGCATATTTAAGTGCAAAATTAAAATTAGTTCTTTCAACAAAATTTATTGTTCTTCCCTCACTACTTGTTCTTGATGTGAAAAGTTAATGAGGTGTGTTAGTGTATAGGAATATGCTTTCGTTTGGGGAAAGAAGTTAAACTTGTCAGTTAAATTTATCAGTTTCTTTCGTTAAAATAAAGAGCTGTGGTGTTTTAGAGAATTTTTCTATTCGATAAAATTGAACATTTAATATATGTATTTGTTTGTTGCTTTTTTAAATCTGCAAAGCATGCAACAACAAAAATCCACTAAACTTTAACTTCTTTACTTCTGGACCGTTTTAAGTTGTTAGATTTAAATTTTAATTGGATTCTACTAAAACATTCAATTTCTAAGGCTGTTTTTTTTTTGTGTTGATGAGTTGTTAGGAAACTTTCGAGCGTGTCACAAGTAGAAAAAGAGGTTGGTTTTTATACCTACACTTTCTTATTAGGGTTTTCCGACTCCCGGAAATTTTAACCCCTCTTATTGACCTATAAAGAACTTTGTACAAAGTTTCCTTTTTTTCTTCTTCTTCATTTAGTTAGTTTTTTTTTTCTTCTTCTTTTCTGAGCAACTTTAGGTGTGGCAACATTAACCTGGATGAATTTAAGAATGTGTATTCTAGTCAAGTTATAACAATACCATGACTGTGACTTAACCAGCAACACAATAAAAATAATAATAATAAAAAAAGGAAAACCCACGTTGACACTAACCATTGTGGTTTTTTTTTCTTGTTTTTGTTTGAAAAAAAAAAGATTTAAATATGTCAACAAGACCTAGAGGATTGAGTAAGAATTTTCTTAGACGACAATAGAAAGTGCCATAAGCCCACCTCCTTTATTTTGTTATTGTAAGCAATTTTGCACGTAAATATATTTTGATGAGCCTTTGTTTTGTTTTTTTTTTCTTACATTTCAAAGAAAATTTCTTTTGATGTGGAAATTTGGAAGTGTTACCAGATAACTACATTGTAAATTTTTTTTCTTCCTTTATGGAAATTTGTACATGGTGTTCCCAATGTAAATGACAATACTTTGAAATTTTTTTTTGTATAGAAATTTTGTAAGAAACACATCGATCTATGTTGAAGTTGATGGTCAATTTCTTGGTCCCATTATACATAAAATTTCGAATCCCCACATTAAAAATTTTAAAGGTTATTAAATTGTTAACAAAGGTCAACTGAGTTTTTTCAATAAAAAAAAAGGTTGCGCATACGCCACAGTGACCCTTCAAGTTTTTACTAGATATTAAAAACTGATGATACGAACTTTTCTATCACTGACCAACCAAATACTGGAAGCCATTTGAAATTTGTTCACCATACCGTCACCTTTATAATTAAGTTATACCTAAAGGTTTTTATTGGAAATTTAACATTTAGGGTGAGAAAATTTTTCAGAAATATCCAATTTTTGTAAAATAGTGAGAAAATATTTTCTTAAGCGAAAGACATTATTGACTTTTAATATTTTCTAATGGATGCAATTGTCAGAACTGGACAAAATAAAATTGGAACCCTATAATGACCACCAGCTAAAAAAAGAGTCTCATAGCTTTTTCTATAAAATAGACATTTCAGAAGTTATAAGATAAAAACTGAAAAAAGTACGAAAGTTTCTAAGTTTTTGGTGCTCAATTTGGTGTTTAAGTCAGAATGTAATGCAATTATGGCTTGAAATGGCGTCTTATCATAAAATTAGTGAACAAACAGTTATATTGGGAAAATATCCATCATTTTCTTATGCTTCATCATTTCCGGGAACGCCATTTTATGCATTTTTTTAAATCAAAATCTTTTATTTTTATGAAGTAATTCAAAATTATATCAATATGGCACTAAAACTAAGTAATTAACTAAATAATTTAAAAATTGAAATAATAGATATTATTTAATAAAAATTCTATATGAAATCCACATATTTTTGTAAAAATTCATCATAAAACAGAGAAAATTACATATAAATATCCAAAAGATTTTTTTAGTTTATTTAAGAAATTTATTTAATTGAAATCTGACAACTAATACTGATTTTGACTTAGTTATTGGAATTTATCCACTTTTTAAATGAGTCTACACTCAAATTTCAATATTTTGCGATAAATTAAAAAGTACAAAATTTGGAGCTGGGCCCTCTTACGAACTATTAAATGATAACTAAACGCAACATATGAAAGTAAAAACTTAATTATTACTAAACAAAGTTGATTTTTTAGTAATTTGGACAGTAAAATTTCCTATTGCTTAGACTATTGCTTAGATCCTTTTAACGTTAACGTCTTTGGATTGACAAATACTACACAATGAAATATCTAGTACAACCAAAGTACAACCGTAATAAAACTCAACAAATAAATTAATTAAATTAAAAATCAAATTAAATTTTTTTATTCATTTATTTGTTTAGTGAAGGCGTTTTGGTTTTTTTAATTTATTCGATGATACCAACCAATAATGTTTAAACATTATTCTTTAAAAGAGAAGTAATAAAAATCCAAAAAAAAAATATATCATTACTTTGTGACTAATGGGTCCATTTTATTTGTAAATAACTTTCTAGTAAATAATGGAAAAATATACAATACATATGCATTTGCATCCAAGAAGTGTGTTTTTTTTTCATTTAATTTATTTTTAAGATAATTAACAAGATGTTTACAGTAGAGTTCAAATTAGCACACTCATACTGCAACAGCGAGAGCCGGTACCCTGCCTATACTGTGAAAACGATAAACAATCTTCAGATTGCTTTTTATTAAAAATATAATAAGCGCGAATTGTAAACAGACTGATTCTAATTATACTGGATCACATTCTGCAAATACAAAAAGTAAATGAAAAAGAAATGACTTACAGATAATTACTGGTACACATTGGGTGTTAAAAAGAAATATACAGTGGAGTCGAAATTAAACAAACAAAACGACTGAATAAAAAAAAACTTTTACTTGATAAAAATTCATTATTATCGAATTTAAATAAAAAGTAATAATAAAACTTTCACATAACCTTAAAAAAAAATTGTTTTACACCAAAATAGCTTCGGATAGCTGAAATTAAATTTGTGAAGTTAGGTACTTCTTAAATTTTACTTAAAATCATGAATTTTGTTGCACTGAATTCTTTAAACCCACAAACAAAAACATTGTTCTAACAAACAGTAGTTAAAGTTGATGTAGTACACTGCATCACATAAATAAAATGTACGAATGTCTTCTCAATAAAAAATAAACTGTCACATTGTGCTCCCTTTGGATTTGATCCAATTTCAGAAAATTCAATTTTCTTTGTTTTATTGTTTTCCAATGATTTATGGACCATATAACAGAGACACCAGTTTGGTGCATTATTGTAGTAGAGTTTCTTATCATCATAAAAACAAGGGAAGAAATAAACATAAGAAGTTTATTGTATAGCAACCTTCATGATGATATGTCTACATCTTATGAGTCATTTACTGCGACATGTCTCGCAATTCATATAATAATTTATGCAACTATGGCAGCTTTAAATGTAATAACAGTGATTACTTCACACTTCTAAAACTGAGCAAAGCTCGCTATTGTATGATGCCTTTTTAGGTTGTTATCGTTTTTACGTCTTAAAGTAGAATAACAGTTGAGTCACTTGAATTCGAATGATCTTTATTTTAACCTGGTTTAAGAAAAGTTTAACTGCAGCTACATATATTAAAAAAAAAACACTTTTTGTCTGCGTTCCACTAATTTTGTCCAGCGTGTATTATAAAATTTACCTTTCCAGTTACAATAATTAAAATTAACAATTAGAAAGTTCTCAAATGATAAAACATAATTAAAAGTTCTTTCTTAACATACCTACATTATTTGTCAAATAATAACAATCTGTGAAAGAATATCATCCAAATCGAAATAATATCAACAAGAATTTTTCTAAAATAATGATGCAAGAAATCCTATAAATTCTATTCAACTCCATACAATTTTATTGTATTTAGTCTAATGACTAAACAAGAAGCTTTTTAAAAAATGACAATTGAATCACTCTCAAACAATCGGTTCGAACATTTTATAGCTTAAATTTAGCTGCCTTATTAGATGAGGATGATGAAAAAAAGCTCTCAAACCAAACCATTTTATTATTAACCTTGAAAGTGCGCAGTGAAAAAAAGCTTTTTATTTTGTTCTAATCTTTTTTTTTTTTGCTCTCTCATTTCTATTCTAATTTTCTTTCATTTTTGTTTCTTTCATAAATTTTTCTATAAACTTAAACTTTTTGACTAGGTACTAGGTTAGGTACCCCACCCCCAGTTCCGGATAGCCAAAGCCACTTCTATAGTGCTAAAAAACTATCGGCTTATAAGAGCTGACGACGACGACGTCCACGACGAACGTCTGGTTTGCGCGGCGCTTTGCCGTGTTAAAATTTTCTTTCCATCCGCCTCCCGCCGAACCCAAAGAGTTTGGCAAAGAACATGAATTCTTCTATTAATAGGAGCTTATGGCGGCTGCCGTTGCTTCTGCCATTAGCCGACAGCATGCTTTCATTAATTCCCGGTACACGAACTTGTATAGAATTTTTTTACATAGGTACTTTGTTAATTCTTGTTGGTCTTGAAATTAATTTTGAAACTTATTTTGTTGCAGAGATTAAAATGTTAAAAGATGTAATTTATTGGATTACTTAAGGTTTTTTTTTTTTATCAGTCTATTTCATGAATAGATACATTTTCTAGATGTATCTACTAGCTATCCAAAAATTGACTCACACAGCTAGATATTGTCCAAATGAGCTTGACCTGCCTCTAGGTTCTCTTATAGACTCTCTAATTTGGTTTCAATTAGCTGAGTTTGATGAAAACAATTGAGGTCGCTAGGGGAGAATTTTGCTCATCCCAATATGGTTCTGTTGTTTACATCATCACTCTGATGAATGGTGGAATTTTTGAAAGGAGATTGTTCAATTTTGTACGAGTGAAGTATCTATATACAAAAACCTGGTCTATGTAGGTTGATAGATATTTTTTCTCTTTTGGTTTTTTTTCATTATTATTATTTTGTTTGTTCGTTGTTGATTACTTGTATCTCTGTTCACTGAACTAAGTAATAAACTGCGCACTTTTTGACGTAATCGCTGTGTATCTTTGGAACGTATAAATGTAGATAGGTGTGCAGTTTTTATAATTTTTACTTGTTTTTTTTTGTATTTTTTATTAAAGCTTTAACTTTTAATATTTTTTCCAAAAGTGATTTTTTTTTTATTTTATCTTTTGGAGTTCATTTGAAGGATGAATAAAAGATTACCATAGGCAATTATTTTTGAATTGATTTTGATGTTTTTTTTTTTTTTTAAGAAATGATTCAGCGAAAAATATGTACATCAGAAACAATATTGAATTAATTAGTAAGAAGAAGTTTGATTGAATGTAGGTATCAGTTGGAATTTGTTTCTAGCTATTTCTTTGAAGAGAAAAATCAATGTGCTAATAAAAACTTAGTTGTTTATTTGTTTGAATTGATATAAATTACAAAAATATCTCTTGTGAAGATGTTATTATCATAATTCAATTTATAGTTTGATGACTTATACATTTATAGTGCGTAGAGGTAGACTCAGACTCCTTAATCGCATAAAACACAGCCTAAATTTTGTTATCAGTATTGTTAACACGAAATGTTTTTTTTTTTTTGTCATAATGACGAACTTCTTCCAAATTTGTTTTGAAGGTCATTTCACCAGATGTTGATTTATTACTTTTTGCAAAAACAAAAAAAAAACACACACACGAAAAACATGGCTTATCAGTTTACTTTTGGCTTAAAGATAAGAAATATGTGATTTTTAAATAAATTAATTAACTGATAATACCAACCTGCACCTAAAGTTTTTTTTTCGTGTTGAAGAGGGTGATTCGCTAAAGAAAAAAAAACCATTAATTTCTTATTTTCTATTTACTTAGCTAGGAAATATTTTTAGTTGTATCCTGTAATAAATAAAAAAAAAAAAAACAAACAAAAGTGTTACCGATATTGTATTTTTTTTCCATACAAAAAAATAATGTCAACCCTTCGGCCCACGGCAACCCTGCCAGATAATGTGTTTTTTCAACTTAAGCAGTGGGGACTAAAGCAACTACAGTAAACTGCCCCTTACAAGAAGTTTTTCGACATATTTGTTATTCCCTTCAATTTTTAATAGCCTATTTATAATGCCTCTAAATCAATTTTTTTCCAAAACTTTTTCTTACTCGAAAGAATTTTGATATCCCTTGAAAGTTCGACTTACAGGGAAGACGACTGTATATATAAAATTTCAGCCTTGCAAATTTTGAAAAATCAATTGGCAACCCAAGCCTACGGCAATCCTACCAGAATTGGTTATTTATTCATAACATGTTACCAAATCAACTATTAACAAAATTTTTGCCTAAAGTGACTGCTGGCTCTCCGACTATATAACAACTATCCGACTATATAACAAAATCAACTCATTTTTCTCACAACTATTATTTCTAAAATTGTCATGCAAATGTTTCTAACAATTTTGTATTAAACTAAAATTTTTAAATTTTTGGTTAAAAATTTGTACCTACTCAAACAAATATGGTGAATGTGAGAAACTCTGAAATGTGACTGTACACATTCTATCGCCGCTTATGCGTTGACTCAATGTCTTTGTTTGATCTTAAAACCACACGGCACACTGGTACCTGCGTTTATATATTCATTTGTAGAACATAGATACGATTATATAGTACTAATCATTCCATGACACACTATTGTTAGGTAATCCTCTCATTTCCACAATGCGACTCATTTAATTAATCATAGAAAATGAAATGTTTGTATATAATTATAATGTGTGATTTTTTGTATCAATCTTTTCATTGATATCTAAAAGAACTTTATAAATGTTATTATTTTTTGACAGACCGAACTTTATTCTTGAATTTTTCACTCACTGATTTATTTCAAAACCAAACTAGCGATTATTGAAATATTTATTCATAAAGAAGTTTTAGTAACATAAAATAATTTTGTAAAAGGGTTTTATCTGTCTCTTTAAAAATAAGGACAAAAATCCAATTTAAACTATGTAAACTGTGTTATAAAAATATTATAAAATATGTCTGACACGTGACGTTTTCCAAACAAAGCTTTTCTGTTCAAAGTTTTTTTGAGAGAACATTTTAACTTAGATTAAATGTGGGAAATAAAGAAAAATAACACTGTGTGGCAGTCAAAATATACGTGGGCGGAGACCTTGCACGTTTTGTAGAGCTTGTTGCACTGATTACAAATCGTTTTTTTTTCACCCATTTACTGACTATAAATTGTTAAACAAACATAGTTTTTTGATTTTTGTACAAGTGTCGGGCACGTGACGATACAGTGTTCATAATTATGTTTTTAATGCTGAAAAAATTTCTTCCGTCCGTGGCGCACACAAGTGGAGAACGACCTCAACCAACTTGGCGTGCGTAACTGGATGCGGCTAGCTAGACACAGAGCTGGCTGGAGAGTCATGTTGGTTGAGCCGAAATCCGTCTTGGATTTTAAGCGTTCTTATTCTTTCATGGTTTCTTGTGCGAAAATGAAGTTAAAAAAAAAACCTTTTTTGATGCGAGTACCGTTTTATTTCTTTAGAACTGCTGTTACAACATGAGTCTTTTTGTGATGCAGTTAGACTTTTTGTCAAATTCCAAAGTCTCTTTACATAAGCGCTTTCAAGATGGCTTCCCACTGAAAAATTGACTCATTTTAAGAAGCGAGCTAGTACAGTCAAAACTAATATATAATCGCTCCCAAATTGACATAACTGCTTGGTACTTTGGTAACGAAGTGAGTTGATATCGTTTTGAGTAGGTACTAAACAACTTGTCTTCTTCAATTCAACAGATTTTTGTTAGAATTTATTGTTCTACGCCTAACCAAATGATTTCCACTGTAACCTTATTGTAAACCACTAAACTATCTAAATTCTAAATCATTGCTATGGCTTGAATAAATGAAGTTCTATTCAATTGACAAACAAGATACAACAACAACAACAACAACAACAACAATAACAACAAAAACACATAAAATAGAAAATTTCTTATCTGTTTACTGGCTGCCGACTGTGACTGTTGGTGCATCAGTCAGTGAAACATATAACGCACCCAAATGCACTTGTCAATTAGTCTAGCATTAAGAAAAAATAACAACAACATCATATAATCAAATATATGGCTTCTCTCTATAGCAGGTACCCATACCCATACCCATACATTTATAGATAAAGATACTAAACGCAGCTGCTCACAGATCAACAATACAAAAAATAATAACAATAAAATTACAAAATAATAAAAAAAAAAAAAAAATCAGAAATACGTGCACTTGCCCCTCAATGGAGACAGCAAAACACCAAGTGGATGAATTGTTGTTTGCTATTAGTTCGAATTTTCAGTGTGTAAACGGGCATTTGGACCGTGTTTGCCTGCCTCCGGTCGTTGTCATCTTTTTTCTGTTCACAAAAATTTTTCTGTGACCTCGCCAAAAACAGAAGATTAAAAAAACTATCTTGTCTTATGTATCTATCTAAATAGGTAGTATTTGTATATAAATAGATCCAAAAGGCACAGAGGGTAGGAAACCTCTTCTCTCGAAAATTGAAAAATAGTTTTTCCTTCTTTACGTGCGCTCTCAGTCGGTTGGTTGCCGAAACGATCCGGTCGTGTGTGAGAAATTGTCGTCGTCGAATTTTCCAATCGTCTCGATTTTTCACGTCTCGTCTCACGGACTTTTTGTCTAAACGCCTTTAGATATACATATACGAAAAAGGGCTTATCACAGCAGACTACTTCACTATAACCTACTGCTGGTAATAAGGTGCCATTGTGTCGTGATAAGGCATATCACTATCCCACACTGTTGCAAGTGTTGAAAAGATAAAGTCGAATTCAACTTAGTCGCTCGTCTTGTCGCTTGTCAATTGATCGAGATAGCAGCAGAACAACAAAAAAAAAATAATAAACGCCAACCAGCAAAAAAAACTGCCCAGAGATTAAAGAATTTGCTCAACCGCGAAGCAGCACATCGGTAAATTAGTTGTTAACTAGCCTTAGGAGCGGTACGAAGTTTCCAAAAGTCCATAAAGTGTGCGCGTCCGATCCAATTCGATTCGATACGATCACATTCGAAATTGATTTTTGTCTTTTTTTTTTGTTTTTCGTTTGAAACTGTCTGTCACCTTTTTGTGTTCGAAAATAAATATTTTTTGAAAGAAATATTTAAATTTTTTTTTGCTATTCTACTACTAAATAGTGTGACAAGTTGTTTTGTGAAAATTTATCAAAAAAAAAAATAAAATAAATCAAAAATGGCCGCAGCTTTAAAATTGGAGGATATTAAAATAGCTTTGCTTGAGCTGAAGAATACCCCGTGGAACAAGCAAGAGTGTGAGTTGAATGTTGTTTTTGTAGCCCCAACATTTATGCATTTATTTTTAGATTAAGTCACGTTGTTTCTTCTTTTTTTTTTTGCTCTCTTCCTTTTACTGTAAAATAATGGCAAAGTGAAAATATAAAACATATTTTGCATAAAAATTACAAAAATTAATTAAAGAACATAATTTTTTTTGAGATACATTTTCAAATTTGAATTTATATTTTTTTTTTTTGTAATTGTTGTGTAACAAAACTTTATTTTTGTTTTGATTTTGTAAAAAAAAAATTTTGGCACTGGCCCACGTAGGCCAAATGCAATTGCAATAAATTTTATCTATTTTTTTTTTTTTTGTTTTTTTTTGCCTCTTACATAGTTTTCTATTAATAAGAATTTCAAGATTTTGATTCTTATTGTTTTTATTACAATATGGCGGCGGCGAGTAGCAAATGTGTATTATTTATATTCTTCATTGAAAGCAGCTGTTTTAGACCTTTACACTTAATCTGATTAAATTCAGGTACAATGTACAGAACACAGATGCGCCAGAGAAAAAAGAAATAAGAGGGGTAGTTGATATATGTGTAGTCGGGAAGGTAGAGTTGTAAAATTTTAAAACTGATTTTTGATTCTATTTTCTACTTTGTTTTTTTTTATTTTAATGTCACATTTATTTTTGTTGAAAAATTGTCAACATTTTTCGGGAAAGTGCATTGCCCAAAGCGTAATCCGTTTCGACCTTTAATGGATGCGATTTTTTATAAAATGCCATATATCAGTATAAGCAATAAAAGAATCAAAAAACAGTTGTTTTTATTCATAAATAAAATCGGTTAACAAACAAGTTTCTATTTATATAGTTGTAGGCTATTGAAAACTCTATTAAATGTAAAATTACATGAAAATTACTCTTTTAATCAATAATTGTACGTTTCTTAACAAATCGTAATCATTTTTTAAGTCAATGCTGCAGAAGGGAACTTTTCTTTTATGTCTTTTTACGACTTAACCTTAGATACAGCTCTTCAAAAAGCACAAAACCAATTTCTCCTTCCTTTATTCATTTGAGTTTTTTTTTATTTTTTATTTAACCTATAAATTTTCGCCCTAGTAGTTATTGTTAAAATTAATTGACGTGCCTGCGTCCAATATTGGTGTATCCTTTGTTTACATCGTCATATTTAATATAAAAAAATATTATGATTTTAACAACACTGTCCCCGAAAATGCATGATTTTGTAAACTCCTGTCCCAAGAATCTTCCTGGAAAAAAGTTAACGGTAACTGCCTGCCGAAAATGGAAAAACGACTAACGATTTTGATTTAAATTTTCGTGTGTACAACAACCGGCAAGGACGTACTTTTTAAATCCCAAAAAAAAAAACAAATATTTTTACGTCGGGTGGTAACGAAACCTCCAATAGATGCATTTTCTTTTTTTTCTGATTTTCTCGTAAGCGACTCAACGGATTTCTATGACAATAAAAGTTTCTTAACAACTTTTAAATTATTTTGCATCCACATCAACAAAAAAAAAAATGTTTGGATTTTTTATAACCTGTTTTATTTTTTTGTTTTTGAAGAGACAATTTTCCGAAAATGT
Source organism: Meliscaeva auricollis (assembly GCA_948107695.1). NCBI lineage: Eukaryota > Metazoa > Arthropoda > Insecta > Diptera > Syrphidae > Meliscaeva > Meliscaeva auricollis. Next base: position 8,692,505 of record OX403618.1, read on the forward strand.
GTTGAGTGATTTCATCCAAATACAAAAAGAAGCTGTCTCAAAATTTTCAAAAATCAAAAATTTTTTCACCAACTATTTTTTTTTTTATTGAAATTTAGGCAATTTTTTTTTCAAAATAAATTTGTCAAAAACAAAAAAAAAAACATTTTGCTTAAAGAAAATATTATAAGCAGGTAAAAGACACGTTACCAAATTTCATCAAAATCTTACTATTTTTGTAGAGATAAAAGTAAAAAATAAAAAAAATTGTTTTTGTCATTTTTCGCAATATTTTCGATATAGAAAAATTATCTGAACAAATATTGTAGATCTTTTTACCATCTACAACTCTTGTATTAAACTATTTTCCATAGCAAGTCAACTTTTAATAGAAATCGTAAAAAACACGATTTTTGACATCCACTCAACTTTTTCGCCCACTCACCCCCTTTCCCCCAATCTATTGGTGGGCAAACTAGTACCGTCGAGCGGTAAATATTTTACCACAGAATCATGATATAAAAAATGGGTTGTAGGAGGAAGGCTACCTGTACCTTATAAATAAGACCAAATTATTAAAATCGGAAACCGGTAAATTAGTATTAAGTATTAATTTTTTTTTAATTAACAACCACCCTAATGAACAACATTACTTCCTTGACTACTTAATTTCATATAGGGTAATTTGTGAGTTTTTTTTTGTTGAAAAAAAAAAATTAACTAAAAGCTCACCTCATCTGCAATGATTAATCCGAATAAGAAGAAAATAAAATAATGAGCTTTTTAGCATGTTTTGATTGACAAACGAGCAGAGATTTAGTTGAACCGATTCGCTCTTTTCTTTTTATCTGTTCTCTTTTTTTTTTGACACTGTCGGTGGATAGCGTACGAGCTTAACATGTAAATAAATTGTTAGAATAATTATTTGAAGCTTTTTATATTTGGTGCATTAACCAATTAATCGATGCATTTATTGAAAATCATTTATTATTTACAATTTTACATATAAATGATAGACTATTAGATTGATTTAGATTTTTTATTAATGAAAGAAGCTATTATTTTAATGAACTGTGAATATATCAATTAAATGACTTGATAAAAATGCAACAAAAAAAATGTCATAAAATCAACGATAATTCTCATAATTTTCTTTATTATTAATACTTTACGATCGGAAATCGGAAAATTTTTTGTATTTTGGGTTTCTGTGTTCCGCATTTTGGGATTTTGGGCTTAAAAAGTTTTGTGTTCTTTAAGATGTTTGAGTACCTCTATAAATGTTCGATTTATGGATTTTTTCCAGCACAAACACTGGAAACTTCCCATTGGTGCCCTTGGTCAACAGAAATCACATACACAATATTTTGTAATACAAAAATCAAATCTTATGTTCAATAGGCAATTAAATAAAGGCAAAAGATTTAGAACAAATTTGTTCAACTTTTTGGATGACATCATATGGGTGTCGTAAACTTATGAGCTTATACACATGCACAACCATTTTTCTCCTACTCTAGACTCTAGAGACCTCAGAACGTGGAAATTAATAGAAATATTCGATTTTACAACTTTAAATTTTGCTCAACTTTATAAGACTCTTGTTTATTTATTTTTTTTATTTAAAAAAAAAACTCAAACTAGGCGTGGTAAAAAAATCAAATTCAGCTTTAAAACTACGCAAAAATCACATTCGATGAGCTCATTCTTTTTTTTATACCTATTTTATTTTATTATCATAAAACTTAAAAAATTAACGGTATTCTAAATTCACACCTCATAAACCACTACTCTTGCCAATTCGCATAAACAATTCATAATTAATATCTTATAATTTTTGAATGATATCATTTCTTCTTGAAATCGATAAATTTATTCAAAATACTCAATCGTGTGATGTAATCGTATATGCGATTGTGAATACCCATTGGCCATAAAATAATGTTAGCTTCTATACGTTTTGCTTAGATTTTGATTTAATGAAATGATGCAATCATAGAAGTTAAATTGTTTTTGCTGAGTAATCCAGATATGAAGCGAAATGTGTCTATATAAGTTAACAAATCGATAAGAGCTCTACGCGCATTGCGTTGTCTTCGTCGTTGAACGCACTCTAAGCTGATAATTTAATAAATTTATCTATCGTTTCTCTTCCATAATCGTATGTACTCAACCATATTATCATTGCGCGAAAATCCATGACCACTAGACAATAAAACTTCAATTTCCTTTTTGATTTATGATAAAAATGCTTAAGGTACATGTAATGGATTCGTGAAAATGTATTTATCATATTGCAATTTAAAAAAAAAAGTACAAAAAATTGGTCAAGACATAAATGTGGTAATTCTACATTTTTTCTACAAAAACGGTTTTAGCGAAAAATAATCATATTTTGGATTATGGACCAAAACAATGAGAAAAAAACATTTTTGAAAAACTTTTCAATGACTTTTATAATGTTTCCCGTGATAAATTTTATTGGACAACTTCAAATTCGTGCTCAGCATCCCAAATAACATAAAGTTAGCCATTGAAAATTATTACTTTAGAACTTTCCACCTCTAAAAACGCTTTAACTAGACTAAAGTAAATATTTTGGACAAATCATAAATTTCACTTTGCAATATCTTTGCGCCAAAAGCTAATTTTTAAATAATTAACAAAGGATTTAGACAGATGACATGCACTTCATTCACGTTCTATTAATAGTTTTGTAATAAAATTATTTACCAGTAAAGAAGTTCGACGTTCCAAAATACATGTTCATATTAGCATGTCTCGAAAACGTGACGTGCTAGGGAAGTTTTGACGGGTCGCTTTCAGCGTGCCAAAATCCTTTAGAAAAGTTATAGTTTGGTTTGAAGGCGATATTCGTTGCAGACCAGTGTTATATTCTAAATACTAAACAAAATGCGAAAAATTTTATACGATTTTAGGGGGTCGCTAACGATCATTAAAGTTCTAAACACTACCTAGTTAGGTTCTTTGCAAAAATTTTTAAAATCTCTCTTGATTTTGACAACTTTTAGGAGTCGTGACAGACACTTTTTGAACAATTTTGAATCGGTAGATACCCTAAAAGTAGTCGAAAACAATCGAAACTAGGGGATGCCTTGGCAGTTTTTGGAAACCTTATATTTTACACAATTTAGTTTCTAGTAATTATATCACAATTAAGGGTTGAGAAATCACATTTTTCGTATTTTCGATTTTAACGTCGAACACTACACTTTGGTTAAGTTGTTGGAAACAGATCTTGTCTAGGGATCGGATATATAACCAAAATTCACGAATGAGGCCTTAAGGTTGTGGTATCAAATTCAAAAATCAAAAAGTCTGGCAGGATATTCATGTCGCCGGGAGTATGGAGATTAAAAACGGTGATCTTTTAGTGGCCTAACTCCTTTATCATACATTTCAACTAAATTTAATTAGAAAAAATTCCCTTGTTAAAAAATTGTGGGTCCCAGAGTCCCAAATGAGTGCATAATGGGTCCCAAATGAGTGCATAATAGGTTCCAGAAGGATGACGATCTAAAAATAGCGTCCGAATTCTAATAATACAACTTAAAGTCTCTCTTCTGTGAGTTAAGGTTTCGCATTTAAAAATAAATAGACTTTTCGGATCAGACGCGTAGGTTCGTATATTGTTTTGGATAACAAAAACTGCGTAATTCTAAACGATCTTCCATCATCTCGAAATAGAATAATAATTCCTCATGCTAAAGAGGGCGTGTCATACCTCAAGCATGACGTCAAAGTATCTTTTTTATTGTTTCTATTTTGACACCTATAGATAAGTGGAAATCCATCCATGTCAAGTATATAGTGTCTGTGCTAAGTTTAAGGCTAACACTACTTATGCGGCAGACATTCTGGGAATGCATTTTCATATTTATTCACTTGGCCGTTATGAAATGCAATGTTCGGATGCAACTTTAAGCACTTGCATATATTGTGTGTAATTAAATCCGCCCTGAAAAGAGATACTCTGCAAGTGTTGACGTTGGTCGTTTTGCTTTATATATTTTTTTTTATATATCTTCTCTCTCTCTCTCTCTCTCTCTCTCACTTTGCTCTATGATGGACTGACTCACTTATTGACCTCCCCACTGGATTCTTGTCCTCGACTTAGATTTGTATTGTCGTGGTCGTCGTTGTCATTTTTTATAGGGCGGTGGATTGGTATTTCAACTTGCAACTTGTCTAATGTTTCCTCACATAGTAAAACTATACGGGTTTGTGATTATATATTTGTTCCCCTTTTTTGTTGTTGTTGTGGAAATAGAATCACGCAAAATGTACAACTGACTTTTTGGTTGAATTCTCAAATGGAATAAATATTCATTTTTATTTAAAGTCACAGGGTACAGCGAGGCTTGTGTTTTTGAATGGTGGTGGGAATTATTGCCTGCTTGTTTGTACTCAGCGCAGATGTGGGTGCAATTTAATTAAAAAGATTCATATTTGTTTTACGTGAAAAGCGTATTTGTTTCTTTTCCATTTGAAAACACTGAGAATACAAAAATCACTTATCTCGTTATTTATCTTGTTAATTATTTTTGATTCCATACACACAGGGATGCGAGGGATGGATGAGATGCATTTTAAATAAAAATTTTGCATTAGGTTTTCATAAAGATAAAATGTATTTATAACTAGCAGACCTGAATTCACGTTGCTTCACATATGTATTTGAAAATCTTCTAAATTCATTTCCGAAATATATGACACCAGTGTGACATTAAATCGGCAAAAATATATTGCCCACCAACAGATTTGTGGAAAGGTGGTGGGTGTGCGAAAAAGTGAGGAATATGTCGAAAATCGTGTTTTTTTACGAAAAAAGTTTTAGATAATAAAAGGGTCTAAAACTTTTGTTCACATCATTTTTTTATACAGGGCGTTCCACGGTCCCCGCCGCAGACGAAAACCATGGGTCCCTGAGGTCATTCTAAGTCGAGATTGTGTAAAAAAAAATCAGTTATTGGAAAATATTTATGATAACGAAAAAAACCTGTTTTCTATACGTTTCATGGTGTTTCACGATGAAATAGAATAATTCTGAAAAAAAAATTTGTTTCTGCCAATCGCTATACGTATCCTTTTCACTACGTGTCCAAGAAAGTAAAAGTTTTTCCGTAAATGACAATAATATTGGCCAAAGGAACTAAATTAAACTTTTGCAAAAGATTTTGACCATCTTACCTGCAAAGTTTTTGAGAAATCGAGTCTTGAACTTCCAATAATACACAATTTTTGTGAGTTTTGGGTAAAGTAAATTTTTAAGAAACAAGAACCATATTTTTCGCAATTCATTCGAAGCACTGTACAGAAGGTCAAAATCGTTTGTAAAAGTTTAATTTGGTTTCTATATTTTGAGATGGATCAAATCAAAGTGACTGTACAATTATTATTTTTGTTTGATTTTATAATTTTTGATTTCTAACAAATCAAGAAAATGTGATAACAAAAAAAAAATTAAAAGCATGCAATGTCATATAAGAAGATAACATGAATTGATAAACTTAAAAATTGTGGCATGTCATTGCCTTCAAAGATTTTGCAAAAAGATCAATTTTGTTTAATAAATTTCACCAGAACTCACCCGAACTCGATCACTAGTGCAGGTTTTACTGCAGTACACTTGCTAAAAGTTTTTAATAACCACTGCTGAATCCTATTTCAAAACACTAAGTTATTATTAGGATATTTATTAGCCAAGATGAAATACTAAAGAAATTTTTCTATGCAAAATTGTGCATTTTTTTTATATTTTTCAATCATAATAAATGATAAAATAAAAGTCCAAAATTTAGTCATTTTTAATTTTTTTTTTTTTTGAAAAAGGCTTACAAATTCTACCAGGGGGGACATTCTGTAATTTGATTATCGCCAAACAATATCTTAACTACGATGATCTTGATTTACGTTACTCTCAAAATTAGAATAAATTGTCTACGCCATTACTTTATTACTTTACTCCAATATTGTATAGTGGAATTTTTTTTCCAGACAATAATGAAAACAGCACCCTCATTTAACAACGACAAAAAGATAACATATGCTAAAGAAAAAAAAACAAAAAATAAGTAAACATAAACCCTAGCAACTACTTACCGTTACCTGCCAACATTTCAATTTAATCGTTAATTTCAACGTGTTAATAGTCAAAACCTACATAACAGCACATCAGCTATGTCATGTCAGCTTTGACAATAGGTATATAAAAAAAAATAAAAAAAAAAACACTCCAAACAATAATTGTGCTCCCATACATAAAGTAAAACTACTGATTTTTTAATGAGCAAGAATTCACAGTCACTGTCATCTATTCACAGTCTACGTCATCCGCAAACCATACGGCTGTAATGGTGGTGAAAAAAAAATTACAAAACAAAAAAAAAACTGAAACTCGATTCAAGTTACCCACTCTCTTACGTGGTTGTGGTCTTTCATAACAAAACATGGTTCTTCTAAAGCGTGTAACAGTATTGGTTAGGAAACTCCAACTTAAAGACCTGTTCTATTCTAAAGAATCATGAATCAAGCTTCAATTTTCACTCGTTGTCTTCTGTCGTACCTCGACTCCCATCTCATACTCTCTTTGGAGACTTTATAAACTACGTCGACTTCAAACATACCAAACTCAAATTGTCCCCTATCTCCCCTACCCTCGTAACGATATCAGTCACAGTCAGTATAGAAAGAAAACTGATACCCCACTCCATCCCGCTTGTTGACTTCACCAGAGAGATACACTTTTGATGAAGAACACTCAAAAAAGAGATGGTGGTGTTGGTGTTATAGTATTTGTGGTGGGATACTAATAATGTCGTTCGTGGCCGAGACGAGATACTTTACTCTACTCTACTGTCTACTCTACTCTCCTGCTGAAATTGTCTTTGACTGTTTTCAGTCTTTTCGCGTTCGTAACGAATCGTTGGCGGTCAGCAGAATCGCAGCGTAGTTTCGGTTTATATTTCTTCTTTCATTACATTTTATTTTATTATTCATTTTATTTTGTTTATTCGTTTACTTGTGTGCCATTTTCGAAAGGATAATCCGTGAGATATCAAATAAATAAAATAAAAGTAAAACAAAATCAATAAAAGAAGCCATATATTCTACCAGACACAAAATATCGTGTCATTGTCCTTTTCCTGCTGTTCTCCTGGTATCTAGTTACTATCTCTAAACAAAAACTTAAAAAACAAATAAAATGGCTGGAGGAAGAAAACCTACTCGTGTCTCAAATGGAAATGCTGTTCAGCTACCCGAACGTGGTCCAGGTAAAATTCAATTCCAAAATCCTTATAAATCCCCCAAAAATACAAAAAAAAAGATACAATTTTGCATGCGTAAGCAAAAGATTTACTTTTAAGTACACGACGATGATGTTGACAATCCAATACCACGATGACAATATAACGGTGGAAGGGAGAGCGAAAGAGAGAGAGAGGTACCCGGCCAACGTGTCATGATTATGATTTTTAAAATCAAGTTGGGTGTAGGTTTTTAGTTGTTTTTCTTCGATTTCGATAATAGCTACTAACTGTGCTACCTTTTCGCCACGCGTACAATTTATAATCCACTTACGTATGTAGTATAAGTTAAGTCTAAGCTAGACATGCGCAGCACCTTTAACCACACATGCCAAATGGTCAATAGCTTACTGCTACATATCTCTTATCTACGTTTTTGAAGATTGATAACACGTTGCAAGTGCAAACTTAGTTGCAGCACCAGTAGTATCTATGAAAGTTCATCACTGAGGTGTTTGAATTTTTGTTGTTTTTTTTATTGAAATTTTGATGAATTAGCAATAAATTTTGTTAATAAAAGGTTATCTTGGATTTTATAATTTTTTTGAATATGAGATTGAATTACTGTCGTCATGGGGACAAGATTGTGGGAGATACTTTCGTTTTCGAAACAAAAATATATTCAGCTGTTGCTATTTGCATTTTTTTGAATTTCAAATAATTTTTAATCTATTTATTGATGGGACACATATTCTACCTGGATATGATTTGGTTGTACGTATAAATTAATGAAACACGTTTCTAGACTAGAAGCTAGATGATAGAGGTATGGAAAGTAACCAACTGTATACCTGTGTTGCCCTAATTTTTGACTTTTTTTTTTTTGTTGTAGAAGGAACATGAAAGTAAAATTAAATAACACGAACTGGTTCTGAAAGTTTTTGGTGATATTTTGAGTAGTTTTGAAGATGAGGCTTTCTTTTTTTTCGATTGTCTTTTTTATGTATTTTTTTTTTCATCCAAAATCAATGAGTTGTAAATGAGTAAGGAGACTTCTTCAAATTGACTTTCTAAAAAAAAAATAAGAGAAGGTGATTGTAATTTTGTTTTTACTTTTTTTTTTGAAATTAATTAATTGGATCCGTATGGTTACCTACTCGCTGTTTGCGTTACAACTAAATGCACGATTTCAATTTGCAACTATACAATAAAAACAAAGAAAAAAAAACTAAATTAATTCTTCTTCTTTTTTTATGGTGGAAATTGAAATCGTGCACTTTAGTTGTAAGATGAGTTGAGTGTAGTTATAGTATAGATCCAATAATTGGATACAGTTGGATGCACTTTTCTTGCAATGCAATTGCATGCGTGAAGGTGTTTTAGGGCTTTTTTTTTATTTTTTTTTTATATCAAGTGTATATTCATTTTTTGAGATAAGAAAAATGTATTTATCGTTTGAATTAATATTCAAGTTTGTATTATTTTAATTTTAGATTTTTGTATAATTTTTGAAGAAAAATTATTTTTTAAGGAAATAAATGCAGGATTCGTTCTTCAATAGATATAAACTTTGTTAATTGTATAATTTTATAAAAAAAATTAAAAACCCGTGAAATACTTTTTTTTTTATTTTAATTTAATATAAAAACTTCTTTAATCGTTTGATTTCTTGATGAATTATCAAGACTAAGGAGCCAGTATTTTACTTGTTTCTTAAATAACAAATGAGAAGTTAGGATTCTGATAGATGGAAAAAGCTTATTAAATTAACGACAAGACAAGAGGACACACCATAAAAATTTCGAATTGCATTTTTTCGAAATACCGGTATAGACACTCGGTTTAAAAAAAAATTGAAAATCGGCTCAGTAACCACTGAGGCGATTTCCATTAACTGTTTAATAAAAAAAAAAAAACTTATTTTTGGGATAATGAATAGATTTTACTTTTATTAAATTAAGTATTTTTCTTTATCAAAATCGTACAAGTTGTTTTGAGTAAAAAATTTGTTAACTATGTAAATACCTTCTGAAACACCTTCCTTTGTTTTTAATCCTACACAAATAAAAAGTATAATTAACAGGAGATGTTTCTTTTACACACAGACTTGACAGTACAAACAGAGCTAAGTAAAAATGGCACCGAAAAATTAGTTCAAAATGAAAAATATCCTCAAACTAAGAAGTTTGTATGAAAAATAAAAAGAACAATTTTTTTGTTGTTTTATGTATTTTGCATTGAAAAATCGCACAAACTGTTTTTTTTTTGGGGCAAATTTTTGAAATGTTTGCAATAAAAACAATTTACTTTATTCATTTTTTTTTTTTAAATAAAATAAATTCTACTTTTCCACCCACATTCATATTAGGTATAAAATTTGAACACATTTATGGAGTTGTTTGTTAAATGATTTTTTGGACATGTCTACTTTTTTGAATAACGTGATCTGAGTAGTGAGATGAGCCAGTCACGTACATATGTATGTTTGTATAGTAGTTTCAGATTCAATCATAAGAATGCATTTCAAATTAATTTTTTGTTGTTGTAAAAATATTATTTTAACATTCCAAGAATAAAATTAAGTTTTAATTTCTGAAAACTTTAATAAAAAAAAACTATTTTTTAATTTGGTCAAAAGTCAGTTTGTTTGAGAATTTTTTGTATGAGTAAATGATTTAGACCGATATATCGTACTTTCTTTCCTTTTTTTGTTGTTGGTGGTTGTTGCAAATAAAATAAGTACAAATTAGCAATTTTAAGAACCTTAAGGTCTTGCTAATATGCTATGTTAAAAAAAAAATCCAACTGAAGTATGTTGTAGAACTTAATAAAAAAGAATTACCCAAAACGAATGTGATATTGAACATTTGGAGCGATAAGAACAATGAAGAAAAAAAATGCCACAAAGAAATAATTTAAACCAAAAAAATATTTGCATGGTAATCGTCATCGCTTTTACTTGATTAAGGTCAGTGTGTTAGGTGCTGTCACATATCGCCAAACAAATTGTTTTTGCTTCCAACACGGATATTTTTTCCGAATCGGGTCAACTTTGAGCTTTTGAATTAGTTGTCTATAAGTGTAAAAAAACGAAACTGAAAAAAATTAAAATGGTAATTCGTAAGTAAAAAAAAAATCAGCGCTGTGAACACTATCAACCTGCCACTTCAAAAAAAAAGCGTACCATTAACTTTATATGTAAATACAATTCTTCCACATACACAAAGGATAGTTGATGAAATAAAATAAACTATTAAATTTTTGTTTGCAAGATAATCACAAACTTTTAGTGCCAAGTAAAATTTGCACTACAGTTATATTACTGGAGTATTTACAAATTCCATGGAAAAAGTGCATTAACATTACTCGTGTTTTTGAGTGCTCAGAAACAAATTAAATTCTCCCTGCTTCAAAAATGCCAACTTGAAGAATAAAAACTTTTCCCCATGCCCATTATTTTCTTGATGCATTTTCAAATGTCAGCACCCGTCTCTCAAAAAGTAGAAACAAAGATTTACAACGTGTAACTCTGCTGTCAATCTCAATCTCACTCTCTATCTCACTTTTAAATAAATTGAATATAGGAACCAACCCAATTTAATTCAACGACGACACGTGAATTTGAAAAGCCATCGACTACATAGCCTGTCTGTGCTGTGTTGATCGATTAATTGATAAATTAAATCGAACAGTTCTCACTCTTTCTACCCACAAAATCGACACAAACCATGCATCTCTTTGTCTATTTTCAGTTTCATTGTTGTTGTCTTTCAGAGAAGAAAAAAGCAAAATTTACTTCACATTCTAGGTGTAAAGTTTAAACAAAAATGTATCTGTCTCTTTGAAAGAAATTCTCAAGAATTGATGCTTGCATCTTTGAATAATTTTTTTTTGTTTTTATTTCTACCAGAATTCCTCTTGTTGGATTTTCTTTATTTTTAAGTTTATTTTTTTTATTTTTCATTTCGTGAAAGTTTTCTTTATTTTCGTACGTTTGAATGCATATCTTTTTTGGATTTTCTTCTTTTGTCTTTTATAATTTTGTATTTTCTTTTTTTTTTTTGACGAAGAAGATACATACCATACGACCGGTATACTAGTACATCATTGACGTTGTCATGCTGTGTTTTTTTTTTTCGGAGAAATAATGAAAATAGAATACGATATAATAGAATTTCGAGTACGATCAATCTGAACTTTAAGATTCTTTGAATTTTCAAAAATTGGTCCTTACTTTTCACATAAATTGGAATTTATTTTACTATTTTTTTATCTTAGATAAGCTAAATGGTGTGTTTAAAGTGAGTTTTATAGTATGTAATGAGTTAAAATACCACGGTGTTTATATTTTAGGAATTTTAATTTCAAAGCGGGGTCAGAGAAGGCTGCGTGAACTACTAGATCATGCTATTTTCCTTCTATGGCCCGAATCTGCATCAAATAGTAACAAAACTCCTAGAAATTTAAAAAATTAAGAAATTTTGAGTATATTTTTGTTTAACTTAACTGATTTATTGTATAATCCTAAAATTTGAAAACAACAATTGTTTATAAATCTACAATGTATAAGCTTTTTAAACTTTTTGCATTATTTCAGTAAGATTTTACCGAAATCTCGTAATATCATTTTCTAACGCAAATTGTTGGTTTTTATTGTTTTTAATAGAAAAAAATCATGGAACAATAAAGTATAACTTATAAAGCAACAAATAAGACCAAAATCATTTTTTATTTACAACATTTCTAAAAATTGTTTTTAATCAAATCTTGTATGGACATTTTCCATAGTGCGTTGGTTAATTTTGTATCTTTAATTGAAAAACCATTTTTTTGTATAATGGGGCATGTTTTTTCGTGTTTTTTTTTAAATGTGATTTTTTTATATTTAAATACAAATGTCAAAATTTCTTATAGATATCTTTTGCAATAATAAAGATAGGACACATATGTTTACAATAGAAAGATCTCGTTTTTGCCTTTGAGGCCACATTTTTAATTAAAAAAAACTATGAAAATGTAGTATATATCAATCCAATACTGAGGTGACGAATTGTCTTTAAACTCAGGTTTAACTCAGACTGGAATTTAACTAAACTGCTAAATAAGGTATCTTCCTCTAAATAAATCAAATTTTAAAATTAAATATTTTGTATTTTGATTTTAATCAAAAACCAAGAAGTAAATTAAAAATGTTTTCTTTTACCCACGCCATTTAATCAAACAATTCATTTATTTTTATATTCTTCGGTTGAAAAAACTTTTCCAACACATTTACTCCTCTTTCTCTTAAACAAAAAAAAATTAAATAAAAGTCCGCAAAAGTAAATTGTCAAAATTTTTGTTTTTCATGTTAGCTCTTTCTTTTTTTATTTTTTTGTTGTTGTTGCTTTTCTATATGGAATGCTGAAAATACGCTCCGAGAAATTTACCCCACAGCTAGTGCATCGAGAGTTTTCATCAATGTGACTATGTCAACCGCTTCACACAGTGTGACATACAGTGAAAAGTTCTATTTAATTTTCTGACTTTAATTTTAAAGAAAAAAAAACCCTCCTACGCACAAACTTTTATATAGTATTTTTTTTTTGTATAAATTGAAAAAGCATTTAATCTAGTACAAACTTTTAGTGTATTTCCGGGCATTTTTTTAGTTTGTTTCCTGAAAACGTGTGCATTTTTCCAAATTTGTTTTTTAATTTTTTTAAATAAAAAGTCCTGTGTGACAAGCTCTAAACAAAAATGGCAAAACGTAATGAAATTTATTTATTTTATGTGTGGATTTTTAAACATTAAACTGAGTTAAAAAAAATTATTTTTTTTTAGTTAATTAGTACCGGCACAAAAAGTTTTCTATTTGAATAATTTGTTCTAAATTATTTTGTTGGTGATTAATAGGAATAGTGTTTTCTGTTGCGTAATACAAATGCCAACAACCCCAAGGCATGATGGGAACTTTCTTGCCTACAATCTATAATAAACCAAACGAAAAAAAAAATATTTATGCATGTGTTTAATTTACAATGAAAGTTCTTTCAAAAATGAAACCAAAATATGAGGTTTTAGAATTCTTTTTAATGAAAATTATATTAATATTTGAACAAAAGATGTACCCTAAAAGAATAAATTTCACTTCTCATTCATCACCAAGATATTCTTTTATAAATTTGCGAAGAAGAAATCTATTTTAATACTATTTCTCCATCCATCTGCAAAGTTGCCTCTTTTTTTTTGTTTCTTTGTTATTCTATAAAAATCTTTCTTTCTTCAAATTCTGCTGATAAACATGTTGAAAAAAATTTGAACATTTCAGAAAAAAGTGTTTGCAATAGCAAATGGGCAGGTTCAGAAATCGTTATAGACTACATGATTAGTCAATTTCCGGGTCAGAAATTGGTCAGCTGTCAAATTATAAAGATTTATTTTGACCAATCACAGAACCAAAAATCAACTTACCATTTAGTTATTAACGTTTCTGAACCTGCCCAATGTTTAGCTCAATAATCATAAAAATCGTCAACAGGTTCATTTTTCGACAGTTCAGAAACTGAAAAAGCAGTACTTTGGTTGTATTCCAGCCAGTTCCATACCATTTAAGCTGATTTAAGCCTTTTCAAAAAGTCGCATTGAAAAAATCCACCTTACCCATTTGAAAAATTCATCCAGTAAATTCTGATTCTTAAACTGCAGTTAAACGTTTTTCTTCAATCTAACTTTAAACTATTAAAAAAAAAACCTGTAAACTTTAATAATATACTAATTTTTGTATTTTTTTTTTCTCTTTATAGTGGAATCCCTAATCTACTGGCGAGATGTGAAGAAATCAGGAATCGTTTTCGGTGCTGGACTGATCACTTTATTGGCTATTGCATGCTTCTCAGTAATCAGTGTATTTGCATATTTATCAATTCTTGCATTAGCTGGTACAGTATCGTTCCGTATCTACAAAACAGTGATGGCAGCCATCCAAAAAACATCAGAAGGACATCCCTTCAAGTGAGTTTTAAATTAAAAAAAAAATATATTAAAAACAAAAAAAAACTCATCGTTTTCTTTTAACTATTTTAGGGAATACCTCGAATTCGATTTGACCATCTCACAAGAACGAGTACAACAAGTGACTAGCGTTGGTGTTGCTCATGTGAATGGATTCACAGCTGAACTCAGACGATTATTTTTGGTTGATGATTTGGTTGATTCACTGAAATTCGGTGTTATTCTGTGGTTCATGACATACATTGGAGCTTGGTTCAATGGCATGACATTGGTGATGTTGGGTAAGTTTTCCTTTTTAAATAACCAATCTGTTATTTTTTTAAATTATATTTGTTTGTTTTTTTTAGCCTTTGTGTCACTCTTCACTTTGCCAAAATTGTACGAAAGCAACAAACAATCAATCGACTCATATTTGGATTTGGTACGAACCAAGGTGACAGAAATTACCGACAAGTAAGTAACATTCTAATATTGACCTTTCTTTTAGTAAGACATCTCTGACATTCTTTGTGGAAAACTTAAACGAACGGAAGCTGCACACATGATATTTTGTGCTATTCACGGGAAATAATCCCTGTTGTGATTCACTCGCTCCAAATTTAATTTGTTGCCGAGATTGATTTTCGTACGAATTCAAATTCGTCAACCAAAATTGAAACGAAATGAAAATTATGTATTTTAGGGTGGTTTTTATTTAAAAAAAAATAGAATTTCTTTGCTTATATTGTTGCAAATAAATAAAAAAAAATATTCTCCAAGTTTCAGGTCACTAACTTAATTATAACCCGTGTCGCCTTTGAGCTGAAAGTTCTTATAGAATAAACATGGGGTTTTTGTTTTTTGAACAGTCAATATTTATTGTGAGCTGAACTATTAGTTCTGAAATTCTGAAACTTAAAACTTAAATTTTCAAGGCAAAAGGTGACCGCACATGGATTCTGAATTCTTATTTTGTTTTGGAAGGAACAAAAAAATGTTTTGAAAGTTGAAATTTAAAATTCTGGCCTTTTTTTTAGTGTTATGTGCCCTTATACCTAATTCAAAAGTCTTGCACATTTATTTGGCACTGGGCGCGACAACGTAGGATTCAATTCCATTCTTTTGTTAAAAACACATTAAGTTTAAAATAAGCGTGCATAAAATATAACGAAACTTATCCGCTGTAGCTTTTCCGGAGTTTAAAAACCTCAATTTTGATGATCCAGTCATTATAACTCGAGATAAATAGCTGTTAAAATGAAAATTTTTATTTTAATCAAAGCCTTTTTCATGCATCGACATGGTATACTTTTAGTTTAGCGTGCCTCATTGAAATCTGTTACTTGTAGGGTTAAAACGGCATTAAGATCTACGTGCATACGGCCAGATTGACTGCTGCTAGTTAATTTCATCGGTTTGACCAAAAGTACTTCGCAAGAGTTTTTCGACATCTTCTTCTAGTAAACAGGGTGAACAGATGTAATATTGCGCCGTGTATGTGTACGAATTTGGTTAGTCAAAATTGACATAGGTTTGCCTGTTCAGTTTTCCCATATCCGGTATGTGAGGCTTTATTGTTTCAAATTACCCTTGCATCTGTGTAAAAAAGCGAATTGCAAAAAAAAATGTCATTCTGCACTTTTATCTTCTAAGCACTTCAACATAAATTAAATATTTTTAATTTATTTAATATTAAATATTTTTAATTTATTGCATCCATTCCTCTGATATTTAAAGTCCAAATAAAATAAAATTGTAAAGATAATATATTATGATTACTTTGTGTTCATAAAACAGCTTCTCAAACCAAACCGATTATGTGCCGATTTTCATTCAAAATCGGATATTCCAATTTTTAAAATATTTTTTTTTTAATAACAAATAGATACTTTAATTATCAAAATACGGACAGTTTGACAAATTTTTCACTTGCTCGAATAAACTGTCCCGAATTCGTCTTATTCAGTTCTGAATTAGTCTCCTCCTAATGTGTTGAAATGACAACCAGTGTCATTGCTTGTTGTTGGCGATAGAATTAGTTTAATCAATTTTATGAGTTTAAATATAACTGGTCACTATGGCGTATGTGTAACATTTTTTTCTTTTGAATATATATTATTTTTAGTAATAATAATATCATTAAGATTAAGGGTTTGAAACTTAGAATGATAGAGTATCATATCCTTGTGAATTTAAAAAAATGTATTTTGTCCCTACTTTATCGCTTAAAATCAAACAAATATTAGAATCTGTCAATTTATGAGTTTTAGTCAAACAAAGGCTTTATTAATTACAATTAATGCAAAGAATGTCAGATCTTTAAAAAAATATTAAGTAACATATGTATTTAAAATATTCATGCTAATAAAAAATATTTGTTTTCAATCTTTTTTACCAGGGTCAAAGTAGCCATCCCAATCGGCAAGAAGGCGCCAGTTGAGTCCGAGAAGGACAAATAAATCATTTTCGAAGATTTATAAAAACACAAACAAAAAAAAAACATGTTGAATTAAACGAAAAACAAAAAAAAACAATTTAAAACATTTAACTATAGGATAAAAAAAACAACATTCAACAACTATCAGCAGCAACAACAACAACAAATTAAAAAAAATAAAAGAATTGTAATATAAGTTGATTACAAATAATGTATTACCATCCATACTCATAGATATGTGTTTCTATAATTTCTTTTGACGATTCCTCTTATGAATTTAATTAATTAAAAAGAAAAAAGAATAAAAATTAATTAAACAAAAAAATACCAACAACTTTTTTTTTCTTTATAAGAGAGAGTCAATTCTTAACATCAATCTGAATAAAAGAATTTAACAAAAAATAAACTATTACTGTTACTTAAAGTTTATTTAGATTTTTTTATAATTTGCGCTCTTTACCTTGATTTCAAAAAAAAAATATAAAAAAAACAAAACAATTCTTTTTTTTCTAAAAAGAGACAACTTTTATTACCTTTATTATTTTGTCCATTTAGATATTATAATTATTATGATAATTGTATCTTTAAAAAAAAATTATAATTTAATTTAATAAAAAAAAAAATATAATAAAACAACAACAAAACATTATTATATTTATAAATATTATTCTTTTCCTATTATATTATTTTTGTTTTTAATTTTTTTTTTAATTAAAATTTGTTTTAATATTAACATTATACAATGTAAAAAACATAAGTGAAATGAAAACAAACAAAATAAGAGTATTTTACATTGCATGATTGAACTTTATTTTTTTGGGACAATTTTAAGTAGACAAATGTTGATATTTTGTGAAAATAAAAAAAAAAAAAAAACTGAAAAAATACCGAAATCATGAAATATTTAAAAAGTGGCTTTGTTTATTTTGATTTTGTTGTTTCTTTTATTTATTTATTCTATATAAATTGCTATTTTAAAAATTGTAAGGACTGCCTTCCCTTAGTGAAATGGCATTTTGATTTAGCAGATTCTGGGTAGAGGTAAAGGGCATTGAAACACCATTGAGTTGGCACCACATTGTCACGTAGAACTTTTCAAGTTTTCGAGTTTTGGGAATTGCAAGCTTCTAATGGCGCTCGATTGTTCTGTCCCTATATATTGCATTTTGCTTTATGGGCCATTTTAACAACAGAATTAGAGTATTGAAAAGTACAGAGTTATTGGTAAATTTTGCTTAACAATGGCGTTAGGTGCAATTAAAATAGTTGTTTACGCCTAAGGGGGTATTAATGTACCAACAAATATTGTACAATAACTAATAGTTTAAGAGCCGACAGCAGTTTTCGGGAGTGGTTCGATAGCCAAAATATTAGTATGCGGTTTTCTAGGTATAGGCGTCCTGATTTCAATTCCATAAGTATGACAGTATTATTTTTGAGCCTTCTATGGTTTTGGAGGGAAAAGAGAAATTCACTCTAATTAACTTTTTAATATAAGCATGCTCTGTTATTTTAAATAAAGACCGATATGAGTTACCTTAAGAACTTATTTCTTGAGTTCTTTGAACTGGTTCGTTAAGATTGGGGTTTCAAAATTCCCGTTAGGGAACAATAAAGTAAAACAGGAATGACAAGGATCTCATAATAAAAAAGATAACTTAGCTTTTGAAATGCCTAAAGTGGAAATGCAAGTATTGACAAAACATTATTCGTCAGGAAGCATTATGAGTTCACAAAGCTCCTTACAACCATAAAGTTTTAATTCGCAAAACTATCACACATGCAAAGCTACAGTACTCGCAACAGATGTGTTTTTGATCCTAATCAACAATTTTATTAGGGGATGACAAGGGAATGACCAGAAAAACTTATCTGTCATTAAAATGTATTGGTACATTTGGAATCGGCCTCAGATGTCGTTCTCATAATATATTTTTTCGTTCGACATACATTCTTCAAACATTCATAAACGGATTAAACCAGCAACAATTTTAATTCCAAAATTTAAGTAAAAACAAGAGCTTGCAATTGCTTCCATTTCAAACGAAAAAAAAATTCAAAATAAGAGGAATTAACGAAACGTACACAACCTTTAGCCCGGAATTCACAATAGGGCAAAAGTGGAATTTATGTTTTTTCTGGTGGAATCTTGTTAACCTGAAACTTACAATAGGGTCAAATGTGATACAGGCCATTAACGTCGTATACAGATTTTTTTTTTTTTTTTGTTTGAAGTAAAAATGCAAGAACGATAGAAAAAGAGTGATATTCAACTGTCAACTAAGCAGATATTATCCCTAAAGCCTCAAGGTATAGGCGCCTACGGAGGCAGGATCAACAATCACATCGGCTTGACCAGAATGTGATGTAGTGTCGCAGTGCAATTAGTAGCTATATGGAGACAAGGAAAAATAGTTATAAGGAAAGTTTATTCGACCTATTATTTTGTAAAACTGAGTGAGCTGAAGGGTTTGTGCGTCATGTATGTAGGTGCACGCATCTGGTCAGGCAAAACTGATGTAGGTTTGCCCTTTCGTGTATAGTAGGCTTTAGAATCAGTATTCAAAAATCGTTCTTCTTGTTATGACGGAAGATTTTTGCAGGTGTCTTTACCCTCTTTAGAAATCAAACGTATCGGTGAGGTCGTAAGTTATATTATAACTGGCCGTGATTTGAGAATTAATTAGGGCTATCATGGCATCCGATCTGATCGTAACTAATTTGCTCACGATACGATAATGTAACTTTTTATTCTTTGTATGTTAAAAACCAGTACGTAACTTAATACAATCTAATACCACCTCATTAGGTTTAATCGAATGTTTTTTTTTTAATGGAGAATACTCGATTGAAAAAAGTTAGATACTCCCAATGCTTAACTTAACTCGATTGTTTCAACCACGGTGCTGACTCTTTTTCATCTGAAGGAATATTTAAATGAAAACAAATCATGTTATTCTTTGTCGACTTTACTTAGGATTAGTTAAGAGAACGACTCACAGTTTGGCGGGACATTCACCTAACAATTTTTTTTTTTATTGTTCAAAATGCGACGAAAAACTGAGGTTACAAGTCAAATATTTGCATAGTATTAAAAACTATTGATTGAATATTTAAGAGCGAAGTAAAAATAGAAACTGGATTTGATAAGTACCTTAGCTTTTTGATTCCATTTTTCAAATTTGCTGCTACCATAATTTTATCTTATAGCCTTAAATCTAAGTTTAAATTTTATATCCGTCATTTTTTTTCCGATATAAGGAAAGGAAACAAATTCTACGAGCATCAAAAGAAGTAAATAAAATTAGCAGACAATTTAAGACTAACAATGATGTATGTAGATTTTTATTAAGATAAATCTGTTGATCAAATATAAATTATACAGAACAAACAATCTTTCGTCCTGAAAAATACTTAGACAAAAAAAAAACATTATATAACAGATTTTTACTTCCTACTAAAAAGTAAATACATTATTAATTATTAATAAATAAATACAATCGCACAGATATTTTTTTTATGTTATTAAAAGAAAAGTGAATTTAAAAAAAAATATATTAATTAATGCTTCTTTATTGCGATTTTGTTGTGTTTGATATATTTGCATTAAATTAAAAAAACAAAATATTTATTAAATCAGTAAACAAAAAGTAACAATTGAGATTATATCAATTAAATTATATAATATTACATATAAGCTTAGCATACACAAAGAAATAAAAAAATATTATAAGAATCAAACACTTGATGTTCTTGCAAAATGCCTTTTTTTTAATAATATTTATTATTGAGTGTCTTTATTTTCTAAACAAAAAAAAAAAAAAAAACATAAAAGTATTTATTAATTAGCAAAATATTGGATCAAAAAACGCATAGTATATTTACATTTAATAAATCCATGAAATATGTAAAACAAAAAAAAATAATATTTATGCAAGTGTAAAGAGTTTTTAAACGAAAATTAATCTCAAATAAGAAAAACTCAGCTTTAATCAATTAATTTTTTTCTTCCATACTTGTGTTTTTGTTGCTTATATTCTTTGATGTTTATTTCCTCTTTAAGCAGAGGAATGTAATTTTTAAGTAATTTGATTAATTAAATAATTTTATTTTTTGTTGCTTACAATTGTGTTTAAAGTAAAACAGAAAATATTGAATAAATTTAAGAAACTAAGAAATATCTTTAGTAAAAAAAAACAAAAACAAAACAAATAATTTTTTTTAGTGAGTAAAGTCTTAATATGAACATTTTTTCTAAATAAAACTTTTCTAGATATTAAAAAAAAACACAAAAAAAAACAAAGGATGTTAAGAAAAAAGAAAATGTTTTTATCAAACAAAAAAAAATATATTATGCATAAACGATATCAATATAAAAATTCTATAATTTATTTATAATCAAATGAGAATTAAGAACAAACACTATTATGTGGATGTTTTATATTTTCAATTTGATTTCAGTTAAAGTAAAAAAAAAGAAGAAAAAAAAACAGAAACAAGTCTTTAAAACAAATCATGTTTAAGTACTATAATTTTCATGAAAAATAAATAAAAAGAATTTAAAATAATTTTAAAATAATGAATTTTGATTTTATAATTGTATAAGCATATATGACCGTATTTATTCTACGGCCAAAAGAGACACAGCATTGGATATAACGACTATGGAGGCGAATATTGGCAAATTACACGATTAAATTATTATTATTGTTATTATTGTACTATTCGTACTAGAATGTCAGCTTGTTAGACTTGACCATTCTTTATTCCGTCAATTTTATTGAATGTTTGAACAACAACAACAACTGAAAGGCACTACCACTCTTGTTTGGCTGGAGATATAGCTATTTCGTGCTTTGCCACTTATGCACTCATCAGTCTCCTTTTTGTGGTGCTGAGCTTTAATCCAATTTTATTAAGAAAAACTTTCTATGCACACCATGGGAATCGAACCCACGCTATCAGATCTTAGCTCAGTCTTAGAAGTCGTGTGCACTACGCACTCCACCACTTTAGACCACTGACGTCACAGGTCGAGATATGTTTCTTGTTTATCCAATGCATTTGGAGTCACAGCATTTTTATTAGCGCCTTTAAGTATGCTGTCTTGTTCCGCCTCCATATTTCTCCATACCTTATTTCGATAGACTACAATTCGTAGTACGTATCAAAGGGGGAGAGGTTGGAAGATTAAAGTTTGTTCAATGCAATCAGGTATTGGCTACAGCAAAATATTAAATACCCTTAAAGTTAGTGAATATTCGAGAAGTTCTCCTATTTATACGAATCGGAAAATTTTTGTCTTCGGAATTATACCTTGAAGCGAGAATTATCCCATTCGGATGAAATTGGAGAATTTTTCTCGATAAGGCCGACTGTTTAAAAAAAAGCCACAAATAACACAAACCAGAAAATCCAGATAATTCATGTTTGTGGTGTTTGGTGTGTTTCGAAGAGCTTTGACTCGGAGGACAACTGAATTAAGAAGATGTTATGACTTATAACTTTTAATTTGAAACGAATTTCATCTTTTTAGCTCGATGAGTACAGATATCCACAGACCCTTTTGTGTATTTTTAGAACGTCCTTGGACAACCTCGGAATAAATACGGGAATATTTATTTTATCACTATATTTGTTTTGACATTCTTTTGAAGCCGAATGAAAAAAAACAGCCATAACTTTCCTCATGGCAGTCGGATTGTCTTTAAATTACTCTCTTTGAATTCTGCATACAAAAATACCTTTAAATGATATGCCATATGTTAAATTTACACCAACATTTTTTTTTTGTTTAATTTTAAAAACCTTCAACTTCTAGTTTAACCTTCAAAAACGCGACTTTTGAACATTTGTTTTTTTTTTTGTGGCAATTTATAGAACACCAAAATAAAGATTTTGACAAAAACAAGATTCCTCCGTAAGCACTCATTCCGCAGTTTACCTCTTTTTTCTTCACTATACTAGTTCGATTTAATAAAAACTAAAACCCGATTTCCATGCATTCTCAGATTCATACTTCAATATACAATAAACTTAATACATTTAAGCAACATTAATTATGTTCTGTGTAGTTTTTGACAATAAAGATCTCAATTATTCAATTTGGTACACTCGGGCGTATGCGTACTTTTTTCGTTTTTTTTTTATGTTTGCAATAATTTACAATTAAGGAGATAGTATAAGGTAAAAAAAAACACATTCAGTAGTATGAAATAAATATAATTAAAGTTTTTTGTATTTTAAATAAAGAGCAAAAAATAAAACATCCTGTAACTTTAAACAACCCAAAATATACTCATAGCGTTCTGATACCCAAACCACAAATTGAATTCTCCTTCCATTCACCGCCAGATGTCGACCAACATAATTTCTGAATTTGTTTATGCACCGAATACGCATGTTTGACCTTCAAACAAGGTGACCGACATAATTTCCACTACTCATACAAATTTTTATCCCAACTACCTATGATTGTAATCCACAGTATCTCAATCTCAGAACAAAATCTGAAGAGAAAATAATTCACATTATTTTTGCATGTTCAATCGCCCGGTGTTGCTTATCGCAATCACAATCTTCTAGTAATAAAACAGGGACACATAGCGTGTCGTTCCAATCAAAATATATTTTTTCAATTAAATACAAACAAAGAGGCATCAACCGACCATTCAAGCTCCATGTGATTTATAAAAAAGAAACAAAATACAAAAAAAAAATTACTCAAAAATAAATAAAAACAAAAATCTCTTAATATTTTTTTTTTATTTTCTATTGTTTCATTCTCTCTTTCTACTCCTTCCACAAAATATATATTTAATACACATATAAAAACTCTCTTTTATTTACTCTTTAACTTTTGTATAAGAAAAAATAAAATTTTATTAATATCTCTCACATTTTGCCATATCAAGCAACGTTGCTCGCGATTTTAGCTGAGAAGTGCTCCAGTGTTCGAGAAGATAGCACCTACCAGCACCACCAGTGTCAGTGTCGTATAGTACTGTCCAGGAAAGTTTTATTAGAATTTCGGTATCTCCCACGCATTTTGTGGCATTACGCAAAAATATATAAAAAAAAAACAGAGGTCACTTTTTAGTGTCCTTAAAAAAAGTGAATAAAAAAAAAAAAACAGAACACTCGCATATCCTTGTGAATTTTTTGTGTGTACAAAGAATAAAAAAATGTCGAAACCCCAAACCGATGCCGATCGTCGGAAGCAGATCAGTGTCCGCGGTATCGTCGAAGTTGGCAATGTGACTGAAGTGAAGAAGAGCTTCAATCGTCATTTGCATTACACTTTGGTTAAGGATCGTAATGTCGCCACCTCGAGGGATTACTATTTCGCTTTGGCAAACACTGTCAAGGATAACATGGTCTCGAGATGGATTCGCACCCAACAGCATTACTATGAGAAGGATCCCAAGGTTAGTTGAAGTGCAAAGAAAAATCGAATTGAATTTTTTTTTTTTTATTTTTTAATACGTCACATGGTTACCTATAATCTTGATCGGGACAAGAGCAAAGGGGGACAAGACATTCGAAAAAAAAAGAAAATGTTCAATGTCATATATAGTAGCGGGTGTGGTAGAGGGAGTGCGATTAGTTGAGTAGATACGGGGTGTGTCTGTATATCCTTTAAACAAATGGGGGATTTCCATGAAACCGCTCATGCGGGGGCATGAAAATGTTTACGCGATTAAAACTTCTGTTGTGTTTAGAGAGTTCTAAGTCATAAATAAGTCAAAAAAATAATCAATTTTATTGGAACACGGAAAAAAGAATGTATATAGATACTGATAAGAATAAAGGTTATCAAATCTGCCTTGAAATGTTGTAGGTACATCCTATGCACAAAAACAGTAAATTTGTTGTAACTTTCAACTGGTTTTCTTTTTAAGAATTTTTTTAACAATTAATTTAAACAATACAATAACTCGCTAAGAAATTGAGAGCTGAAAGTACTTTATGGATGGAAATAGTTTTTTAACGTAAAATTGAAAATAGGTCTCAAAACAAAGCAAGTTTTTTATAAAGAAATGCACTACATACCGAAATTCGTTTTACAATCTAATTTTGAATATCCAAAACAAAATAAGAACTTTGGACTTTCGAGTAAATTTTGGAATACGGCATCAAAATGTTTTGTTCTTAAATAAAAATGAATTTAGGTACCATAAAATTAAACTGCATAAATTAGGACACTTAACATGGTTATTGTTGTTTTTGTACTTTATGTATAATTGGGGCCATATTTTCTAGGACATAATTTTACTTGGGCAATATTTTCTTTCTTTTTTTTATATTTTATTTTAAGCTTGGTACAAACAAATCAGAGCATTTTTTAAAGTTGTAAGCAACGATTTAGTTTTTTACAAAAATGATTATCATATTATTTGTACTGTTGTGTTTTAAATTTTAGTCAGGCGTACTACCACAATTCCATAACACTTTGTTGTAGGAATAAAGAACTCTGAAAATAATTTTAAGTTTCCAGAAAACAAAAAATAGAACAGTAAAGAAAATTTTCTACTGACTAGAAGACTAAAACCAGTCAAAAAGTACTGCAGTTAATTAACTTTTAGACAATTAACTGCTTTCATTAACTGTACAGGAAGTATTTTAGTACTGACGGCTAACTGCTACTTTTGCAGCCAGTACTAAGTACTAAGTAATAAGTAGCAGTACTAACTTGCATTTAAAATTAAAGTCAATTAACTGCTACTGAATTGACTGCATAACCAATTGACTACAGTCTTTATGGCTCTGCCTGCGATTTTGTATCGATATAATTCTTATAAAACAATTGGTGAGTTAATAGTGTTTTATTATTTTTAAAGCTGTCTACATCTCTGCAGTTTTTTTTTTAAATCATATAAGACTTTCGAAAGCTATAAGCTGGGTTTGTTAGATTTTTGCTTTGCAAAACTCTGTCTGTTTAAATAAAAATTAGAATACATTTTGAAGTACATACACATAAGTAAGAAAAAACCGATGTTTAGAATTTAGAGTTTGATATTTCTAATTTAGTATTAAAAAGGTGACAGAGCTCAATCATTTCATATTTTTCACATTTCAGCATTTCCATCTAAATTGTGTCTCATAAGTCTGACCAAGTAATATAATCATTTTTTGTTATCTCCTTCTACCAGCAACTACTGAAAAACAACAAATAAATATTATGTATAATTAAAAACAAAAACAACACTGATTCAAATGTTGGGGTAGTTGCCAACTGCCGGCAAGTCAAGTACTCACAGTTTAATCAGTCGTTCTCATTTGGTACTATAAAACAAAACAAAAATTAGCAATACCCTAATTTTTTTTTTATTTTTGTACCTAAATGATTACTTGCTAGTCTACGAGTAAATGTTTATGAGAGAAAAAGTATTAGCAAATAAGAAAGCACAGTTCTAATTTTGGATGCGTTTAACAAAATATTTGTTGATTTAAATAATTAAAATTTAGAAGAAAGGAGGAGTATGGATACCAAATAATGAAAAGGTGTGGAATAAATAATATTTCAAAACTTCAATTAATTTTTTACAAAAAAACTTGATGGACTTCAATGAATAAAATTTATTTTTACATTTTACTTTTATTTGAAAAAAAATACAAAAATAGGTCTTTTTACGTTTTTTTTAGAAAATTTAAGACGCTTCAATAATATTGTTGACGATAACACTATTATAATGCTTAATTAAATATGTTATTTTCAAAATTCTGTAAATTTACAAATTCATCCAACTTACCGTTTTTCTGTAATGAATAATTAAACGAATGATCGACGAATAAAGGTACCATTTCTTTGCTTCTAAACATGACGTCCTAGTTTGTAATCACTACAACACTTGAAAAAGGAAATTATTCTGATCATTTGCAAATTTATGAAAAAGCTACATAAAATTTCAAAAATTTGAACTAAATCCATTGGGAAACTGCGAAAAAAGATCAGAAAAATTCCTTTTTTCAAGTGTTTAAGTGATTACAATAAGTACGTCATGTTTAGAAAATAAACAGAATGTTAGTTTTTAGACAATTTGTCCCCATAGAATTTTCTGGGAACTAAAACCACAGATGGCCCATGAAGTAGTCTAGTAACATTGTGCCTTGTCAACTGAACAGAAGACTATCTTGCGTTTGATCCAGTAGTTTTTTTCTTTTTTTGCTAGCACTCAGAAAAAGATGGTTAAAATCGAAAATTTCTGAAATAAGAAAAAATAAAGGCTTCAAAACTAAATGCTCCTCAATTTTTACTTAACTTGTATTGAAATCTCTAGGAACAATAATTCTTCTACCCTTAGTTGACATTGGCGGGCATACACATCAGAATTAGGTGTGATTAGCCCTTTGACTTTCTTTATAACATAATCATGATTGAATTGATTAATTGAACGCATAACTTGCCCTTTCACCACCTTGTTTATCAATAACTCAAGTAAAAAACAAAATTCACATCACCTAGCAGTAATCATATTTTCGCATACCAAATAAATTTGTCCTTCTTCAATGTCAATTATAATTTAGGCAGAAAAAAAATTCTTTTTCTTCTTGTCTGTATCCATTGTCACGAAAAATAAAAAATATTTTTATATTTTTTTCCTAGAAAAAAGCCCCAAAATTGTAAGGGAATGAAAGCTTTTTCTTAGATACTGACTAGTCAATGCAGCCAACCAACTAAAAGATACATTTCTTTTGTTTATTTTTAAATTTTTCTCAACAAAATTTTGGGTAAAATTTCTATTTTTTTTTTGTATGGCCAATGTCTTGCGCCTTAAAGTTTCTTCTTCAATTTTCTTCTAATATTTACTTCCAAGGTCATTAAAGGTCGTTGAATTTTTGTTTCTCAGTTGAATGTTAGGGGATTCAGAAGAGAGTGGTTGAAAGACTGTCAAAAGAAGAAAAATAAAGCTTTCGTCGTTGGTTTCCCTTCTTTATATTTATTATGTCATTTTCTTCTCATATAGCTTTTAACTGTCACCCATAATATGGTAGGGGTGTAGAGGTAGATGTGTTGTACAAAAGAAAAATATAATAAAAACAAAAAAAGATATAGTTATAAGATAGAAAGACAGATTAGATGGCATCCACTTGTTGAGACCGTTTTTTTTTTTTATTAAAGCAATAATGACAGTGTAGAAAGAGAAAAATCGCACGAAACATAAGAAAAAAACTATCGAATGGAAATTTTTATTTTTCACTTGACTTATTTTACGAAATTTATGAGATTTACGAGTGTGTATGTATTTTCAGATGGAAACTGTTGGACATTTTTTAAACGAATGTGTAAGAGGTATGATCATTTGGGAAAGCCTTAGCACTATTAATTTAATTTTGTTTTTAAAAACTACAAAATTGATTGTGAATATAAACAAGTAGGTACCTAGAAAGGGAAAAAGGGGCAGAATGGGGTAGTTTTTACTGAGAGACTTATATCTTCCGTTATTTCAAAAATTACAACTCGAAATAACTTTTATAGAATAGTTTAACCTTTTATTTATATTTTCGAAAGACTAAGATATTAAAAAAGCATAAGGAACGAAAAAATTGTTCCTACGATTTCGATTACATAAAAAATATGAAATACATTGCTAATCCCAAACTTTTTCGTACCATTTCAAGTAAATATTTTGTATACAAAAAAGTGTAAAATATTAATTTTTACCAAAACTTTTGAAAATTAAGTATTCCGGTTTTTAACAAACTAGTATTCACTATTTTAACAAAAGACAAAAGTAAAATTTTTGGAAGGTATGAAAAGCACAAAAAGTTTGTATTCAAGATGGCTGAATTTCGAACTTCTCCTTAGTTTAGGTAAACAACTTTTGGCGCTTACAGATTCCAATTACCTTGACTCGAAAATGTGTTTTTTATTTACCTTTTAAGAAGTTTAATGATGAAACAGAAATACTCTTAAAAAAAATTTGCATTCGTGCAAAAATCTCACGAATCGCACGTACTTGGCACGATTCTTGTAGATAGGTTACATTTCTAAAGCGTTTTTTTTCTATCTAAGAAACGAGAGGTTTCATTAAAAGATAAAGAATGAAATACTATACATGTCTAAGATGTTAAAACTGGTCCTAACCCAAATGTCCCAAAAATGTAGTTACGTTCATTTGTCTAAACACGGCAGAATATACAAAAGGCTAATGGCAGATTTCACGAACATTTAAAATCCTTTATTAACTTTTAAATGACGTTTTTTAAGAGTTAAAAGTCTGTTAAATTTTTAAAAGGGATCGATGAAATCGGCTATAAACATATTAAATTTCTCCTTAGGAAAAAATAAAAACCGCACTCTTAACCCATCCCGTTGCCTTAATTCCCTAATAATAAGTTCCAAGTTCATAATTAGACAATTAAAATAAATATGTTTTTGTCTATGCAATTTAAATTGCATCTAAAAATAGTTTTGCGACAGTATAATGAGATATGATAACAAAAATATCGCTTTGTTGTAAAACCAGGTCAACTGTTATTAAATGTCATTGCATCGATGTTGCATAAAGTTTTAAATATAAACCTCAGTTAGAAACAGCACCGCACAATCGATCTTTGTTTTTTTTTTTTGTAATAACATTGAAATTTAAAACACCCTTGTCATACGAAAAAAATAAAATATTGTTTACGAAGAGCCCGGTGATTAGCATCATCGATAACCAACTGCCCTTTTTGATGCTCCATTTGATCACGATTGTGAGTAGTGGTTCTGGTTGGAGCCTGTTAGATGAGCAATGCCTTCACTTCCTATTAATAACGCCAATTAGCAAATTTTTGTTTTTGAAAAAAAAAAAAACAATAACAACAAAATTATTATCGATGCTTTGGAAATGTTTTCAATGTTCTTGCTTTTGATTTGGTAAAGTTGAATGAAATACACTTCATCATCTCGTGACTATAATTGAGTGATTAATTTTTTATGAATTAACGGCAAGTAGGAATGTCAAATGCGAAATTTCTTCCTCAACTACTCAACACAAACAGTGCAGAAGCAGATGGCTTCACAGTTTTTGTATGTTTTTTTGAATATCACGTAATAGTTAGAAGCAGATTTGTACAGTGGGACAGTTTTACTTTTAAATTGGAATGGAAATGGCAAGAATATCATTAAGAGCATAATAGGACATTCAGTTATCGGTGATCTTATTTATCACCTTGCGGTATGCAATATTCTTATTGAAGATATGTTTTGAATTTCAATATTATGCAAAATATTTTCTGTGGTGTTGTTTCTAACTGAGGTAAATTTTACAACTTTATACAACATCGATGTATTGTTAACAGTTGACCTGGGTTGAACAACCAAATGAGATTTGTTATCTTATCTTAAAGCTGTCGCCAATCTGTATTCTTATGCAATTTTAATTACATAGACGATAACATATTTGTCTTATCATGAACCTGAAAACTTTTATGGAACACATTTATTTTCATGCAACAAGTGAAAGGTTAACTTATTTGAAAGAGACTGAAACTTACAACTTGAATGTTTTGATCAAATCAAATCTCTTTATTAAGCCCAGTCGTAAATGCAGTTTATACTTTTATTGTATAATAATTCCTATTATATAATCTTTTAGAAGTGCTGTTTATAAGGACATTTTTAAACCATTGAATACAAATCTTAATCTCTTATTAGTTTCTGTTTTTCATTTCGCTATTTTAAAAATTCAATTGCAATTTATGAATTTGTTAAAAATCTGTCATAGTCGGCCCCACTGTGCGGTGGAAGAAAAAGTGTCAAGAACCACCATAAATATTCTTTAATATTAATTAATGAATACATTTGATCATTAGATACTCTCAAATTTTGAGTATTTGTACTTTCAACAAAATAAGTCAAAATAAAATTTGTGAATAATTTTGTTTACTTTTTATGTTTCTACATAATACAGTAAATTTCGTTGAAAATAAAAATTTAATTGTGGTATATTTTACTAAGAAATTTAAACAAAATAAAAAAGAAACCATAAAACAATTTATTTGTTATACATCTACATTTTATAGGTACGAGTTTAGTCAAGAATTACAAAAAAGTTTAATAAATCTGATCTTTGGAGTCTAGCCAAATTGGCAAACTAAATTATTGCATTATATTCGCGATGCTAGTTTAAATTAGACAATATGGTCTGTGAAATTTACCCAACTGACGTATTTTTCTGAACAGGTGAAAAGGAAAGCCAACAATTTACTACGAATATAATAAAAGCATTTAGAACTTTTTGTTGTCGAAAATATAGCTCCAAATACGTCTCTTTTGATAACCAACAGGAATTTTAAATTTTTTGATTTTATTATATTTTTTTAACCTTCTGTTTATCTGTCAAAAACTTAATGTAATTTGTTAGATTTATGTCATAAGAAATAAATTTGGACTAAGTAGACAAATTTTGTGACACTTTTTGCAAAAAAAAGTCATAAAAAGCAGCTAAAACTAACTGTTTCCATATTTTAAACCAACAAAAAAAAGGGGGGAATCGGTCGCTGATTAACAGATCAACAGATAGCTATTACAGATAGCTATTTTTTCAGCTTAGATTCAAGAACTTACGGAATATGTAAAAATAAATTGCACGACTGGATCTTACGTACTTGATTTTATAGATAAAGTAACTGTACATAGTAATTAAAAAATTGTAAATGCAGTTTTAGAAAAAAAAATTAAAAAGCATAAAATTCGATTTTAAAATAACTTAAACAGCTTCTTAAATGAATCTAACCACAAAACGAAGTATGCAATTTAGTTTTTTCTATAATGATACATTTTTAGAAAAAGATATTGAAAATCGTTAGAGCCGTTTTTTAAAAAAACATGAAGGAGAAAATCAGAGTTAAAAAACGTTCTTGTGTCAGATACATTTAAAGATGGACATTATCCAAAAAAAAACGACCATGATTTTTTTAATCAAAATCGTAGTAACCATTTTTGAGAAAAATGAGTTTTTCTAAAACCGGTATATTACAGGTACCGTTATTTTTGGACAGACACACAAACAGAATTGTCGGAACCACTTTTTTCTTATTCTCTATCATCGTAATGTCATTTTAAATTTCATCTTAACAATTTTTTAGATATTACCTCAATTTTTTAATTATTTATATACGTCTCTTTTGATAACCAACAGGAATTTTAAATTTTTTGATTTTATTATATTTTTTTAACCTTCTGTTTATCTGTCAAAAACTTAATGTAATTTGTTAGATTTATGTCATAAGAAATAAATTTGGACTAAGTAGACAAATTTTGTGACACTTTTTGCAAAAAAAGTCATAAAAAGCAGCTAAAACTAACTGTTTCCATATTTTAAACCAACAAAAAAAAGGGGGGAATCGGTCGCTGATTAACAGATCAACAGATAGCTATTACAGATAGCTATTTTTTCAGCTTAGATTCAAGAACTCACGGAATATGTAAAAATAAATTGCACGACTGGATCTTACGTACTTGATCTTATAGATAAAGTTACTGTACATAGTAATTAAAAAATTGTAAATGCAGTTTTAGAAAAAAAAATTAAAAAGCATAAAATTCGATTTTAAAATAACTTAAACAGCTTCTTAAATGAATCTAACCACAAAACGAAGTATGCAATTTAGTTTTTTCTATAATGATACATTTTTAGAAAAAGATATTGAAAATCGTTAGAGCCGTTTTTTAAAAAAACATGAAGGAGAAAATCAGAGTTAAAAAACGTTCTTGTGTCAGATACATTTAAAGATGGACATTATCCAAAAAAAAACGACCATGATTTTTTTAATCAAAATCGTAGTAACCATTTTTGAGAAAAATGAGTTTTTCTAAAACCGGTATATTACAGGTACCGTTATTTTTGGACAGACACACAAACAGAATTGTCGGAACCACTTTTTTCTTATTCTCTATCATCGTAATGTCATTTTAAATTTCATCTTAACAATTTTTTAGATATTACCGCAATTTTTTAATTATTTATTTTCCATTTTTAATACTTTTTTCATTAAATTGTCACTCTCGCCCAATTAGGGGGAGATAGACCCTCTTCCGTAGTAAAATAAATCTGGTATGGAACTGTTCTACAAAAACCGTTATTATTTTTTGGCACTATCATTCTCTTATCAAAATCCTAGTATTATATACAAAATTAAAAACTATACTAGCAAACAACCTTCAGAGACGATATGCGTTATCTGTTATTCACCTGATAACAAGCTTTTAATGAATAAGGAAGCAAAATAAATACATAAGATTTATGCATTTTCAACAAAACAAATAAACAATTTTGTCTCAATTTCTCAATAATAATTACCTATTTTAAATCTCTTTGCTTTTTTGTTATTTTTACTATAAATAAGTTGAATAATGTCTATACTCATTTATTAGAAATCACATTACTTTTGACAAAAAAAAAATTGTACATAATAATGTCAAATATGTACATAAGTTAATATTTATTAGATTCTTTGATTTTATTATGTTTAGTAAAATTGTTATCATTTTGGCAAACCACGTTCGAAATGAATGAGAGTTCTTATCAATATTTGAATTTTGTTTTTTTTTTCTCTACTCTAGAGTAAATTTTAAATTGGTATATTTTAATGATTTTCTGTGGGTATCTATTTATTTATTTATCAAAAACAAATCAAATCTTAGATAATAGCTTGATGAGGTTCTAATGTTTAAAGGGAAACTTAAATGTATTATTATTTTTTGAATATATGGTTAAGTTTATGATTTATATGTACAATGTAAATACATACATAATGTATGTCATCTAAAAACTTTGAAATATTGACCATAAAGGATACATTTAAAATAAATTCGGATATGCACAAGTTCATTTCTTGATTTCGATTAAATTTCCATTTATTTAAAGACAATTATTTTTTTTATTTAGTGCATGATATTGTTTAACTAAAAAAGAATAAGTACAAAATCTGATAATTAATGTCGATGATGGACTATCCTTTTATATTCTTTTATACATGTGACAACAGTTCATGATTTATTTCATAAAATTAAATTTGTTTTTAATTTTCATGATTCCTACTATCTACATATCTATGTAAATATGTACCTACATAATTATGTAGGTATTTTTTCTTGAATTTTTTCCTTACAAATGTTGTTATCGTCAATTTGTCTACCCCATTATATAAAATGTCTTCTTCCTCCTATACATTAATACACTGAAATAATTCTAAATCTAATTTTAAGTCTCATGAACGAGTGGGGAAAAATCTTGGCATCTAACTAATAAGACGCATTGCAAATATAGGTACAGCCTTTATGTCATGGTCAAAAACAAACAAAAAAAAAATAAACGAAAACAAGAACAAAACAAAAATTGTTGTCTCAAAAAAAAATTTAAAAAAAAATTACTAAATACTAATTGTTTTTATTGTCTTCAAAATACGTAGAAAAAAAAAGAACTCAGTTTGCTTATAATTGAGTTACCTTAACTTAGCTAACTGATAGTAAAAGTGAATTGTTAATTGTTAGATACTCATGAAGAGCAAACACAAATCAACACTTTTATACAGTCCGGGAAGTAGAGTTGGAATATTCAAATTTGTAAAATTTTAGAAACCTATACAAATTGGCTGTAGTGTAGGATTTGTATGTAGGTACAAAAGTTCAAGAAAAATGTATAGAAAATGTTTAGACCTAACTTTGGTTTTAATAATACTCAGCTTTTGCCATACTTAACTTTACATAATTTATTTCAACTATTTCGATTCCAATAAAAGTAGAAATAAATAGAAAAAAAGTTTTTTACAGCTCTGCATTCATAAAATGCACAGCTAAAACACATGAACTTCAATAATTTAATAATTGATCAACATCCTAAAATGTTAAACAAATATTTTCAGATAGTGGTCCCAAGATTAGGAAACAATCTTGGGACTGGTTTATTCTACTCTGATTTTGATGATTTTGTAACTATAGATTTTTGATAAATATATTGTTTTCTTTTAAATTAAAGTTAGAATTCGTGTTTATTTTATAACAACATTTTTCTTACCTCAATGCCAGGTATACAAATATTTGTAACCTATTTTTGTCGACTTCTTTATCATTTTAAAACAAATTTACTATTGTATCCCAAGTTCGAATATTCTTAGAATGCATGATTTGAATTGATTGGTACAAATGTTCTTATGTCGTTCGTAAGTAAATATCGAAAAAAATGTGGTTTTACGACAAAACCAAATTTTGTAAAGTTCTGTTAAAAAACTGTGTCATGAGAAAAAAACTGAACATCAAAATAAAAAATTGCTGAATTTTGTCAGTCGGAAATTTTGCAGCGATATAATAACGGCATGCTTTTAACAGAACAACATAAGTCCATTTTTCGCAAAAATGATTTTTTGACAGATTATTAATCCTTCATGTGTACTCTATTACATGAGTAATAATAATAGTAATAAAGTCGACCAAAATAGTATTAATAAGTGGAATTTTTTTTAAATGCCATTAGGAAGAAGAACAACAATTAATTACAATGTCCTTAAAACAAAACCTCAATTCTTTTTCAAATTTCTGTGCGAAAGTTTTAATATTTAAACTTAATTTAATCAAAACGAAAAAAATGCACTTAAGCTGTTCTGCCTTTTTGTCACAGATTTAAAGTCGATTGAATATGTTTTTTTACATATTTCTTAGAGTATTTTTAGCAATTGTTTGCAGTTTTTTTACAAAAACGAAACTAAAACAAAACATACCTGCTCCTCAAACAATGACCCAATTTGATTTAGGATGTTAGGATGTTTAAGACAAATTTTAGAAGAAGATTTTTCGTGCAATTTTACGACCAGAGATGCCACAATCATTGTAAGTGATTTTCGCCTTTTCTTCTGCATTCAAATTTCGTCCACAAGTCATATTTACAATCTATAAATAAATTTCTGTTAAAAAAAGATGGTTTCCATCCACTCCCGTATTAAAAATATTTTGATTTATCAAAATAGCAGCAAGTAGTTCTCTTAATAGAAAACAAAAATTGCTTTTTCAATCTGTCTACTACTCTACTTCCGGGCACTGCATCTCTAGAAAAAAAAAACTTTACTTTTTATCTATTTTATAAAAAGTCAAAAAAAACACAATATTATGAAACTGTACATAAATTGGAACCTCGATTACAACTCTACCCTCCAGACTATATGAATTTATATCTCATGAGTATGTAGTTTTAAGAGAATCAATTGAAAGAGAATCATCAAAAGAAATAATTCTCTCATGTATTAACACATGGTGTTGTGTGTTTGTATTTCAAAAAAAAATTAACAAAATATATCTCAGATCGTCTCACTATTCACTACTCTCATCTAATTTTGTTTTTTTTTCTTATTTTTTTTCTTGATATTTTGTTGTTGACCTTATTCTAGATAAGTTACTTTCTTAATTCATTTGTTCTCTAAATCTGAGATGCAGTTTTTGTTTTCATTTGGTAATGATCTTGAACAGATTTTTTTTTTATTTTTTTTATTGGACAGGTTGTACAAAAATTATGTGTGTCACTGCCAACGTCTGTTGTTTCATGACAATGAAAGTAAATTCAATTTAATTTAATTTTTTTGTAGCAATTTCAATTTCAAGTATCAAGGAAATGTAATTTTGGTACTAAACCAACATAAAATAAATTAAAAAAGAATTTATTTTTATCTTACCGACTCTTACGTAAAATTTTGTTGTATATTAGTATTAGTGTTGAGAGTAAAATTATGTTGGACTTTTTATTTGTCACTCAATTATTGTTCGCTCAATTATTATAGATCTTTTGCTCCTTAAAGTTGACAATATTTTAAAGATATTAGCTTTCAATTTTGGATGCTTTTTTGAAACTTTAAAGGGTGTTCTTTTATGATTGTTGAAATTTTGAAACTTTTCAATTTTTAAATGAAATTAAAACATTGACTTTTAGTTTTTAAACATTTTATTATTTTTTACGGAGCACAAAAGATGCAAAATGGATCGATAAGTCGAAAGAAGAGGTCGATAACACACTCTTTTCTGTAGATTGACTTAAGGCCTTATTAATAAGAGTACTTTAGCTGGTCTTAGAAATTGTTGACAAGTTGCTGTTGTTGTATGAGCTTTATTAATAAATCGGTCTGCCATTGGGCAGTAGCAAGTAGATGATCAGTACATTTGACCTACTTTACACTATTTCAGTTTTGTTAAATAGTCAATCTCTAATTTCAAGAGTTGTAAAAGACTACAGTCTATTGGTAATGCAGTCAATTCAGACTTTAACTTTAACTGCAAGTTATTTCTGCTACTTAGTAATTTAACTGCAATATATGAATTTAGCAATCAGTACTAAAATACTGACTGTAGAGTTAATGAAAGCAGTTAATTGACTAAAAGTTAATTAATTGCAGTAAAATTTGAAACACAACAGTACGAAAACTTTCTACTGACTAGAAGACTAGAGCCAGTATAAAAGTACTGCAGTAAATTAACTTTTAGTCAATTAACTGCTTTAATGAACTGTTCAGTCCGTATTTCAGTACTGACTGCTGACTGTATTATTACAGTCAAAGTACTTTTGTAAGTTAAAGACTTAAGAAATTTAGTCTTTTAGTCAATCAACTGCAGTACCGAAAAGACTGAAACTTCGGCAAAGAAGAGAAGAATTTTCACTTGATATTTTCTTTCTCTAATAGACCTTCCAAGAACCAAAAAAAAAAGTTAAAGTCTATAATTTTTAAATCAGCTCATACCTGTTTTGTTTATTTATTGGTTTAAAACTGGGCGCCATTTAAGCAAAACTTTATAACTATGTTTTTCTCTTATTTGCTTTGACTTATTTCTTAATTTTTGTTTTATTCTAGCGTGTCTACTATCTCTCTCTGGAATACTACATGGGTCGTTCCCTACAAAACACCATGATTAACTTGGGCATTCAGAGTGAATGCGAAGAAGCCATGTACCAAATTGGTCTCGATATTGAAGCCCTCGAAGAGATGGAAGAAGATGCCGGTTTGGGTAATGGCGGTTTGGGCCGTTTGGCTGCTTGCTTCCTCGATTCAATGGCAACTCTCGGCTTGGCTGCCTATGGTTATGGTATTCGTTATGAATACGGTATTTTCGCCCAAAAGATTCGCAATGGCGAGCAAATTGAGGAGCCCGATGATTGGTTACGTTATGGCAACCCATGGGAGAAGGCACGTCCCGAATTCATGTTGCCAGTCAACTTCTATGGTCGTGTGATTGATGAAGCCGGTGGCAAGAAATGGGTTGACACACAAATTGTCTATGCCATGCCATATGACAATCCAATTCCTGGATATGCCAACAATGTTGTGAATACCCTTCGTTTGTGGTCAGCTAAGTCTCCAATTGACTTTAACTTGAAATTCTGTAAGTAAAGCTATTAACGCATCAATGAGAGCTCTTTGAACTTTTCGTTTCTTTTTTTATTACAGTTAACGATGGTGATTATATCCAAGCTGTGCTGGACCGCAACTTGGCTGAGAACATCTCTCGTGTACTTTATCCCAATGATAACTTCTTCGAGGGCAAGGAACTTCGTTTGAAGCAAGAATACTTTATGTGTGCCGCCACCCTTCAGGATATCATTCGTCGTTACAAATCATCCAAATTCGGAAGTCGCGAAGCTGTTCGCAACAACTTCGATCACTTCCCAGACAAGGTAGCCATTCAGCTCAATGACACACATCCCTCATTGGCTATTCCCGAATTAATGCGCATCCTTCTCGATGAAGAGAAACTGCCATGGGCTAAGGCATGGGAAATTACCACCAAGACTTGTGCTTACACCAATCACACCGTCTTGCCAGAAGCTCTCGAACGCTGGCCAGTATCTTTGTTGGAATCGATTTTGCCACGTCACTTGCAAATCATCTATCACATTAACTTCTTGCACATGGAGGAAGTTAAGAAGCATTTCAATGGAGACATGGAACGTATGCGTCGTATGTCTTGCGTTGAGGAAGATGGTGAGAAACGCATCAATATGGCTCATTTGTCCATTGTTGGGTCACATGCCGTCAACGGTGTGGCTGCTATCCATTCTCAAATTCTCAAGGATGCCCTTTTCCATGATTTCTATGTCATGACCCCCAAGAAGTTCCAAAACAAGACCAACGGTATCACCCCACGTCGTTGGTTGTTGCTTTGCAATCCTGGATTATCTGATCTGATTTGTGAAAAGATTGGTGACGAATGGCCAGTTCATTTGGAACAATTGGCAGCCCTCAAGAAATGGGCCAAGGATCCCAACTTCCAGAGGAATGTTGCACGTGTCAAGCAAGAGAACAAACTTCGTTTGGCCGAACACCTCGAGGCTGACTATGGCATCAAGGTTAACCCTGCTTCCATGTTCGACATTCAAGTCAAACGTATCCACGAGTACAAACGTCAACTCTTGAACTGCTTGCACATCATAACCATGTACAATCGCATCAAGAAGGATCCTTCAGCCAAATTCACACCACGTACCGTGATGATTGGTGGCAAGGCAGCTCCAGGTTACTATGTGGCCAAACAGATCATCAAGCTGATCTGCGCTGTAG
Organism: Meliscaeva auricollis; assembly: GCA_948107695.1. Classification (NCBI taxonomy): domain Eukaryota; kingdom Metazoa; phylum Arthropoda; class Insecta; order Diptera; family Syrphidae; genus Meliscaeva; species Meliscaeva auricollis. The sequence goes on from OX403618.1 coordinate 8,731,682, forward strand.
GAAATGTCGTCAACAATGATCCAATTGTTGGTGATAAATTGAAGGTTATCTTCTTGGAGAATTACCGTGTAACACTCGCTGAGCGTATCATGCCTGCTGCTGATTTGTCTGAACAAATTTCCACCGCTGGTACTGAAGCTTCGGGAACCGGAAATATGAAATTCCAATTGAACGGAGCTCTGACTGTTGGTACTTTGGATGGTGCTAATGTTGAAATGGCCGAAGAAATGGGCATGGAGAATATCTTCATCTTCGGTATGACTGTCGATGAAGTTGAAGCTTTGAAGAAGAAGGGCTACAATGCCTACGACTATTACAACAGCAATCCAGAAATCAAACAGTGTGTTGACCAGATCCAAGGCGGTTTCTTCAGTCCTAGCAATCCAAATGAATTCAAAAATATCGCTGATATTCTTTTGAAATACGATAGCTACTACTTGTTGGCTGATTTCGCCGATTACATCAAGGCCCAAGACAAGGTCTCCAAGACCTATCAGGTAAGAATATTAAAAGCTTACAATTGAAATTTTTAATATTTAAACAATTTGGTCGTTTTTTTTAGGATCAAAACAAATGGTTGGAGATGTCAATTAACAACATCGCATCCAGCGGTAAATTTTCATCAGATCGTACCATTGCTGAATACGCCCGCGAAATCTGGGGTGTTGAGCCCTCATGGGAGAAGCTACCAGCTCCAACTGATGCTGCAAACTAAATTGTTATTTAATTTTTTAAATTTATAGTAAAAAGAAGAAAGCCATAAACTCATCAGAAAAAAAGATAGAAGAATAACTGCCAGCGATTCAGCAGATTTCAGCAAAAAAAACATAAAAAACAATATAAACGTCCACCTTTATACTAACTGTTAAAAAATGAATTCGGTTAAGTTACTATTTTTCAACAAAAAAAAAAAAACATAAATGGTCGTTAAACACAACACACCACCTCTCGAAACAAACATGACCTCAGGCAACCAATTAATATACCTATTTTTATAACAAACAAAAAAAAAATAAAAATTATTAATAAAAATATAATTGAGATTTTTAAACAAAGAAAATTATATTTACTTTTTAGGAAAATGCAAAAAAAATATATAAACAAATTAACTTTTAATTTTTTATTAGAAATTTTAGATTAGATGCTTTATTGTTAAAGTTTAATAAATAATAATTACAAAAAATAAATAAATATATTTCGAGTTGATTCTCGAAAACAAAAACCAACAAAACCTTTGCACAAGTTAATGTTTTATTTTTGTTTATTTTGTTTTTGATTTGGCACATAAATTAATAAAACACTATACCTGTGAATGTTTCTTCAAAATTGTTAATAAATTGTTGTTAAATATCTAAATGGTAAAAAATAAAACATTGATCTTCTTCTTCGTAAAAAATTGATGCGATTCTTAAGTTCAGAAATTATATTAGGTTTTACAATAAATTCGGTTCGTAAAACTTGTATCACACGATTTGTGTAAACACCAAAACATAAAATTTGTGTATTTTGGTCATAAAAATGCACAAAACAACCTGAACCACAAATTGGATAAAAGAAAATTATATTACGATTTGATATAAAAACACGATTTGTGTATCATTTGGTGTCTTCTGAATTGTGGTTTAAATAATATTTAGTATTTTTATGAAAAAAATACACAAATTTTTGTGTATACACAATTCGTGTGATCTAAGCTTAAAGCAGATTTGAATCCCTTAAAAACAATCACAGAATCTGGTCAAATACTTTAAACTTTTGTCACCACTGTAATAATAGACCTATTATTGCGGCAATTGCTTTGTCTTGTCGCCATGTTTTTTAGTTTTTTTTTTCATTTGTCTTTACATAAAAATTATGGCCAAAAGAAAACAGTTGAAGGTCCTTCATGGCTGTTTTTGAGTGATGTACTACACTGGAAATCTGTAGCTGACGACTGGTCTGAGGAAAAAAATGGGATTAAAATAGCCTTTGAGTCCACAAGCAAGAGGAAAAGTGCAAGTTTTTAAAGAGTCAAGACTGTCTAACTCCAAATTGAAGAAAAAAATTGGAAGAAGCCATTGAGTTGTAAACAGTTTTTTTGAAGAACGTCTCCAGGTACAGGATAAACATGAAAGATGGAACCTACCAATCCACGTCAGCCGCCGATAGAAGAGCAATCCTCAGAACTGCTTTGAATTCACACGATACTGCTGCAAACATTTAGTTAAAATCAAGTGTTACAGTTAGTCTTCCACCGGGAAATGTATCATTAGTAGAGCTGATCATTTGCGGAGTTGCAAACTGCAAAAAAAAAAAACAAAATATGCCATAAAAAATCCAAAATATGCATTAAAAATTACAAAACATGCATTAAAAATCCAAAATATGAGGCAAAAATATTCAAAAATAAATGAAAACGCAAAAGAAAAATACTAACATAATTATATAAACTAGTTTCGGTAGTGTTTTTTCCCGATTAAAGATAGAATTTTTAAGGATTGTTTGCATTTCGATGAAATCATTGTTTTTAGTGAGCAATTTATTTTTATTCAAACATTCACGAAAAATTTGAATTTATTGTTAAAATATGCTCTATTATTCAAAATATGCATTTATACCAAAATATGCGCAAACGATTGAATGCCATTTTAAAGCAAATTTCATATTATATTATTCATTTGCCTTTAAGGCTGTCCAAAAAAATATTCATTTGCATGGAAATCCGGGCCCTGATTTATTACAAAATAAAGTTCTATACATATACATATATAGGTCTGTCAATTTTTATTTAAAAAAAAACCAAAGGTTTGAAGTTGTTATATTTTTCATTTGAACATTTATATCTTACGTCTATCATTACTCAAAAATTAAATTCCCTATAATTTAGAAACCAATTTTATAATCGATGCTCTTTTTAATTTTTTATAGATTAGTTTTTGTTAATTTTTCCTACTTAAATTATTGTATTAATTTTTTTTAAAACTATTCTTTTAAATAGAACATATAGTTTCCTACTAAAAGTTTCTTGGATTAAATTCTTAAATTCAGATTAGTTTTCGAGTTATACCGAAAATATTCAAAAATGACCAGTGAAACCATTCTCTCAAAAATGCATCGTGTATGCTTAGTATTCGCACAATCATTATTCAATAATAAAAACTCGGTTTCCGGTATATTCTTAGCCTATTCCTTTAAAGTCTACAAAATCGATAAGGGATATAAACTTCACTTCTTGTATATATGGTTTTGTGTTGTTTCCCTTCTTACAACTGATTAAATTTTTAACCACTTGTAACTTTGACGAAGAAAATAATTTTTCCGGTTTTTTCCACTCTGGAGATGTGTGAACGTCCGTTTTGGATTTTTATTAAAACATAGGTTTTTTCCATAAATCCATGACAAAAAAAAATTTGTCATAGAAAATGACGAAATATATCCATTTTTTTTGGAATTACCTATTAATGATACTAAGTTCCACAAAATTCGTAGGAAAATTTCAATTACGAATAAATTCTGTGAAATTTTTTTTTCGGGGATTTTAAAAATACTTTCGATAACAAGCCGACAAAAAAAAAAAAACAAAATTTGGGAGTTCGCAAATTATATATATAAGTTATGTTGTTAGGTTATCGGGCCTAGGGGAATTCCGTGAGAACTAATTTCCCTGTAATTACATTTTAGCCTGAAACCATTTCCTCGGAAATTTCGTTCGGAAAAATTTAAGTTACACAATAAAATGCACTAGGTCGCACGTTCTTGTTCTTACGGTGAAAAATAAATAATTTTATAAGAAAAAATCTTTAAAACAATTAAAATTCGTTACTAAAATGACATAAACAACTTCTTAAATTGTTTTTAGCTCCAAACTAAGTATGCTATTTGATTTGACTAAGAAAAGATACATTTCTGAAAATCTCTGGAGCCGTTTAAAAAAAAATTATGTATATATAAAAATTCTTAAACCTTGTTTAAAAAAAAAGTTAGTATGCCATTTTCAAGAAAAAATTAATGCACATCTAAAAATATTTTAAACTGTTTTCTAAAAATTGATTTTCCAAACAAATTTTTGCAAAGTTCTTTTAAAAAAATCCAAAAATTATTATTTTGACAATTTTTATAATAAATAATCTTAAAGCTTCCGGATACAAAAATTTATTAAAATTTGTTCAGTCGTTCAAGAGAAAGTAAAAAATTAACAAATCGGTTCTATGGGAGGTACTGTTCGTAAAATGTTTACCAACATATTTTGCATTTCAAAAGTATGATCATATTAACAAAAGTAAACACAAAAATTTTGATCATAATCTAGAGCCGTTTTTTCCTTAATGGTTATATTTTACCGTTCCAAAAATACCCATATATTAATATCATAGTTTTGAATATTTTTGAAAACTATGCAGCGGCGGACTCATATAAAAATTTTACTTATTTACATTGTCGAGTTTTCATAGCGATAACTTTTGACTTCGACATTAGATCATACTCAAAAATATATCAATATGTTGAAAACAATTGAAGGTTTAAATAGAAGATAAATATATTGGGCCGTATTCATAGATGTTATCTAAGCCGTTACTAAGAAAATCTAGGGTTTACCCTATTCGAAAAACATAGAATAAACCTCAGGCTTTTTTACTAACGGCTTTGACAACTTCTATGAATACGGCCCATTATCTACAGATTTGGTGTGAAACGTTTTTACTCAAACTAATAGTTTTGGAGATATAGATCAATTCAATTCAATACCCATCTTTTAGATTTAAAAAAAAGCCTTCTTGTATTTCGTTCTACGAAAAAGTCTATCTTTCTTGTGCTAGAAATGGCAGACAAATAACGTTCCCAACACCAACAAATTCCGAGGACCGAGGGAAACAATCCTTTGGTATTAACGTTCCTAAATATTCTAAAAATTCTTGCGGAGTGGCAGAGGGGCTTACAGTGGCAATGAATGAAACTTAGAACCTATCTAGAAGCTAGATGAGACTTAGAGCCTACCAGTGAGGCGAAAAAAATCAGCCAACGATCAGATTTTCGCATTCCGGCAGATCCTGCAAAAAAAACAAAGAATACACACAATCTCATCTATGAAAGCATTAATAGTGAATAGTTATACAGAGCCATATGTCACACCTAGACAAACTCATCCGCTTTTGTAGAATGACAATGGAAGGCGAATTTCAATGAGCTGTACATGTACAAAGATGCGAACGTAGCCCAAAAAGCTAAAACACTATCATGGTTCGGCCACATCAAACGAATGGACAACAATGTTCCAGCCAAGAATCTCAACCCTAAGATTCGAGAAGACGCAAATAAGCCCAAGTTTAAGGAGCAAGCCCTAGAGTACACCAGAGTGCTTGATCACGATGATTGAAAGAATCGTCAACAATGAAAAGCAGTGTCTTATTTAGGGACCCTTCTATTAGATGTACGAAAAGTACCCTTATTTGAGTTGCGATGATTTATGTACATTGTACACACGTACATAACGCTCATTTACTTGAAGACTGTTTATGATGCAGAAATATTCGTTTAATAATCTTCTCTACCTTTCCCGTTAAAAGCGAGAATCTGCCTTTATTTCATTGCAAATGTACCAATTTGAAAACCTTAAACACCTTTTTTTTCAAAATCGATTTTTTTTTTAATTATAGTTGATAGCCTTGAAGTAAATCAGCGATATGTCCAAAAGAGTTTGCATAGCTCTCAAATATTTTTCTTCCTAAATACAACGGGGCATTGTTTACAATACAAATAATTATTTTCACTTTTTTTTTGTTTTATTTCTATAAAAGATTATGTATATTTTCGTAGATAAATATATATTTTTAATAAATTCCCTTTTTCAAATTAAAAAATTTGCTTTATAATAAATAAAAAAAATAAAACTGTACCTACATATATAAATGTCGTATAAATGGTTAATCATGTGAATGAAAAAAAAAAGTTAATGATTAAAGAAAACATAATAAATATCTAACTTTTGGTGTTCGCATTTAATCGTATTTATTTTAAACAAGAAATTGTTTAATAATATTTAACATCGATAAAATATATATATTGGCAATTAATTTGACATATTTTTTTGATTATTAATTAATAAAAACTAATAAAACTACAAGTACATGATTTTTACCTTTTTTTTATTTTTTATAAATTTGTATTTTTAAATATTTTGAACACATCATTTTCACACCATTTCCTATGTAGGTGTGTTTTTTTTTGTAAATCGAAAATTGTAAATTAAAATGTTTACATTGATTAAAAAAAAATAAAAATTAAACATTTAAAGGCACTTGTGTTTGTTTAGTAATTTTTTTTTTTCAAACTGGAAATTGCGTATAACTTTTTTTTTTTTTTTGTTTTCATTATCTTTGTTTATACATTTTTTTTTTTGATTATAAATTTTTCTTTAGAGAAATTGTCTGGATTGTTGTTAGTTTAAATACTGATGTGCTCTCATTACTTGTTAGGTACATTTCTAAATAATCTTTTTCGAACAATTTATTGGATTCTAAAATTATATTCGTTGAATTAAATTTTTTTAACATTTTTTTTACATTCTTTTCTGTTTTTTTTTTGTTATTTTTTCTTTTGTTAAATTTTATTTTGAGAGAGAGTGTTGTAAAATACACTATTTTCGGAAAGTGCATGGTTTCGAGATAAACGAAATCATAATAATAATTATGCGACGTTAATTGGATTTCCTCCTCCATTGTAGTTGGCAAAGTAATGAGGACCTCCAAATCGACTGTACATCTGCAAAAAAAAAAACAACATATATTTAAGCTTTGATTTACTTTTCTTGATATAAAATTATTTAGTTAAATGTATTTTTTTGTATTAGCTTGTATTGATTCCCTTAAAGGGTACAAGTTGTCCTTCTCCTTACCCTCCCACCTCTCTCTCTCTCTCTCTTACATTTAGTTCAATTTAAAATTTGTATTAGAAACTGCTACTACTTAAAAGTTTATTTTTAAACTGAATTGGAATAAAAAATAGCATAGAATGGCCCAAATTATTATTGGTCATCAATTTATTTAAAATTCATTCAGTAGGCTCCCAAACCTCAAAGTTTCCAAATATGATTCAGATATTTTGTTAAGAATTAATTTAGACACGCCGATAAAAAATTTTACTATCTTTAAATAGGAAATTCCAAAACACAAAATTGGTATTAATTTTGGATTAATCATAAAATAAACCAACATTTTTTGGACAATTTTCAAAATCATAATCACCGTTAACCAGAGTAATTGGTTTTTTTTTTCTTTTAAGTAAGAACATTTCCTGAAAATTATAATGGTTTTATGGGATTTTTTAAATAGGTAACCTTATAAATTAATTTTAATGTTAACGACGAAAAAATACCATTGAAAGCCATTAGTACTATCAATTATAAGAAAAAATTTAATTTAATTTTTCGAACTCAGGAAATTGTGATAATCGATTTTTTTATATGGAAATTTTTATTTGATTTTATATTTTGTGAATTTTAAATTAATTGATCAAAATTTATAATTTCCTGGGGAAATCCCGAAACAGCAAAAACAACCATTTTATAGCCTGTTTCGACTTAAGGCAAATGAGATGATTTCGATCAAAATTTGCCAAATAAGCTTCCAAAGGAGATAATTTCTCATACAAATTTTCAATTCAAATTGAGATAATAGCTGTGTTTTTTTTTGGCAAAGCTATCTGCAGTACAGTAGCATTTAACAGGTATTACACAAACAACATCGTATTGCCGATTAAAGAAAAGTTAAATCCTACTGCCTATAGATTATTGAGATTTTTTTAAATTAATTTCCAAAATCTATTGGCGGCTGGATTCAACTTTTCCTTTTATCGGCAGTTCGATGTTGTTTGTGTAATATGTTTTAGATGTTATCCACGACACACCCATTTGCGCATTGTGTATAGGTCACAAAGGAAACAAGCTGCATCGCTGATAAAAATGGTTGTTTAAGATATAAGAGCCAGTCAAATTAAATGAGATAATTTGTAGTGAAATTTTTTTCGATTTTTTAGAAATTATCTCATGGGCTCTAGTCGAAACAGGCTATTATATTAAACTTTGTTTTCTTTTTTTGTATTTCAAATTTCAAACATTATTTATCTAACTGAAAACTTACATATCATGAAATCCAATAGAATTTTTATATTAAAAAAAAATCGATTGTTTAACTCGGAGATGACTGCTACGTCGTCGTCCTTTTTTTAAGTTGCCTGGTTTTTATTGTTAGCATACCTTGTTTTCTTTCTATGATTTCGAGCATAAATAGAAAACACGGTACTTATGCTTATTGTAGGCAGAATGTCCATTTTGAAGAAGTTATGACGTAGTTCTCATCTACGAACTCGACAATGGAGTTTTTTATATGGACATTTCTATTAAAAGTTTAAAATGATTGTATGTGCTGTTTTGGGATCATAAATTTCAATATTTTCTATTAAATTAAACATAAAGCATTTAAACAAATATTTTAAAGTAATATAGACTATTGGGCATATCGTGAATCTTCAGGGCAATTTTGTTTTCCTGGAAATATTTTTTTCCCTCGGAAATATTTAAGCGATCGTGAATCTTCCCTGGAATTATTTTCCAGGGAACAAAAAAATGTATGAAATGACACATAAATTTCCTTGGAAATTATGTTCCCGATACCAAAAAAAACTGAGGAAAACATTCCCTCTGTATTTGCGTTCCCAAATATCTTACGAGGGAAACATTCCCATTCCCTATAAGAATATGAGAATAAATCGGATCAAATTAAATTCTTTTTTTTTATCTAATTTCCGAGAAAGATCACAGCAGAACTGTCAAAATCAGCTTCGTGTGATGTTTTTTTTTTAACGAAACAAATACAGTCTGCGTACTCTCAAATATCAATTGTCAATCAATGAAAAAAAAAGAAATAAAAAATAACATTTAAAAATATCCATTTGACACATGTCGTACTGCTCTGTTTTCTTTTTTTTAAATATTAAAAACAAAAAAAAAAAGAAGTACCATACGGGCTTTAAACTGCTTTAGTTTTAAGATTGAATTAAAATAAAAATTGATTTAAAAAAAAAAAAAATGTAAAAAAGAGCGACTTTAGTAAAATAATTATTTTAGTTGCATTGTTTTAAAATTTTGATTTATGAATATTGCGACTAAAAACGACAGTGTCCCTAAAAATATGACCTCTTAGTTGTATGTACATTTATATGTACATTATGAAACCAAAGCCAAACTGATATTTTTTTCTTAGTCAGGGTTTCTAACTTAAATTAAAGAAATACCTACTTGTTTTTATCTCAGCATCATGTACAACCTAACCAAAATCATCGGCTGAATTTGTCTGTCCAATTTGTGTTAGTTTAGCAACCAAACAAACAAAACAAAAAAAAATAACCCAACCACCTTGTAGTTTTTTTGTTCTTCTTTTTTAATATGAAGTTTTTATTGATATTTTGTAAATTTGTCAGTCAGATTAAATAACAATTACTATTTTTACATAACATATATATTTTTGTTTTATTTTATTAAAATTAAATTTTAACTACATACATTAAATAATATTTTTTTTGTTTTATCTCATTTATAACTTAACTATAGCAATTCAGTTTTACTTTTATTTGTAGTACGAGATTTTCTTATACAACACACACACACAGAATATTAAAAACTACAACATTAAATTATATTTATTTCACTTTTTTTTTATTTTCTTATTTTGTTTTATATTTATTTCTTTTATTTAACAGAAAGTTATTTACCGTAGACGACATTGATTTTAGTTTTTTGTATTTCTATAAAATTCAGTAGACGACAATCTTGGTTGGCTTGACATGATGTGACAAATAATATGCAACAATGACAGAAACATTTTTCAACATTATACAACATTATCTACATATGTAGTTACTTTTTTACTTTACTTTATAAAAAAAAAAAACAAAAGACAAACAATTCTACTAAAACATAGAATTAACATATTTTGAGCATTTTCATTTGTATCATTTTTTTTTTTGGTTTTTTGGATTGGTTAATTTTTTCTAGGCGATACGCACATAGAAGGGGGCGGGAAGGGTTCTTTTTTTTTGGAGAATACAAAACAACATAAACACTAACAATATATTTTTTGTTTCTTTTGATCGGTTGGTATGTTTTCTTTTTTTTAATGAATTTAAATTTCTGTCAAATTTAATATTTTATTAGATTTTTTTTTGCTCTTTAATAGTGTTTACTTGTTTTTTATATTAAGTTTATTATTTTTTTTTTTTTTGGAGATTCTTCTAATTAACAGATAAGCTCACCTGCGAATCGTCTAAATCTGTTTCAATGTCGCTACTATCATAATCACTTTCCGGTGGTGTTAGAGGATGGGCGCCTTTTTTTTCTAAATAATTTTGCATAATTGGATTGCCAAGAATGCATGCCACTTGGTAAGCTGTTAGGCCGGCATATGTTGCTGTTTCAATATCTAATGTAGAACAATCCTCTAGAAGGAAATTGGCTAATATCTCATTGCCGCATTCAATGGCGATATGTAATGGAGTGCGACCTGATTTGCCTTCCTGTAAATTTAAGAAAAGAAACAAAATTAATTAGAAAAATGAATAAAAAACATCTCTTTTATTTTTGTAAAGACTTACCCTTGCATTAATGTCAGCTCCGAACCAAACCAAATGTCTGAGGATATCAATGTGACCACCTTGTGCTGCCAAGTGAACGCATCTTTCACCTGAAATAATAAAAATTAATAATAAATGATTAGATTTTTGCGTATTAATTTTTTTTTTTCTTCAAATTTTAAATATAGAAAAGGAGTAAAGTTTTTTATTACGAAAGTATTTCCCATTGATAAGAAATCTGCAATTCATCAACAACTTCTAGTATATCAGTTCTGAAAAATCAGGGTTTGGTAGACCATTGATGGCCGATAAGACACGCTTAACGTAATTGGGAAATACCAAAGGCATTTTTTTAACTACCTTTCCATTAAGAGGTAAGGTTAGGTATATTGTTAATAAAAAAAAATAATAAATAAATTAATTTAAATGCGCAATAAGCTCATAAACAACCTAGGTCTAGTGAAGTTCACCCTCAGCAATTCTTATGTGTGTGTTAGTAGTCGGCATGAATGGAGGGGATCTATAATTTTGTGCCGAGTTCGAACGGCTAATAAAATTTGGAAGCCACTGAATTTATATTTTTACAGTAATCTTAGAAACGGAACCCCCATTTCATTCGACGCTAAAATGCAGAACTAGCCTAAGTCACAAATTCTTATTTTTGCAGAAATATTTAAATTGGCACTACTTCAAGGCAAATTATTAATTTGTACTTAACATTCTGAAAAAAAGTATTGCACTTAGGAAGACCGTTGAACACTGTGAAAGCGCGGAATCCAAGTGGCATTATGCTAGAATGAAAAAAAAAACGATTTTGAGAGTTTTGGACCTAGGCTAGTTGTGCATTGTAGAGACGATTTGACATATGTAGCTCAATCACAGACCTTAGCAAAGTTTAGCCTTGAGCGCAGAATTTGACACTAGACTTGGATTTTAATACAAAAAGATACACTCATGGAGAATTTTACTGTTCCTGAAAAAGAAGTACTTTTAAAAAACAAAAACCGAAATAGTTAAAGGCTGAATTCGAGCCCAGACCTCTGGTTTGATAGTATATTAAGTATATTTCAATTTATTTATAAGGAAAAAAGGAAAAGCGTTTAATCACCACAGCACCCAGCTTGTTACAAAATTGATTTGACAGTTCGATTTCGGGTCTCCTTATGGATAATAACAGATTAGTTCGACGATTGATTAGAGACATATTCTAGCTTAGCTTGACGAGATAATTAATGCAATTTAATTTTGGGCGAGTTTATAAGTTTTAGCAGGTGCACAGCAGTAAATTGAGGTAGCCAACTGCTGCCACCTCGGTGTGACCACAAAAAATCATTTCTGATATCACAAATTAGAAACATTTTATAGAGGTTGAGGGCGCGTGGATTCATAACTTGTACTCCACTTAGGACCCTACAAACCTTTGTGTATTTTCAATGTATTTACTTTGGAAAATAGTAATAACAACACATTCAATTGAACAAAAATAAGAGGATCCTATAATTTTCTCGTGGTTTGAATAGGAAAATCAACTCGGATATTAATAAATTATCAACTATGTGTCATAATAATAGTAAAAGAGTTTTTTTTTCTACACTCTCTCTTTCTCTTGCGGTTATGATTTGTAGATTTTCATTCAGAAAAGCTCTACTTAACCAGTTTTAAGCCAACAGAAAAAAAAAACTCTCACTATGACGGGTTTTGGAGATCAGTCAGCTACAACAACAACAAAAAAAGTATACACATTCCATGTTCCAATGGCGTAGACTGTAGAGTATAAAATAAAATAAGCTTTTGGCATATCTGACAACCTCCTTCCCCTCCTATTGAATGGAAAGGTATCTTAATATACAGGTTAATTAACAGCAACGACGACGATCGGAACGAGCATTGGCATTTGTGTGTATGTTTAAAAATTTCAGAAAAACCCAAGAAATTCCCATAATCCAATAAAAAAAAAAAGTATTAAAAAAACGTGGGACTGGTTGTATGAAATTTTTTTTAGCGATACATATACAAGTCTGTAGGTTTTTTTTTTTTATTAAATTGTGGTTGTTGTTGGAATTGAACTGTAAATGTGGTATTGAGAAAAGCAGAAACAATATAACCAGAAAGCAAACATCAAATGGCAACGACGACGACGACGATGAACAATAAAAAAGTTAATATTTACTTGGGTTTGTGTCTCGGTCTATCGTTTGAGTAACAATTTAATTGCGTTGCATTGCAAAAAAAAGTTTTTTTTTTTTTATTGAAAGGGTCAACATCAGATATTGAAGCAAAACCAATACACTGATAAAAAAAATTGGATTATGGCATAAATAAAAATAATATCGATTACAAGTTTATTTATGGTTGGTCAGTGGTCACACCAGTCAGTTGGATAAAATAGAAATAATAATTCAATAGAGATTTTATTATAGCTCTGACCGCTGACATCAAATTAAGCCATGTTTCTTTCTGAACGTGCTAATAGTTGTCAAGCAAATCATCATGATGATGGGTATTGGAGTACCTCTATACAGTCAATGGATTGTTAGAAAATTCTTGTACAATTTGTTTGTACTCATAAAAGATAGAATTGAACAAAATAGAAATAACAAACTTGGAGTAAAATATTTATTTTTCATGATTCAATGCAATGAATGCTATTAAAGGTCACTTCCGTTTCAATGTGAATACTGATGCAGGTGGTAAGTGACATAAGTCAAATGAGGTATTTGTGTATTTTAAAGCAATGCGGGTGGTGGACATCTTAGGGGTCCTGACAGACACTTTTTGAACAGTTTTGTTAACAAGTAAAGAAATATGCAATAAAATTGTCCTAAAGTTGCGGTCGGTACTCCTAAAAGTGTTGGGAGATCACATTTTTCAATTTTAATACCCTCATAGAAGTTTTTCTGTACAATAGTGAAATCTTTGCAGAAAGCATCGTTAATCGTTAGCTTCTAACACTTTTCAAGCCCCATGTCAAATTTATAATAAATTTGTCTTATTCTGATGCACACACCACTAACTAGAACTCGTTGATTTGAAGAAAAAATTCATTCAAATGTCTCTTAAAACAAAACCTGTTACTATTGAAATTCCCAAAATCAATTTCAATTATTGTACATAAATTAACCAACACACCTCCACAACCTTTTCAAAAATATACAAATATTCCAAAGTTCAAAAATTCAATAAAATTACTTTCAAATCAATTTTTTCTCGCAAATGACCTCTAACTTAGTTGAAGTACCTCGTTGTTCGGAACGCTTACTCTTTTTTTTGCGATAATTTTCAAGAATTAGACTTTGAACTTTGTGAACAAAAAAAAAAACATCTAGATGGGAAAGTCTCAAACCACACAAAACCGATTGCAAAAAATATTTTAATTGATTTCTTTAAATTGCATTTCTATATAGGTACTATACTCTATCCTCTGATGAAGCTCGGGCTTTTTGCAAGTAATAAACAAGACAAAATGGATTAAAAAAAAAAAAATGTCGGGAAAATCCACATTTCAAATGTGTAACTCTTTAAGCCTTACACAATGGACTCTCCCGCCACCGCCGCAGCAGATGCGAATTCGTGTGCCTCATCAGTTTTTTTTTTTTTTTTGTTTATTTATTTTGTCTGCCATGACTATCCGTACAGTTATTTTTTTCTGTTTATTGGTCACGTTTTTTTGGAATTTCTTTTTTTGGGATTTTCCTACCTCCAACCATGTGAAGCATATGGATCATACAGATATTCATTTTCAAATGACTAAAAGATAAAAAAAAGTCCCCACGTTCAAACTGAAAAAGGAAATACTTTTCAAAAGAGCCCAAAGAGCAACAACACTTTGGGCTCATGACCCCTGTTTTTTTTTTTTTTTTTTTTTTTTTAATTTGGTTGTGATTCGCGGCGAATATAACAAAATTTCTCCAAACTTGTAATTTGAATGGGTTAAATTGAATGAGGAACGTTGGTTGTGTCGGCAACAACCACAATAGTGAAAAACCAGTTAAGCGCGATCATAATGACATAATCCAGAGAGCTTGGTTGGTAGGTAGTCCCTCAAGGTTTTTGGTTGATTTTTTAAAATTTTATATTGGTTGTCGGTTGATCGCGAAAAAACCCCATTGGCATAAGTGGCCCCTCGTCTCGTGCTTGTTGTGCATTTGTTGCAATACGTGCGTGATATATGATTATGTTGGCTTTGAAATTATTGTTGTGAATTTTCCAGTGCGGTTTTTGTGTTCAAGCAAAAGTGACAAATGTTTTTGCTTTCCCCCAAAAACACCGCATTGTTTGAGACTCATCACCACACTGGTGTGTCCCACTTTGGTATTGTTTCAAAGCTTAGCAGCTTTTTTTTTTGTATTTATGTACGCTCCCGTTTTACTGAAGACGAGTGTTAGCTTTTATGGAAAAACCAATCACCTGAGAAAGTGATAACACCAAGAAGAAATATCAAGCTTAGGTAAAAAAAAAAAAAAACTTGTTGGCAGACTTGAAACATACGACGCGTCGTTCGTTTCTTTGTCTCTTGGCAAAATTTAAGATGAGATTGGCAACAGAAGCGACAAAAAAAATGTAAATAGAATAAAAAATGAAGCAAGCACTCTGATTTTGAACCAATGATTAGCATGGTCACTGGAGAATACTAACACTTTTTATTATTAACAAAAAAAGAAAAAAAAAATCGTTGTACTAATTTTTTGTTGAATAGAAACTATTTAAAAATTATTCTACAGCCTCCCGTAAATGGGAATAAATTTAACTTAAAAAAAACTGCATCGTTTTGCAAAAAAAAAAGTAACAAGAACAATAACCGATCAATCATCTTCAAGGGGAAATCGAGTTAAAGGGGGAAGCAAAATCAACAAGCTAAATGCATCATTGGGAATTCCCACTCAATGATAAATATGCACTCGATCCACACATTGGTATTTTAAGTGGTGTTATTTTTCTTGTTTTTATTTATGAAACGTATTTAATTTTTTTTTTCTTTAATTTTAAAATCATGATAAATCTGATTCCAGCTGCACATGTTTCATAAAATAGAAATATAGACAAACAAAAACTACTTCGAACTGTAGACTTGTACGGGGGACCACTCTGTTATAATAGATCAAAATTATTTGGAATTTACTAGGGTCTCAGATAAAGAAAAAATGATAAAACGCAAGTCATTTGAAAAACAAAAACAAAATCACAGAGTTCTTCATAAGCCAAACAACACATACTTAACACTTTCACCTAATTGATTGGGGATATCTCTCCATTGAATATTTATTTAAAACCAGACAGGGGTTTCCATTGCAATGGTGGGAAAAAGTTT
Organism: Meliscaeva auricollis; assembly: GCA_948107695.1. Lineage (NCBI taxonomy): Eukaryota > Metazoa > Arthropoda > Insecta > Diptera > Syrphidae > Meliscaeva > Meliscaeva auricollis. Next base: position 8,747,592 of record OX403618.1, read on the forward strand.
AAATTTAATTAAAAATAATGTCGATTGGTTGATATGATTATGATTAAGATAAATATATTATTTTCTTAAACACAGTTGGAATAACTATAGTAGCTTGGGACCTGTAATCGAATTGATTAATTATATTTCAAGCAAATAATATTTCGAGGTTGATTTATTTCTTTAAATGTCCTTTCTAATAAAGTTTAATTTCATAATGAATTAAGACCCTACAAATATATGGTTTTGCATTTTTTTAATGTGTTTAACCTACAAATTAAAAAAAAATAATAAAAATTTAAGCTCACCCCATTTCGTAATAAATTTTGGCCTTTAAAAACGAAATTCTACAACCAAATTCGAGACATTAATGTCATTATTTTTTCACAGCAATAATAAAAAAATAATGTAAAGGTAAGACCCCAAGCATAGTTAAGGGATTTTGTATCATAAAAATCTGCTCCTATGTGCTAAATTTATCATAGTAGTAATTCTCGAAAAAGTTAAAATACAAAATAAGCTTACAACAATTACAAAATTGTGTAAGGAATAGGACCTAAAATTCAACGGAAAAATAGCGTCTTAATTCATAATAAAGTAAGGCCTTTGTTTTATAAATTAATTTCAATGAAGTTCGACCCGAAAAAATGTTGAAATTCATTCAAAGTGAAATAATGAAGAAGTAATAAAATTAGGACCTCAGAAACAAAGTTAAGGCCTTATAAAATAAAATGAAACGCAAGTTATATAAAATGAAATCTTAGGTGAAGACCTATACAATTTTTTGGAATCTTTATCACTTTTTTTTTAAGTTACTTTGCAATCAAGAAAAAGAGTCGATTCATAATAAAGTAAGACCTTGGTTTTGAAAATTATTTCTAAAGGAGTTAGATCCAAGGAACAAATGTTCAAAATCATTAAGAATTCATTTCATAAGAATTTCAGATAAACGTGAAATAATGAAAATGTAATAAAATTAGGACCTTAGAAATAAAATTTTGCCAAAATTCATAATTTTTTTATGATATAAATAAATTGAAGGTAGTATTTGGAAAAAATTTGATGCTTACTAATCAAACAGTCAAATTTAAAGTAGAAATTTCGTTGGAATATTTTATATGCACTCAAACCCTAATTGGTGTGTAATTTTGGCCCCCACAGAACACACTAAGTTTGTTTTTTACCTAATTTTTGTTAAATCATTAACTCTAAATTATTGGTGACTTGTTAAATCTTAAACAAAAGAAACAACTTGCGACATTGTGCCCAAGTTATTTGAATTTAAAATTCATAGTAAATTTTGTATGAAGTCCCCTTCAATCCGCAGCGTTTTAAATCTGCAAAAAAAAAATCAGAATAATATTTCCGAGAAACCGACCACAAAGTTTATTTAGTAACCACAATGTTTTTTTCACTGGGATATCCATTTCAACCAGAAGTAATAATTTTAAGAAATAAGCAAAAAGCAATCCAACAAAAAAAAAAAGGACAATGCTGTCAAAAATTATTATGACGCAATTAATGATAAAAATTTGTAATCATTTAATCAATATCAACTTTGACCAGAGACAGATTTATTTCATTCACAATATTGTTTTTTATAATTCATTTCTATTGGAGGGTGATTTATAATGATTACGAAATATGTACGCATGTAGAAGCTTTTTTTTTATTTCACTGAATAAACTCATATGTTAGGTCAAAGTACAATTTAAAGCACATTACCTAAGCATCGCAATTCATCACACACGTTTAATAAATTAGTCAATAAAGTGTTTTTAATGATGAGGAAATACCTAAGAGAATGTGCATTATTCTGAAACTTTATTGCTTATTTTGAATAAACAAAACTATTAAAACTAGGAAATTTTAATGACAAATCTATACAAAAAAAATTTATCAAGAATGAGAAAGATCAATTTGTATTTAATTTTTGCTTAAAATGTAATTGGAATTGCTTGTAGAACGTATGTGGATCGCAGCCAAGTTACTTGAAGTTACAGCTAAACTAATCATCAAATTATTGTTAAGCAGTACAGTAAGTACCTCTTGTGGAACATGTGTGGATCATAAAATTAAAAACGTAAGTTGGCACCCTCATAAACAAAATACAGATAGGTGCTGAGGAAGTGGAAATTTAAGTTTTCACTTACAAGTTCATCTGTGAAAAAAAGCCAAAATCTAAAAAAAAATCCACTTAGCCCCCTTTATGTTCTTAGCTCCTCAATAAATGTCCTTCAAATTTTTTGACTCATTTTTCCATCGTAACATAAATTAATTTTCTATTCAGGTTGTAAAGTAAAAAAAAAAAAAAATACGGCAACATTGACATCACAAAGGTGTCAAAAAGAACAGTATGCCTTGTGGGCGTTTTTTTTTATGTTTAAACAATTGTTTGAATTTTCCCATATTTAGAGTTTCCTGATCGCAAAAGAATGTAGCGCCATTATTAAATAATTGTTGAATTTTTGTGTTTTGTGTGTTTGTAAAGAAACGATAGGATTTCCCAGAATTCCTATGCATCACAATACAAATGAAATTATATTATTAATTTAATAAAGTATGAATGCGGAAATACTTGTAGAATGTGTGTGTTCCTCGGGCAATTTATTGTTTGATAATAATTTTACAACAATTGCTCATTAAGAATTGAAAACAAGCAAACATTAGTTTATTACCTTACAATAGAGATAGAGAGTAGAATTTATAGTTGAAAGTTATGTTAAGTAGGTTAATATAACCTGTTTCTAGAACACATGTGGATTGTAAGGAAAAGCAAGTTGTTCATTATCCGTTTGTTATTTCGTTGTCAAACAAAGTAGGGAACACTTGTGGCTCTTAATGTGGAACATAGGTATAACACATTTGAATTTGTGCAAAATACTTATGTGGATTTAAAGAAATTACAACTTTGGAACTTATGTAAATATTTGGAACTAAATTTGTGGAACATATGTATGTGGATTGTAAGCTCATATCAAGTTAAAAACCGTATTTATCATAGTGAAATTGATATTCCATTGACAAGCTTAGTGAAAACCACTTGTGAATCTTAATGTGAATATTTAAAACATATTTGGATCTGTGGAACATACGAATGTGGATTTTAAACAATGATAAGTCCAAGCATATGACATTTTGGGACTAAAATTTTTTGGAATTTTGTTCTGAAACCTATTAAATAATTCTTGTGGAACTCATGTAGTTTTGTGGGACATATGTAGATTGTATTCAATGTCAAGTTAAAAATTGTATTTATCATTATGGAATTGAGATTTCCTAGAAGCGACTACTTGTGGATATTAATGTGGATATGTTCTACAACATATTTCGATATGTGGAATGCATTTAAATATTTAAAACATATTTATTCTGTGGAACAAATGTTGATTCTTAGCAATTACAAGCTTAGGTGTCAATAAAATACTTGCGGATCATATGTGAGTTTGTGGAACATAAGTGGAATGTAAGCATATGCCAAGTTATAAGCTATATTTATCATTATGACATCATTTTTTTTTGCTGTGGAACTCAAGTGAATCTGTTGAATATTTACAGGTTGTTAGCAATAAGTAACAAGTTATCAATTACAAACTGTTATTTCGTGTTGTCAACCCAAGTAACAGCCACTATTGGAACTTATCTGGATCAAACGAAACTAATTTCTTTATTTTTGTTTTATTCGATTTTATGGTAATAAGTTAGTTTTATAATACAATGAACCTTAAATTATATTTTTTGCATAGAATATAGTCACCGGGTCTAACAAAAAAAAAAAGCTTTTATAAAATGTAAATAAAATCCACATTAACATAAAGAAAAGGTGGCGTATGAGTAATATTTTTGTCATCGTCAAATCTACATTATGTACATATATGAGGTCAGAAATATTTTGATAGGATTTGATTAACACTTTTAATCAAATGCTATCAATAAATTAGAGAATTTAATTTATGAAAAAATAAAGGAAAATACTTGAATAATGCCTAAAAAGCCTTTTGTTCATATACATATGTAACTTTCATACAGCAAACTACTATCGTGCAGCTTTTTTGGGTAATAAAATTTGCCAAAGAAATTATAAATCTTATTTAACTCCGGCTTATTCAGTCATAGTTTATTTTTAAAACAGTGTAAGCAGCTGTTTAAAATAATTTCTTTTTTTAGATAATTTCGATCTAAGTAATAAACATGATAACCAAATTATAAGAAAGAAAGACAAAATTAAATGGGAAGTATCTTATTTCTCTTTCTCTGTCGAATTATTTCACAACATTTTCAAATGGCATTGAAGGATATTTTAAACAAATAAAATCGATTAAGTCATTGGAATTTTTATCGTTCATAAACGTGTGTTCTAGCAAAAATGCAGAATGTAAATAATCGCCTTCATTTTTTTTACCTACACCTTGAACCTAATACCTAATTGTGTTAAGTCGCAACTAGTTCAGGAAACTCCCAAGTGGGGAAATTCAAACACCTGTGTAAACATTGAAAAAGCCTAAATAATAAAAACCCAACATCAAAATTTTTATTTAAAGAAACGAATTGTTCCTTTTGTTTTTTTTTCTATTTGGTTTGTTTAAATTTCTGTCGGAAATAATTTTTTTCCATTTTTAAAAATAAGTTTATTTGATTTAAAATGAATGAAGAGATGAAATAGAAAGTTATATGGAAAGGCTTTACTGATGAAGTCAATTATGCCCTTTAAAATAAGACCTCTGGAAAGAAGACCCCTGCAAATAGGACGTCTGAAAATAAGACCTCTGCAAATTAGACGTCTGAAAAGAAGACCTCTGAAAATAAGATCTCTGCAAGTAAGACATCATCACATAAAACCTCATCCCATTAGACCTCGTCACAAGACATCTACCAAACAGTTTTTAAAAAAGGACAAGCATTCAATGTATAAACTTAAATTTTTATTTTATTTTTTGCAAGGGTCTCTATAATTTGGGGTCTTAAATTTAAAATTCAACAACTTCAGTTTGAATCTTTTTTCATTACAAAAATAAGCATTGGTAGGTAAAATAATGGCCTAAATGGAACAAGGTACGAATGAAAATAACAAATAAATTCGAAAATAGGGTCTAAAATTAAATAAGGTCTAAAATAAAACTATATCCTTAAATGAAATAAGGTCTACAATTATATAAGGTCTAAAGTTGAGTAAGGTCTAAAATTGCATAAGGTCTAAAATTAAATAAGGTCTTAAGTTAAATAAGGTCTAAAATTAAATAAGGCCTAAGATGAAATAAGGTCTAAGATGAAATAAGGTCTACAATTATATAAGGTCTAAGATCAAATAAGGTCTAAAATTAAATAAGGTCTAAGATGAGATAAGATCTAAGATGAAATATGGTCTAAAATCAAATAAGATCTAAGATGAAATAAGGTCTAAAATCAAATAAGGTCTAAGATGAAATAAGGTCCAAGATGAAATAAGATCAAAGATAAAATAAGGTCCAAGATGAAATAAGGTCTAAGATGAAATAAGGTCTACAATTATATAAGGTCTAAGATCAAATAAGGTCTAAAATTAAATAAGGTCTAAGATGAGATAAGATCTAAGATGAAATAAGGTCTAAAATCAAATAAGATCTAAGATGAAATAAGGTCTAAAATCAAATAAGGTCTAAGATGAAATAAGGTTCAAGATGAAATAAGATCAAAGATAAAATAAGGTCCAAGATGAAATAAGGTCTAAGATGAAATTAGGTCTAATATGAAAAAAGGTCCTAATTGAAATAAAATTTGTATTGATATTATTTTAAGTCATAATTTATGGGTCTTTTTCCTACAAGTTTTATTTTAAACATCATTTTATTTGGGGTCTTAATAAAGATCCAGATTCCTACATTTACATATGTATGTTCTGATGCTGAAAATTTATATAAATATGGAATTTAATGATTTGTAAAAATATAATTAATATTTCAAAGTTTAAAGTTCTGATTGCATCAGATAAATTTAAAGGTTTGAATGGATCATAGTGGCTACAATTCAATCGCAGTGATCACTTTACTTTTCTTTATATCTCTAATTACATTCATGACTTGTGTAAAAATGCAATTAATGATTGCATCTCGGTATTCTCAGAAATTTAATTGATTCATCAAATTCAAATTGTGAGAAGGGATACCCTCTAAATACTTTTAACTTCTATAAACGTAAACACAAAATAACACTGCATTCATTATTATTATTATCAATAGAAATTAATTCTCTTAACAACACTGACTAACTACGTAATACTTATTTCCGCTACTTATTTGAAAATTTATATTAAGTTGATAACATTATTGAACTGCATCATCATTGCAACTTAAATCTTAAGCTTATTTGCGATATCAAATCTAATCACACTCTGGTGGTTTTCGGTTCATTAGCTTAGATAATAACCTTAAATTATTATATTCCACCACACTACAAATACGCTAGTAAAAATAAATAATTGTTTTCCAACTTTCTCAATTAATATTAAAGTTTCCACTTATTAATCCTGATTCATTTGTTTACTTGTTTATTGCAGCATTCTATTGCGGATGGGTATACAATAAAAAAAAAACAATTCACAACATTTACTAAATCGAATTGACGTATGTTGAGTTTTTTTTTCTTTTTTTCTTTTTTATTGACAATCATAATTTATCAATGAAACGTCATAGTTCTTTTTATGATTATTTAAACATTTTATTAAATTTCTTTGACTGCTCATGGTTGATAATATTAAAATTATTTGAATAGCGGAAAGAAATTATACCTAATAAAAATTTACCAAATCTAAGTCATTGTAAAGTACACCACAATAAACGTCAGCAGTTTATATGGTTCACAATAATAATCATCATTAAATGACGTTAGTTAGAAATTTGGGTGAAACATAAAAATTTCCGAATCAAGGTTAGATTCGAAAACCAAAAGTCGGAGAGCAATAAATTTAATAATAATTATTATATTGCGAGATAAAAAAATGATCAATAAGAAAAATTACAAAATTGTTGGTAAATTTCGAATATGTACTCCAAAAAAAAAAATTTGGTTACCAGAAAAAAAAAAGCAATAAGCAATAATTTTCGTTGAAAACTTTGTTTTTTAACGGTATATTATATTTTTCTTATCATATCACCACCAATCCTGGTTTTAGACAAGTTTCGTTCAGTTTTCGTCTAATTTTGGTTTAACTCATTATTTGATTTCACATTTGTCAATTTAATTTAACATTTGTCAATTTGATTTGACATTTGACATTAGGTCCGTTTGGGAACTTTTTGGGCTGAAATATGAAATCCGTCAAATCTTTTAAAGTGGGGATTCTCTCAATTACGGTCGAAACTGCTCAATGACTCGGGAACACAATGATCTCAAATATCTGACACTTTTTTTTGTATTTATAAAATAATTCACTTTTTGATTGTATTTTATTTTTTGCTAATTGAATTTTTTTTTTTATTTCTAATTTGTTTTTTTTTTTTTTTTTGTTTTGCACTATTAAATGATTTTGATAGAATTCATATTTTAGCCGCAAGAAATTCTTTGGACAGAAATTTTCAAAAAGAGGGGAAATGATTTTCTCTCTCAGTACGCTCTCTCTTGACAGGTTTGACAGCACTTGGCCTCGAAAATAATAAAAAATCGTTGTTTAGGCGAGTACCCAAACAGACGTAATTTGACTTGAATTTTTCAATTTTCAATTGACATTTGTCAATTTGATTTGACATTTGTAAATTAACTTAGTGACATTATTGATCAGTGGATTTGACATTTTTGAGATTTAACTTCACAATTATCATTAAGTTTAAGGTTTTCATTATTATGCATTGTGAATTACTCATCGTGAATTCAATCAAAATAGAAATTCCTTATCGTTTCATTATCTGTTCTGTTGTTAATTTTCTTTTAACCCTTACTGTATTTAAAAACAAAAATTATGTGGGAATTCCGTTTACGTTTCAGAACTCAAGTTTGTTTATTTTGTGTTTTACCCAAAATGATAGCAAAGATAAGATATAGGTAGGTACCTATTTTTTGTTATTGTACAAATAATATCGCATGATTTCACTTACACGGGGTGTTGCTATGTTATGCATATATAGTCGATCATAAAAGGAAGGTCAGTAAATAAAGTATTCTTAATAATGAATAAAATAATCCTAAAGTGAAAGTATTCAGGAATTAGCAGACATTTCCAGTAAAATTCATAATTGGAATTCATTATTTTTTTGATAAACTAATTCTAAGGGTTCCTTCCATACGCTACTCAAGTATGCACACGTACATATCTTGATTTGAATTCTTTTTAATTTAACTAAAATATTCTAAAAATTTTTGGTTTTATTAATCGGCCTTCTGCCATTTGCGGCCTTATCTTTATTTATGTAAGTCTGTTTTGTTCAAATTCATAAACAAACATTTATCGCCAACTCCAGATTGGTCTGAGCTAACAATGGGATAGCATAGAATTTCGACTTCTATATAAACCGAAAATCCAAGTTCATAAAAACCAGCCTTACATTCACCTCCGTTGGATGTCGATTCTGCAAAAACGATAACGTCTCTTTGAGAAATTAAACTAACAATATAACTGCGCAATAATATTTTGTGACCCGCATGAGTCTCTTTTCGACAAATACTCAAATTTTAATTTTAATATGACAGCAGTCCGCAATATTTACCACATAAATGATCAATTGAGTCCAGAAATCTGATCATAAAATTTCCAACCATTTTTCATTGATAATTTTGGATTAGGTATCTTAAAGTGTCATTAAAAATGACCATTGATCTGATTATAGGACAGTGCCGTAACTATTTAAGAATGGGTCCAAAAAAATTTATAATTTTCATTCTAGTGATTCAAAATGAAGTGAACCTATACTATGGAAGGTCAATTATGTCAGTCCATTATTAATATGTTGATAACATAATGTTGTTCTCAATTGTTTTCATATACGCACCCAGATCCATGAATTATTCGTTTTTTTCCTTCATTGCTTGATTGTGAAATCAGACATATTCCTTGATAAGACCAAGCTTAGCATACAAAGTTCGACGGAAAATAAAATGGTCGCAATTTAATGACTTTACCATTTATTTTTTTATTTCACAATTTTTAAAATAAAATCCATCCATTGTAAAAAAAAAAAGTAATAGGGGAAAGCGGGGCTAAAAGTAACACTTTTTACTAAAACTGAGGCTTCTCCCATAACTTTGAAAGTAATTCAGCTAAATCTTTTTTAAATTAAACAAAATCCAACCCGAAAAGATCAGCAAAATATGTTCGGAATATTCCAAAATACACTTTCTAAAAGAAAAATCGTGTTGTTTCCCCCGTATATGGGGCAAGTTGTAGCATAGAGCGGGTTTGTGTTATTTTCTCAATTATACATAATATATTTTTCACACGAAAATAAATGGCATGACCCATGGCAAACAAGACCGCAAACAGACAATATTGGGTCTCCCCCATGATGATGATCGATATAAATTATACTCAAATTTTCTCAATAGATCAAAAAAATAAAAACCAATACACACGAAAGAACGAAGAAAATAAATAAAAATAGTTCATAAGCAACACACTGGTACATACGATAAAACCTACACATCCATAAATATGAACTATTATATGTGTATATGCAAATTATGATATAAAAATGTCAAAAAATAAAAATATATATTAATTTTAGCAAAGTCTCTTGTCTACTGAAGTAGCTGTTATATGCCGTAGCCATTTATAGGCCCTGAACGAGCATGTGAGTGAATTTTCTCTAGACATCATTTAGACACAAGAAGAACATCATCCATTGGCGAAAAATAATTTTAGAAAAATACTTGAGATCAATTTTATATTTTTAGAATTTATCTATGAGAAAATATTTTCACCTCTCATAAACAGTAGGAACTTTTTGTTTTGAAAAATTATGTGCCAGGAAAAGATATTGCTGCTTCTGGTAAGATTTTTATGATTTATTAAAAATATTTTTTTTGAAATTTATTTTTCTAGAGACCTCATATAATTCAAAAAAATATTAAAAAATATTTAAGTAAAATTCTTAAGGGAAATAAGTTAACACGATCAATAGATCATCACAAAAGATCTTAATTTTTTATTTAAATTTTGCAAATATCCCGTACAGATAGTTTTTGGAACGTTTTATGTGAATATCTGAATTGCAAATTATTTGTAAATTATTTAGTTAATATTAAATGATCACGCAATTTCGATCAATTTTTGGCGTATTTCTGAAGTTTTAAAGTCGCTAGCTCATAAAGACGGTTGCAAACTTGTTTAAAATTGCTTGCAAATTAGTTTAAAATCGATAACAAACTAAGTGCAAATCGATTGCAAATCACTAAATATTGAATTCTAGATGTGAGAATCTGTGCTATTTATTTTTTTTTTTTCAAGTTTCAACTCTCTAACTTATAAATCGCCTATGAATTAGTTTAAAATCACTTGGAATCTAATTCGAAATCGATTGCAGATTAGTTTGTCATTCACTTCCGGGATAGATTTTAGATTTTAAGTTCCGACGAGTAAAAAACACGAAAAAAAAATTTAAAAAATATATAAAATACCATTCCACGACAAAATCATGAAGTGCCTCTGATTTTTCTAAAGGAAAAAAAAATTACAAAGTTTTATAATAAAATCCCACTCAACGGCGGCACGTGTCACAATTATTGTAAACTAATATTCTACTGGACGTGTGTAGGATAACTTTCTATTGGGTATATAACAAACTGTTAAACAAATTAACTAGAATTTAAAACAATTATAAAGCAACGTAGAGTAAATTTAATAAAAAAAAAAAGTAAAACGAATAAAAAGCTTTCATTGAAATTTCTACTTTTCAAGTTCAACAAACCCAATTATTTGCATTTGAATTGTTTTTTTTTTCCTACTAATTTTCAGATCTTTATTGAAATGAATAGATTGTTTTTTTTTCTCTTGTATATTTCCACTTCAGTGACTGTAACAAAACAACATGAGGATTCAGTAAATTGCGTCGTTTAAAACAATAGCTTTAAAAAAAAATAACCAGCGCAATTACAAAAGCTTAAATTGAATAAACAAATTTTTTAATGAATGAGTTGATACACTTCAAGTTTTCATAATCAGAAAAGCAAAAAAACTTAAGGGTTTGGTTTTTCGAATGATAGCATACATACGTGCCGTGCAGGTGGCAAAACATGCACATCATTATTCAATATTGGAAAATCTGAGTGATGTTACAGGTTCGCTCAAGTGTATAAAGTCTTTGGGGTCCGGCACGTAACTTGAATCAATCAAGACGAGTCGATACAATCGAGCATTGGCAGCATCTAACTTGGATAAATCGACTCTTTTGCGTGAAAAACACTCGATTGAATCAAATAAGATGTTGCCAATGCACGATTCTATCGACTCAACTCGATTGTTTTAAGTTACGTGCTTGGCCCCCATGACGTGAAAGCAATGCTAGACACATTTCTTTCATTTTTTTCACAGCTGCCTCAACTTAAAGATTATCATCATGCCACCCACCCTAGCTGCACTAAAAGCAATAAATTTGTATGCCGTCGTCAGTTAGAAGCTAGTATGGGGAACTATGTCATAGCCCTAGCAAAGGCCTGTGACATAGCATTTCTTATAGCTGAAAATCAGGATAAAAAATGAAGCAAAGGCCAAAAGAAAAGTTCACTTGACGTAATTGTTCGCGTGATGGACTATCACGCCGGAGGTCTGGGTTCGATTTCAGGTGCACTGCCCCTTGTCAAAAATTGACAAAGCTTAAAGAGTACCTACTGGCTGTCATGTAAAGTGCAAGAAGTCATTCAGAATCGGCAGAAAATTGTAGGTCTCGGCTAACTGCACAACCACAGAAAATGGATTAGAGTGTTAGTCACTAGACCTTGTTAATCAAGAACGTTTCATATTACGGCTATCCACAGAGGCTTCTGGAATTTTTTGAAGAAACATGCCAATAACCTTGGTCTGATAGGCACTTGTGACATCTGCAATCTCTGCAATAAACATGAAGAGATAAGAAATCACATTCATTCAACTAGGTATTAATTATCAATCATCATTCGAAATAGTCTTAATCCTTAGATTTCTTAATGGAACCAGATAACGAGCTGGAAAAACCCAATGCCTTCATTCTTTATGCTGTGACATCTGATAACCTTTTTCAAACATTTTAAAATCTTAGTCCAAATCCTCAGATTTCTTAATGGAACTAGATAACGAGCTGGAAAAACCCGAACTGCAAAGAGTAGGGCCGTTTTTGATTGTCTGTCATTCTTTATGCTGTGCCATCTGACAATCTTTTTCAGCTCGACCTGAGGCAAGTATGATTTATTGTCAAATCTTAATAGAGTGGCGCAGTATTTTTGAGAATTTTTTTGTAGCTTTTACTTCATAACACTTTTATTCACTGGAAAAACCCCGATCCGAAAAGCGTAGCGACGTTTTTGATTACCTGTACTTTTTTTAAGCTGTGCCATCTGACAACCTTTTTCTGCTCGACCGAAGCAAATATGGGTTAACAGAGCGGCGCAGTATTCTCGAGATAACATCAGTGTAAGTATGCGTAGCTTTTACTTCATAACACTTTTATTCATAGAAAACCTAGCTATAGCTTAAAAACCCAAGCTGGAAGCTAGTTCTGAAAATTAAAATTTATGCCCTGAGGCACCAAAATACTTGAACATAGTTTGAGAATTCAAATTTTGAATAAACCTATCATTAAAAAATATACAATATAATACATAAATTAAAAATTAATTTTTTAATCCTTATTTAAGCCTTAGCCAATGTCTGCAAAAATATGGGAAAATAAAAGCAAACAAATGTTCATTGAGAACTATTCAAAATATTGTTATCCCCAATTTATAGCCCGATTATATATTTTTTTTTTATTTTATTTTATTTTTATTTATTTTAAAATAAATTTATTCACACTAAACTTTTGATCTATAGTTGTTGTTGGTTAGTTCCTTCTGTTCAAAAATGTCATAACATTTGATGATGAACGATGCTGCGTATGAGGTAGGAGAGGAGGCAAAGCAATACGTACTATACATATACAATTTAAATTAAAAAAAAAAAAACAAGACAGAATATAATAATTTATTGTCTTGATGGGTTTTCCCCACATTTTTTAAGCCAAAAGATAACAAAACAGAGCAACAGTATACACAACAACATTCATTCGTTATATGTATATGCTCTATCTCTTTACCAAGTAGGTACAGTACATACACATAATTCACTGAATATAATTATTCTTCTTGACTATTGTTAGTCTAGCCATTACAGCCAGAGAAGCAGACGTATGTAGATATTCGAATTCAAATTTACATTTAGAACTTTTGGATTGAAATAATCAACCATGCAATATTGAGAGCAATATCTTTGAAATATATTTTATTTTTGTGGGTGGTGATGGTGGGGTGAGGATGAGGACGAAAAAGAAAATAATGATTTTTCTTCATTTTTGCTTTTATAGATTTTCAGAATAAACACATAAACTCTCTGACGTCAATCTTAACCTCTAGAATGCATCTAGGTATACTGAACGAAACAAACAAACAAAAAAAAACTGAATATTCGCCAGAGTTAGATGGAAATTAGGTTTATTTTTTGACAAAATATTTAAAAGATGAAAGAAGTTTTTTTTTGATTTTATTTTATTTTAAATATATTTCTTTAAATTTATTTTTTTTATATAAATTTGACATTTGAATGCTATTTGTTTGGATGCTTAAATAATTTTAGATTATTTTCTTTTTTTTTGGTTTTTAATGAGCGTCTTCCATAGGCGAGACAGAATTTTAGACATTCGGACGGGTTTTTGGATGGAATTTGATTTCTATTTTCAATTTGTTTGAAGTTGATTTTATTTTTTTTTTTAAATATTAAAGTATGTATGCATAAAAATAATTTTGGCTAAAATATAATCTTCTAAAAGTACAAATTATTCTTGTTCTGACTTAAGGATCTCAGAACAATAGAAAAAGAAAATTCATTAAAATCTATCAAGAGCTCTTTCCTACCACAATGAAGAGAACATCCTCTATATGAAGATCTAAAAATACCAACGAGACTAAAAGAAATGTCACCAACAAAAGAGTGTTGTAGGTTAGAAATACTTTATTTGTACGATTGAGGCTAGGGAAGTGTGTATTTGGAATTAAAAAAGGTTTATTCTAAAGGACGTCTTCCTTTTCAAATACTTCTAAAACTTGAACTCTTTTATCTAAAATGAGTACGTTTGGGCAAAGGTTTTCATTAATGCTTTTGCTGAGGTTGATTGTTATTATCACTTTCAAGTATAAATTGGGTTTCTCTTTTATCATTAACTATAAAAAAATAAGCAAACAACAAGACTAAATTTTATACTATATAACAAACTGAAATTGTAATATGACAAGATTTCATATTCCAACAAAATTTGTACTCTGTAACGTTGAAATAGTTGAAGAAGTTGTGTGTTAAACTACACTATAAACTCAGGCAGCGATAAGAGAGTTGAAATCAACATAAATAATAACGTTTGGTAATCAGTGTTCCTTTGGCCTAAGAAGCCAATTTTTTTCTTTTTTGCTTTAGATAAGGCAACAAATATTTAACAAAAAAAACATGCTGATAGGCGCTCACGTGAACTGGTCTATATACCAACATTGATATGTTCGTAGGCAGTCAGCTGGAAATCAAAGCTATTTCTTAAATCGTCACATAACAGAATAATTTCATTCCCTTTGATTGTTTCCAGGACACCGTGGCATATACGGAAAAGAAATTGCAGATAAGCTAGCCAATCACTTGAGCCTTTCCATGTGTACTTATGCCACTAGAAAAAATGCAAAATTTCAGAAAACGATTGATGATCATTGATCAGCAACTAACACTACTTGCCGTGTTTCGATGAATCTATGGCCATATCTTTTTACTAAAGCTAATCAGGCCACAATGGTGTCCCTTGTTTGGTATTTTAACGGCTGAGAATTCGCTAGGAACCGACTTGGGAGAATGGGCGTCAGCTCACTTACCACGACAATCAGCAGATTGCAAGCAAACCTTTATTAAGCAATGCAATTATTAAATTAGAGATATAAGCCAGCTAGTTATTCGTTAAATTTAAACTTAGGCTTTGTTTTCAAATATTCAATTTAAGAAAGAAAAACTAAAATTCTTTGAAGGTCGACTTCTACTACCTGACAAAACTTGCATTTTTGTTTTTTTTTTTTTTTGTTTCTTAACAAATTACCCCAACACCTTGACCACTTTGTCATTTTTTTTGTTGTTTCTCTGTATTATTTGTGATTAAAATGACAACGCTAATTATAATCAATTAAACCTTCGCATTTCTTCAGTAACCTCTTGATAATTAAGAATTTACGTCGAGTCGATGCATTCTCGTACCAACAGGTACAAGTGTCATTACATCACCTATCCATTATTAGGTTAGGGTGGTGGTGGTGGTGGTGGTAGAGTAGGAAGGGAAAGAAAACAATCAAGCTTGTGATTTTTTTTTTTGCTGTTTTGTATTACACTAAAAACAGGTTTTAATAAATAATAATATTAATAATAATATCCATTTTCTGCCCTTCGATTCTATTATTTTTCATGTTTAGTGGCAATTGGCTTAAAACAAAACAAAAACAAAAACTATTATATTACGTCCTTGGCAAGGTTATTCTTATTACTTTTTCTGGTTGCGTGCACAGAAACTATATAACATTTCGGTCGCGACCTTATAGAACCTCTTTTAGTGTATTTTTATTTTACAATTTACCTTGCATGGATACTATCAAGGAATTTCCATTTCTATAACGTCAGCAAGAACCACTATCCACTATATAGCAACACCCACCATCATTCCAACAAGAGAGGCATTGTTCGCGCCCCAGCAAACAGAAGCGCTGGCTATAATTTCCATTCTATTTTTAAAACTAAGTGAAATAAACAAAACGAAACCAGCCAGAGCGTGATGCGTGTGAAAACAGAAACAACAACAAAAACAATTCACATATGGCGCGCGGTGCTGGTGGTGGTTCAATGAAATCGCACATGCCTAGCCTGACTGGAAAAACCCAGGAAAACTTATCCTTTTCTATAGACATAACCCACCACTATAATCAGAAAGCCACCCATCCATACCCATCATCATCATCATCATAGTCGCTGTCGTCGATGTCTGCTTTCAGAAAAAAAACAACAATAACAGCAGCTATTGCTATAGACATAGCTAAGTAAAAGAGAGAGTAAGCGAGAAAAGCAAATCGCATGTGACGGGAGTTATTTTTAGACCCAATACGAGTAGAGAAGTAGAATATTTTGTGCCGGACATGCGCTCTCAATGTGAGGTTTCTAAATATTTTCGACGAGTCTTCTATTTTCATAAATATCCCTCGACGACGACTACTACCAACAATTTGTGTGTTAAAAAGTTTAAAAAAAAAAACAATAAGAAAACATTTGTCAGCCTTAGGGATATTTTTGTGTGTAGAATGTGCAAGAAATAGATTTCATTTCATTCGAAGAACAGCAGGAATTCCTCTTAGTCTGTGTCGTCTGCGAAACGACGAAAATAGTATATGTTTTGTATTTTTGTTTTTTTTTTTTGACAAAGAAATTCCTCTAATAAATGTGCAGTACTGAGGATTTAAATAAATCGTCTTTCAAGGGAATAGAAATAGTTTTGTTTCATAAATCTTAAAAGGGAAAGTCTTAAAAAAAAAATTAAAAACTTACCATCATAGTTGCGAAGTTCCAAATCAGCTGGTAGACGTGCACATTCGAGGAGGTAGGATGTTCTTATGTCAGTACTCAGATGACCATAAGAACGATGGGCTTCATTTATTTCTGATGCACTGATTGGTATTGTGAGGGCTTTGACACATTGTGTATCACCGGAAATGCTGGCTAGATGGAGAGGAGTATTGCCATGACGATCCCGAGCTGTAGGCTAGAATTTAAAAAAAAAAAAATATTGAACTAAAATTTATTAAAATAACAAAAGTTACTAAATTTCTAGAATTTGTTTCCCTGTAGACAAAGCAACTACAATAAAGGTCATTAAATAAGTATGTCATTCCGAAAGCGAAGTTAAGGCGTTATATTATCTTAGGATTGAAGGCGAACTTCTTTTTTTTTTTGTATAATTAAACAAAACCTATAAATACGTTGAAAAGATTTGCAAGGTCTAAAAATAACTTAATTACCAAAAGGTTTCTGCACAAATTAAGTTTTTTTTCCATTTCTCACAATAAGCAAAAATATGAATAATCAAAAGTCCGGTTCTTTGGAAATTCTGGAAACTGAAGAGATCCCAATGATTCATAAGAAAAAAAAGATATATCGATTTTCGTGCAGACGGTCAATTCTGGAAGAGGAATTTTCTTGTGTTGAGATTAGAATTCCTGAACTTGAGGTAAGCACAATTAATAAAAACAAAAGTCGACATTCAAACTTTTGTAGGAATATTAAAGTTCAAATCTTTTCTAGAAAGAACTGGACAACACTTCGACGCATCTATTGTTACTGACGAGACGAGTGTCTGTTGTTAGTGTTAGGATGTGTAAAAAATCTATTCAGGGGGCTTTATGGCAAAAAACGAAGACGATCAAACGATCGATCTCTTCACATTTGAAAGAGATTGCTATTGCCAAAACGATGGCGTTATGTGGTTTTTGTTTACGTAATAAGGCCCCTGAGTAAATATCACTCAAAGAATCTTTTTTTAAAACAACTCAGCTGGTTTTCAGCTGAATTTGACAGTGTCCATGCCTTTGTCCCATACAGCAGAACTGAACTGATTAAGGTCTCCTAAGTTCTTTGAGAAAGAAGTTAGCTACTAAAATGCCTCATACTAAAATGATGTTTGATCTCCGTTGAGCGATGTAATAGTGGATAAAAAAAAGTCTCTAACAACAACTTCAAAGTTATCTTCGAGCATTTCTTTTCTTGTGGATACTTTTCTCCGACAAAATTCTACAAATGAGTAGAACAGTTCCTACTTCTTCTCGAGAGGAAGTATAATGGTACTCACAGCTCTCACCTTTAGGACTAGCATCGATTCTAGTGTTGGACTCTGTAAACAAATTGACTGTTAGAAACTAACATTCGTTATTAATAATTAAGTGGACATCCCAACTCATGTTTTATTCAACTTGGCCTTTCTATTGCTTTATAACTATTACATTTCTATTGCTTAGTAAATCTTTCATACTTTGAAAGAGAAATAAGTTGTCTAAACAAAAATAGGTACAAAGAAATTGAAATGATTACAAAGAAAGATATTTTACTTTATTGCTGCTTTTGTCTTTCGTTCTTTTTTTTTCGGTATACATAATTTAAATGTATAATAATAAATTTAACCTCAATTCAAAAATTAATAAATAATAATACAATTTAAAGAAAATACATAATATAAAACACTTACCTCAGCGCCTGCAATTAAAAGCATTCGTAAAATTTTAGGCTGTCCATAAATCACAGCCAAATGAAGGCTGGTTTGTGCTTCATCGTTTTGTATATTGAACAGACATGGATGTGGTGCCATACGAATTAGAGCAGCAACAACATCAACATAACCAGTTATACAAGCCAGGTGCAAATGTCTGCAAAAAAAAAACAACAACAAAAAAAGGTACATTAAAGTAAAATAATAAATAAAATGATTTTTGTATCTTTCAGTGGAAAAAAGGGTGTATTTCTAGGAAGGCTTAAACTAACTAAAGGCAACGATTGGGCGCACACAAAGTTCAAATAAATACGAAATAACAAAGAAGGAGACTTAACAGGTGCATTTGGGATTATTGTTCAAAGAAGAAATGTTGTAATGGGTAGAATGAATAAGGAATACCTGCAAGTTTTCAAATATTGTATCTACCTGATCTCTATATATAGAATAGAAAATATATCTAATTTGCAACAATAGACAGTAAATTCTTACACTTTGCTGGTGGGAAGGTATACGCTATTAAATTTTTTTATGAATATTCTAGAGGTAGAAAAATGTAAACAAAGAAACAGATCAAATTGATATAGTTTCGGTTTTTGTGTTTCTAAATCTTTTGAGCTATTGTTGGCTTTAGAGAAATAAAAGACTTCCTATTTGAATACAAAAAAGAGAAATTGGCAGATGGAAATCCAAATTCTAATCGATAATTTTTTCACATTGGGTCAAAAGGACCCCCCACAGAATTTGGGTGATGAATAGGTTTCCTGCAACTTGGAAAAACATAAGGTCTGTTCCAACACGATGTCAAACTATCAGCTAACTGACAACACCATGCACAGAATAATTTTTTCTGTTTGCTGATAGTTTGGAATAGTTGTTATATTTCAAGGGGCCTCATAATCTCTTATGTGAACACGATAAATTTAGAATTATAATAGACGGATCCCAACGTCCGCGATGGTACACAACCGAGCGAATACAAGCAAATCAATGTACCTACGTGACCATAATCACGTTTTGCTACATTTCGTGCAGTTTTCCATAAGTTTTGCTTCCATATAAGTCCATCTATTATAGATCTACCTTAAGGCTCACTAGTCTCAACTAATAGAGGCTCATTGATAGTGGAATAGGTGAATATTCCACTTCAACGATGCTAATCATTATAACGCGGTTTTATTAGACAATGCTCTCCAGATTAGAACTCAATGAATCTTAAAACAAATATAAACAAGCTTAGTGTACTAGCATCAGTAGAAGAATTTATCGTAAATAGAATCATTTTAAAGCCTATCACATATGGTCAGTGGTGCCTTCAGTTTGCTCTTGAAATCCGAAACGTGAATGGGTAAAACGGCCTCAAGCTCTAGGCATTTATGCCAGCCTTATTTAATTGAATGAAGCAATAACATCGGCCCGAGCGCGATTAAAGAATGAAACCTATCCTATTCTTAGAATTATCATGACGCAAAGTCTTAGATATTAGATTTGCGATCGCTTTATCGCTGTGTTTGGAAAAAACTGTTTACAAATAAATTGAACATACGGTGACTTAGCACTACTTAAGGCATCTGAAGACTGATCTTGAAATAGCTGTATAACTCCAGCGTAAGAACTTGGCGCTAACACACATATAATTGTTGTTATTTGATTTAGAACTTCAAGAAGGTTTTTCGTAATATTTGTAAGAATTTACTCGAATATATGCCCCAAATTGTGCTAGACAATTGCAAATTTTGGTCCAAAAACAAAAAAAAAATTACACCTATTTGCAATCTCATGATACACAAATAGTTTAGAAAATTTTACAATCTGTTTGAGTGTTATTTAACCATGGGAAAGTCAATCTCTTCTTAGCTTTTCGGACTCCATTTCTTCCAATGAATTAAAAATACACAGGAATGGTTGACTCGAACCCCCTTTATAAGTAGGATTGAATGATTGAACTGAATCAGTGTTTAGCTCCTTGTCAACCTTGATTGGATCCGATTTAAAAAGGGAGCTGCTCTCGAGCATGTTGTCGAGGATGCTCACCCATGTGAACCCTCCTAATCGGATTGAATTCGGTCATATAACGGAGGTATTTTTGAATACAATGGAATGTACCGAGCTAAAGCTAAACAAAATTTCTATATTTGAAGATGCCATTAAAATTGTGGTGTGTGTAAAAATTGAAAAACCATCCAACACCCCGAACATAAACTTATCGAAATGATGCAATCTGCATTTGTTTTTTCCACCTCGAGTTCTTATTGCACACCAAAATTGGTCATTCGAGAAATTCAAAACATAAAATTTGTTCAGAAAATTTTCTTCCCACTTTTATAGGAAACATGAAAAACTGGAAAATCGTCTACCACCCCCAAATTTTTGGTGGGTGCCAATAACTCGACCATTGAGCATTTCCGGTCAAAAATATTGAGTTCGCGGTTCTGTCTTCACAGAGTTTACAATGTCGTTGTCAATCGGCTTACCAAATGAGTACAAGAAAAAATTCAACGGAAACCTCACTCAAGGTTTAGCCATGAATTCTAGTTAAAAATTGAGAACTAATATTCAAGTAAAATCCAAGAAAAAACCTCAAATCATTGCAAGTCCTTTGAAGCAGGACATGCAGAAGAACATTAACAAATTGAAAGACAGTATTCTCGGCAATATAATAAAAAAAACGAATCCTGAATTGTAAGCGCCATCTAATGTAAAGTAAGTAAGAATCCTCAAAGATGTAACTACTCGTCATTCTAAACAATTTCAAGTTTTTGGGATCTCAGAGAATTTCTTCCCACAAAGACAGTATAACAAAATTTATTTAAGGAATCCCGATGTAGACATTTCTCATATCTCTGTTTTTTTTTTACAAACCTGAACTGTTTAAATGTTAATCAGCCAAAGCAAGTTCATTGCCCGAACACCGAAACCAGTTAAATAATTTTACATAAGCTAGCAGGTAAGTGTAATACTAAAACTATCATAAGTCAAAAAATTCTTATTTGTTTTCAAATTTTAAAAAAATATGAATTAAAAGTAATAAAAAAAAAAGTAACTCACGTATCGCCATCATTATTCTGTTGGTAGTGAATTTCCCATGGATCCGCTGCACTTGTGATTGTCACATCATTGTCTGGTGCATTCTGCTTCTGGGATGCTCCCAAATTATTCACTGGTTGACTGGTGAGACTAACCTTGCAGAACCACTCCGATAGTCCGGATTCAACACCTTTATCCAAAATCATTGGGTCGTCCTTTGGTTGTGGTGTATTAATTGATGATCCACCACCACGTTGTTGTGGTGAAGCAGCTGTTGTTGTTATCGAAGGATGAGAACGTTCTCGTTCTTGTTCTTGAACTGCGTCGTCGTCCTCAAAATCTTCGTCAATGCAACCCGAATCCAAATAATTCTCCGTCAATGCAGAATGTGTCTTTTGTTGTTTATTGGGAATAATGTTTAATTGAACTGGTGGATTGGATTTACTACCGCGACTATTGTCTGTATCTTCAGCACCTGGAGTTGGTGTAAAACCACTGTATTCATCAGTGAGTTGTTCGCCAGATAAAAATCCAGAATCGATTGTTGCTTCTTCTTGACTGTAGTTGCCCTTGTCCTTGCTGGTGGCAGAATGACCGAAATTATTGCTTTCACCACTACCACCACCGCCGCCGCCGCCGCCAAGATTATTGCGTGTTGTTGTTTGTGTAGTTTTCCCGTTGCCGTCAGTAATGTTGCTGCTGATGATCGGCAGGTGATGTTGCAAATGTTGCGCTTGTGTTGCTACAACAGTTTCAGCACCAGAAACATCATCGGTCTTCTTGTTTTCACTGTTTTGGTTCCACATTATTTAATTTTTGCTGCTATTTGTTTTTTTTTTTTTTTTGTTTTCTTGATAAGAAAATTGGTGATTTTTCTTTTTGTTTTTTGTTTTTTGAAAATTATAGGTTTTATTTTTGGCTAATACTTGAACAGTTTACCGCACCACTGTCTCGGAGCTGGGAAGCTGAACTCGTTTGTGATATGATAATGGAATCTGCGTGAGTAACATCTATCGCGAATTTGCCAAAAGCTGTAAAATGATACTTTTATTCAATCACACATAAATATTGGAGAGAAAAGAACAAAAACAACACAACTCTACAAACTACGAGATGATATATATTTTTTTTTTGTTATTCACCACAAAAATAATCAAACTACACAAATGCACATTCAACAGCGATATGGAAGGAAAAAAAAAACTTGGAAAAGTTTACCTACTCGGATTTTGTGAATTCAACTTTATTTTCTTTGCTTTTTGCAAATATTTATGACGAAACGCCCGACGGACGATAAAAAGATGATCGGTCGGGGAAGAGGAGAAGAATGGAAATTAATTAGTTTTATTTAATTCCAATATGGCTACGAGTTGTTTTCTCCTTTTTTTTTTAATTCTTTTCAAATAGAAAAAACTAGTTTATAATTTTTTTTCTTTGTGAAGGAAGTTTATGATTTTGTATTTAATCTGATTTCAAAATAAATCGATTTATGTTTTTATTTGTTGAAATTCAATTAAATTTTAATTAGATGAATTTATGCAAATTGGATTTTTACTTGTTTTAATTTTTTTTGTGTATTATCAATAGTTTAAAGGGGCGACGAGAGCACTTTAAAATTCAACACTTCTCAAATCGTTCGCTGTCTCGTTAAAACTGATTTGGTGGGATGGAATTTGGAAAGCACATAGGGAAAAGAAAAAATAAATTGGAATGGGGAAAAATACAAGAGTGGCAAATGGGGATTTTTTTGCGCTAGCAGGTTATTTTAGTTCGGATTTGGTTCGTATTATAGATGGCGCTTAAATAGTTAAAGAGAAATTGTAAACGTCAAATATAGAACTGTTTGATTAGTAATTTTCAAGGTTTCTCGGTAATTATTCTACAATTTTTTTTTCAATTTAATCAGCTTCAATTTTTTTAACTTTGAAATATTCCGCGATAGGGAGAAGGAAACAAATAGCATCCCAGATACAAATGCGCATGAAGAAAAAAGAGTCAGATATAGAAAACAGTACATGAGCTTTCAAACGAAATGAGATAATTTGTAATTACCCCGTCTTCAAGCAGGTTTGGAGCCAGGTTGAACTGTGCTTCAACCCCTTTGTAAACCTGGATCGAGTTCAACTCGATTCTATTCGCTCGGTGGAATCGAGTCCAAATCTTGCTATCTCTTTCTTCAAAATCCAACTCGAACTTTTCCATCTGCTATAAAAGGAAGTTTACCACACATGTTTCAAGATAACGCCACTAAAATCAACTTGGGTAAATGTGTGTAAATTATGTTTTCATACTTGAATTATTTGGAAAAAATTATGGTTCTTTCCTTGTCTTCGTAAACTAGCTACATATTTGTGGTTGGTTTGGTTATATCTAAACTGGCCAAAATTAAACGTTAAAATTATTGCACAACTACCAAAAAAAAAATTTTGTGGGGAAAGTTTGCCATATCCTGGTAAATATTTCCTATAGAAAATTTCGCAACCACCAGATTTACCACGTTTACCAGGTTTCATGATTACCCCTATTTTGTAAAAATTCATGAGATAACTATCGAAAATCATCGATAGTGTTATAAAAGCTATCGATAGTCTATATCGATTATAATCACTATAGTTTCTCACCTCTAGAAACACACACACCTACAAATTCTTGCTGTCACATAATGACATAACATCTGTCTGTCACATTTTTCACTTCACAAAAGTGGGGAAAGTTTGCCATATCCTGGTAAATATTTCCTATAGAAAATTTCGCAACCACCAGATTTACCACGTTTACCAGGTTTCATGATTACCCCTATTTTGTAAAAATTCATGAGATAACTATCGAAAATTATCGATAGGGTTATAAAAGCTATCGATAGTCTATATCGATTATTATCACTATAGTTTCTCACCTCTAGAAACACACACACCCACAAATTCTTGCTGTCACATAATGACATAACATCTGTCTGTCACATTTTTCACTTCACAAAAATAAAAAATATTTTCTCATCACGGCCGCACGATGTTAAATTTATTAAATAAAACTAAAAATCTAATTAATTCGGTGCGACACTTGACCACCTCAGAAATTATAAAACCATCTCCAGCTCTCATCCTCCCCCTAACTCAGAAATCTGAAATACCAACAAATATTCGTTCAAATCGTCAGGCATGGATCGAAAATACCGACACAATTGAAGAGAAAAAACTTGGTCTCATTGAATTGCATCCCGATGTATTTGCCACTAATCCACGAGTTGATGTCATCCAGGAGAACATCGAGTGGCAGCGAAAGTATCGTTATGTAAGCTTTGCCCACACGAAGGTGCGTTCGGAGGTACGTGGTGGTGGGCGCAAGCCCTGGCCACAAAAAGGTGGTGGACGTGCTCGTCATGGTTCCATTCGTTCGCCACTCTTCAAGGGAGGTGGCATCGCACATGGACCACGTTCTCCGACAACTCATTTCTATATGTTGCCATTTTATAAGCGAGTTATGGGCTTGACTTCAACCTTGTCGGTGAAATTGGCCCAAGATGACTTGCATGTGGTCAGAGATTTAGAAATTCCAAGTCGGGATCCCAGTTTCATTAAGGATCTCATCAAAGAACGCAATTGGGGACCATCTGTCTTAGTTATTGACAAGTAAGTTGAACACAAATAATTAAAATTCACTAAAAATTTAATGTTTATCAATTTTCTAGCAACGATATCTTCCCCGAAAACATCTGCTACGCTACCAATGACATTGGCTATGTCAACCTCATGCCAGTCTACGGACTAAACACATACTCCATGCTCAAGCACGACACCTTGGTCCTCACAGTCGCAGCAGTCAAACAAATTGTCGACCGCATCCTCTACCAACTCAATCGCAGAGATGCAAAATCATTGGAAACAAAATTCAAAACCGATCAATAAAGAAACATTTACACATTTATTCAAATCAAAACAATAATATTATCGGATTTGTTCTTGTTTGTTTTTTTTTCCTGTTTGTTTTGTTATTTTATTACATTTAAACATATTTTAACTATTAGCTACTATCGTAATTTAAAAAACAAAAAAAAAAAAAAAAAGAGGTGAGATGGAAGGAAGAGATCATGTTGGTCTACTACTCTGCTTTTGGCTTCTCTTCCTATTTCTGGTTGTAGATTGTTAATTTAGTTTGTAGTATTCCTGTGTTTTTGTTTTTAAGTAGATTTTTTGTTTGGAAATTTATTGTTCTCCAAGTAGTTTATGACGAATCTGCCAGCGTAGTTCAGAGCGATTTGATTCGCCGGGAAGATTTGTTTTGAATTTCTGCCACTCATGTTGATAGTATTGATACAGTTGAACGGGATCCATTCTTGTGTGGTGAGCAGAGTGTGGAGTTTTTGAACGTGAACGTGGTCGGATCCCTGTTAAAATGAATACAAAAATATTATTTAAAAAAAAAAAATACTTTTCAAAAAATGTAAAACATAAAAAAAAATAACTAACTCATAGAGCACTGTTGTGAATCTGCGGGCAAATTTTGGTTTGCTAGAATCACGGTTTTTTTTCCTATCGTGAATCACTACAGAATTATTTTCTGGGAATAAAAAAAACGTAATGGCACTCCAATATTGAAAAAGGGAAACACCCTCAGTTTTAAACCCAACGGAAAAAAATAAATACATTTTGTGGCACGGCTAGCTCACGAATAAGCAAGACCTAGTGACTGACTCTCTCAACTATTTCCTGTGTGCATGTAGTTAGCAGGAAAATGGGGCCAACAATTTTTACCGGTTCCGAATGTCTAGTTGAGATGCACTTATTGTGACAAACAGTGCTCTTGGAGGTTTGGTCAATTCCTCGCAAGAGGCCATACCCCTGAAAAAAAATCAAGGTGACTTAATAAATGTGTCCAAAAAAGGTTTGAAACTAATCGAGCCATTGGTACAGTCTGTGCCTCCTTAAGACATTTTTTTGTGCTTGATGCACTATATTTTCAGTAAATATTTGCGATTCATCGTATAAAACACGTAAATTTTCCATTTTGTGTGTGCCTGGTTTTAACAAAAAAACAATTGACAGAAATCCACAATTGTTTTGAACATTTTTGTTTGGACGGCGAACTGTAAATTAGCCTTTATACAGCAGGCAGACACAGTGAAAGTGACAAATTGATAAGTAGAATTGTGAGATCCTGTTTTTGGCATTCTATCATCGTAATGTTTTTTTATCAATGAACTAGGTTCTTAACTACGGCGTCTCTTTTGAATAATAAATAAACAAATAAACGCTCTGACTAAATACACATTCGACGAAGCTTGCTCAATGGGCGCCATTGCATAGGAGAGCTTCCGATAGTTCTTAAAACATTTACATTTCAAAAACTCGGAAAGACAACAAGTTTATTAAAAACAACACCAAAAGTGAATTGGCTTATTACCCGGTAGACTAAAGCTAATCTTTTTGGCACGAATAAGGATATTCATGTTTCTTAGCAATCACTTCAGGAAATTAAAGCTGGGACAGTAAAAAATTGGCAATAAAAAAATCAAACATCGATTTCTGTTCGCATTTCAATGCATCTGAAAAAAGTTGAAAAGTTTTCTGAGGAGCACAAAGTGCGTTGGGATGATTATTATCCTTTCGGGGGCAT
Source organism: Meliscaeva auricollis (assembly GCA_948107695.1). Classification (NCBI taxonomy): domain Eukaryota; kingdom Metazoa; phylum Arthropoda; class Insecta; order Diptera; family Syrphidae; genus Meliscaeva; species Meliscaeva auricollis. Next base: position 8,774,666 of record OX403618.1, read on the forward strand.
TTTCCCGCAGTGATTTTGGACCTATCGGGTGAATTGAAGGACGCATCGATTAGTTTCATTACAAGAACATATTGGAAAACGTATAAATAGAATTTTCAGTAAAACACGATCTTCATACTTCACGTGCTATGAAATAATGTTTTTATGGGCATCCGGATCTCAATCCGATTAAAAACTTGTGAGTTGACTTAGTGAGATTTTGAGTAGAAAAAAAGGAATAAAAGTTAAAAAATGCCCGCGAGTACTAACAAATCCAAACTGGAATGAGCTTTTCCTAAAAACTTTTTAACTTTACAAAACTAGTTTGAAGAAAAAACAAGTTTTGAAAATATTACTGGCCGTATTTATTCCTGCTAAATATACGAACACAGGAAATGGTTGAGAGTGTCTGTCACAAGGCCTTAGTTCTTTGTAAGCTGGTCGTGGGGAAGAGTTGCAGAGAACTGCAGTATATTTCCAGCAAATTTACACGATGGAGCGTAGAAGATTGAAAGCCCTATGTCCCTTAAGGGGATCACAACGAATTCCTCAGGTACTGAGGACCTAAGTAAGTAAGTAAGTAAGTAGTCGTGCCACAATATTTATTTGATAATAGAGTCGTTAGTTCTTTGAGCTTTATTGATTATTAAATAAGATAAAATTAATAAACACCTTGAATGGCCCTACGTTTGTTTAGTATCCCTTCGCGTTCTAACTGAAAATCAATTTGGATATAACTTATATGCTTGGGTCATTCTACTAGAATTCGGAACATGCAATGCTCATTTCAAAACAACATAATATTAAAACATTTGAGAATAAAATAAATATCGCTGTAATTTGACAACATACTCACACATTGCATTCGATGACTTCTCGGTGGCCCGACTTGAGCGTGCCGTACTAGTTCCTGCTGTGTTTGGCTGTGCTGGCGGCGCTGGTATAGTTTGTCTTCTTTTTGAAGAAGAAGTTGTCGTCATCTTAGAACATCCAGCAGAGGCATCTTGTTTTGAATTTGACTTCTGTTGTTGTTCTTGTTGTTGTTGTTGCTTATGATCACGCAAAACTCCACTTCTAACTCCATGCTGCTGCTGCTGCTGCAACAAACCATCTTGCTTCTCTACAACCACTGCTTTCCTTCTCGAATTATTCTCCCTATCTGCGTTCATTTTTGAACGGCTACTAATGCCGTCTCTCCTCAGACCATTATCATCGTCGTCAGTAGAATCTAGTTTAGCTCGAAAACTGGCCGTAGTTTTGCGATAAAGATTATTAAAGTAATCTTTTTGATGGACATCAACTCCCAATGATTCTTCATATTTGATTAGTTTTCGTAAATCTGCAAAGATTTGTTTTTTTTTAAGTATTTTGATTTTCTTCTCTCTCTCTCTCTCTCTATTATTTCTTTATTTGTTTTATTTACAGTCCTTCATTAGTTGCATCATCGTGATTTAAGTGGCTCTAATACCTAACTCTTGTTATGTTTATTTTTCTTCTTCTTCTTCCTCCTCATTTCTCAACTCTTTTTCTTTATTTTTTTTTTTTATTTTTTATTTCTAATTAGGGTTCCATATTTTATTTAATTTTTATTTTTTTGCAGGCAGATTATACATTACAGTTACAGATATTATTTTAATTTTATTAAATTTATTCTTCTTACTCCGGGTCATCATCACCCTCATAGTAATTTAAAGACTACCTCCTCTGACGAAAACGCCGGAACGGAGTACGCAATCGCTTACAGGAAACCTTGACTTCCTTCTTTATGATGTTCTTCATTGCCAGGGTCAGTTGGTTCTTTGCTAACGGCGGCGGCGGCGATTTTATCTTAAGCTTGAGTTCTGGTTCTAATGTGGCGGGTGGTGGTGCAGCTAGGGTCGATGATGTCGTACACTCATCGTCAATGTCTTCGGTTTTGATTATTTGATTACAGCTTATATCTAAATCTGTGTCCAGGCCATCAGAGGACACTGTAAAAATGTCCGAATTGTCGGCTTTCTCACTCGGACTCATGCAGCTATTGTTGAGGATGTCATCTTTGCAAATAATAGAGACTTCTTCTTCTTCTTCCTCATCGGGCACTGAGCTTCTTGTGCAGCAATCATCTTTGTCATCCAAGTCAGTGTCGGGAGGAGTCATTGATGTTGTTGTTGGTGCTAGACCATCTTGAATTCCACTATTTTTCTGACGCGTCTGATAGTCGCTGAAGAAACGAAAACGTTCTGGCTTTTGAAGCAGGTGGTTTTGTCGCGTTGAGATGGTATTTCTTCGTCTCGTCGTAGGCCAGCCCGTTTTGTTGGCTCTATTGTTTTTCCGCCTTCGGTTGTGCGCCGAAAATAGATTATAAATATTATTGCGGGCAGGTCTACTTAAAGAATGATTATTAGTTGAGTTATTATCATTTGCTTCGTCTGCCCCTCCGCCATCGTAGCAATCGATGAGGTCTATCAGATCAATGTCGCTGGTGAAGTCATCGACAAAGCCCGACGATGATGACGACTCATGTACCGGCAGAGTTGGTGTATGTCGCAGGGCTCGCATCGAAATCCTTCCTAAATACGCATCAATTTCGTGCTCAAGTTGCACCGAACTCTTTTGCTTAATTTCGAGGCTTTTCAGACGCTTTTCATCGACCTCATATTCTAGACCGGCACTCTTTGGTTTGCCAGGCTTGTTCTTCTTTTTGCTGTTAGGCGACAACGGCGTTGTTGTGGGTATAAAGTCATCGAATTTTCGCTGGCCTCGCCTCAGCCGCTTCACATTCTCACTGATTTCTGAAACAAACTGCAGCGGTTCGGGGGTATGATTGCGAGGAGGAGGAGCAAACACCACTGGTGATGGTGTTTTTCTTTTCTCCGGAGTTTTCTCTTTTTGTGGTGGAGGAGGGGTTGGCGCCAGCTCATCGACCTCAGAGTCTTTCCGTTGTTTTATTAGACAGCTAAGGATGGCCAGAGTAGAGGCATGCTCACGCGGTGATTTTCTTGGCATAAGATCACAGCTTAGGAATGTTGCTTTGTTCAGGTGCTTATTGTGAGGTGTTGCTCTGCTAGCTTTGGATTTCTTCACCGTCGTCATCGTCGTACCCGTCGTCGCCGCCGTCATTATGGCGGCCGGTGGCTCTGGAGTGTTGCTTTTACTTTTCCGCTCTTTTTTAATTTTATTCAATTTTCCTACTCGCTTTGATGTTGGTTTAATAACTGGCTCCTGTTTAACCTCAACCATTTGGTGTGGAGTACATATTTTACAGTTCGACAATGTTCGCATTGGTATCGCACCGATTTCGTAGGGCAATTTCCTGTACGAAGTACTACCCCAATATTCAAACATTCGCTCACGGCAGGCATCTTGCCGGCGGAACACTTCGTACCAAAGCTCCTCCACTGGCAGACGTTCAAAGGCGTAAGTTTGTTCTTGGATTCGACTTTGATTCACGTCAAAGGTAGGCGCCTTGAGCACATTTTTCTTTTTAGGTGACTTTTGTGGACTATCTTCACTCTCCATTGAATTTATATCAACATTTTTGACGTCTTCGTCTTCGTCGTCGTTTTCAGTATTTCCATCTTCCCCCATCCTATCCTCCGAGTCCCATCTTTTTTGCTTGCGATTCCTGGGATTTCTACTAGTTGCACGTCGTTTGCGTTCACCACTGCCTACGGAGTGTCTTTTCCGCTGTTTTGTTGTCGTGTGTGGTTTTGATGTGACGCTATTGTGTGTGTTGTCAGGATGTTCTGTTGTGGCTTGTGATGTTTTGTTCGGCTGGATGGGGGTGTTTGGAAAGCTCTGGTAGCAGACAGAAGCCGTTTTCGTGTTGTTATTGGATCTGTTGTGGCTATTGTCTGCTGTTCGTTTGCGTTTGGCGGCCGCTGAGTCCGGTCGTTCTGGCACAGGTGGTTCTTCGGTCAAGTGTGACTCACTTGATATGCTGCTGCTCGAAATACGATTGCTGTCTGTGCTGGTTTGCCGGTCTGAATCAGTTGCACGATCGCTTGAAGTTGGCCGCCGTGGGAACATAAAGTTTTCCGCCTCCCCATTAAGGATTGACAGCTCGGTCTGACGAATCTTACGAAATTTCACAATTATGGAGGATTTCTTCGGCGACACCGGATCAGTTTGTGCTTTGTGGTCGGCAACAACTTTGTAAATTGTCGACGTTGGCAGGGGATGGCGAATTGGTGGCGAATCTAGAGGCACATTTAACTTTGTGGACTTTCTGCCGTTGTTGTGAGATGGTTTCTTCTCTTTCACAGTCACAACCTCCACCTCTTTGAGCTTAGTTTTGATCTTTATTGGAGGTGGTGCAGTTGGGGCAGATGGCGGTGGACTTTGTTTGCGTGAGGACTTCCTCGTCGGTCTAGTAGATTCTTCTTCAATTTCCATTGGTTCCACTGATTCCTCTTTGGTTTCGTCTTTTGAGGTGTCTTCAAGAAATTTATCCACACTGGCACTGGATTTGATCAGTGAATCTAGGGCCAGATAATTGTTCTGATTGCGGGCAAAGAACTCATGATCCTTGGTCTTTAAATGTATCGTCAAAGTGTCATACTCAATTTTACAAATTTCACACACTCCACATTGCTTTTCCGAGGAGTTATCGACAGCGGCAAGCTTTTCTGTAGCTTGTTTGGGAGCTTGTTTGGCCTTCAAACGCATGTGGTTTGGGTTATGTTTTGACGACGAACGACTTTTGCGCGTCATGGCATTCGTTTTCGATGGCTTATCTTTGGCAGATTTCGATTGTTCTCTTCTTGGTGTGAGGCGAAATGCTCCACCTTCTCCCTCGAGTTGAATTTTAGGCCAGTCAATATTTCGAAACACCGAATAGTATGGTCGATTGGAACCTGATATGGCTTCGATTTTTATAAAATGCCCTTTCAATTGTATCGGTTCACACGCCCCTTTTGTTGGTTGTTGTGACTTCTTGGCGTATTGCTTAACGTCGGCTGTGACTTTCTTCAAAAACCTTATGGCGTATTCAAGACTCCAAATTCTATAGGCACCCTGTTCTAGATTTGGTCGCTTATGTTCCTCTGGCTGATTCACTGAATAATGTTGACTTTGTTGGCTTTGTAACGCTCTATGGAGCATTGCATCTGCACGAGAGATTTTTTTTTTATTATTCGGGGTGTTGTTGGTTGAGGCCCCTTTGATTCGTGAATGACTACTACCTACGCCATCTGTTGCTGAATCACCAGAATAGGTTTGATTTGTGTATGGAGTTTTTGGTGTGGTCGGGGTTTGTGGGGATTGTAAGTATGGTGATGGAGTTATGGGATATACGCCACCTCCACCGCCGCCTCCCACTCCGCCACCGTTTACTCCGACGCCAGCTGAAGGACTATTAACACAATGTCCGTTATTATTATAATTGCTGCTGCTGTTGCTGCCTTGGGCTTTTTGACTACCCGAAGGTGCAGCTGGCAGGGATCTATCTGTTATAAAATGTGTAACGCTCTTGGTTAGGAAGAATTCTAAATTGCCACCTAATTCGGTGATGCGTTCTTCGACCTTTTTCGATATCTGATGATCTTTGATGTCAAGATAGAAATTGAAATTTACTAAAGGTCGACGCCCTTTGACTAGCTTGCACAAACTTGGAGATTGATTGATATTTATTTTGTTATCTTTAATTGCTGTTGTGGTCTTTGGAGAAACGGAATTTGTTGTTGTAGCTGATGCTTTTGTAGTTGTGGTTGGAACTTCCGAGTGTGGTTGCATGCTATAAGCAAACTAGCTGCGCCCGGATGAAGAGAAGAAAAAAACAAATAAAATAAGAAATAGAGGAAGAGAATAAGAAAAATATAAAACCAAGAGTAAGTTTTTATTATACAAGTTTTCGTTGTTTGTTTTTTTGTATTTTTTGTATTTTAAAATATGGAGAATGATTAGAAAATGCTTTCTATTTTATATTTTTATGAACATTAATGCAACAAATGAAGGATGATAAAATATAAATAAAAAAAACTTAAAAATAAAATATGAAGCTGAAAATTAATGTGATTAGAATTTATCTTGTTGCTGTCAAAAAGATATTCTACTTTGAAGACGGGAAGGTAACAGCTACTGCTAGGAAAATCTCTACAGTTTCAAACCGTCAAACTATCAGCAAACTGCCAGGAACATGTAAAGAACGATTATTTCCGACAGAAATCGTTCGTCGCATACTTTCCCCAGCTTTCTGATAGTTTGAAATCGTGCAGGAACAGATCAAGTGTATTGTTGTTAATTCAATAATTGATGACTTCTCCTCATCTAATATTGGTATTAAACTTTCGTTGATTCAACTTCTTCTACAGCGATTTTCCTTGTCTCAAACATTTACAAATAGTAGAGCTTTTGGATACACTTTTCATACTTGTTAACTTTCACAGTACAGCTAAAAGAAACCCATATCATTCTGGTTTTCCAGTGAGTATTTCGTTTAGAGGTGTGAACAAATCCGACGTTTCTTAATTTTATTTTGTTGCAAATAACACATTTAATATTCTGAGAAACGGATTCTTCTGCAATGAATTTTTAGTTGTAAATTTAAATTCTTTATTCTGCAGTTGTTATCATGTATTTTTTTTTTTTTTGTTTTTGTTTCGAATCGAAGTTGAAAAATAGGTTTAATTTCTCTTAAATAAGATGGAATCGACCCTGACCATTTAATGTTTATGTCATGCAACAGATTGTACTTTCGTTGAAGGTACCAAATGGTGAGCTTAAGAGTAATTTTAAAACTTGAAAAGAAGTTAAGGAAACAGAAAATAATGGGGTAGTTTAAAAAATTCAACAACGACTTCTTAAATCCCAAAAGTTTGAAAAAAAAGTTTGAAAAATTGATCGAATAAGAGATTTCTAGTTATTATAAAATTAATCCTGCGTATAGGCAATCAGTCTACGCTTTTAATGAAAAATTGCCATTTATAGTATAGTTGGTTTTATCAAAAATTTGTGTAAATCAAGAAAATTGAAAATTTTTCAGCTATTTTGCGCAATTTTTGTTGCCGTTTAATGCAAAATACCGTTTTCTTAAAGTTTTTGCACTCATCTCGCAGCATGGCGCAATGTGTCAAAATTTCAATGTTGAAATTGATGGAAAAAGTCAACTACTATAAAATAATAAATGGTAATTTTCAAATGTCTCTCTTCAAATCAACAGATTTTGACGATAATCGGGAAACTATTATTCCAATCAAATTTGACTGAAAACAAATATGACGAATTAACTCGAGGTTACTCCTGAAACCTAGAATGTTATTCCTCAATTTTTTTTAACGATAATCGACAAAACGATAGTCGGAAACGTGATCGTCATTGATTTGCTGTGGGTAATTCTAAGGCTATGAGAAGACGGCATATAAAAGTCGCATATGTATGCGACTCTGACGTAATTTTTACGTAATTATTTGCTACTAGTGCTCGCATATAGTGTGAACATTCTTTTGGGACAGTCCGCATATGCTCGCAAGTGATATGCCAAGAATATGCGACACCGATTTATGCTGATTTTACAAAAAGAAAGACAATTTTTTTGAGATAGTACGATTAATAGAAAGTGACGAAAGACTGCAGCCTAACTGCAAGTATGGAAACATACGTAATTTAAATAAAATAGTACAGTTTTCTGTTTAATACCCCTCAATGCTCCTTCCCTGGGTCCGCACAACAAAACTATTGTGTTGTCACCCAAACTACAGTTAGTTTGTCAGTTACAAGTTAAGATAATAAAAGCGTTTTAACAAAATAATTTCTTTATTTTCCCGACACAAATTCCTTTTTCGTGCCAGCTGACTGTCATTTCAAACAAAATTGAACCAATCGTTCCAATGATTTGATTGCAATTTCCTTTGTTCCACTGACAGAATTTCATACGAAAAACTTTTTCGTGTCAATTTCAATCAGGAAAAAGAGGAAGGATGGCAGTTTTTCCTGACATAATTTTTCTGTTCGCTATAAAGGACCATGAGGAAAATATATTTAATTTCGTACGGTTTCAACTTTTCCTGATAGCGATCAGGAAAAGAGAAATTCAAAGCAGTGAACAGTGAAGGAAGGAAACGCTTGTCCAAAATAAAAGCAAAAACCATTCCCTCAGCTGGCAAAGTGATGGTGACTGTTTTCTGGGAGTGCCATTAAGTTGGCTTAGTCAATTTCCTTTAAAAATGAAAAACATCACAGGAGCATATTTATGAATCTCAACTTCCATCAGAAGTATAGAAAAAGTAACTTAAAAATTTTTAGCAAACAAAATTAGCTTCTCCCAATTAAATTGCACAAGACTGGAGACCCAATTAAATGCTTAGTAGAACAAAAATTGAATTCGATTTGATTTTTTTTAAATGTGTTATGAATCCACTTGCTCTTTTGCAGCCTTATCGAAAGTTAAAATAATTCATGTTTGCTTATCTGATAAATCAAAGATACATAATATTGACATAAACTAGGTATCTATGTAGATAGGTACCTACCTACCTACCTACATGTAGATAAAATTAATTTCTGGATATGTAAGGTAAGGTATAGGTAAGTATACATAGATATTGAAATCATATGCATTTCCGCCACCAAAGCTGTGTATAGTATACCTATGTATTTATAGTACTTTTAGGTATATTATACATAATATAATTATAATTTAATCGACCTATTTGCTTGTTTTTTTTTTATTGAAACTCATTTGAAATATTGAACATAGCACCCAAAGGCCCGATTAGTGGGTTGTTCTCTTGTACAGTCTCTATGCAATCGAATGGAAACTAAACTAGGTACACATCAGTGCATGGAAGTGTAACCCCACAGAAGTCAGATATGCTTTATACTCTGTGTAGGTAGGTACGTAAACAATAATGTGCTATACGATTTGGTTTGTTAGAGTGAGTAACTGCACGATATGGGAATAATAATTGTTTTTTTTTTTATTATTTCAAATTTCAAACATAACAACTAGGTATGTTTCGCGCTTGATTTATTTTTATTTATATACTTATTTACTTGCATACAAATAAAAAAAGAAAAATAATTATTAGTACCTACCTTAGATAAGCTAGTAATATCCACCAATTAGGAAGGTACCTACATATATAACCTACTAGACGACAAACTGAATATCTTTTTGGCGCCAAAATACTTTCCACCTTTCGTATTATCGATTCTCTCGAAAGATTTCGGCATCACATTCTTCGACTTTGAGGAAGAAATCAAAACCACAAGACATGTGAGTTGTTTTTGGCCCTTTGCTCATCTAATCCATACGATAGACTAGAATAATAACAACAACAAAAGTTGTTAATAATAGCAGATGCCATATGCGCACAAAAGCATAAATTCTTATGGAGAGAAAAAACTCAACCTATTGTCATACAATAAATGCAGTGTACCTTCCTGTTTTCTATCCATCCCTACCCCGGCACCGACCCCCCGTGATCTGCTCCTGTTGTTCAATCCACCCAACCCTTACTACCTATTATTTAATTTATACCAACCAACCTACCTAGAAAACGAAAACCAACATAATATTTAAAATATAACCTAAAACGAAAACCTATAGGAACCGCGGCCATTGTTGTTTTTGTTTACACCAACAAAACCGACAAGAGGCAACGAATACATACACAAAAAGGAACACACAAATATTTTGATGTATGAAATGAAAATGAATAAAATAAAAAAAAAGAAAAGAAACAAAAAAAAAACGCGCTCAGAATAGAAACAAATAATAACAAAACTCGATTCTGCAAGTTTTTTTAGTATTTTTTTTTCACTGTCGTCGTCGTTTCTTTGCTGCAATTGAGACTTGAAGATTTAAGACTTCTCGTTCATTTTATGACTTTTTACTTTATTCAAACCGAATGCTCGACAAGAAGGCAAACACTAACAAAAAAAAAATAATTAAATAAATCTGAGCTGTGAGCGCTCAACGATGTTGTTCTTGAGAGTCGAGAATAAATAAAAATAAAGCACCACTCAAACTGACACGAAGCAAGAAGTCAATTGGAATGGAAAACTTGCAAGAATTGCCAAAACAACATCGAAACCAGCTCGTGTTCTTGGCGTTTCGACTGTTTCAGCAACAGCAAACCATAGGCCCATTGTTTCCGATTCGGACTCGGTTGCAATTTTGCACAGAACATCGATAGCGAATGAAAAACTTTTATAGATATTTTATTTCAGCCATTTGTACGTTTCGAAACGAAAAAAAGACCCCGCCGCGGAGCGCCGCAAAAAAAACAACACAGAACGAGGGAGAATTAAAAATCGAAATAGATACAAAATAAAAATACGAAAAATAAAAAAGAAAACGAATCAACATCTCTACACTAAACAGCACAGCAATAGCAGCACCAGAAAGCACACGAAGCACCAGCGCCATTCAGCCAGGCAGCCCCAGCAGCACCACCATCCATCTAAACCCCGAACTCGAGAGGAGAATAGAATTTTGCTTGTTTTTTTTTTGTTAGTTTTATTTTTTTCTTTTAGAAAAAAACGCGTACCGAATGAATTAACCTAACCATCCCACTGCATCAAGCAGCCAGCAAGTCGAAGCATGAGGCTGGTGGCTGTTTGGTTGTTGGCTGGCAGTAGCAGCAGCACAGCACATAAATACAGAAAAATTGTACGAACAGAAAAAAAACTTTCCACGAAATGGCGATCCGAGTAGAAAATTGAATATTTTTTCGATGTTAAGAGCCAGCTAGGCAGGCAGCACACTCCTCCATTAGATAATAAAATGGGACACAAAACGAAGCGTAGCCCGGTCGACTTTATAAACGAACGACAACGTTGACAACAACGACGACGACGATGATATTTGGTAGAAAGAAAAATAAAAATTTGTAAAAACTTGAGCAGAATAATGTAACGATTTGAAAAAATCAATCATATATAAAACTTAACTATAGCCAAGAGCTACAATTTACCTTTGATGAATTCCTTTAGTTGTGCAGCGGTAATATTGCGATAACCCAATTCATTTAAATATTCCAAAATTGCTCGGGCGTCCAATGGCAGATGAGACATTTTTTTTCTTCGTAGTCGGGCGTCCTAAGATAGCACGGCCGTGGGTTTTTCTTTTTTCTTACTTTTCGAAAATCAATACTTTCTTTGTTTTGGAGTTGATTGAATTTGGATTTGATTCAATGGTACACCTTCTTCAAAATATGATTATTTAATAAATTGTTGCGATACACGAAATTGATACACCATTTTCTTCTTTTTCAACAAAAAAAAAATCTATCACGGCTTCATGCTCTGAACTTATAGGCAACTATGGGGGGTTTCTTTTTCGTTTTTCTTTGCCTTTTTGCGTTTTGACAGTTGAAATTTGATTGTGTGTAGCTTTGTTTTATAGGAAAAATTTGAATGTGTGTGGGGAGAATTGTGTAGAATGAAGTGTGGTGGATGAATTTGGAAATATATACTTGAAGAGAGGAGAGAGAATGCGAAAACGTTATGGCGACTTGACGGGTGTGTTCATCAAATATGGTATGGGGATGTGTTTGCATGTTTGTAAGGCACGGATCACACAATACTGCTAAGTTTAAAGGGGTTCACATGGGTGAGCATGTATTCCTGATGCTTTTTTGAGATTTACATTCGACAATTTTCTTTCGACTAGAACGCAAATGAGATATTTTAGCAAATCTTATAAAAAGTGTTTTCGTTGAAGAAATCCATGCAACCTGTAAGCTTGGTAAAGTGAAAAATCTGGTAAACGAACTGTCATTTCCATACAAATTTTGACATGTTTTCCACATTTACCAGGTTTACCAGGTTTACCAACGTTGCATGAATTCTCCTGCTATTTTTCAATGCTAAGAAGGGTATTCATGCAACCTGGTGAACTCTTGCTGTAAACGTGGTAAAGTGCAAAACAGAAACAGTAGGGCCTACTTTTACCAGATTTTCCACGTTCGTTGCACGAATACCCCTTTGGCTCTATCATGTCAAATACTGGTAATCTAAAACAACACATCAAAGTGCACATTACAAGCAACGAAACAAAATGAAGCGAAATCATCGGAAAAAAATGTTTTTTTCTTTAATCCGCGTCTCCACAAGAGTAAAATCCATTCGAACTTCTGATCTGCAATCTTATAAACAGTATTTCTTGTTATTTTGTCCATTTTTGTCTATAGAATAAATAGAATAGCACCATTACATTTAACATTATAAGACATATCCGATGAAAGGATTTTGATCCACGCCAATAAGCCCGACTGAAATAACCCGATCATAGATTGGATGTTGGATTGTTGGAGTCCATAGAATTATCTGATGACTGGCCGATAGTCCTGTCATCGGAAATGTTCAATGGATACCCTGCGTAAAGAAATCCGATGACAGGATTTTGATCCACACGAAAAAGCCAGACTGCGATGCGACCGGATCATAGATTAGATATTGGATCGTTGGTCTCCATGGGCCATCGCACACTGATTCTTGTTCTTATGAAATCAGAAAATAGCTTGTATTAAACCAAATGGGCCATCGCACATTGGGGTAATTGAACCAGGGTAAAACGAAGGCTGTCGGCGAATGAAATAGAATGAATGAACATTTTGCTTCATTCCATTTCATTCTATCATAAGCTTCGTTTTACCCCTGTTCAGTTACCCCAGTGTGCTATGGCCCAATAGGATTATCTGATGAAAGGCCGATAGTCCTGTCATCGGAAATGTTCAACGGAGTCCCGGGCTAGAAGAACCCCCCTTAAATGCAATATGGGTGGTTCATATGGCATGTTTGTCCCAACAACATTAGAGAGCCATGTTCATGAGCATGCTCGCCCTTGTTATGTGAGGCACGCCTAGCGCTTAACTGTGTAAAGCGGACATATTTTGACTTTGACTTATAACAGGGAGTGATTGTTATTTAGTTTTCTTAAATCCGTTGCCTCCATCAATTAATCTTCCAAATATTCTTCAACAACAATTTTCGCAGTGAAAAGTTCACAAAGACGAAATAACAAACAAAAATGTGCAATTCCTGCATTGGCCAAATCCTGCAGTTACACCAAATGCGGTCCTACCTTTAAAATTTCAAAACTCGATGTAAGAAACCTCAAACGCAACTAACTTCAACGTTTGCTATAAATTATGAAAATTCACCTTTTCTCCAATTTTCACCACCCACGTTAACCAAAAAAAAAAACACATTAAGGAAAATCAACAAAACAGAAGAGAACAAACAACAAAAAATCCCACATAATTAATACACCTATCTCTGTCTTATCTTTGAACATTTTTGTGATTTTCTCACTCTCCCACACTCACCTTCACCAATTATTCCAACAAATCTTTTCTTACATTTATTTTCTTACCTGCTTTTTCATTCGATGTTTCTCCATCTTTTGCTTTTCCATTCAACAATTTATTGTTTGCCTTGAAGTTGAGAAAAAGCGTCTTGTTTTCTCGTCGCTGTTGCACTCTCTTAAAAAGATCAAATAAAAATTCTTATCTTTTTTTATTTTTTAATCAGCACAGGTTTTATCTAATTTACATAAATTTAAAAAGAAAATGTTCAAAATTACATTTATTTTGATTTCTTTGTTATTCGGTAAGTTTTTATTGTTGATTATTATTTTCAAAAATAATGAAAAATTTTGATTTGTGATAATTCATCTGTTTGCTTAGCTATCCACTCATCGGAATGTGGTGTCTATGGACGTGACGGTGGAGGTCGATCCGGTTATGTAGGCCGTCGAAACAATTACATGGCTAGTGCTCCAGTTCAGCCGCCACAACCTACATTGCCACCAACACCCAAAGAATACCTGGATGCTAAATCAGGATTCTCTACATTTGGAATAATTTCCATTATTTTCGTAGTGATAATGAGTGCTCTTGTATTCTACTACAGCATCATGTGCTATCCGTTTTTGTGTGCGTCCGAGAAGAAATACCATTTTATGGATGTCTCGTCGACAATGACCACAGCTACATCCAGGTCAATACAATCTATTGAGAATTTTCCCGTAGATCAAAAGCATCCAATTTAGAGATCTTATTATTTATAATAAAACTCTATTAAGGGAAGATGGAGGTGTAGAAGAACAGAAGCTGAGGGAGAGACGACGAGGTAGAGGAGACAACAAAGAAAGAAAAAAAATGAAAGAACTGGTTTAACAAAAGCAGAACAACGAACATTTATATTCAATTGCTCATCATCATCATTATCAAAGAAACAGAACACGCCGGCAAGAGATATGTATAAAAAAAGAGTCATCAAAAGGTAACTTCTTTTTTACAACAACAACTCCGATATTTCTAAGAAACACTGAGGATTCATTATTCCCAGCAAGAGATTACACACATACATTTTTTTCTTTTCAAATCTTTAACATTCAGTGCCCCAAAGACTGAAACTGCCATTAATTTTTATAGAAATTGGCCATAACTGAGCCGCATATTGTAATATTTCATCAGAAAAAAAAAACAAATTGATACCAATTAGCCTCGTTGGCTATGATGAGATTCCTTATATTGAAAGATTGACACACATTCAATTACATTTCCATGACTCAATTTATTGAACATTATATCGAATATAAGTTAAAACATTTTACTACTTTACCGTCTTCCCCTCTTAAATTAAATGTAAGACAAAAACATCACAATTTCACAATCAATGAATCTTTTTTATTTTATTTTTTTATTATTTTTAGCCTGCAGGTTAAATCTTCTTTCATTTCGTAAAGGGTGTTTCGTTTTTAATTACAGTCTGATAGAGCTTTAAATTTGCGATTACTTTTATTTATTAGAGAAGTTCAGGATATAGCCCAGTCGGCTGCTGAAGCGAAACGAAAAATCCTATACTAAAATCACACAACGTAATCGTAAAAAAAAAAAAAATGTTTTTGCTTTTCTTGGTGGAGACCAACGAAAAATTTCGTTTCGCATCAGCAGCGTACTAACCTTGTAACGGGCGCAACTAATATACATGGTAGTTTGAATAAGATGATAAGATAAAAACTGCTTAAAACCTTTTTTTGTACAAATTATCATCGAAAATCGTTGAGTCGATTACTACCTTTACTAAGGTTTTAAATGAAATAAACATTTCTTTCATTTAAAAAAAAGTAAGTACGACTTTGCCTGTTTTAGTACCCAAAAAATTTTTAATCAAAACCTTGGTTTTTAAAAACATCAAGTTTTCCATTATATGACGCCGGTAGTGGCAATTTTGGTTCTTAAAAAAAAGTGCGAGGCAAAAGATGAAAAAATTATTTTTAATAAAAAATATTAAAATTTAATGTTCTATTAAGCTTTAGAAAAAAACACCCTTTACTTACAAAAAAAAAATAAACTCGAACAAAAAAAGACAAAACAAAACACATCACTAGACATAATTTTGCAATTGTAATTTTATTATTTCATTTTTATTTTTTTTTTTTTTATCTCTTAAGCACTCGTTATACAATTTGGCAAATAATGATCTTTAAGAAAAAAAGACAACAACATAAAAAATGACTTTATTATTATTATTTTTTTCTCTTTAAACTAACCTCTTACATATATGGGTACAAAAATATTGGTATGATTATTTAATTTAAGCAAACAATGCACAATGTTGTTTTGTAAGTTTGAAAGCTTAGAAATGAAAACAAAAAAACACATTTATTCATTTAAGTGTAAGACAGTCGTTATATTACATACATTCTTAGCGAGCGGGTAGTTTGACGAGTATCTGAGAATGTGTTATGTATCCATCGCAAAGCAAAGATTATTGATTTAAACAATTTACAAGCTAGTAACTGAGCAATACAACAAATATCACAAATCCATTCAAATTTAAGAAAGAATACCCGAGGGGAATGTGTAATATTGTTTGGATGAAAATTCTAAACAATTTAATTTAATGTGTGTATTAAATTTGCAAGCATCAGGAGTCTTAGGCTAAGGTTTTGTTGGCAACTAGTTTTACTCACGCTGTCAACGAAACCAAAGCCTTATACTTTTATAAGATGACCATCTTTTACATCAGATTTAAGGCTACAGAAAACACATAAAGTCAATTTATGCTTAAGCTGAAAATGGGTCAAAAAAAGTATGTGAAATTTATTTTGAGAGCAAACTTTGCAAGAGATTGGTACACTTTGAGCTCATGTTCATATCTGTATTATAAAATCGCATTTATTGTATGTTTATGAATTTCAAAAAGTTGTTTATGCTCAAATAGATGACTTTCTGTCATATGCTAGGTCTAAATTTCATTGTTTATAGGAAATATCCTTTTTTTGTTTAAAAACAATCGATCGAATGGACGATACATTTTGCATGTTGAATAAAAAACTTCTCAGATTTTCTGCAACACCTACTGATAACGACTGTCAAAAGTGTCTGAACTGTAAGGCAAAAATAAATTTAAAAAAATTTAATATATTAAATTTGACCTTGACTGAAAAGTTAAACCATTTTGATTGGATTTAAGTTTGCATTAGCAAAATTTGTAGTTTTTAATTTTGCTGTCGTTCAAAAAAAAAAAAAATTGTCTTCTCAAAATTTGCAATTAAATGATTTTTATACTCCCAACAAATAAATATAGCTCAGAACTATTTTATACAAAATATTTTATAAAAAAAATATTAATAATAATTAAAATGTATTAAGAAAAAATAAGTTAAGTTAGGGACATTAGTATGGTCCCCGAGTCGAAAATAACTGGCAGTCAACTTTTCGTTGATAAGTTTGAGAACAAATTTACTGAATCAATCTCGACGAAAAAAGATTTAACTGCAAAAAAAAATCATATATGCGTTTGAAACGTTCGATTCGTGGACCTAAAAAAAATCGTATCTGCCAATAAATGAAATAGCATTTAAATTTAAAATTAAGTAAAAAATATTGTGATTTTATGGAAGATAAAAAACAAAAAAAAAGACGAAGAAGTTCAAACATACACAAGAATTTTGTAATCTAATAAACAAGAAATATATATATATTTGTACTACTATATATCTACTTTCTACATAAATAATAAATATTTTTTATATAGAATTATTTTTACATAATTTTCTTTTTTAAAAATTTAATAATAATTTATAAGAATATTTGTGCAAAAAATTTATAAGATAAACAAAAACCAACAAAATTTTTTTAAGAAATAAAATATTTTTTATACTTTACCAAGGGGTCAAAGAAAATAAAAAAAAAATCTAAAATAAACAAAATTGATGTAAAACCAAAAATATATGCTTTTTTTCGATTTAGTACAGCTGCAGGTAAAGAGGGGTCAGAGTCGGCTAGCCCCTTTGAGGGTCTAAACCGACAGCAACAGAAACCAAGGGATTGCTCTAGTTCTTACACACAGCCCACATATGTTACTGCCATAAAGAAGCACGGATTCAACATTTGAGCGAAACACTCTCAGCTTGGTCTTTAATCTGACAGCATTTCGAACGCAGCTTTTGGTTTCTTAATGCGGCTACTAATGTCTTGTCTAATTCCGCCTTTGGATGAGACAAAGTTCCCAATTTTTAAGCCATTTGTCATCGATTTATGTTGTTTTTGCATTTTAAAACGAGTAAAAACAACATAAAAAAAAACAATTCGAACATTTTTACAGATTGATATTCGACGCACTGCTCAATGAGGGCTATTGTGAATACAAAAATTGGGAATGTTTCCCTCGTAAGAATTTATAAATATCAAATGAATGTTTTTCTCGGTATTTATTGGAATTGGGTACACAATTTTTCTGACATTTCACACTTTTTTTTTTTTTTTTAGAAAATTCATTCACTTTTCCATTCCACGGGGTAGCACTCACACTTACAAGCTCTTTTTATGAGTAGATGCAGTAGCTCATCCGATGTATTTGGAGCTGCTTGTAACAGCTCAGCTGGAATATCGTTGAGTCCTTCCTCATTGTTGAGGTTAATAGCGGCAATGATCTCTTTTTAGCTGGGAGGCTCACGTATTCGGCATTTGTGTCATTATCATCAGGTATTGGGTGCGCATCGCTGATGAACACAGTTTAAGACGGAGTCAAAGTATTCCTTCCGAATTCTGAGTTGGTTCTCATCCGGATATTGTTTCAATAGAAATTAAATGTGAACTGAGCATGCAAAGAATAATTTTAAAATGATTTAAAAAAAAAGGACAACAATTAGCGACAAAAAGTACTAAATGTAGGAAAACAAAGAAAAATAAAAGTCAACGATTTGTTCGAGGTCGGATTTATTTGTTAAAAAAATAGTTTTATTGTTTAGGGATCCTCAGGTATCACATTAATTTTCATCTTCTCAAATCCTCTGTACACTATCATTTCAAGAGCTTTTGTGTTTTCGGCTAAGGCTTTGTAAATATCATTGGAGTTTGCCACTGCTTTGCCATTAATGTGAGTAATGATGTCACCAGGAGCCAAGCCTCCACTGTAAATAGGTAAAATTTAAATACAAATTTGTTCAAAGTTTAACTCATGGTTCTTACGTGTGTGCAGGGGAATTTATTATAACTTTCCACACCAGTACACCATGTTGCACTTCACTAGGAACAGTGCGACTGCGCGTCTTAAGTTCTTGCATTAAATCTTCCGTCAGTGTAAGCATTGTTATCCCCATGTATCGGCGAACAGGATATCCTTTTGGCTGAGTGCCGGCTTTACTGTTGCGCTCACTACTGCGAAGAAGGAACTCTTTAACATAGTCAATGGGGATGGCAAAGCTGATGCCAGATGTGACCTTCATACTGTTGACACCTATTGCCTCTCCATCAAGATTTACCAACGGACCACCAGAATTACCAAATGTAATAGCAGCGTCTGTTTGAATATAATTAATGTTCGAATTGTGCAATCCCAATTCTTGAGATCCTCTTTGTGTGTTGCTAATAACACCTGCTGTTACGGTGTTACTGAGCGACAGGGGGCTTCCCAAGGCCACAACCCATTCACCAGTCCGCAATGATGCTGATTGGCCTAATTTCATCACCGGCAGATTATTGCATTGAATACGGACAGTGGCTAAATCCGAGGTTTGGTCGACATTTTCAACAAAACCCGGAAATGTGCGCCCATCCGCGAGGCGCACCTGGACGGTGGTGTTAGGTTTGTTGATTACAACATGAGCGTTTGTTAGGATCAGTCCGTTCGATTCGATGATGAATCCAGATCCATTGGAGGCTGTAACTGGTGTCCTTGTAAAGTAATCTACACGTTGTTTATCTTTTATTTCAATGTAGACAACTGAACCGGCGCACTCCCCTACTACATCGGCAATAAAATTATATTCATTTCGACGACTTCCACCTTTGGGCAGTGTTTTTGCTTGTACATTGGGAAGAAAGTCAAACTTTTTAATGATTTGATAACCACAAATTGCTGCAAGAAGTCCCACACTGGGCAGTAGATAGTTGGATTTATTTTGTTCCTGACTATTTTTTTGTTTGTGTTGACTAGATTGATTGTGTTGCTGTAATGAAGTTATCACTCGGGGGGTTAAGAGATTCTTGCGATAATTCAACACGAAAGAAAAGCGATGTAAGCTTTGAAAACCCATTATTTTGAATGACTTTTTTTTATAAGTAAAAAATATAAAAATAACAAAAGAACAGATTTCTTCCCATTGAACATAACGCAAATATATGAAATTTCATTAGTGATGACATAAGCTGTGTTCAATGAGGAAATAGTTAAAACAGAACAGGACAGAGCAGAACAGTTTCGTAATAAACGTCAAAACAGAACACAACACCAAACATAGTTCTAGTCTAGACTACTCTTACGCAAAAGCAAGTACAGAAAATTCTCAACTAAACTGTTCTAGACAGTGTCATTGAACTGCAAACTAGAACAGAAAAACCTCATTCAACAGCAAAAATGTGTACTATTCTGTTCCGAACAGTCCGGTACAGCATCATTGAACATAGCTATAAGCTTTGTTCAATGAGAAAATAGAACAGAATAGCACAAAGCAGAACAGAGTGTCGTGAGAAACAACAGAACAGACAAAAAGCCTGGGGCCGAATCGCCGCATACGAAAAATAGCGAACGTAAAGTTATTTTCTATTGGTCTCCCTATATTGTTGTACTGAATATATGGAGACAGCTATATCGTAAATAAGTTTTATGTTCGTTCGTTTTCGTATGCGGCTTTTAAGGGGCCAACCCATAGAATTCGTCGAGTGCGTTACGTCGACGAGCTACCCATTAGAACGGACGCGACGGAAAAAGTAGTCGAACTTTTAACAACGGATTCGTTGACGGAACGTACGAGACGGATTCTATGCTTTCCCCGGAGAAAAAAATTTTAAAATATTCAAGCCCATTATGCTGCTGAAGTGAAATTAAATTTGTCGTTAGTCTCCACGATGACAACAAAAGCATTTTGTAGCATTGCACTCAAAATGACATTTTTGAGCACACAATTAATGTACCTGGTAATTAATTGTGTACGAAAAGAGATTGGCGACTTCACTAAATAAACTGGTATAAATTTCAAATTTCCTGGTCGAAATACGTACTTCATAACGAAACATTTCGCTAACAATTGTGATTTTTGTGTAGGATTTTTTTCGCATCAGCAGGCTCGGGGTCTTTTGATTTCTTTTTCAGCTGCATACTATTGGCTTATATTTAGGTATATCGGCCCTAACGAGGTATCTGTCCGAGTCAAATTTCATACTAATTGGAGAATTGTTGCTTAGAGGTATTCTTCCGAACGAACAATCGAAAAAAGTTACACATACGCCACAGTGACCTACAAAAATAATACAATATTTCTTTCGCTGACAAAATTATGAAACCAGTTGATTTTTATGGACCATTCACTGAGCTTCAAAATTAAATTCTAAATTATATGAGATGCGCTCCTAAGTTCCTATATCCCACTCCGTTTTTTAATGATTTAGCCATTAATGCCTGGGTTCAAGAACAATTTCTGATTGGAAAAAATTTCATGAAATTTAAAATTTTTGAGACATTTGCTTAGTCATAGCTGGTTTCATAATAAGAAATCGTTGTGATAACTGTTGCTTATCCACAAAGTGAGACTAAGCAGAGGGCGATTAGTTGTGCCCCTGAGTAGATTTCCAAGTTGAAAGTTTAGTGAAAAATTGAACAAATTTGTGTGTTTGTAATTAACTTAATTTTAGAACCTATTACGCTATTTTATTTATTATTTTTTCTTCTATTCTAAATGCATCATTTTTAGTAAATACAAAAAAAAAATACACATACAAATTTCTTAAGTAGACGACTGACGAATGACGTGGAAAGTTTTCCAAATAGAACGGGTAACTAAGAAAAAAAAAAAAAAAAAACAAAAATCTTTATCTCATAGTTTCACTTCTAAATGGAATTGGGGCGGGGGCGTTGGTGGCAGTCTTCAATGATGCATATCAACATCAACCTCCTTCTTATTCTATCTACAGTTCATCTTTGCCCTCCTTTTCATCTTCCAAATCAACATCGGACAAATCAATTTCCTCTTCTTGTGGCAATTGGCCATCCTTGCCGTCCCATGCATCTACACTGTTGATCTTTGGTTTCTTGGCACCACGAACTGGAGCAGTGTGTCCACGGCCATAGGAGATGTCACGTAGGAACTCATCGATGCCTTCCTTTGAGAATGAACCCTTCAGGACAGAGAACTTCATTTTCTTGAAATTAACCACAGCCATTGCGGGATAGCCAAAGCCGCCAATTTCCAGAGATTCTTCAAGAGCCAGCTGGGCGCCACCTTCAGCCCAAGCGTATCCCCAGAGCTTCTTCTTGTACTTTTCGCCGGCATCTTTAAGTGTCTTCAGGAAAGCATTTCGGCACTTGGCATCACAGTCAAGAATATGTGGCAACACAGACACAATGCACAGAGGCTTGCCTTCGCAGGCACTGTCGAATGTTTCCTCGTTGGTGATTTCAATCAGTTCGGGAGCTGGCACGCTGTCGGTATGTTTTTCTAGACCAAACGATACAATATCAGAGGCAGTTCGGCCGCCGTTGTAGTCTTCGGCATCGCTTGAAGATTTCTTTCCAGCTGGGAAGAATTTGATTGTCGGATAGCCACGTACTCCATATTCCTATTATTGAAAAAGTTTTCTTGAGAATTAGGCGTGAATCATTGAGGAGGAAGAAAGATAAATTACCTGAGCCTTTGCTTGATGAATAGTAGCATCGAGAGCTCCCAATTTGACTTTGCCTTTGAGTTCCTTGGCTGCCTTGGCCCATTGTGGTTCTAGATTCTTGCAGTGTCCACACCATGGAGCAAAGAACTCCACCAACCATACATCGTCACTTTGTAGAACCAATTTATCAAAGTTGCTATCAGTCAGTTCAATGACATCATTTGATGATGATGATGATCCACCACTGCTGCTGCTACCGCCTCCGAAAGCAGCTTGGACCTTCTTTTTAGCTTCAGCGAGAGCTGCTTCAGCCATGGCCTTTGCTGTTCTTTGTCCATTAAAGTCAACTGGAGATCGTTTGTTTGCTCCAAAGATCTTAATTGTTGGGAATCCTTTTACGCCAAATTGGCCTCCAAGTGAATTGTGTTCGTCGGCATTCACAGAACCCACTTTGATGACTCCTTTCACAGCCTTGGCCAATTTTTTGTACTCTGGAACCAAACTCTGACAATGTCCGCACCATGGAGCGAAAAACTCCACAATCCACACAGCATCATCGTTTATCACAAGTTTGTCGAAGTTGGATGCGGTCAGTTCGACGACATCATCCGAGGGAGAATAGAAGGCCAAGGATGATTGGGCGCAAAGCACCAATGCTATGACTATTTAGAGTTTGGATTTTAGATAAAATTTTATGCTGAGTTGTAATTGTTACTTACAGGCAAATAGTTGCATCTTTTAATCTGTGTGTAGGCGTGTTCTAGAATAAATTCAACAGAAGCCGGTGATGCTACGTTGACAATTTTTTCTTCAGCAACAATCTATTTGTTTTAGAAAAGATAGGTATGAGGAGTGTGCTCATGCACTGGTTAGAATAATTCAATGATATTAATGAAAATAAATGTACTTACGTTGATGGGATTTTCTTTTAAAAATTTAGTTGAAATAAGAAAATAAATGTTTTAGCGAAATTGAAGAAGTGAGCTGGAGAAGTGAACCGAATGTCAAAATGCAGTAGATAATCGAGATACGATTTATTTATGGATGCGATGTATTTTCGTGGAGGATTTTGATTGGTGTACGTGGCCTTTTTGTCGATTATGGTGACATCTATTGTGGAATAGGAAATAAGATAAGTTTGGTAGAAGATTGATGGCAGTTTTTATTTGAAATTTTTATTTTAAAATGTTTTATTTTTTTTTGTAACGAGATAACTAATAATACTGAATGCTTTCGAAGCCATATATTATGCAAGTATTAAAAATAAGTGATAGATGAAATCGTGTCACATCTACCACGGGAAAGTGCTTCAAGAGCAGCAGGGTCAGGGTCAGCGGCTATTTGGGTGTGGTTTTCTAATGAGGAGAATATTAATATAGGAAGTTTTGGGTTTCAATGCAATAAGTGAGCGCTTGGTCACAATCTGCATCAAGGAAACAACGTGACGCTGATCACGCCTAATACGAAGATTTTGTATAGGGAAGACGAGTCCATTGTTTGATAGTCGATATAGTCGAATAATATAGCCTGCCGACAAAACGTCCAATAACGGCCTCACGATGGTAGATACTTAGCAGAGGGACAAATCCAATTCTCACATCAAATAGATCACATCGAGATCAAGCTTCCAGAATCTGGGATTTCCGAACCTTCCGGTGACTCGGGTGCGGAAATCTACTCCACAACGGAGAACAGATTCTGTGAAAAAATCGCAAGAAACCAACAAAAATTTTGCTGACCGCTTTTTTTAATAGGCAGGCAGCCACCAGCAGCAAACACAATCACAGGGTGTCACTAGGTGAAGAATGATGGCTGGCGCATGTTTCAAAAGGGAGACTGACTTTGCTTGGGCGCCATTTTGTGAGAAGCTTTTTTCATCCGAGTGTATATTCACCGTGCCCAAGGATTAAACTAGTCTGCAGTTAATTTGCAGTTATTTCAGTTTATTTCATAATGTTACAAAAAATATATTTACATAATTAAGACCCCTTAGTTTACATTTATATTAGGAACTTTTATACTCTAACACACAAAGATCTCTCTCACTTTCTTGCATAAGCAACAATCAATTTGTACGGTGTTATAAATCTATAATCATCATTAGTCGATTCACTCAAATTTAGTCCAATTGTAGTTTTTATAATCTCGTCAATAAATTCCTCATGCATCCAAATTGGTATACGTTCAATGAAAGGATTCACTGCTCTGACATTTTCTGCACAACAAAACATAGAATATAAAATTGTACTAAATATCAAAATAAATATCAAACACACTCACTCTTCACAGTTTCCAGACCTTCGTAGACGAATATTTTATCTCTCACTTCGACACTTAAATTAACAAATCCAGCATCTTCGAGCATCTGACTGAATTCGGTTTCAGGATCCTTGCTTAAATGCAAAGGAGAGATATAATTGTTAACATCCTTCATGTATGGTGCCCATTTTGGATTTAGCGAAACGATATTGTAAATGTCAAAAATTGGATTTGATGCAAGGAAGACCAGAAGACAATCTCCATCGCTTTTCAATGTTTGGTAGATATTTTCCACGGCTTGTCTGTTGGACACAAAATTAAGACTTATAGAACATTAAAGATCCATATTCGAGTAATGCAATATCCTTACCGTTGATTTTGAACCCAATGAAGGCAGTAAAACGATGTGACATGATCGAATTCATTGATAAATTCATTTGGCAATGTTTCGGTACCAATGTCTAAAACCTTAAAATCCACATTGTCCATTTGAGAATAAGTCTTTTTGCCATAGCGCACCATTTTCGTAGAAATATCAGAAGCGATAATTTTTTTGAAATCCTTTGGCACAACTGGATATA
The DNA here is from genome assembly GCA_948107695.1 of Meliscaeva auricollis. NCBI lineage: Eukaryota > Metazoa > Arthropoda > Insecta > Diptera > Syrphidae > Meliscaeva > Meliscaeva auricollis. The sequence goes on from OX403618.1 coordinate 8,799,525, forward strand.
AGAAATCCATTAAGACATCACCACTTCCACTGCCCACATCCAACAATGAATCCTTGCCATCCAAACGCCATTGTAAAACATTCGAAAATTCTTTTATAATCTGCTGTGCATCATGTCGCTGCACATTGTTAGCCCGACCGTAAAGTTTTGCCTGATTCATTGTTCACACTTAGTCACACCCGATAGAATAATACGTTTGGAAATTAAAAAAACTTCTGCTGACACGATCGTCAAAGTTCCGGGCTTTTATACCTTTTATGAACATATATGACTCTCGCACCTGGGAGGAAAGTTTTTTCTCTCTCCTCATTTCCATTTAAGAATATAAGAACCACCCCACAAAAAAAAACTATTTTTTTTCCGGTTGTATTCCAAATTTGGAACTTAAAAGGAAAAAAAACAGAAACCCATTTGATGAATGAAGGAAAATATATGCATCAGTCAATGTGTATATGTGCCCCTCAACTTAATCTTGACAGTCGAGTCTTTAGAATTAGAATAGGATAAACTAAACAATGGAGACGGAAAAAGTTTCTTAGAAAAACATAGATCGAATTCTTTTCAAGAAAAAGATCACATTCGTCTAACATTTGGAATATTGATGTAGGGTCAGTTTGGGTGTCAAGTTCTTCATAACGTTGAAGTTTTGTATATTGTAGAATTTTTTTTGAGACTTGACAATGACAGAAACTTCCTCACCTGTTGCGGATGTTGAAAAGCTTTTAAAACTGTTATTTAACATAACAAGACACCAAAGACAAACTTTTGGTACACAAATAGATCTTTTTGTTGTTAAAAGGTGTTAAAAAGGCAGCAGCTTTTGTTGCATAAGAAATTCTTTGGAGAAGTCGAGCTAACATTTTACTTATGTAGATTTGTATAAAGTACCCAAACTGCTTCGCATGTATTTGTTTTTTTACGTCAACAGAGCAGGCCCAAATGTTATGTTTTAATTTTTGATTCGATTTCACCCAAAAGGATTAGGAGCAAGACCTGAACCCAATCTTGTTCATGCCAAATTTCAATATCAATATCAAGATCGTTCCAAATTAGGTATTATTATTATTTCTTATAGAAATTTACATGACCAATTTTATAATTTAAAGGATCAGTAAATGGAAGTTAAAATGCCAACAGGTTTCATTGTTTTTATTGTTTTTGAAATTTTCTACTTATGCGGACACTGTGGCGTATGTGGAACATTTTTTTCCATAGAACAAAAATAAATTAATATTACAAAAGTTATTTTAAATCGCCAAATCGTGATTTTTAGCCTCTTCAATATAGGACTGACTTCGAATTCGTAATCGATTAGATGTGACATTATTATGTAGGATAGAGAATGTCCTGTAAAGGAATATGTACACATACCAATATTTAATTGAAATCCGTTGAGCTGTTTTTGAAAAAAAAAAAATAAATATACATTTTTCAATATTCGTTTTGGTGCTAAAAAATTGCGTTAAAAAATTACGGACATTTGTGGCAGGTACTCTCGATAAAAAATGACATTTTTGGGAGGTTTTGGATAAAAAAGTAAGAAAATAGTAATCCTCAACTTTTGGTGTTTACAGATTTTCCTTTCGTTTATTATAACAAAAGTTATCGAGAATACAAGCTTCCAACACCAACACCAACGACATCGACTATGCCGACGAGAACGGCGCATGCACATAAAAATGTCTCAAAAACGTGTTCTCTTTACGTTTCATAATTCTTTGACATAGCGATATTGTATGCAATACATTTTAGTTATTAGATTATCCTACATTAGATTATCAACTGCATAATCAACAACATCAATTCCAGCAACTGCGTAAAAACTAGATAACTTTATCTTTTAGATAAATTTATCTTTTTATAAATGAACTGTCAAATTTTGTATGGAAATAGTTTACACAAATTGGATAAATTTATCCAAGGATTTTGCTGCCTAAAATTATCAAATTTATTTGTATAAACTTATCTAAACGTCATTGTGACTTTTTTAGAATAAGGCGTGTTTAGAAATATGATTATAGTAAATATCTCAGGGTTAAGAGAAGTAAAAAAAAACTAGGTCCGTATTATGTAACTCGCATCGCAATTGGAACATTGAAAATTGAAACATAAAACGTCTTCCACATCACTATGTCCATGCTAATGTTACAGTGTTATTTTGTGTTTCAATGCATTAGGATCTACTCCAATTTTGTTCATGTTTTAGTACAAATTAAAAACAATTGATTAAACAACAAAATATCAATTTATTTTTGAATCAAACATAGGTACCCCACACCTGCAGTCACTAATATATTAAGGAGTCCCTAGTCAAATTTTGAATTTTTAAAATCCTTCGACAAAGCACAAATACTTTTACTTCCTATATAAATTTACTATGTACACCAAAACTATCACTTTCTTGCGTATGCAACTATCAACTTGTACGTCACTATAAATCTAGATTCATTATTATTCGATTCACTAAGTCTAATGGCAGTTTCAATGATCTCATCCATAAACTCGTCATGCATCGAAATTGGCATTTCTTCAATGAAAGGATTCACTGCTCTGTAACAATCTGTACATTAACCGTGAAAAAATAAATAATATCAAACCTATGATTTTTTAAATAAATTCACACACTCACCCGTCATAAGTTCTCGACTTTCATACACAAATATTTTATCTCGCACTTGGACCGTTAAATTAATAAATCCGGCATCTTCAAGGATCTGAGCGAATTCGGTTTTGGGATCCTTGCTGCCATGAAAGGGGGAAATATATCTGCTCTTATCCTTCATATAAGGCATCCATTTGGGATTCAACGAAACGATATTGTAACTTTCAAAAATTGAATTATCTGCTAAAAAAACTAGAAGACAATCTCCTTGACTTTTGAGCATCTGATAGATATTATCCATGGCTTTGCTGTTGGAACATAAAATTGAAACCTCGAATCTGGTTATAAATAAAAAAAAAATTAGAAATGTTTACCGCTGATTTTGAATCCAATTTAGGCAGTAAAACGAAGTTACATGATCAAATTCATTAACTAACTCTATTGGCAATGTCTTGGTTTCGATGTCAAGGATTTTAAAACTCACATTTTTTATGTGAGCATAAATCTTTTTAGTATGTTGGACCATTTCCGACGAAATATCTGATCCGATGATTTTAATGAAATCCTTCGGCACAACTGGATATATGAAATCCATTAGGACATCACCACTACCACTCCCAATATCCAACAACGAGTCCTTGCCATCCAAACGCCATTGAAAAACATCCGAAAATTCCTTAAGGATTTGCTGTGCATCATGACGTTGCACTTTATTAGCCCGACAGTAAAGCTTTGGCTGATACATATTGCTCACAATCACACACGATAAAACACGAGGTTCGACGACTCGATAGCTTCTGGCCTTACGATCACAAGATTTTAGGAATTTAATGCCTACATTTGTTTGTTTTTTTTTTCAACATTTGAATGTTAATTTCATCTTAACATTTTGTATTAAACAAATAAATACCACTTGACTCGACAAAATCCATATATTTCATTGTTTTTTTCCGAATTTTATCAAATGTATTTACGTACATTTATACTTACTAGAGGAATGCGAATAGGTATTAATTTGGCGCAAACCAGCAATTGTTCATTATATTTTTTACTGTGTTAGATATACCAATATATTTTTGGAAGAATCAGTCGAAATCTTCGGAATATTAATAATCACAAATAACAAGCAAGCTGTCTACCTAACCAGAAGTTAAACATTAATTTACTTCGTCAGCTGTTAATTTGTTTAATTTTTTCAGCCTTTGCTCGTAGGTATTTGTCAATAAACATTTCTTCTACTAATTTACTATGCTTACAAGCCTCCAAAACAAACTACATTGTCTTGTGATCGAACCAAGAGTGTATGGCAGTATGCAAAATTCCGATTTTTGTCGAAGAAATGGATTGTTGTCATAGCAGATCACTTGTGAGTCAAAATCAAATTGGACTGAACTAAGCTAAAAGTAATCCTTCTGGTTTCTGGGTAAAATTCTCCAAAAACTGCAGAAAAGTTGAAAATTTCGCAGATTTTTGCATTTTTGATCATGCCTATCAAAATTTTGGCAAACCTCAGATACGGATACAACATCCCCCCAAAAAAATAAAGTGCGGAAGAAATCAAAACGTTTTCAATAAGAACAATTTTGATCGCAAATTGACTGGATTATCTATATACTGAACTTCAATTTTATTAACGAAAATAGCCTTCAGACCAAAATATACTTTTTTTTCGGCCCGCAGAACTCGAATCTGAAGTCAAAACATATCAGGCACGTGACGTTTTCGAGATATGGTAATATAAAAATGTTAAAACCCCATTTTTGTTGGTACATTTATACCGTTGAATTTCTTCAAGGGCAAATTCTTTGATACTGCATTTTATCTTTCAAAATAATTTTTAATAATTGTTTTCTGAGCTAAGATATTGCAAAGTAAAAAAATTTACGTTTATTCCGGAAAAAAGAACAAACAATTAATAATAGACAAATAGATTAAAAATAGACAAATTTTTTGTACGACTTTTGGATTCTTCACAAAAAATTTTTTGAATGACCCATAAAAATCAGTTCTTATTAAAAAATACATAAAAAATACATTGCAACTGATTTTCTCCTAATTCATTCTCTTTTTTACATCACAATTAACCTGCTTAATATCCAAAGTATAGAAATTCTAATATCCTTATAGTATAAGGTTGTTTTTGCTGTAAAACTACTGAATTTTGAAATTTATAGTGATTATTTTAAAATAACGGTTTAAAATGTAAGTACACATTAATGTATTAACACAAATTTGGTTTTAGGTCGTAGCTTATATTAAGTGAATTAAATACTAAAAAATTTGAGCCAAATCGGCTTAACTGTTAAATACATATAAGTACCAGGTCAAATTGAAAATCGTTAGAGCCGTTTTTTAAAAACACTATATTTTCTATACACAATTTACAAGGACTTTTATTACAAAAAAAAAATGGTACGCCATTTTTAACATATTATTTAGCAACATCTAAAAACTAAATTTTGAAAAAAAATATTAAGTAGTTTTTTTTTTTAATCCAAAAACATAATTTTAGAATTTTTAGTTGCTAAACATTATTACGGCAACTTAAAAGCTTTATTGTGAAAAAAAACAGTTCAATAGCAGGTACTGTTAATACCGGTTTTTGAAAAAATGGTTTTCATTTAAAGATAGACTTTATCCTAAAAACTTACCATGATTTTTTTAATCAAAATCGTAGGAAATATTTTTGAGAAAAAATTAATTTTTCTAAAACCGGTATATGACAGGTAAAGTTATTTTTAGTAAATAAAAAAATACTTCAAAAAACGTCTAGGGATAGTCTCCAAAAAACGCCACATACCAAGTTTGAAGTAAATCGACCCATCCGTTTAGGCTTCTCAAAGATACAGACAAACAGACGGATAGACAGACAGACAGAATTGTCGGACCTACTACCTACCGATATCGCCCTTAAAAAAATATAAAGTGAGGTTCAAGAAATTTTAACTTATTATTTTATAAAAAAAATCTCTCAGCACTTGTAGATTGTGTTTGTGGGACACACCTATTCATTATTCAATACAAAATGTTTGCAAAAATCAAAATTAGTTAATTTCATATCAAATAAATTTGTTTTCCTAATCACCAGCAAGAGACCCTTTGTATTAATATTTTCATTTTTCCTATTCACTATAAACTCATAACATAAAGGATATTCCCAAAAAATAATAACTTTCCGCCTTTATTTGTAATGGGTTTCGAGTTTAATTCTTCTAAAACTCTATTTTCAATAAAAAAAAAAAAAAATAAATATACCTAAATAAGAAAAGAAGAATATTTATTGTATGAATATTTTGCTGCTTAGTGTTTTTCCATTCTTTTTGCATTTATATTTATTTTCGTTTGTGATTTATGCCTATCTCATATTGCTTTGCTTTAGCAAAATGTAAATAAATTTCCCAAGGATTATAATTGCACAACAGGAAGAAAACAAAGGGCGTAAGGAGTAAGGATAATAATGTTGGTGGGCGGTGCGGTGGGGGTAATTACATTGTTGTTGGTCGTCCACCGCCGCCGTCGTTGGTTTTCTATATGAAAACTGAGAATAAAATACAATACAAAAAAAAGAAGTATGAAACAGTTGGCCTAAATGTGTATGTGTGCATAAATATTTCTGATTCTTCAAACATGGAAAATTTATTAAAATGTTTTTTAATTAAAATCGTATTATAAGTTGTTTTTTTTTCTCATTGTTTTGTATTTTTTGTTTTTAGATTTGTGTGTATCTAAAAGAACACCTGAGATAGAAGATGTATCTACATAACCACACCAGAGAGCTGCATCTATTTCCATCTACCATCTCTGATGGAGTTTTTAATGCAGGAATTAAAAAAAAGGGGATTTGAAATGTAAATTATCACTTTTATAATGACATGATGGCTATTTTTGGTGTGATTGATGGATACTTTGAAACTTCAACTTGTGCGGGCAGATGAAAATAAAATAAAAACAAAACGAACATCTTTCTGGAGCTTCCACAAACAAGAGTACATTGACCCATTCCCAGTATTCCCAGAAAACCAAAATAAGATTTTGGTCTTTTTTTTGTTTTTGTTTAGTTCGGAAGAACACAAAAGAAGACTTTCGTAATGCCTGTGTGGGATGGAAGGGATTCGATGGGTGGGAGTGCGAGATTGTAGCTCCTACATTAGCTGTAAGTTTCTTTTTTAAACTTAAGGTAGGTCAATGAACTTACATTGTTTGTTTATTCTCACAAAAGATACTGATAAATGTATATTATTTGAATATTATTTTTGTTGTTTCATTGGGACAAAAAAAAAAACTATTTCTTCTTACAGCATGGAGTTTTGTATGCATACTCAAAGTTCAAGTTCAATGTTGGAGAGTTTTTAAAATAAAACTGTTGTTTTATAAAACTTTTTCATATTTTTTGTTTATGGAGTCCAGGTGGTTCCTGAATTCATTGATATTAGTGGGAAGAGCTTTAGGTACTCTGCGGAAATACATTGAATTGCATGTCAAGAAGTGCAGTGATGAATACCGCTTACTTATGCTTCATTCCGTTCGATCAATCGAGAAATTTTATCCGATTGGGTGGGTTCCAGAATAGAACTTACTGATGTGTTTGTGCAGCTTGGTCTAGTGAATAGAACAAACTTAATAAGAGACTTGTAAGACGTAAATATTTTTTTTTTCAATCATGGGTAAATTGATTTTGTCTTGTGGGGTGTGATTATCACTTAAAAGCCTGAAAACGCACGAAGCCTAGTCAAAGCCTATTGAATAGTTTACCTACGTGTGGCTAAAAGCAAAGTCAGAATAAGAAATGCATTAATATTATTTTTAAGTAAAGATCAAAGCATATTCCGAGAAAGAGCATAGTGAAAATCAACATCTTTAATAATGTTCTGAAGATTTGCGATCTTCTAATAATTGTTGTCGTAGAAGATCATTCATTGCTACGCCATGTATTGCAATTGATTTGCCCCTCTTACCTATACTTCAAAAACTCTGTAATAATAATACATTGATATCAATTTTAAGAATAAGCAAGTGTGAACAAATTGTTATTGCCTAATTTGAACAAATTCTAGATAAAACAAATAAATAAAAAAACACAAAACACGAGCGGCAAACATAAAAAAAAAAAATACATTAGAAACACATCTGTTCACTCAATGGCTTTGAAAATTTGTATTTTTTACAACTCATGGCTAAATCATAATATTTACTTGCACCAAATATCGTGAAATGTTTAATTGCTTACCTTTCGTTGGGATCTTATAAGTTATTTGTGTTCAAGTTTATAATATCTATAGAGACGAAGAATATTCACAACTAAAAACAAAATAAAAGACGGTGTTCCTCAAGGAAGCGCCCTAGGACCTAGCCTATATTTGCTATACACAAGGGGTATTCCAGTTGATAATAATGCCATCATGGCTATTTTTAAAGATGATACTGCAATGTTTGTATCCGCTAAATATGTTGTTAAGTTAACAGACAAATTGCAAAATGCAGTTAACAGTTTAAATAGTAAGAGCTTGGAACAAAAAATGGCGTATCAAACTCAATGAATTTAAATCTTCGCATATAAAATTTAAAAAATAAAATTTTCACTGACACTCAACTTTGGTATATAAGACTTAACATCGAAAATATTAATCGTTACACAAATTGTACGAAACAGTTTTTTTTCGCAATCGAAGACAAATTAGCTCTGAAACTTAGCTCGGATATTCAGAAGAACCAAACCACATAAGTTTATAATACATAAATAAAACTCTTCGTTTTTGTTGGAAACCCTTGAATTTGGATTTAGCACCCACAAAAACATGTAATATAAACCCTAGTCTAGTGTCTTTTGATGATTGCCACTTCCTGAGTGTCGATTCCCGTTCTGTGAAGATTTGAATTGATAGATTTTAAACCTCTTTTTTGTGTAAAAATTAAATCAAATGTCAAAACATACCTATTCATAATGAGAAACTTTGGTTTATCTGTTCACATTTTGACCATTGGTAAAGGCGTAAAAGAGGTTTAAAATTTATCACTTAACTGCTTCACTGAACGAAAACCGTCCCTCTGTGATAAGAAAACAAAAATACGATCCAGTATCTTTTGCAAAGCTTATTCGCAGAAGTAGAGTCTTTCTAGTAAGTATTACAAATACAACACCAAGTTGCTGATAAAAGCAGAAATTAAATCTTACTTTCCAATAGCAATAGCCACTAGGCAGCTTGGTTTTATAAGCATTTATAATTAGTATAAAATCCTACTGCACTGCGAAATAGAAGAAGTATAAGCAGTCCAAAATTTCGTAGTACCTTTAGAAAATCACCTACCTTGAAAAGGATATTGTAATCAAAGATTTTACGAATTTAAGATAAATCGTATGCGAAAAGTAATTACAAAATCTCTCTTAAAAATCACACCTTATAACAATTCTTGATAACAATCGAAATCATAAACCTCTTTTTAACTACAAGAATATAAAGCTTCATCAATTTCCCTGAGTCTTATTTATAAAATATAATCACAACTTAAGAACCATTTCACACCCATGATTATCTACGAAAACAATCTCGGAAATCATTACAACGCACATCCTTAAAATTAAATAAACATTTCCCTTTAGAAAAACGAAATACCCAAAAGGAAATATTCTAGAAAACTAGAACAAACAAAACCATGATGTTTCTGTGTTAGGTATAAGGATATACACATACCTTTATCACTCCCAAGTTTAAGTTCCGCAACAATCCCATTTTATATATCCACATCCTTTCTCCTTCGTCATCAGATTAACGAGCGTGAACCATTTAATGCTCCAATTCATATTCAGATTTCATTCGCATAAACAAAAGCTGAAACAAGGAGAGAGAATTGTCCTTTTTAACTGCGCTGCGCCCCGCGCTATTGTGTTTGCATGATATTAAAGATGAGTGTGTGTTTAGCCTTATGGAAGTACCTTTGCGCCCTCTATCTAACGGTAATTCCATTAACATTTCATTGGGTTTGTTTTGATGGAATATATAGCGAAGTTGTTTTTTGTTTCGAGGTCGAGACCCAGAAAATAATCTAGAACAACATTATACACACAAAACAAAAGAAGATCTGGTATCCTTTTTGATTTGATTTGATTTGATTACACGCACGCTACACATACACATGAAAATTAGAAATTATAAAAAGGATTCCATTCCTTCATCCAGTAAGCAGAGCAACCCACAACCCACCAAATCCCCTTTCCTATGCTTTCATTTTCAAAAGGAATTAAAATTTAAATAAAGTTTAACGACTTATCGCATATATATCCTGTTCCTGTTGCTGTTTCTCTTAGCGTACACACATGTACATTCCAAGAATAAGACAAAAGAAAACAAAAGTAAAAAAAAAAAAAAAATTAATATTATATTGAAGGATGCATAGAAACAATAAGAAGATTGTATCCTTAATTGGAAAATCGCCTTGGTAATTTTCATTTCTTGAAAAGTTTTCCCAAAGACGACGACGCACGGGGACGGGGCTCTAATAAGAAAGAGGGTTAAGGTGGGTCTTAACCGGGGGCAGGAAGGGTGAAAAAAAAATAAATAAGTATAACAAAACTTGAGTTAACATTTCAAAGCAAGATGAAGAAGAAGAAGAAGAAGAAGTATTCTTGGGAATTGTAACATAACAGCAAAAGTGACGAAAGGATATTTACAGAACGTTTACACAAGAACGGTCGGTGGGGGAGTTGGCAAGAAGGTGTTGAGGGACGTTAAGCTATTTAACAATTCCGCATTTTGGCCAACGAACAAGAATAATATACCAAAAAGGTCTTTTCGGAAACAGCACGCAATGAGAATGAGTGAAAAAAGGACAAGAGAATGAGAATTGGTCCTTTTGCGCCTTCTGATTCTTCATTAAATTTAAATTAAAATCAAATGAGATCTGAATTGTGGAAAAGGACTTTTGTTTGTTTTATGAATAGCTCTCTAGCTAGCTACTTACTGTTGTTATTCGGTTGGGCAGGCTTTTCGTCAACATTTTTAAATACAATAAGAAGATCATAAAAACAAAAATCAGGCAGAAGGGACTATACATAAGCAAGGAAGAAGAAGAAACCCTTTTTTATCATCAATTTTAAGATGAGAAACCTTTACACTTCTTGAAATTGTAGTGAATTTTAGAGAAAGAAGTGTGAGGGGTGGTAAGGGACGATAGCTTTTATTATGTGTTGCTTTGGATTAATAATCCGTTAATAATATTATCTGGTACTCTTGTATCTTGAGAAATAAAAGGACTAAGGGTTGGTTTCACTGATTTCTGTAATTAGTACTACGTCGAGAAATAATAAAAGTATTTATTTTTACCAAGTTTTTGTTCAACGTAATTCTCAAAATATTTACTAATTATATTTTTGCGAGTAGTAAGAATCAAAAAACAGGTATTTTATAAATTTTACAATATGGCTACTCGCCACGAAAAGAGTTTTTATTAATTTTTTAAAAAGCTTTTATATTTGGATTTAATCTCATTAATACTGGTAGAATTTTCTTATATATGAAATACCTAAAAATTACAAATATTATTGCGAGACCAGAATGGGAATCGAATTTGGCAGTGGCGTATCCAGAAAAAAACTTTAGGGGGGAGGGAGGAGACTCCAGTATTTGAGCTTGCTCTTAATCTCTAAGATTTACTAAAAAGTTTCAGTTAATCATGTACATTTAATAAAATAATTATTAAAATGATCTTGGAAGCTTGGGGGGGGGGGGAGGCTTGAGCCCCCTGAAACTTTGAATTTACATCCTCTAATCAATGCACAGGAGGAAATCGATTTTTTTTTCGGACCAAAATTAACGGTAGCTGCCATATGACGAAAATAATTTTTTTTTAAAAACGACCCAACGATTTTGATTACGATCCTATATAATGCGAAAAAGTGGGCCATACAATTCAGTCTGTCTGTCTGTTGGTCTGTATATATCAGAAGCCACAGCCTAAACGGATGGCTCGATTTACTTCAAACTTGGTATATAGCGTTTTTTTAGAGCCCAGACGTTTTTTGAATAAATTTTTTTTGGTCAAAAATAACGGTACCTACCTGCCAAATATCAATTTTGGTACAACATATTTTTCTCAAAAATGGCTTTAAGTCACTATAATACCTACAGTTCAGCAACAAAAAATTCAAAAAGTGGATCTTAGGATTAAATTTTTATTTTTTTTTGAAAACAACTCAATATTTTTTCAAAATTTAGTTTTTAGATCTTGATAAATAATATCTTAAAAATGGCATACCAAATTTTTATTTTAAAGTCCTTGCAGGATTTAACGATTTTCAATTTTTGTTCCTAAAAATATATCATTATAAAAGAAATCAAAAAGCATACTTCATTTTGAGGTCAAATTCGTTTTAAAAGCTGTTTTAGTCATTTGAAAATCGAATTTTATGCTTTTTTAATTTTTTTTTTCTAATTAATAATTACAAATTTGTAATTAAAGAGGCTTAGCATATTTACTAATTTTATTTATAAGAGTACGTGCATTTAATTTTTGATTTTCTCGTAAACGACTGGATGAAATTTTTTTCTCAAGAGGTTCATCCCAATTTTCAAATTATTTCATATCAAAATTTTGAAAAAATTGAAAAAAGTTAAAATTTTTTATTTAAATCGATTTTTCGAAAACGTATTAATCATTTTTTTTAAATTTTGGTTTTAGATGTCCCTTCCTTTACTATAACATTTTAATACAATATTAAGCTGGATACATTGCAATGCAATATCCAATTATAAAATTACTTGATATTAAAAAATGTTTCCAAACTCAAAAACGACTAATTTCAACAACAGCAATTTATTTGAAATGTAAATTTCTTGTTTCCAATGCAAGTTATTAACATTTCATTCAAAACTAAACACAAACAAAAAAAAAAAAATAGGATCAAAAGAATGCTGAGTAACCACTTTGTATGATGATTCGAGGGCCCCCTTTTTTTTATCAGCCATAGCAACAACAACAACAAAAATGAGGAAAACTTTTCTCAATCAATTCAGCACCGAGATGAAAAGTGAATATGAAAAAAGGGATGAGAGAAACGAACTCAATGTTTGAGCAATGAGAATATAAACCCTTTGACATTAAAATTTTGTTTCAATTTTACAAGAGAAGGGACTTGGAAAATTTTCAGTTTGCATGCAGTGCATAGAGCAAAAGGATATTTTTATCCCGACCGATGAAAATGACAGAACAGTGACACTGCTCTCTCTCTCTCATATAGAGAGTTTGGTTGTATGCCCTTTGATTCTCGTTCTATAGAGTTAAAATATAACACAAGTGTACCTAATAATTACAAAGTATGTGCTTGCCTCACATCCTCACATTTGCATATAAATTGGTTTTCGGTAGCATTTTTTGGGAATATAAAAACAATTTAAGAACGTTTCGAACTGTAATTTCGATTAATTTTTCATCTTTTTTATTCTCATAATTACATAGAGATACTAGATGGGTGATGAGTCTACGAGGTTTGGCTATGTAATATGTAAAATGAGAAATATACATAATCAAAACCTCACCACACTGGAGTTTTTGAATTTTGCTAGATTTTCAAAACTCAATATGTTTCGGTTGAAGGGACATCAAAGAAAGATGCAAAATAAGTTTTGAAACAAAAGTTTTCCCATTCGTTTGTTGGTGTGTGTATAATTGTTTATGGATGCAGATTTTGTTGGATAAGTTTGTTGAATGGAAAAAGCCATCTTAGGTCTCATTGTGGCGGGTTATAGGAGTTTTAGGAAGAAAATTGGAAAATAATTTTTTTTTTATTTTTGGTATAAAAGTTGTGAGCTTGCATTTTAGCAATGTAAATTGTTAGGTGGGTTTTGTAGTCTTATTGTTCGTTAGACAATCTTTAGAAGATCTACCGATAAATTGGAATCGGTTTGGTCATCAGACAATAATAATTTAAATTGAAGCATAATTTGAGGATATTTCGATCACTAACAGGAAGGGGAGCTAGGAAAAGCATAACGGAAAATGAAAAAGGAAGGATGGCAGTTTAAATGAAGAAGTTAAGAACTTTATGTCTAATGGATACAATTGCCTGACTTCTTATTGAAAACATGAATAAAAAACATAAGTAAAAACACGCTTCAAATAAAAACTGCAAAGAAACAAACAAACTAAAATACTTCAGACTACCATGATCAAAAGTACGAAAGCCTTGGAAAAAGTGAGCTACTAGTGGTGACAGATCGCGAATTCACACGGAAAATAGAATGGCAAATCCTCGAAAAATACAGTGGAAAAGACTATGAAAGTCACGGAGAAAAGCCCAGAAACCGTTTACCACAGTAAAAAGCGCGGAATACGGGTAAAATATCGCTGAATACTTTGGAAAATACCAAAAGGAAAATGAAGAAAGTCACAGAGTTAACATGTTAAGTTGCGGATAAATATGCGTAACACCTCGCATAATGCCGTGAGAGAAAGCGCGGAATACTGATAAAAGATCGGGAAACACCGTGGAAAAATGCTCGGAAATTCATGAAAAGCGCTTAGTACCGCGAGAAAAAGAGAAGAAGGTTGCAAAATAGGGACACGGAAAAGAATGCGAAATTCTTCGAACGGTAAAAATTGGAAAAATCCATAAAAAAAAACGTGGACTACATGTGAAAGACCGAAAAATGCCACGGAAAAGAGTATGGGAAATCATGAAAAAAGCTTTTATTACAACGGAAAAAATGCGGACAATGTTGCAAAAGTTTGGAAATTACATAAATTGTTGCAGAAAATATGTGAAAGACCGAGGTAAAAAAAGCGTTACAATATTTGATTATTCGTATTCACTTTTTCCGTGACTTTTCACGTTGTCTCCTTCCACTTCATGTGGCTTTAAACTTATTGGTTTATGCTTCAAGTTAAAAGAACAAAAAATATTGTACATCCAAAAGAACTGTAATGAAAAGTACTGAGTCAGCAGAATGATACAAGCGAAGCTGTTCCAAATTTTCAGTATTGTACCGGTAACGGTTTTTTCTTAGCTAGTATTGGAGCTATCGATTCCGACAATATTAATGTTCTTATACATTTTGATTGTAAGTAGCATATGTTTTGCTTCTATTGAAATAGAATTAAAAAGGGAAACAAAACTAAATCTACGCGATTTTTAATAAGGTATATTAGTTTTGATTTTTTTTTATTGTTCTTTAAGGATTTTACAACAAATTTATTTTGATCCTGGTGCTTGTTGCAAGTTCAAAGAAGTAGCTGAAATGGTATGACCTGGAAGTGGAGCAATATGTTCAACTCCAAGATTTTTAGCTACATAAGTGGCCTCAGTTGGAACAACCAATGATGGTGCTGAAATGACAAGTGGAGCAATACTAAAAGAGAGAGCTGTTGGAAAAGCTGACCCATGGATAGCTACTGTGGAAGGAAGAGAGCTAGAATCCTTTGACCCTGGTGCTTGTTCCAAGTTGATTGAAGATGCTGAGTTCAAATGTCCCGGAAGTGAGGCAATATGTTCAGAACCAAGAGTCTTTGCAATATAGGTGCCTTCAGCATTTGAACCAAATGGCCAAATTAGCGGAGCACGATATAGATGAGTTGCAGTTGGGATGGCTAAGGGTGCTTTTAAGACAATCGAATTGGAGTTATCAGTGACAATTCCTCCAGGTCCAAAGGAGGCAGCAGAATAATAAAGTGGAGAACTGATAGCCAACGGAACTAAACTTGCCCTGATGGACAAAGTGCATAGGACTAAGGCACAGATGAACAACTGTGGATTAATGTAAAAAAAAATCATTCTAACAAACTTTTCAATGAAAAAAAAAAACAAACCTTCATGATTTCTTTTTTATTTTATGACAAGAAATTTGACTTGATGACACCTTAGTGGCTTCTAATGGCTTATTGGACTTTTGTATGCCCTTTTATAATTATGTTATTGGTTTCTGCTTCAAATGCTTATCGCCTATAAGTTGATTTTCTTGCAACAAATAATCTGGTTGCAGGTTCATAAGAGTGTTTCCAACAGAAGTATGAAAGGTTAGTAGTGATTGCTGATTAGAAAGTTGTGGGGCAATCATACATCGGTTCAGAGTAGGTACTACTATTAATTATACAAAATAGAACCAGAATGATTTGTAAAATTGATAAATAGTTATAATTGGATGATAAACTTTGAACTCTGATGAATTTAGAGCACCACAAGTTTAAAGATCAATAAAGCAATTTGATTCTGAGTTTCTTCCAAACGAAATAATTTTTCGACCTTGTTGCATTGAAATGCTTGCAACTCACAAACTACGCAACGGATTTTCATGTTTATAGTCTTAAAATGTTGTCATTACAATAATAGAGCACGTGTTATATTCTTGTTTTGAATAATTATGAGAATAAACTCGTTAGAGCTGAAAGCAATTAGTCGTACAATTAGAAATAATGAAGAAATTGCCTCACATGGTTTTGTGAAATGCTCAAATACTAAAATAACGCAACAGATTTTTGATTTTATAGTCTAAAAATGTTCTTACTGAAATAGTCTGCATGTGTAAGACATAATATTTCCTAATAATTTCCGGGGAAAAGGGTGAAACTATTGAATTATTGATGCAAAGCTTAATGACTTGGCTTTCTCAAGGATTAAAAACTTCTTTTCTTATCTTAATTCTTTTCAAAATATGAATTTTAACTTTAATCAATACCTATACCAACCTATCTGTTATATTTATGCACCTCCACCCTTATTGGCAATGTTATTTAGTCCCATATAGACAGAAAGGATATTAAAACATTGAATATTCAATAACAGAATTCACTAGGGATCACCACATCACTCCACTCCACACACATCCTTTTTCCCTAATCCACATATGATAGACTTAGACAATCGCCTTAAATCCTTTCACATCTTCTATCTATATACAAAGACCAAAACACTCCCCCTTACCCTTATATCCGTTTTCCACTGTCATCGTCATCGTCATCGTTGGTCTTAATGTAAAGTTAACGATGTTTCAGCGCCATATATGTATGGTCCTGGTGATTTGGATTTCGAAGGTTTCTTTCCATTTTGAGGCGCATCTTCGATACAAAACTTTAATTGAATGGAAAATTATTTTTTGGTTATCGTCAGCAATACAATAACACATCACCAGTAGCAAGCCAGCACCCTTAACCCCTTCTATCAACCTTTTCCTAGTCTCCAACTAAAATGTATCGGATCGAAATAGTCAGCACAGGGTGATGGGAGATTGTGTTTGGGTATAGTTGTAAAATCCTAGGAAAACAAAAGACGGAACCAGACAATCTACAATCATCTTCTTAAAATCAAGGATACATTTTCAAGATGAGGACGAAGAAGGAAACCCAACAATAATGTTCTTTTTCCTATAGTTCCCCAGAACAGCG
Organism: Meliscaeva auricollis; assembly: GCA_948107695.1. Classification (NCBI taxonomy): domain Eukaryota; kingdom Metazoa; phylum Arthropoda; class Insecta; order Diptera; family Syrphidae; genus Meliscaeva; species Meliscaeva auricollis. Next base: position 8,816,494 of record OX403618.1, read on the forward strand.
CGGAGCAAAAGTCGAAGAAGCAGCAATAACAATGTCGTGTGTATATCTTCTCATGCAGGACGAGTCATTATCAATAAAGTTTTCTTGGAGAAATACTTTCCGTAAGATTCATTTGCAATGTGATGGAAGAAGAAAGGAGTTATGTGTGTAGCTTCAATGAAGAAGGGTTTAGGTTATAGCCAGAACACTCACACTGCAAAGTAGTTGTGTTTGCTAAAAACAGAAATATACACCAGCATATTGTTTATTAGATTTTCTCCATAGTGCCGGGCAGAGGTCCTTTTGTCCTGTTTACTGGCCATTTTGTGTCGAAATTTGATTATGTATGATCACGTATTCGTTGAAGAGATCTAGACTTCACCATCACTTTCTTGCTCGCTTGTTTTCTGCACGATGCTGAAGTAATTCATTCGCAACATCTTGAGGTTTTATTTTCTTGCTGTTGGCCGTCAAGTAAACAATGAAGGGTACGTACACATGAAATTGCTTCGTGTGTAAGTGTAATTATAAACAGTTTTGATATTTAATGGCCATTAGTCAAAAGTTATATGTAGCTTGTGCCGAGGAGGGTCGGTCGATGGAAGGAAGGGAGAAAAGAAATTGGTACAGTAATAGTCTAGTTATGAAAAAGGATAGTTTTTGGGGAGCTATTTTTGTTTGTGTTGTGTGTCTTCAAGTAGAAACTATATGATTTGCATTTTATTATTTTAAACTCAGAGAACTGTTTAATGGGTCTTTTTGTATGCTTACAAGGAAAATAAATAGCTAACAGATTTTATAAAATATGTAAATAGCTATGAGATGCCGTTAAGCAAATAAAAACAGACCTTTCATGCAAACAGAAACAGATTGTCTTCAATAATTTTACAGAGATGTACAAAGGGGGGCTTACTTCAAAAAATTTCTAATAATTGTTTAAACACAAAAAATAACAACACTGGGGTTTATTTTCGCATTGTGATGTATTCACAAGACTTAAGATGAATCTATTTAAATTTTTTGACCATGCTTTTAGAAAACAATAATCAAAAATATATTTTGGTTTTGAATAGCTAAAATAAGCTCATCAAAAAATATAATCAATTTCTATTAAAGAATATCCAATATAGGGACATCGAAGAAAAAAGAGTGCTCGTAAACAAACTTAAAGTGGTGAAGTAAAATATGTGGGTTCCGCCCCTCAGCCTCGCCTGGCTACGTGCCAAGCCTTCTGGATGATATTAACTGGCACAAACAGTAGCCCACACTTCTGCACATTTCTTTGAAGAATATTCTTTACTTGTTAAAAACTAAGATGATGTGTTCAACAAAGCTGAAGAACTAGGTGCAAGAAAACATCAACTGATACTGATGATATTTCTAACTATGATTTTAAAAAGTGGCCGAATATTGCCCTCTTCCTATTGATAGACATCCCTAAGAAATGTCCGGTACCGGTATTTTCTAGCCACTTGGTAAACAGCAAAGAGCAAATCATTTTTGGACCTTGTTGCATTGAAATGCTTGGAATTCACAAACAATGCGACAGATTTTCAAGTTTAAAGTCTTAAAATGTTGTCATTAGAATAATTGAATACATGATATATATTTGTTTTACATACATTATAAATAATAAGTGAGTAAGAGCTGCCAAGAATTAGTCGTTCAATTAGACAAAATTAAAGAAATTGCTTTATATTGTTTTTAGAAATGCACAAATACTAAAATTACGCAGCAGATTTTTGGTTTTATGGTCTAAAAATGTTGTTAGGTAAGTATTGCAATAAGTCGCCAAAATTTATCGCGGGAAAATGTTCGACAGTCAACCGAATTAGTTCCCAATATTCTGGAGAGAAATTTTCTCTAGAAATCCTATAGGATCGTATTTTCTGGTTTCAACTGCATTAAATTTACCTAGTTTTGGTGACGGTTGAAGAGAACTACCCTAACCCTAACTTAGTAGTTAACTCTTTCCATCTTAACCTCAAACAGATGCCCACAAATTGATTCTTATTGTTTGCAATCAATTTCAATTATTCCTGTCATTGGACTTTGCCGTTCTCCATAAGGATTTATACTCATTTAAACAACAATCTCAATTTAATTTAATCGCAAATAAACCTCTTTTGTTATACTATTTCACCCACAGGTACACAATTATTTTGTGTGTGTGTCAAGAATAAATCTAATTCAAATAATAATTGAAAATATCCTTCGACAACACAATCGCAGTGTATTAGAACAAAAACTAACTAAAATTGAATCATAAATCTCGCTGCGGTTTCACTTGGAGCTTGTTTCACTTCCACACACTCGTTTTATACCAACAAAAAAAAAGAAAAGAATCCCAAAAAAAAAACATTGCCCAAAATCCATACTAAGCTTAATTGACTCCATAATTTATCTCTACGAACTTTGTAGCCGTAGCGATGCCTGCCTATCCTCCTCACTATTTGTGGGCCATCTCATGTGATTGTATGTTTTTTTCGTCCTTCTATTAGAAATTATTTTTCTTTCTTTCGACTATTTATAAGGGTTACCCCCATTCCTCTCCAGTTTATCGAAATGTTATTTATGGCGTCCATCAAAGCCCCAGCTAGCTCGCACGCAATAGTTTTTATTTTGCGGTAGATATAGGAAAATCCTAGCAATAAAATAAGACTCCAGTGTCCAGCTTGTTGGCAGGATCTTAAGGAGTCCAATGTTAACACGTCTCGCATCAACGCCCTGCATCAGTAGAATATTGCTCTTGGGTGTCCGTGCCCCTGTTCTTATAATATTCTACTCGTCGGTCGTATACTATGAGTGAAACAGCGTTTTTCTGTTGTTTTTTTTTTTGGCTGGATGACTGAAAATTTATGTGAGGATACTTTTTTGGTATTGGTCCTGGTTCTGGAAAGACGTAGATAATTTTTGTTTTTAGATGCCCGATGGCAGCGTGTTGCCTCCTTAATATTTATTTATTTTCCGATTTTCTAAATTGATGTCAGGTCAGAAATGTTTATAGGTAGTCGTAGTATAGTAGAGGAAAGTTAAAAGATTAGTTATATTAGTTGTAGTCCTTGATGGTTTTGGCCAAGGAAGAAACCCATTTAATTGCATTTTTTTTTTGTTTCGTGACCCTAGACAAAAAAAATCCAATGCTTATTAATATTGAACATGTTAGAAGAGAGTATGATTCAAAGGTAATTGAAATTTGAGACAAAATTCTACGAAAGATTTTAAGTGAAGCGAAGGGCATTTTCCTATCATCAGGTGCAGTTTGATTTGCATAACCAAGTCGTTTACTGATAGAAGAATAGATTATGAGTGGAAACGATTAGGAGGAAATATGCAGCAGGTGCTTTTAATAGTTTTGATTATAAAAGTGGAATGAATTTGAGGATAGAATTGTCCATCAATTCATTCAGCAATTTTGGGAGTCATTGCGGAAGATTAATAACAAAAATAATGCATACTTTTAGGAGTGATATCTATCTTATGAGTGCCTACTCCAAGAAATATGTCGGAATTCTTTTGGTATATCTTGAAAATCAAAAATTCAGTTGAAAAGTTAAAATAGAAAGACACTAGTGAAACTCATTAATTTGTACTTGGGTCATTTATAAACTGGGCATTGGCCATTTACACAGAAAAAGAATTGATCAAGTCTTTGCTTTTAATTATATCCAAACTTTATTTTCTTAATCTTAGTAATTTATAAATTGTGATTTTTACTTCGATCCTGGTGCTGGTTGTAAGTTCAAGGAAGTAGTAGAAATACTGTGACCAGGAAGTGGAGCAATATGCTCGACTCCAAGATTCTTGGCTACATATTTGGCCTCAGCAGGCACAACAAGCGGTGCTGAAACTACAAGTGGAGCAATACTTAGAGGAAGGACTTGTGGAAAGGCGCGATGAATGGCTACTGATGAGGACAGGAGAGAGCTAGAATCCTTGGATCCTGGTGCTTGTTCCAAATTGATCGAAGAAGCTGAGTTCAAATGTCCAGGAAGTGAGGCGATATGTTCGGAACCAGGAGTTTTAGCGTGGTAAGTGCCTTCAGCATTCAAACTATATGATGATACAAAAAGAGGAGCACGTAATAGATGAGTTCCAGCTGGAAAGGCCAATGAAGCAGTAACGACATTCGAATGGGAATGGTCGATGGCAAGTCCAGGACCATAAGTGGCAGAATAATAGACTGCAGGGCTCACAGCCAGTGGAACTACACTTGCTTGAGAGTTCATGGATAGAACACATAAGACCATGGCACAAATGAAGAACTATTAGCAAATGAAAATGTATTTACAAACATTTAAATACGTGAAGAAAAGACAAACCTTCATGTTTATGATTTTCTTTTGAGAGGATCTTTACAACAAAAAAAGTAGTTAACTACTGGATGTGTTCCAATGAATTTCGGATACGTTTTATAGTTGTTGATTGACCTTTTTTATGTTGATGTTGATCTTGTTAACTAATTGTTTGACAGGTTATTTTCATACCAAACATCAATTAAGAGTCTATTTTCGTATATTTAATTGGCACGTGGTGGCAGTTTACCCTGGGGTCATTTTAGTAAAGATTATCTACCATTACTGTTAACAATACTCTGTACCTACTTTATAAACAACAATTTTTTGGAAAGTTGATTTCCTATTTGGATACACTATGCAGTGGTTACTTAAATTTTTATTAGTCAAGCTCATTCCAAATAATCAAAAGGAACTACTAATTGGAAAAGTGTCTTCTCGGGGGGCAACTTAGGATTAGACCTAAGCATTGGATCAAAACCTTGTTCCTAACCAAAACTTGTGACTTCCAATTCACTTAAAGAAGTCAGACTGTTTCACTTAAGACCCTTTGCAATACTAGTTGGAGGAATGTTGCCACCGGGCATCTCTTAAGGATAGTACTAAACATTAGATTAAAACTGCATGTTTCCTATTAAATCAAATATTGTAGAACTAAAGACCCTAAAGATTATTTAAAATACTAGTTCAAGAAAAGTTTAACCCGGATGGGCGCCCGCCAGTTAGGGAGTTCTATTCACCCTTCACATTTCTCCCCATTGCAAGTTGATTTGCTGAAATGTAAACTGTCGTTTCTTAAGGAATATTTGGAATTTTTGTATTTCACCCGGGCGCCACTTAAAGTAAGAAATTTTCAAAATCAATTTAAAATTGCGTATGTGTCTGTTCAATGTGGTTTCGGATGCATTCTATGTATTTCGTTTCAGGCTTGTTTTGGTTTTCCAAGTTCTTTTCTAACTATGGCTACATAAGTTCTCAACAAGCATACAAATGACAGTTTTAATTATATGCACTAAGTGTTTTTTTTCTTTTGTCATCCATACTCATTTGCTATCTGCTATAGCTGAGCTTTTCGTAAAGTATTTTCTCTCTTTTACAGACAACACTTTTCGATTTAATCTTCGTCTTATATTGAAATAATAACATTTCTCAAGCACACAAATAATTGAATTTCTGTCAAAAACAACATTTTCCATTAAAAACTTAATCGTCACTTGAATTCAATTTCTCAAAATATTAATAATGATATCGGCGAATTCATGAGTTCTTCCTTATTTCACATTTTCTCTTGGTGAGGCGCTCGCGCTACTACACACAACATGATGACGGTATATGTTTTCAATTCAATCCCGTAAAAGGGTGAAATAACCACCCAGAAATGTTGTCGTTGCGACGCATAGTCGTCGGCGGTCTTTTCGTTTCCGCTATGGCTCGGATGTTGATGTGATGAAATTTTGATGAATTATTACTGATTTTGACACAACTAATTAATACTCGCGCAGCAGACTTTTCGCAGCTTTACCGTGAATATTCCTGCCTAACCTATAATACCTGTCCGGTATGAGTTTTGTTAGAGGCAGATCCTGCTGCTCATTTTGTTATCTTTGCAACCTGTAAACAGTAGGTACGTGAAACACTCGGGCTTGTAGGTTTTTGTTCAAGCCCCCTTTTTGGAATTTTAGTCTTTAATCGTTTTTCATTATGTGCCGATGAGTCTCTGATGATGGTGTGTCTTCCCAGCAAATAACACGAACTCTCCCCCTTTCGTTGGCACACAATAAACGCAGATGATGCTTTGCATCAATTGAAAATTGATTCTCTATCCAGTACAAGGATTTTAATTTGCTGCCTCCGTCATGTCATGGGGTGCTTGGCGGCGCAATGGCGAGTCCTGTTTTGCGAGTTGCCATTCGATACACCAACCTTCTCCTCTCCTCTCCCCATACCAGATTCCAACTCACAAATGTGTTTGTCTTAATCTTTGATTTGTTTTTCCAATGTAAACGACAGGGATTAATTTAGATAAATGATTCGAGATGCGCCAAGGAGTGATGTGATGAGATGAGCGAGAAGGACTCGTCATAGTCAAAGAAGGATCAAAATGAAAATTTTAAGATTCCTTCTCTCTCAATCCAAAATGAAGGGAATGAAAATTTGATTTATTTGCTAATTTGCTTGTTTTATCGTTGATTTCCAAGGATAACTTTTAAGATAAGAGGGGAGGTGGGGTAGGTACTAAAGGAATTCCCCTTACCCAAATAAAAGATAAGCGTAATTGGCTAAGCAAACATTCTTTAAGACAAAGAACAAAGTTTCGCTTTCATTTGGTCGACTACGAGGTCTTTGTGGATTTTGTTCTCTCTCTGTGTGCATGCAGTTGCCATTTTCAGGACGATTTAATTTTGATAAACACACACAGTTCACAGTCGAACATTCTTGAACAACTACATAACAGAGTTCGAAATGAAAAATGATTCTTAGAAAATTTTCTATCACCAGTGGGACGGGCAGGAACATTTTTGAAATTTGTTTTGCAATTAGGTACAAGACTTATTTTGAACACATAGTTGCTGGTTGTTTCCGACCGAAGTTAGAGAAGAAGTGGAAAGGGATGGTGGAAGTGTAATGGTGGGATTTTAAGTAAAATTAATTTTGTTTGAGTTAATTAATTTTACGAGTGAATAAATCTTGGAAATTGTAATATTTTATTAATCATCAATACCTGGTGTGAAGAGAGTGTTTTTGTTTATGTAGAAATGCATAAGGATGACGAGAAAATCGTTATTTTTTCATTTAAACAAAGACCAATACATCAGTTAATACCTTCAAATAGTTAGTTAAAAATTACAAATGGATTATAGAATTTCAATGTTTCAATTTCAATTTCAATTTCTAGTTTGTTGTCTCTTACTGGCTTTGTTTCTCATTCAATGCCACCTTATTTTTATTCAAGGGTAATGCCTTTTTTCGAGGAATTGGCAAAACCGCCAAGACTACTTTTTTTCACGAAAAGTAGCTGATACAATATTATTCTTGAGATGGAAGAGTGTCTGGCCAACATTACCTTCCGACACTTTTTTAAGTTTGAAACCTTACAACAACAATTTCTGGTTTTAGTTCGAATTCACAGAATTTTGAAAACTATGCTTACAGAAAAGGTTTTGGAAAGTCTTATCAGAAATTCATATTTGAAAAAAAAAAAAAAATACTAAAGACAAAGTTTTATGGTATCAATTGTTCGTTTATTTTCTTCCCATCATACACATTTATTTTGATCCTGGTGCTGGCTGCAAGTTCAAAGAAGTAGCTGAAATGCTATGACCTGGAAGTGGAGCAATATGTTCCACTCCAAGATTTTTAGCTACATAAGTGGCATCAGCTGACAGAACAAGCGGTGCTGAAACGACAAGTGGAGCAATACTTAGAGGAAGAGCTGCTGGAAAAGCTGACCCATGGATAGCTACTGAGGATGGAAGAGAGCTAGAATCCTTCGATCCTGGTGCTAAATTGATTGAAGAAGCTGAGTTCAAATGTCCAGGAAGTGAAGCGACATGTTCGGAACCAGGAGTTTTAGCATGGTAAGTGCCTTCAGCATTCAAACTATATGATGATACAAAAAGAGGAGCCCGTAATAGATGAGTTGCAGCTGGAAGAGCCAATGGAGCAGCAACGATTGTTGAATGGGAATGGTCAATGGCAAGTCCAGGTCCATAAGCAGCAGAATAGTAGAGTGTAGGGCTTAAGGCCAGCGGAATTACACTTGCTTGAGAGTTCATGAATAGAACACATAAGACCACGGCACAGGTGAAGAACTATTAAAAAACAAAAATGTATAACCAAACATTTAAATATTATGAAGAAAAACAAACCTTCATGTTTATAATTTTGTTCTTTTTCTTTAGTTTGAGAAGATCTTTACAATAAGAGAGTTATTTAACTACTGATGTCTTCAAATTAAATTCGGATGCGCTTTTATAGTAGGTAGTTGTTGATCGATCTTTTGTGTTTATCTAATTGTTTGACAGGTTTTTTTCGTACCAAACATCATTCAAGTGCCTCTTTTTAATATACACATGCTCGTGGTGACAGTTTAGCCTGGGGTCATTGATATCTACGATTACTTTGTTTCGGCTAACAATGATACTATTTACTTTACTAACAACTAATTTTTGAAAAGTTGATTTCTGATCAGCAACTATAAAAGAGTCGCCAAGACCTATTTGGATACATCAGTAAGACCTTACATTTCTTATAATAAAGATCATTCCAATAAATCTAAAAGAAAACTTAGTAAAGATGAAGGTTTGCTTTACTATTGAACAAAAATGTCATCAGTCATTTTATATTGTTAACTTATTCATTTGTTTCTTTACAGTTCTTAATTTGCGCCGTGATGTTTTTTGTGTTTTCAATAAGCTGCCAAGCAATTGTGTATCCTTATCCAGACGAAAATACTAATGTTCTTTATTCAGCTATTTATGGACCAGGAAATACCATTGATAACTCACATTCGATTGTCGTTAATACTCCATCAGTCATTCCGGGAGGAATTAATCATGTTGTGTACAGTACTCCGCTTATTGTACCATCATATAGTTTGAATTCTGAAGGCACTTACCATGCAAAAAATCCTGGTTCCGAACATATCGCCTCACTTCCTGGACATTTGAACTCAGCTTCGTCTATCAACTTGGAACAAGCACCAGGATCAAAGGATTCTAGTTCACTTTTGTCCTCAGTAGCCATCCATCGGGCTTTTCCACGAGTTCTTTCTTATAGTATTGCTCCACTTGTCATTTCAGCACCGCTCGCCGTTGCTCCAAATGAGGCCACTTATGTAGCTAAGAATCTTGGAGTTGAGCATATTGGCCCACTTCCAGGTCATACGATTTCAGCTACTTCTTTGAACTTGCAACCAGCACCAGGATCGAAATAAATTTATAACAAAATATAAAGAATAAAAGATGAAAAATATAAATAAATCAACTAATACCCCACTAAAACTTCAAATAGATTTTTACTTATTTCTATCTTTAGTGATTCCATATGTCTCTTCAAAGCGATATCCTTCCTAATTCCTAAGAAGCTAACTTATATGCCAAAGTTATCGTACAGATATATCAAACGTTGTTCACAAAAACATGCCAAAATGTCCAGTATTCAACCTAGCGATACAATTTTTTACTCAAATCTTGTCAACGGATAGCCTTTAGTGGTACAAGGCCAAATAAAGAGTTATTTGACAGCCTCATTGCTAGTCATTCGATGTCCGAACCAGCAGAAGTCAAAGTTTTTGAGGAATAACTACCTAATATTGGAAGCAGTTGCTAGCGACCAACTTGAAAATTTCAAAGCACCTTGCCTTTGGTATTTTCATTTTCGCTTTGGTAAAAATTATTCAATTTTTTGCAAAAATTGTTTTCAACATAATTACGTAATTCGATTTTTTTGGGAAAAACAAAAATTGCAATATTAGTGCAATCACTCTTACAAAAAAAACAACTATACCATATTTTAGGTAATCCACCAAACCTTTTAGTCTGTGGCTTTGGACACACACACGCTACGGACGAAACGATGGAAACCAACTTTTTGGACTTCGTTTTGATTGAAAACACGAATTTGGTTTTGACACAAAACCAATTGCTGCACTTAAGAAAAAGTTTTCAGAAAGCAAAAGTTGATAAAATTATTAGCAGGATAAGGGCGATGAAAAAATTTAAGATAAATGGTATATAAATAGGGAAACATAAATTGCCCACCAACAGAGTTGGCAAAAGGGGGTGCATGAGCGAAAAAGTAGGTTGGGTGTCGAAAATCGTGGTTGCTTACGATAATTTATGTAATTAATGTTATAAAATCAGTTTGATTAATTTTAAATATTATTTTTTCCTAAAAATTTTGAATCACAGTTTTCCAAAAACCAAAAAAACGTAAGCCAATAACTTTTCTTGAATTAGTTGACTCAAATAATGCCATTGAATTTTATAAGAAAAAACTTTATTTATTAAAAAAAAAAATCAGTTTAAAATTTTGATTGAAATTTTTTTTCTTTCAAAATTCTGAGTTTGAAAATCATTTTTTCTCTTTATGGGATTAACTTAATTTATAAATGATAATAACAGAAGGTTTTTCTGGCTATCAAACAACATATAATTTTGTATTAAACTTCTTTGTATTTCAATTTTTTTTAGCTTTAAGTCAATTTTTGTCCTCTGAACCGGTGAAAATAGATATTTATAATAGTTATTTTCCTGAAACAGATTTAGAAAATTTTTTAGGATAGTGTATTTTATAAAATTTTGGAAAATTAATTAAAAAATTAGATTAGAGCGGCAATTTTATACCGGTAACTGTTAAAGTACCGGTTTTGAATACCAACTTTTGATAATTTGCTTAAGTTACTCCACTAATAGTTAATAAAAAAAATAATTTTTGTTGAAAGCTCTTTGCCTTAGGATTTGAATTTAAATTTTTGTGACTAGGTTTTCATCTTCAGTGCTGAAAAAAGCATAAACGCACACCTTTTGATCGAAGTATAATTCCAATAGTAGTTTTTTGCCAACATCTTGTCAATAATAATTTTGAAGTTGGTATCCTATTTTGGTGCAAAATGTAATGGTGCTACTATAACATCAAACATGTCATCACATAAATTCGATAAAATAAATCACGAAATAAAAAAGATTTATAATACATAATAGGAAGGCTCATGAAATGAGATTTATCATATTACTCTATACAATCTGCCACTATACCACCCACTGTACAAGTGTACACCCAGTCCGTCATCACGTTCTCAAAACATCACTTAAGGTTTATATACTTAAAACCTTAAATCCATTCGTTTTGTAAAACAAGATAAATTACACGTTTACAAGAGGATTCTGTGTGGATTGCAATATAGCATCAGGATGTCGCTTCTGGTTTTCTGCCTGATGACGTATATAAAACAAAGTATACCTACATATTTTTGTTTTCTTTCAAATTTTACATGAAATGTGCCACTGATTGATATTATTATTGACATATCCACCCTTGTAATAACTTTCTGCTCCTTGACTTTTTTTATACAACATGTAGAGGGTTAATGTTTTTAGATAACATTTTTCTACTTTTTTTTCTGACGTTTTGCAAACAAATGACTCTGGAGACCTTTACTATACATTATTGTGTAGAAATTGTTTTAAAATGCCTATTGCGTAGTTGACTCGGGGGAAATGTCATTGAATCTCAATCACAAATCATTTTTTTCGGAACAAAACAGAAACACACGACACACCCCCGTAATGACAATATAAAAAAAAACGCTTTCTCATGTATGAAAGTTGAAAGAAAATAAACAAGTGTCAGATTGAATTGTTTTGACATTAAGTTAATATCTCTTGGCAATGGGATGCATAGAACTTCGATAGCAACATATACCCATCGATGACAAATGACATTTGTTACCCTTATGCCTAACCAAAGAGTACCTTTGCCTACCTACAAAAAAAAAACCATGCGTTTCAAATGGTATTTTTTGAAGTATCATTAGATGGAAAAAAATATTGACGAAGTGACAAAAAGTTAATTATCCAACTTTTTGGATGACAATCATTTTGATGACAGCTCTGAATCGTAATGGATGAAGTGGAGACTCAGTTGCGGTAGATATACCAATCCTCTATATCCACTCTACAAAGTTAGATAAAAATGGTTGGGTTTTTTTTAGTCTCTTTTCTATTTTCGTCACATTTTTTTCAGCATTCTTGGGGTATCATATGAAATAACGGTTATAGAAGTCATTTTAATTTTTTTTTGTTGGTGTTCTGTGTTTTTATGTGCCAATGTCATAAATTCAACCAATGGGTCATTAATCATATCCTTGGAGAAGAAGGAAGTGAGTGGAATTCTTTTTTGTTTCCTAAAGAAGGCTTGAACGACTTTAAGGACTGTTGGTCGTCTGTGAAAGATGTTGCGAAAAAAAACTTTATCGATTTCACATTCACACTAGAGAGAGAGAGGACATTTTTTTCATTTCTGAAGTGACATTTGGGTTTCTTCTTTTTTTTTCTGTTGATACCGGTGATGAAGGAATTATTATTAATGACGGTTCAAGGCTTATAATAACTAATTCAGTTCGTTTGCGTGGAATATTTGCTGGCTTTATCCACATCTTCTATTTCTTTAAAAAATTGTTGGATTGGTCACATTTTCAAAAAGTGTTAAAATGGGCCATAACATGGTTTGGAACACACGTTAAATTTTCATTTCACGAGAGGTTTGTACTAAGCTTGAAGCTAAATTATTATCAAAAATTATACAAAATGATAAGAATCTATAGCTTCAAATTTCCAATTTAATTTTTAAAATAAGAAATAATTCAGAAACAATGTAGTTGTAACAACATAAATATATAGTTTTTATTTTAACAATTAAAATGGAAATTTTCGGGCCTTAATGTTAATCTAATTGCCTGTTTCGACCAGGGATTTCAAATTTGTAAATTTTTCAATGAAACAAATATTTTTTCGTACTCATTCGGTTGCAAGAGTTCTAAAAGATTTTAATATTCATAAATCCGCTAGTCCAGATGGTATCCCCGCCGTTATTCTGAAGAGGTGAAACTCAAGTTCCGGTTGCCTCAATGGAGAATTAAGTTTGGAAATCACCTCTCCCTAGACTACACATTTAGAAATTAACAAAAAGATACAAAGAGATAGACTGAACAGAACAAACTCATCGAGTTAACTCGGAATATCATTTGTTTGGAAAGCATGTTTGAAACACCGAACTGAAGAACGATGAAATCCAACTGAAGAACTGGGCCCTAGGAAATCAGTCTGCCATCAAATAACAGTTAGACAAGATATCTATTAAAATGGTTTGAAAACTAGCAAAGCCATGTTAGTTTTTGTTAACTACTTCAAATACTAGAAATCTTAAACTATTCTAAAGCAACTTCCAACAATGTTCACTACTTTATCACATTACAACTCAAAGTTCTCTATAGGTATACCTGAAACTTTGTTGCATCGTGTATTTTATTTAGCTAAAGTCCCTATACATAAATTCATATTCCTTTAAAACATTAAAATGTAATTTCCACACACATGTTACCTGGTTGTTAAATTCACAAACCGTAATCATTAACCAACCACCCGTGGCTAATTCTCTGTGTCTTTTTTGCCATCGCACATATACTTATTTATACAAAGCAACAATGTATGCTGAAAGCTTCAGAAGGTTTAACAGACAAACGGAAAACGGGAAAACATAAGGACTCGCACTCCTTTTTCGAAATGAACAACAAAGCGCTGAGCAACCATCAAAATAATCATCGATTGAATTATTAATAATTTTTTGGAAAAGTTTCGTAGTTTTACTCGTACTCTGGGTTTTATGGAAAATTTAAAACTCACCCCCCATCATTATCATCATATCGTCAAGTAGTCGTCGCTGCTGGTTGTTGTTGTTGTTATTTTGTCATCGTCCCCACACACATTTGATGAGTCCTTATAGAGACGGAAAGGACTTTATAAAACCAGAGTAGGTATTGTGATTATTATTTGAAGTGTTCTTCCTCTGAGTTATAAGAGCCCCACCCTCCTTACCCCCTGTTCCCCTACCAAAGGCAATATCTATAGAGACAAAGTGACTTTGAACAAATGTTTAACCGAACAATTTCACGGTGTGAATTTTTAATGGCAATTTCCCAACAAAACCCAACGCATTTAAAAGATTTTGTTCGTTTTGTTTTTTTTTCTACAATTTTGTAAGGATCAAATTGAAATGGGAAAAATAAAATATCCTTGTAACTCGTAGGTAGAATAAGAAAACACCACTCATATAGTTTTGAATTCCAATTTTCCTTTATGATTTTTAGGTAGAAGCGGGTCGGAGGTCTCCCCAAGGACATCATCTTTTTATGCTTTTCGATTTAGCTCTGTCTACTATGAGTTATGGATTTTCTTCGTCCTGTGTGATGCTAATCAAATCACAGAACCCTTTTGTTATTTAGAATTTTAATAAACATATCAACCAAATGTTATACAAAATATCTACTCACAAACACACACATGTCCCAAAAGGGAGTATGGTGTCTTTGAAATGGCTATTAGGTGGAATTTTACATCATCCGAAATAACAACAAAAACGATGAGACTGACAGTATAATGCAGGGTAGCAAGGACACATCTTTTCATCAGTCAAAAACTTGAAACGGTGACGATGGGATATTATAATTGCGTTTGCGTTAAAATATTTCAAAAAGAACAATAAATTAATTACAACATTCCATTTGCCCGTCTCATACATTCTGGTCTTGGGGACGGCGAGACACACAGTCAGCGATATGAAAGTGAACCTTCTGCTACTTGACTTTCTCGTTTCAAGGATATGACAAAATGGATGGATGACGTATGAAAAAAAAGGCTTGTAATGTGAATATGACTAATGAATGGAATTCACGAAGAACAACCAACCCTTTTGGATGTTTGTTTGTCATGTCCTTTTCATAAGTTAAATACATTTACCAACCTCTTTTTGCCCCTACCTATCCATTCTATAGACATTTTGAAGTAAGAAAATAAAAAAAAAAATAATAATTCAGGAATTTTTTCATCAATACAAAAATGCAAAGGAAGCTAGTTTAGCAGAGATTTAAAAACTGCATTTAATGATAATTGCAGTTAATGAGTATAAGTTTTCCTTAATTACCTTAACTTGTTTAAAAAAAATTATTTCTCAGTAAAATAATTCTTTGAAGTTAAAATTTGTACAGTTTTTCCTTAAAAAATTAAAAGAATATGCAAAAGCAGTCAGTTTTTTATGAAAATACTGCAGGAAAAATTCCTATTTATCGCGATGGTAAATTTTGTTTTGATGATTACCTACTATGAAGTACCTATAGCTTGAAAAACAAATACTATTCGTTTATTTATCTGCAGTCAGATGACTAATTAAGTGAACTACCAAATCTGAATTGTCTGAATGACTGCTGACTGAAGTATTAAATTTTGGGATAACTAATTAATATTTATGCTACACTGCTGGACAAAATTAGCGGAACGTAGGCAAAAAGTGAAAAATTTTAGTGTTGCGTTCAATTAGGTACCTGCAGTTTGTGGATGAGGATTTATGATTCATTGAATTTTACATAATTTTAAGACAACAACTAATTCTGCAACTTGTTTTCTTTTAGAAAAAATGCATAAAGACCACAAATAGTAAAATTTTTTATTTAAATAAATTGTTTAATTTTAATTTTGCTCCAAAGGCTAAGCCAAAATTAAGATGGGGTATTAGAACGTCAATGTATTTCTGTGGCAAATAGGCAGAACAGCATAAGTCACTTTTTCGGTTTTGAGTAAATTTAGTTTTAATATTATAACTTTCGCACAGAAGTTTTGAAAAAAAAATTAGGGTTTTGTTTTAACAAACTTTTTTGTTGTTGTTTTTCTTCCTTTTGGTGGACAAAGTTTTCTAAAAACTGAACTTTTGTTGTTCAGCCTATCTGCCACAACTAAATAAGCCAAACGTCATTTGACAATATTTTCACATGCAGAAAAAAAGAAGGCCAATTTCTTGAAAGAGTTATAAGTTCAGTCTAAAAATAGGCGGTAACACATTCAAGCTGTGTTATTCTATAATTTCCGAAGCATTTCTCTAAAACCTGCACGACACCTTCGAGTAAAACTGATCAAACGTTAAAACTTTTTATATATGTACCCGGTTTCAGAAATTTATGGCTGTCTTTAGACATGAATCGTCAAAATGATATCTTTCGATCGTTTTTACTAACATCCTGCAGCCAAATGTTCTTTCGAAATAAATTAAGCCTTTGCGCCAATGTAAAACAAAAGAGCTGAGAAGCAAACTTGAATATAATAAAATGACTTTTTGTATGTTCAGTATTATAAAAAACTACAAAAAATAGCAACAACAAACGCATTTAAGAATAGAAAGAGAAGTTTTATTTAGTAGAGGTAAGCTTTTCAAGGACTAGACAACTGTAATTCTCTAAGTTGATTTGATTTTCTAAAAATCCTTCTAACCTCGCACAAAATTCCCAAAATCTTAAAACCAACCAACAGTAAGTTCACCAAACACATTCTTTCCTCATACTCAAAACATTTAAATCATTAATTGAAAAATACCAGCAAACAAAATCATCTTTATTTACATTATGCCATAGTCGGACCAAAACATTAAGTGGCTATTAAGTCTCAGCCAAACCTTCGTCCTTTCAAATAGTTCCTTTTAATAGTTTACATAGTTCAGCTTTGCCTTGTTGTTGTTCATCTTCTTCAGCAGCTATAAAATGCACCTTACCCGTTTTTTGGTAATTAAGGAAACAAAGTTAGTTATATAATGTTTCTGAGTTCGTTTCAAAACTAACCACAGGTGTTGCATTCGTTCGAAGCTTTGCATTAATTATGTGTCAGTGGTGGATGGAGTCCTTACCTTTAAGCATTACCCACCTAGCCCACTCACCCACTCAAAAACGAGACCCCAAGACAAAAAGGCAACAAGTTTATTTAACCGCTGCCCTATAGACATCACCCTTAACCAGCCAAAAACTCAAAGAAGATCTCCATTTTATATGGGACTGAGAAACTATTTTAAGACCAGCGACAATGCCAACGAGAAAGACAGACCCGATGTCGTCTTTCAAAAAATAGTTTCAGGGATAAATTTCTGTATCGCAGTTGGTGAGTGTTGTATAGTTTGTGTTTTATTGCTTGCGATAAAATTTCACAGGACATGCGATCAGAAATTTAAATCGATTTATTAAAAACATCCATGTGTCCTTTCTTCTCTCTCTCTCTCTCTCATCTCTCCATCGTTATTCAGGATGAGTCCTTTAAGAAGAAGTAAGAAGACGAAAAAGAGTTATAAAAGGAGAGGTAGTAAGGTTTGGCAGCATATGTGCTTGTTGTTATTTTGCTGCAGGATATCCTTTTATGAGGACTGCTTAAGTATTCAAAAAGTACACGACCGAGCCTTCTGTCTAGACACTTGCCTCTTTCTGGGGAGGTTAAAGTACGTATCTTTCTACCTTTTTCTTCTTATCCTATTACAACATCTCAAACTCTCTAGAATTTTTGTCCGAAATCAGAAAGTAATCAGAGGAACACCATCAGAAAAAGGACTATCGTCCTCAAACTCTCTCCTCTTTCTCTTAGTGTTTATTTTTTTCTTTGAAAACATAAACCTCTCTCCAAATACAGTAGAAGTTTTTTTTTAACTGAAGAATCCTTTCCTTAGTAGGTATCCTTAAGGATCATTGTAAATAAAATAAAATTAACAATTTTGGACACTCTCTTCATCAGAAGCTTGCAGTTGAGGAATCCTTTAAAAAAAGGACTTCAATTCGAACGAAAAAGTGCGTATCAAATGGCAAAAGGATTCTACGCTATACCCAAAGGATTTTAATTTCCCCACTTAAGTACTGAAAAAGCAAGGATTTTGGATTAAAATTATATACGAATGATGTTGCGGCAAAAGGGAAGTTGATTTAAATATTAATTCAATGATGTCCTTTCACAGCTGTAAACAAGGACAATTCACAGTATAATCATCTCTTTATCTTTGTACACACACTCAAATAAAAAAAACCGCTATTTATCGTTGTAATTCATGTTTTTGAAAATTTTTGCGGTCTCCTCTGCATACACCACATGTTTTCTGCTGGGAGTAATTTTGTGGTTTCTAAATGTAACTGTTAATTTGATGCTACCACAAATGATAGTACTTGACTCCTTGATAAATGTGACAGCAGCCTTTATCTATATGTAAGAAGCCACAGAGCACCATACATGCAATTAGGCGGCTTATAAGTCTTATGATATATTTAAATGAAATGTTAAATTTATTAACGAGGTGACTTTGTTTTCCAAACAAAATAACCAAGGATACGAAACTAGAAGGAAATAAAATGAAGAAGAAAGGAATTTAATAGAAAAGGAAAGTAAAGCAAAAAATGGCAGAACAAATTGGCACACTCTTGTTGTGTAAGTCCGGAATGTACTTAAAATTAGAGTGAACTCATACCACCGCGCTTGAACAACGACTACGTTGTCGACAATGATGATGGGGACGATCACTATATGAAATACACGCACGCATTCACGCAAGGACGACAATGAAAGGTATAATGTGAAACATAATTACTTCAGAGAACACACAGAGGACAAGTAGGCGGACTTGGTTTGGTATCTTATATAAGGCTCAATGAAATTATCCTTTCATTTGTCTCTTTATATTAATTATTGTGTGCATCCTTTTATCATTAAGTGCGAATGAAGAGAAAGCCAGAGAGTATGGGAATGAGATATGATGATGCTGACGCAGACAACACGAATAATATGAGAAATGTGCGGTTGTCACACTTTAGTGGGTGGCATATATTCGTATATGAACATTCCATTGTGGAAAAAAGGTTAATTAAAAAAGAATGGAAGGAAATTTACTTGGCAGGAAATTTATACATATACTCGTATGCAAAGAGTAGGGTACAGTCTTTTTTTTTTTGAATCAGCAGCTAAAAAGGTTAGAGTTCACAGAAAATAAACAGCGAATACGGCCACAATTCATAGAAGTGTTGAAGCTGCCGAACTAATCGTGAAGGGAAGTTAAAATAACGTCGACATTAAGACCTTCAAATTGTACTTTCAAATACAAAAGAGGAGATATCAGAATGTCAAATCAAATGTTCTTAAATTCATCGAGGATGTGTCTTTGGGATGAGAGCAAAAACTTCAGTTTAATGGCTGCTGACTAAAGGAAAGGGCATCAAAGCTAAAGGCTTGGATAAAGAGTAAGGCTAAAAGCAAATAAAGCAATCTTATAATATTAAGGACTCGAGTTTAATTTGGGATACGAAAACAAAACTTGCCTAGAGTCTTTTAGAATTTATCATACCGGATCTTCATCGATTAAGGTTCTAGCTCCTGTTTTAAAGAATCTCATTATTTGATATCAATTCAAGTTTGCTAATCAGCTCTTTTGTTTTGCATCAAAGTCTGCATTAAAAATGAAAGTTAGTTGTGGAGTATAGGGCCTAGTATTATGATAAAACGATTAAAAGATACTGTTTTTACTGTATAAATAAATTTTGTCATTGTCATGTCGCACTGACGCGCGACAAAGCGGCACTTTGGTTTGGGCAAGACTTTAATTTCCTGAAGGCGTATTGGCAAGCATGGTTTCATCGCCTCCGTATTGAAAATAAGAATACTTTCTTTTTAAAAACTCAGCGTTAGTCATGATACTTGTTGACAAAAATTTAGTTCATTTTGAGAAATCCAATCGAACGTTTCCACTTAACATTTTTTTTTTCAAATGAATTTCTTTCATTCTAATTGAATTCCCATCGCATCGACTCATTTAGCTAATATTTATTTTATAATTTGCCATTTTGAAACCTCTCACCTTCCCATCATCGCGCACACACCCATTTTGCACCATCATATCAAAATCACCCTTTTTCTATCGACAGTCAAACAAAAATAACGAAAAAAAAAAAATCTCACAATCATCATATTGCAATCGTCCTTATTTTTTAACCATCAACCCCCTTCCCATCCACCTGCTGCGTTGGCATAACCTTTATCAAACAAAACAAAATTAATTCAATTTGAATGGTAACTCAATATTCTGACTGTATGGATGTCGACGTGCCATTTCATTATATGAGCACAAAGCTCATTTCCATCATGTCCTTTCGTCAACAACGACTACAAGCGACGACGATGATGACGTTGTTTCATCTAAAACGCTGATTGTTTACATTTCCATTATTATTTACACAAAACACTGAAATTGATGAAATGAAACATTTGCCTCGCTGTATTTTCATATTAACGTCCCACGCTCCGCGCCACCGCGCCCTGTCATCCCCTAAAGTTGTGAGTTTCCATCGAATTGAATTTCAATTTTTCAACTAATATACCGTTATATTGAAGTGTCCTGCTGTTTCAATGAATGTGTTTGTGTGTGTGGGTAATGTATAATTTTTGGTAAAAATTAAAAATAATATTTGACGCACTGTCGGAGCGGACTAAATGTTCCACAAAAAGGCTTAAGGGCACAATGCCAACTGAATTGTAACCGATCCGTTGAATAACATAGTGGAAACACGACTAGCCCCAAGGCACATCTCTAACCCCATTACTTTTTTTATTTAGAAAACAAATCCCCTTTCTACTCTCTCTCTCTCTTTTCCTTTTCTCTATTTTTCACTGAAGCCGAAGACACACATCATAGAATTTGTGTAAATAGAATTCCTCGAAATATCATCCGTGGGGGTTTTTCATTTTATATATCCACGACAGAAAAGCACGTGTCAAAGAATAATAATTTCATTATATTCAACCCTTCATTTGTGAAAATATCCTTTTACACCGCGAAAATGAGTTAAAAACATTCTGCGATTGCTGGGAAATTCAATTCACTCTCATATAGATATTTAGACGTAGACAGAGCGAGGGCTCATAGACATATCATCGAATCATCGAATTCCGGAAGTGATGATTGTGAGAGGCAGAAGGCGGAGAAAAAGGATATTTCGCGCTCGAGTTATTTAATTAAATTTAGAAAAAATAACCGAAACAGATTCCTGTTTTCGAACGAAGGATATATATTTCTGATTTACAGAAGAAAAAAAAAAGAGATTGTATATACAAAACATGCCCGTTGGATAAAAGGAGTCAACAAAGCGAAAAGAAATTTCCAAGTGAATATCCTTGGCCGTAATCCATATCCATTTGTTGGCCGCATCCACATCCTTTTTTGCTATGGAAATTAAGAATCATCGCTTAAGGGAATGAACCTTCATCCCCAACCAACAAAAGCAACCAAGTCATAACTTCTCCTCCTCCTTCTCATGCATCTTCCACATCCTTTAAGAAACAAGGATATAATTATTATTTTGCTGATTTTTGTTGTGTATATTTATGAAATATGAAACAAACAACATCCAAGACTTATAAAATAACAACGTCTCAGGCTTTAAGGTCTCACCTTACAAACTCAACCCTTTTCCGTGTTTTCTGTTTATTTCTTCGTAGTCGTTGCTGCCGGTCGTCTTATACGTCTTCCCATCATAAGTTTTGGTTTGAAGCTTTGGTATATGCATTTTGTTCCAGGATGCGTGCAAAACCCTCGCGAATATTCCATAAGCAAGCACATATCCTGGATACTTGTAATGAAATACCGAATATTTTATAAGACGAAGGATTTCTCTTCCTCATATACATGAGTATGAGAACGAGTACGAGTACTCAACGAAAGACGATGACTTTGGGGTTTTCTTCACAAGAAAACACTCAGATATGCTGCCACACATTTTTAACAAGCACACACGTTTTTCTTCTACATTCTAGAACACGTCTTATAAGTTTTCATATATGAGCTTCGTCTCTTTCTCTCTCTTTATAAGATACTTGGTGCAAGGATTTTGTGTATATTTATTCATTGGTTTCTATGTTTTAGGAAAAACTATACGAGCATGCAAAAAGGCACATCCTGTATATTTTTTTGGGGGTTTCCATAGGGAAGAGAGTTTAATTTCAATACTCCCCCCCCCCCCCCCAAAACCCATTCCAGGCGAAAAATACTAAATCAAAATTATGTAGAATGAATGTATGGTGGTGGTGGTAGTGGTGATTGCTGAGAAGTGAAAATATTAATCATACTTGGTATATGTTTGGTTTTGGCTTCATATGCACCAAAGTATACAACGAGAAAGAAATTTTTATTATATATGAAATCTTAGAAAGCCAACATCTAGACATGAAATAAATTTTATAGAAAATAAAAAGTTTTACAAGAATCCTTCGTTCATCAGGAGCTGAAGTAGCTTCATTCTGCGAAGATAACGTTAATTGCAAAACTCAACAAAATACAACACTTTTTCAACTTTTTTTTAGGCTTCAGTTGTTTTTTTTTAAATTATTGTGGAGAAACTCAAGGAAGTTCAAATAAAAAAAAAAAAACTGATACCTACAAACAATATTTATGTCTACTAGCTATTTTAAGTTCAAAATATTATAGAGCATACGTTAAAGCCAAAGCAATACTAAAATAAAAGAATTGTTAAAAGAAGACTAGACTTTTGTTGGGCGCCATTTAGTGAAAATGTCCTACTCAGCTTGGAGTAAATACAAACTGTGGAATGAACTACGTCTGCAAACAATCCAGTAATTTTTCCGAAGAGTGAAAGTGGAAGGACCGCTTCATTTCAAACGCCTGGTAAGTGAACAGAAAGAATGAAGAAGATCCAGCAAACTTAAACGAAGAATGCAGAAGAGATTCCAGCCCATCAAGGAGCATCCACGAAAACAGCGGCTTCAAAAATTATTCTACAAAAATCAAAATAATATTTAACCTAAATCACCAGGAAAACCCAGGTTTCATTCAACGAGAACAAAGTTGAGCGACAACAGTTCAGTTACTGAGTTCACGACGACCCGCTTGAATATATGCAGGATATTCACAGAAGCCACCCGAATAAATTAGCCAGTGGATGATGATCTTCCTGCTAAAACTCTCAACAACTTTAACAACAACTACTTTTTCACTAGATAGAAATTTGCAAAATTTAGAAAGAATGGCAACTACAGTGATCTTTCTGGATTTAAGCTGATTTCTCTCTTCTTCTAGAAATCATCATGAACAATTGTTTTCAATATCTGCTGTTTTTTTTATCTTGATTTAAGAAATGGCAAAGATCGTAGATCGTAGAATTGACTTGCAACTACAGACCGATAATGATTCTGAAAAAAGTTGTACTTAATGAAGATACTGCAACGAAAATACGGTCATCCCTGGACAGTTTGAATTTCAGGAAGGACAAACGTCAACAAAATTTTTATCTCTTATCGATAACTATGCAAATATTACGTCAATAATCTAGTCCACAAAGTAGCCAAAAGAAGTAATTTCTCCACCTAATTTATTGATGAGAAGAATTACAACTCGAAAACCGACATCCCGAACATAGTCAAGGAAATACTGGAGACCACCTTCCATGGGATCAGACCATCGAAGGTCGATTTCATACGTTTTACATGTCCCAGTGATTCCATACTTTCAACAGGTCACCAAAGGTCTCATAACGAACCTACATGCTATACAGCTGACCTATAGTTTTGTTTTGGCGTCACCGTTTTGGCTTAGCAGTATGGAGGTTTTGCGAATGCTAGTAACTTTTCAGTAGGACACTTGATATCAACTTGACAAATCTCTTAATGCTCTTTTTTGTCAGTTATAGATTTTCCCGCAAGTTCTAGATTCTGTTCACATTAGAGCATTCCAAAATTAAAGTTTAATAGCCTGGCTTCTGTTTTAATTGATCAGGCCAGTGTTGTAGTACTGTTTGTTTAAGGTTACCAATCGAAAGATGCAACAAAAAAGCTAGTTCATATCAATATTCTTTACTTGCAATCTTGTATTATCAATCCTTCCACAATTTTGCTGTTTGACACTATTTTGCCTGTGCACCCCCAATACTTCTTGTCAACATTGTGACTTTAAATGGGTGTTATAGCTCCAAAATATGTATATCCGAGAATCCATTACTTATATGTAAGAGACAAAAATTGTTCTATTTCAGGTGCCTAACTACATTTTTCAACTACCTAGCGACTGGTCTTCTAAGGTCAAAATTATTTCGCCAACTGGCCAAAATTACAAATATTATCTAATGTCAAAATGTAATAGTTGTCCTTGTTCGTATTATTATCCTTAATGCTTTTATTACTACTACATCAAAACATCTTATACACACAATCAATAAAATATATTGTCTCCGTGTTCATCTCAAATAAAACGAATTTTCTAGAAAAGAAAGAAAAATATAAGTTCATTTAGTGTAATAGGACACGCAATCAAACAAAATGTCCTTCCATTAACTTGATACACTTACTATGTGACTTTTGTGAGGATATTTAAGGACTTATTTCTTGATCTCTCATCTTGCAGAAATATATATTATAGGAAGTATGATTATTATGATTGTCAACAGTTGAGGATATTGAGTGTCACTTTTATTTCTATCTCAAAGTGTGCAACAAACTCCTTACTCATGCAGCCCTATATTAGTCCTTTTCCATTTTCCATTTATGTAGGTATGAGATTTAAGGGTTGCAATAAAAGGAAACAATAAATCCAAATTGCAATCGTTCTTGTTTTATGTGATTACTTTTGCCATACTCGTTTATTCCGAACCAGCTAAATCATCAAAATAGTTTATTGATTTTGCTAGAGAAGTCCTACTCATATCCCTTGGCACAATAATAACCAACAAATAAAGCCTGGAACTCAAAGGGCGTGTTATTTCTCCTGAAGAACGGTCAAATAAATCATCTCGAAAATAATTTAAAGGCGGCACAAAAAAAAATCCTTCGTCTTCTTCATCGTCTTGTTCTTATTGTTGTTTAGCTCAAAGTAACATTTCAATTTAAGGACTCCTGTCCAGGGAATAAGCCGTTACCCACAATATTCTCCCCCGTTTTCTTCTATGTCTATATACTATAGACGAGTAGAGGGATTGTGTTTTAAACTTTAACTAAGTACGGATTACCTTCTCCCAATACTCTGTGATTAGGGATCGTTCATCATTGTTGTGAGTTGAGTTGAGTCAAAGCTCCCATTCCAACTACTGGCCTTAAGGATAAATGAACGGGTTACACGCATCTCGCAAGGAAACTTCTTCTTCCTTCCTTCGGGAGTTGCAGAGAGAGTACAGTAGCGAATGAACGGTATGTATGGGTTTGCCAGCCGTAAGGAAGGTTTCTTGGTCTACCGGAAATCTGTAGAGTTTTCGGATTTCTTAACTCGGTTGGCTGTTAAAACAAATTTGCTTCCTTCTTGCCTATAAACTGTACATTTTACTATACAGAGGACTAGAAAATATATCGAATGTGGCTTCCGTGCTTTCTTATGGCTCCATAATAAGGATATAGCTACTTTTTCAACTCATACTCGCTCTCTCATCAGAAAGTCAGGGATTCCGTGAATCCTTCCAAACAAGTGCCAGTGGTGGTGTTCTGGTTCTGGTGATGGTGCGGCTCTTTGCGGTCGATGATGACGATAATGGGTTGCGAATTTGACTTTCGGCAGAAGGTAGAAGAAGAAGGGATGGGTGTCTGGTGGTTGCTTTTCGAACTTTGACTTTGGAGCTCTTCAAGAAGGAACTGACTGCTAAAGAAAGGTTATGATGAAGGGTGGTGAAGAAGAATGAATGATACAAATGTCGAATTTTATCGAAGAAAACATTTGGGGTTAGTTGGTCTAGTTGTTCGGAAGTGATTGAAGTGAACATCATTTCTTATTAATTGAAGACGACGAAAATACAATTTCTGTGATTTAATTACAAAATTACTTGTCATTCTCTCTTTTTCTTCATCCACATGAATGGAATGAGGAAATACTTCAAATTTTTCGTCATTTGTTTTTTAGGGGAAGTTTAAAGGGTAACCCCTTTTATTTTGGGAGAAAAATAATATACAAGGATAGGAAAATCGAAATTGATTTATTATTTTTCTTTTACTTCACGATGGATGAGTGAGATGAGATGAAGAAATGAATAATTGTTGTTGTTGTTTTTGATGTCGTGGAAGTTAATTTTTTGGATTTCCAGAGTTAATTGAGTAAAGAAGTGAGTTTGTGTAGGGGAGTGGGAAGAAGAGTTCATTAATATTATTTCTTTGAAATTCTTGATTTCAAGTTTTTCATTTTTGATGATTATGAGAATTGGAAGAAAATTGAAGAACTTTGTGGAAAAGTCTTCACGTTAGAAAGAAAGTGATTTTTAAAAGTAAAAAAAGTTTTAAAAGGGCTTACTCAGGTGAAATAGTTCTATCTGTTTTCAACATCCTTACAAGGTCAACAAATACTATCGTCTCCAATCAAGAGAATTTGAGGACATAGCAATAATTTTTAAAAGTCGTGGTAAAAATGAGAAATGCAATTTAATAATCTGATCAGCTTCGGAAGTAACTCATCCGTTTAACCAATATAAATATTTCTGGATAACAGGTAGAAATAGTAGAAGACTTTCAATATCTTGCGAGCTTGTTTCTGCATTGAGCGGACCTGGATATGACACTGCGTCCATATTAAGAAAGCAAAGGCTGCGTTCGGCTGTCCAATATGGAGGAATTCTTTTATCAGCTTAACGACTTAGATGAGAGTGTCCTGCTCCAATGTGGAATCCGTGCTTCTTGAAGCATGTAGCACTTGGAAAATCTTATCTACTGTCACAAGAAAGCTGGTACAAATGAAAATGAAGAACTTTATTGGAGAACGGAAACAGTGGATTGGTAACAAGCTTTGAAAAGCCAGCAATTGCATTGCAAGCCAAGCGATGCAGTGGCAGGTATAAAGGACTGGGGCGGCCCAAGAAGCACAAAGCACAGGACAGTCGGAAGCAAATTGGCACAGCAGGGGAAGAGTTTGGAAGAGTACTTATGTTTACAGAAACCGAACACAATGGCGTAGTAGAAGTAGCCCTTAAGGGAATTAAAAGGGACTCGAAAAAGTCTGAAGACCTTAGTAAGTAAGTAGGTTAGTAAGATAATAAAGCCGTTGATGGCTGTTCAACCAATCAAACATTAGTGAATGAACTAGCAGGCCTTAGCAAAAGCGTAGCCATAGTGAAGGCAACGAATGTGCCGATGAACTAACCATGCAAGGTTCATCTCTTTATGTCTCCATGGCGTAATAAATCAGAAATCATTCTCTGTAAAAGACTTGCACAGTTAGTCTTCTGCTAGACGAACTCGTTTCAGGCCCTACGGTGCTGAATTTGAGATGGGGCTTAAGTCAGAGTGCTTTCTAGTAGACGGCTGCTATGTATTTTGGGAGACAGATAACACTACCCATACATTATGTCAGTGCTATCAACAATAGGTCCGGTATCTTTAAAAAAGCAGAGGCAATAAGGCGACATCCGGTCTTCAATTTTTGATGCAATCTTTAAATTAAATGGAAGAAATGGTTTCCAAAGACCGCATTCATTCATCAAAGATTGCATCCTTTTAAAGGTCTGTTTTCTGTAAATCTTCTATTACTTTGACTTCTATTAAAATAAAATTCCTCTATGAAGATGTTCAGCCTCAACTGCGACTAATTCCTCTTCTTCGATGTTCTTAGCTATCAAAAGGCTTTTTTCTTCTTCTTGAATGGTTTTGAAGAAGCAGCTTACGTATATTTCCAACCAAATACCCGCTTAATTACTTCGTTTAGGTATCGCTTGTGAAAGCTTGTATAACTGAGAACTCTTGCAACATTTTAGAAACGTTAAAGAATTTCATCCCTAATTTGTTTGGGTCATTCAAAAACGTGTTTGCTTATGCTTTGATTTAACTGTCTCGCTTGAATTTGAATCAAAGAACCAAATATTTGAAAAGATTGCTATTAAAAGCCTGCTAGTCTATCTTTAATATTACAACCATGCCTCTAGAAATACTTTCCAGATACCAAACCTTATTCTTTATCCATCCAAATACCATATGCGATTCAATTCAATTTCAATCCAATATCATTTTTCAATTCCCGATTCCATAATTTCGATTGCCACTGGTCCTTCCGAAAGACCGACTAAAGACCCCACATTTAAACTCTATACCACACAGAATACAGACAACAACCCCCCAAGCCAATGTCCAACCATCCGGTTATCTTTTCGTCCGCATATGCGGTTAATGTTTGACCATGGCCAACAGTCAATTGTTATTTCAATTTGTCTGCATTTACCTCTGCCTTCATTTTATTCCATGATGATGAGAGACTTCTCACCAAATGTTTCTCTGGTCTCTTTCTCTGTACTACGTATCTTCTTCTATGTATAATATCTGTATAAGTGGGAAAGTCCATTTGTCGGTTAAACATTTCAATTACTGTGCCCGAAAAGCCGGAAAAGGCGAATGTAATTCCCTGTCAATAAGGCGGCGGCGGCGGCGGTGGCGGCGAGGCCATAGGTTATAGGTAGGTTTATATTTTTGTAGAATGCTGAGTGATAGTCGTCTGATATGGCCCAGGTTTAAATATTTTGTTGTCAGCTTACAACAACAACGAAGAAAAAGAAAAAAAAAACTTTCCACGCAATTTGCCAGCGAAGGAGGCTTCTTCCTTATCCTTATAGTCCTTTATGTTTTGTTTTCTTCTGTTAGGATAACACACCCTCAAGCAATGTCATCGCCGCTAGCTTGCTTGCTACCGGTCGGTCGGTTGGGGCACTAAATATTTGTTTTTTCATGTGTAATTGTCCTCAGTTAGTGAGTTGGTTATAGGTGAGTTGGTAATTTAGGGTCGCAACCACAATGATGACTTGAAGTTTTTATTATACTTTATGTTTTCGTATCCATTTTCAGGGTTAAATAGGATGTCAAGACTGCTAGTTATGTTGTTACAGCTTTTTCGTATACTAGCTGCTTCTTTTGCAACTGGGGATGAATTAATTATGGAGACAATTTTTTCTTTGTTTTTTTTTTCTCATATGCAAATGATAGGTGTGGAAGCTATGACTTTTTTATCAAGTTGCTTCAAGAATATTTAAAAAAAAAGGAAGAAATTGTTGTCTCAGTGTTGATTTGGAATTTAAGAAATGATAAAGTGATAGCAAAGTATAGAATTATGTTAAAGAACTGAAATGGGGTTATCAATTATTCAAGGAAGTTAAGGTAGTTTAAAGAGTGCCTTGAGGGTTTGATTTGAGAAATTGGTGTGGTTTAGTCACTTGTGTGTTATTTCCGTTTTTATTTTTTCTTTGTTTACACAATGTTTCAATAGAACTATAAGAAGGTACAATCACAAGGAATTAACTTTATCGATTCCAGCTGTCATAGTTTGCTATTTTTCTGATAGCAATCTACAGTTTAAAATTAATTTAGAAAATCACATTAATAATAAAGAAGCTGTTAATCTTCTTGAAAGCGTCTGATCCTGGTTTCCTAGCTAGTGTAGATTACATGTTAAATGGTGTGTTCCTCTCCGGGCAGTATTATGAATTAATATTGTAAGACAGTATGAGGACTTTTCTTAAATAGGTAAATGTATATTTAGGAGGCGAAAGTGATTCCGATGTCCTGGGTGTAAACATGTATTTTTCGGTATTCTGGGTTCTTCTAAAGAATCAGAAATTGTTCTTTTGTTTGGTAGGTTCAATTTAAAATGATTACAATGCATCATGTGCTAGTCCTAGAAAAATACTAATACTTTGCCTTGGTATTATATCTGAGAATTCGGGTCTCCCTAATCAAATCAGTCCCTGAAGAAAGTCAAAAATAAAGTACTTTAAGAAAATTGGTTCTAAATTCTACCGAAATACTGATACTGATGTCATTATCTAGAACCTATCCTCTTTGTTGTGATATTTTGAGAAAAAAAAAATTGGAACCCAAAAACCCATTATATGATCCCACAACAGAAACTATGTCCAATGTCCATACCTATCAAAAAATTCTTAACCCCAAATACACAATAGCTAAGGCATAATATTTGTATTCTGTATGCCATATAAATTCAGAAGCCAGAAAATTGCATATGTCACCGCACAATTTTGGAAAATTTCATTAAAACACACAGTTGGATGCAGACGCTCATATCGTAAGTCAAACCAACACCAAAACCCAAAAGAGGAGCACTTTTGCGATGTGTGTGATGTCCTTGTTTTGGTTTCAATTTCCAATAACCCATAAGTCCCCCATACCGATTATTATATGCGATATTGCAGTTGCATAGTGTAGTGTGCAGCCAACTGCTACTGCTACTGCACCAAAAAGTGCATATCCCCATCATCAGTATTATCTCTATATGATATACCCCAAGCTTAGCCCCAAAAAACCCCTTTTTGCATTTCCCGAAAACATTTATACCTACAATATAGAAAACCGTTGCAATTCATAAAGTATAGAGAGAGAGTTCTTTTCTTTTTGTGGCAAAATGTTCCTGGCATCAGTTCCAACACATGAACTGAACATTTATTCCATGTCCCCTTCCGGTAATCATTTTTCAAAAAGTTACAATAACACAGAATTGCCGAAGCAAACCCCTCCCCCCTTCCACCCAGCCATTGCATTTCCCATCAGGATGCTCCTTGCAAGCTGTGCGAAAATACTCGTATTATCAATAATAATAATATTTTGCTAAATATTAGAGAGAACGAGTGTTGCACATAGGATGCATTCCTCGCTGAGATGCACACAACACCCAATCATCAGGGATGTCCTTTTTCGCACATTTGTGGGGGAAATGGAGGGAGGTTGGCCCTATACTAAGCCCCCTCTACTCTATGCACCTTTTATGTTGAAATAATGAAAATATTGCAATTGCATTTTGTTTATCCAACAACCGAGACCGATGCAATGTGTTTGTTGTTTTCTGCTTTGCCACTGCTGTTCCATAGGACACACAGGACACCGCCTTCACACCCTTCAACTTAAATTGATGCAATTTGTAGCGCCTGAGTGTCGTCGTTGTACCTACTACTACTACTGGAACATCAGGTAACCCTTTTGTGGGGAGGTCTCCTGGGTCCTGATGCAAATGAACACATATCAGCACCCCCATCACCCACTTTTGCAGACGCAATGATTATTATGTTGATGATGATAGCTTGTGAAATTGCAGTCGAACAAGGATGTGCAGCAAGGACCTGGTTTTTTGTCTGTTTTTTTTTTATTTTTTTTATTTTTCCCGCACTGAACTCTGCTTGCAACACATATTTGATTGCATGAACTGCAGTTGTGTGTACATATATTAATTTTATTGAACAATTAATTAAATGCTTTTTGCATCATATGATGGTGTGTTGTCCTGCATGTCGGCACTACTCGGCCTCATGCTCCCACTTTTTCTCTCTCTCTCTCTGTGATGCAAGGACAACGACAACAATCTGAGTGAAGGCTTTATTGTATGCGATGAGTGGGGTATGTGAGGAATGCTGGAGCAATTCCTCGCCAACATGAGTGCATAACGACATTGTTATTATATTTTTCGGGTTTTCAGTTTTGTTTTGTATAAGCCATCCTTTTTCCTATATCCTAACTGCATTGCATGTCCTTCAATTCATAGGCAAACACACTCTTCATTTTAGAGGGTGGCCATCCTTATGTGGTGATTTTGAGAGATGCAATAATTGCAATGGCCACCGTCATAGGTATCCATTTCATGTTTGCTATTAGATGAGTTTGAAGGACTTAATGGCGTAATGGAGTTAGTCAAAGATAGATTTGTGGCCAATTGTTGGTTAATAAAAAACAAATAAATGAAAATTAATTGAGCAATCAGCAAAGGACAGACAATACAGTCGATTTAGTGGAGTTTATAAACCAATTGAAAAAGAAGTTAATTGAAGTGTTATAATTAATTGGTTTAAATAATGGAAGGATTGGTGGAGGACCATCCCGATAAGGTTTCAAAATAAGTTACTTCTTTGGATATTGCGGTTTGAGTTGTGTTCTCTTCAAAATAGAGAATTAAATGACTTTTTGCTATTAAGCCGCTTCATAATGAAAAGAAATTATATACAAGACTGGGTCACACAAATTTGCTCTTATGGCTAAAAATTATTTGAAGTTTTTAGAATTACTTGGTCTAAAAGGCATGCGCCGTACACTTAAATAATATTTTTGTTCTCGTTTGCGGCTAGCGAATATTCTTTGAGTTAAATGAAAATCATTTTCTGAAAAGTTAATACGATCCCCGCAAAAGGTTTTTCATTCGTAGCAGCTGTATTTCTTTTGACCCTAATTTTAATTCGATAACAACAAAAATAATGCAAAACAACCCGTCCACTCCACAACCCGGCAAACAAAAATGTTTTCCACATCTAAAACCTATTCGTTTACTAAAAAAATCTATTGTTTGCAGCAAACGAATGAATTGTTTGCAGCCAACGAATAAATTGTTTGCGAAGAACCTCTTCATAAAGTAGTTTGTTGCAGCAAATGACTACAGAAAACAAATTTTCTTAATAAATTGGCTCTATGTTTGTGGTGTTCATGTATGGATTCTATGCTAAACGAAAGTTATCTAGTTCGTTTCACAATGGCAACAGCCTTTGTTCGAAATCGAGAGGTCACAGGTTCAATCACCGATGTTACGCTGAACTTGATTTGTTAATTATCTATTCCTTCGCATAAATTGTTTCACCGAAACGAATTTATGAGTTTGCTGCAAACGAAGTTAGAGTCGAAAAATGATTGTCCAATAGACGAAAAGTCGTTTGACGCAAACGATTTGTTTTCACATTAATTATACAGTCCGTAGGGGGATAACAAGATCTTCGCTTAATAAGCAAGAGGTCGTAGGTTCAATCACAGGTGTTACGCAAAAAAACATTTTTTTTTGTTTATCGTTCGCAGAAAGTGTTTAATCCAAACGAATTTACCAATTTGCTGCAAACGAAGCCCAAATTGTCCAGCAAACGAAAAAGTCGGGTAATTTTTTTCTTTTTCCGCAATCGATTTATTCTCAGTGTAGAAGTACTTGATTTATAAGGCTATGCGACACAAGTCTGCAACAAAAGCTTGTGACATAAGATTTTTTCAAAAATTATTGTAACGAAACTGCTTCAGAGCATTCTGTTATTACTCATTTATTGCACTGCTGATAAATGGTGCTTCCAGTCGACCAGATCCAATCCACTGCTATCCGCTATGGCTTGGAATTTAAAGGAGAGTTTAGGTATTCCTTGTCGTCTTGACATTGATACTGTTTCCACTGCTGGTAATAGGTTAGAGTTTAAAAGAAACGCAGTCATCTAAACCCCTAGCGGTCGTTTCCCATAACAGCTTACCAAAGTATGGATATTCCCATCCAAACTTTTTTATCATCAGGATCACTACCTAACCTAGCATTTTTTTGTTCTTTAAATTGTTCGGGAAACTGGAAGAATTTCTATAGTCACTCGTAGCCAACCAACTGGTTTGGGGTTCTTATATTTCTCCATCCAATCTTTCTTTTAAAGGCGCTAAGAAAACTTTGACTCGTATTAGGGGCATCTTTCACACGTCTTCTTAAGAAGGCCTTAAAATGATTTCTTGGTTAAACCATCACAGGCTTAATGGTTTTTAACGGTCACTCTTCAAGGTATGCTGAATACATGAGACCCTGTCTAGAAGGCTATATCCTTTAAAAACTCCAACACTCTAAGTATGAACATCGGTTTGACTGCTCCTAATAGGCCTAGGCCCATGATGTCTTGGAATAGCTTATACGTTTTTGGCCTGAAAATTTGAAACTTTATTCTTCAAATAACAGATTCAAGAGCCATGAGAAGTGGGAAGGGGTACTTAAGCTAAACATCGATCTAAGTCATCCATTAAAAGCCGCTGATGGATCTGCCTGTTACGCCCTTCATTGCAGTAAATATTACAGAATTTCATCTTACTTTTGCCTTCTACAAATAGTACCCCTTGACGTAATGATTAGTGAGACGAACTGTCACCAGAAATCTGGCATTGATTCCCAGCCTATGACACCTTTATTTTTTTAGGGGTATCTACTGATTCTTCCTAAGAATTGTCAGACCCTCCAAGAGTACCTACTGCTTGTCACTAAAGGGCATCTCAACGGTTCGGAACTGGCATATAAATTTAATGTCGCATCAATTCCCCACAGGAAATGGTTGAGACAGTCAGTCATTAGGATATGGTTCTTCTTGAGCTAGTCGAGCAATAAAATTTAGTTTTGTATGCCTTCTCCATAATACATTCAATATATCGGTCGCTTATGTGACGTGTATTTGCTTATTAACTTTTTGTCTCCTGGAGGGTTAGATCTTTTAACAGTGGTGTCGGTAAGAGGTAAATAGAAAATTGTAATACTTCATATAATGTATTTATTGAAATCTCTGTGCCATCAATCAATTTCTCCAACGCAACGGATAGATTCCATATACTGTATTCACAATTGAACTAAGGTTCCAAATGGTAAATTGTATTGTCAAATTCTTAATTCGTTTGAGGAAACATTCAAAACAGATTATGCAACACCAATAACCATCATTCAACGCAATAATAACTGCATATAAAATCGATTAATTTACCCCCTCATCTTTCCATAACAGAAATTAAACAAATGTCTCCGACTATATAAAGCTAATCCAAGTAATTTCCCAACCATATGCACCATACAATCTGCCCCTCAAAAAAAAAGAACATTCCAAAGATCCTAATCCAAATTGCTTAACAAAAACCACTCGATAGCGATTAAAAGTTCACTTTAAACCACAAAAACACCCTCTTTTTCTAATAGTTAACACCATTTGAAATTGACTTTCTCTTCCCCTTAAATCTATTCTTCGTAACGGTACCTATCCACAAAATGCATTTCACTGCATTCTCTTTATCCAGGGACAAAGCACAAATATGATGCCGAACACCGTTAGCATGTTCTAGCAATCGTCACCATAAAATTATTAACATTTCCACTCACCAGAGGGTGTTTTTTATGGATATTGGCTTGACGCGACTATATTATAGACGATAACCGTTTCTAATAATATCCTGGGGCATCGAGTTGGAATCGAACTGGGGAAGAATTGAGAGGTGGGGCCATTGATGTTGCAATCACAAAAATATTGCATCGAAAAATGCAATTCTACATAACAAATGGAAATAACACGTCGTGAACCGTGCGTTCGTCGTCGTCTCTGTCGTAATAACATTATGGTCGATGGCACTGAC
Source organism: Meliscaeva auricollis (assembly GCA_948107695.1). Classification (NCBI taxonomy): domain Eukaryota; kingdom Metazoa; phylum Arthropoda; class Insecta; order Diptera; family Syrphidae; genus Meliscaeva; species Meliscaeva auricollis. The sequence goes on from OX403618.1 coordinate 8,851,448, forward strand.
ACACGACGCGTGTGTGGTTCATTGTTTGCCACCTGTCAGTTGTTGTTATATACCATACCTACCTAACAAAAAGGGGGGAGACTTTCAAAAAGTAGAAAATAACAATAAACACAATAAGTTTACACGGTGATTTCCGTTTTGATTCAGTTTCAGTTCCATTCAGCTGTCAACCCTGGGCCGTATACGAGTATAATGGAATGGCGATTTGGGGTGAGCTAAAAGCTTTTTCACTCGTCCTTTTCCATATAATTTCTATTTCTATATCAAACGATAGCGATATAGTGAGATTACTTTTTTCCGGTGACTGAATAGGGGAGGGTTAGGGGAAAGGGGGGCTCATGGTTTGGGTGTGCATTTTCTAACAAATAAACATAAAATCATATCGAATTACTTTTTGCAATAAAAACACTGAAAAAGCTTTGCATGTTTAGTCCCGAAATATGAGTTGATGTGTGGATCTGAATGTGTGGAAGTATTTGGGGAGGGCATATTTTAGGTTGGAGGGTGAGTTGATTATATAAACACAATAGAAAACTATAGACGTGCATGCACGAACGCACATATTCATTTTGCGATTTGTGTTTGCGAATCAACAAATCGTTGCTTTTATTTTTTTTTTTTTTACAGAAGTAGGTACACTTAAAAAAATTAATGGTTTTGATAATAATTCTCTTTGGAGAGTTTTAATACTTTCTATGAACACTCAAAAACCTTAAAATGTCAAATATGCTGCTGATGCTACACAAAAAATTCCATACTAAAATGACACAACGAAATTATTCCCGTTCCGTTTTTATTCTGCAGTACCTACTGAGTTTAGTAATTGAAATTGATGATTGTACTAGATTATTTGAAAAAGTCTCCACTTTCAAATCGCATTTTAGGTTTTAATTTGTTTTTTTTACTTTCACATGACTATGATTTTTTTCATGTCTTTATTTTTTTTTGTATTGCAAATTGTAAAACTCTACACGACTGTTTTTTCGTTAAGTTTCTGTAAGTATACGCTGTGCTTTTGGAGAGCAACAATAATTTTCGTTTTGCGGCAGCAGCGTTTTACTTTTTAACTCTGAAAATTTGGTTGACTGCTAATTTGAACTAAAAAAAAAATATTTAGTAGTATTTGGAGACTTTTCAAAAAAATACGCACAAAAATATCTGAAGATCACAATTTTGTAGATAAATTGATTTACGTAAAAAGACAGTATGAAATGTATCGTATAGTTACTAGAAGGTGATAATAGAATCTCCTTTTACGAAAATGAAAAAAAATGGAGAGTTGTGTGGAGACAAAGCTACTCGAAACTTCAAAAGACTTCAATAAAAGCTTGAACTAATAACTGATGCCGCTTTAATATTTTAATCTGATATGTTTTTGTTCAGTGTATGATTTCGAGTTATTCATGCGAGGATTATGTCGTCTATTGTTTACAAAATTTTTGTTGTGAAATAAATACTTCACATTAGAGAAATATTTTTGTTACTTTTGTTTATAAAGAGTCATGATTTAGCGATGTGTGTAAACAATAGAACCACCACACTAAATGTATCTCTATGTGTATGGAATGAAGGGAATGCATTCATAGATATATGAAAATATCTATTTGTATGAAAGTGTAGACTAATGGCACTATCGGGTTTCATTATACTCGAATGGAATGCTTTTGTGGAATTATAAGTTTTTGTTAAACACAATAATGATGAATTGGTTGTGTGTTTATTTGGTTTGTTTTCTAGATATGTACTTGTTGTCCTGGCCTGGATATGAATTGTGAGTGTATTTGGTTTTTAGGTAAGATATTGGCTGATGTATTGATTTGGTATTCTTGTTTTATTTTTTTTTTTTGAAGGATCTATCGGAGTGTATCATTTGTTGGTTGTCGAACGGCTATGTTAAGATGCACTTCCATGGCACTTCCATGCCAAGTTTCCATTCACTTGGCATACTTGTACCACTCAAAAAATCGAAATTTTCAATGGATCAATGGAGTATTTGACATGATGACATTTCGAGCCGCCGCGCCGCCGCCTACCGCTATGCCGCAAAGTCGATCTGGCTAAGTCCGATTTGCGGAAGTTTAGTTGTACAGGCTAAGACTTTTGCCCATGGAACCAAATATGGCCTCCCTTACGCACTTGCCATTTAAGTAGCCAACAATAATTTTGTGATCGTCTAGACCCGTCTTTTCGAGAAGATCGTAGAATACTTCCTTGGTTGGGTTGTCTTTTCCTCTTTTTGGGACGTGGTCATAGTTAAGAAAATGTTTTAAAAGTTACCTACACCCAATTTCTTCACTGAGTCCTAACGCTAGGACCAGTACTAATACTCTTAACTGTAAATATTCTTTCAATAGCTTTCAAGATTCATGGAAGTTAAAGATATTCTGGTCATGTTTACTAGTCCTTATTGAAATTCCATGACTTCTTGCCTAGTTCTTTCTCTGTTTCTGCTTTTTGAGTCATTCGCAGAAGTAGAAATCTCAAAATTTCAACTTCTGTATACCCTCTGTCTATCACATCTATTCAATCGAACTAACTAGATGGTTTTTATGTCTGCCTATCTAAGTTCTGTAGTGATTGTTTCACGTTCTACTTTAGTTGTCCTTGCTTCGCTCGGTTAGGTTCATCAACATTTGGATCATCAATTTCCGTAGCTTGTAGATGGCCAGTAACTATGATGTTAGCCCAGTGGCAGAAGCATGTAGGTACCCCTATGCTCTGAACACTCGGAGTAGGCCCTATAAGGTGCTCACCAGCATTGGTGCTCGTTGATTCCATCCAGATAACTCTTCCAAAAAAATGCCTCAGTGAAAACACTTTTTTTTGTACCTATAACTTAACAACTGAAAACTTTTTAGAAATCCTAAAACCTCCGTTTTAAGCATATCATATCAGACGTTTTAATGCTTTCTCAGGTCCAAACTAGTCCCTAGAAATTATTTTAAGTACCAATACCAACAGTAAAAACGTCGATGTAATCTGTTTTTCCTTTCCATCCCTCCCAGATCTCAGCCCTCAGTTCTTGAATTTGCCCCCCGGACTCCCCCGAAGGCGTCAGCGGATGTGGCAGCTAAAATATTATTCGGGGTAACGATTCAGCTTATTTTATATTGTTTCGTTTAAAAGAAAAATAAAAACGAAACGCCCGTGTGTATAAATGATTTGGAAAAAGGAATTTCCATTCCATTGATTCCCATATTCAAAGTCTCACCCTCAAACCCTCTTTTAAAATAAGAATCGAACGGTGGAAATATATGCATGTAATGTAGAACCAACACGAACAAAAAAATGAGCAATAGATGACAGACTGGATTCTACGGATAAGCCTGCTTCTCAAAAGGCAAAAGGATACATAACATCCAGCATCCCAGAATGAAGGAATGTAATGTGCTACTGATGCTCTGGCTATACACCAACATTTGGCTTTGTTTAGGGATGGATTTCTCTGAGTAAGCTTCATCTTTTGAACTCATACTTTAGGATTTGGAAATAGAATACAAAAAAAAAAAAAAAAACGATCAAGGGTGGGAGCTGGGAGCTGGGGTAGGTATCTATATTTTTTCCGGCAATGAAATCGGATAAATGTTTATTGAAAAAGCATAAAACCGTTCTACCAGAATAAAAATATGCTTTGATACAGTTCTGCTTTTTTAAATTTCTTTTTGAATGGCATTAGCGATTGTGTGTAACTGAAGTGAGAGAGAGAGAGAGAATGAATACGAAAGCCAATGTTGTTTGCTTATAATAATAATTCCTGCGATGGAGTGGAAAAATAAATGGAATAACTTCGTTATTAGCATATCGATATCCGGCAGCAAAATAAATGGAGAAAAAATGAACAACACAGCTCTGGTCTTGCTTCTGGGTGTTTTTGGTCTAACGAGGAGATAAGGTAGTTCTTTCGATATTAATAAAAAAAAAATGAAATCGTTTATATTTCACATGATTAAGTGGAGGATTTGTTTTTCGATTAACTACACTTAAATAAATATTTATGTGCTTTACGGAATTTTGTAAAATTTTTTTTCTAAAATTTGCTTTGTACAGCTGCTTTGCATTAACATTCAAAAGTCAATCAAGAGCGATTATTTTTCAGTCTTAGAACTGCTGGGTCTTGGGAAATTGTTGACCCCTGTCAGTTTTCATTTCACTGTCTTTATTTTACTATCAAAAATGTCAATTTTAATTTTGTTCGAATGAACAAATGTTGTCCAAAATATATGAGCACAAGGTCTTAGGTTCACAGTTGGCTATAACCAGTAATTAGCCTTTCCTACAGAGCTGAATAAAGAGTGTAGGTAGTATTGATTTGTTGATTTATTCAACCCGTTTAAACGGTTCCATTGTGATTTTTTAAATTAAAAAGTTATGACTCTTTAATAATATTTAATGTAAACTACTCGGCATCGGTAACTTCTTCGGAATCTTCTGTACTGTTTAAGAAAAGCGAGAGACAAGTATTCCCAAGGCAATAAGAGAATCGACTTGTTCATTGAAGAGGAATCGTTTCATGAAAAATGTCTGCAAACTGCCAAAAGTTCAAAATCAGTTTCGTTTTCTAAAGACATTCTTCTACATAGAACAGCAGACATGAATGAAGGCAGCCTTCAGTTTTCTGTCGAGTTCAGAAGGAAAAGATGGGATAGATTTTCCATGGCAAGAGTATATTCCTTGGAAGTAGCAGTATAAGGTGGTAAAGACAGGAATACGACGCCGAATTTGATTAACTTAAAAAATTACACTTTATTCCCATTTAGTTTACATCCACTTTAGACAAAAAGTAAATTCAGTACCTTTTTAGTCGCGCAAAAGCACCACGCACGTTAAGCAAAAAGTTTGAGGTTTTCTGCTTTTTTACCAATGTTCAGCGCTCGAGGTCAAAAATTGGATTTAACAACAGCTTTACATCATAAACAACTCAGGTAAAATTCAGAACTCCCGGATTTGACGCATGGTATAATGTATAGTATAGATAAGCTAGTATCACACAATTTGTTTGAACACCAAAATTTCGTCGAAATCCAAAATCAGTTTTCGAGACGAATAAGTTTTTCTATAACGGCTATACGTTACAAAAAAATGGTTACGAAAAGCACCATTCAATCTGGCCTAAAATTAATATAATTTCCTAAGGAATTTAACTATCAAGTTTGAAGAGATTCACTTCAGCGGCAGAGCTGGTGGAGGCGAATTCCACACTTTTTCTATAACTTGTTTACATACAACGAAATTAAAAATCAGTAATGTTTGGAGTTGTTTTTTTTTTTTTTTTTATTTATGTATTCGAAAAAGGTCTTGTATAATATTTTGATCATGTGGTTGAATTTTTCTTTGAAATCTCATCACCATCTGTATTTGTTTCGTTAATTGGATCAATTTCCGGATCTTTGAAATCAAATTTTGGGAACTTTTCGAATTCTGCTTCATCCTCTACTCCATATAATTTGTTAAGCCGACAATATTCGCTATTAAGTTCTTTCAAAACTTCTTCAGTTGGTTCAAATATTTTTCCTCCACTTGAAAAAATAAAAATAATAAATATTTAGTTGCATAATTTTTTAAATTAAAATAAAATTAAACCAGCTTTTGCTTTTGTATTCTTTCATTTTTTCTTCAAAAAGTTGATCAATTGTCTTTCCAGTATTTCCAATTGATTTTGAATAATGGAAGACTCCACTATTTCTGTTGAAAGAAGACACAAATGCTTTGCAAGAAACCTTAAATGAGCTTTTCCTTAAAAACTGCAATTTATATAAAAATACAAGTCTGTGGAAAAATAAAATGTTTGTCAATTTCATTGTTTACCATTATTTTCTTGATGTATGTAAATGTAGTTAAAAAAAATTATAAAAAAAAACGTTAAAATAAATTGTATTAAAAATAAAACAACAATAATAAAATATTTAATTTAAATGACATTTATAATTTTGAAAATTTCTTTATATTAATTACAGCAAAGTGTTCAGAATACATAAAAACTTTACAAAAAAAAAAAATACATGCATTTTAATACTCGTACACAAAAAAAGTTGAAATACGAATACCACATCATGTAAAAACCGCCAATTAACTTCAGCACTCTATATGTGTACCCATACTTGATTTAATTTATTATTTATTAAAAGTTTTAATTTGGTCAACTGAAGTGTATAGGGTGTTGTGCAATGTGCAATGTGCATGTGCATATTTTTAATTGCAATACATTTCTGTCGTCTACATCTGGTTGGTGGGCTCCACTACATTTATAAATTCAATTCAATAATTCAATCGAGCACAACGGGTGCACAATGTTTATAAATTTATCCTCATGCAAAGTAATAATAAAATGAAATGTACCTAGAATTATATATGTATCTACATACAAGACTGGTGCTCATATAAGTATGCAAAATAAAATAATAATTAATTCTTTCGTGGTTTTTTAATTAACTTTAACACTTTTGTTATGAATAAAAAAATAAAATATGTGTATCGCTTGCTTAAAATGATGCCATCAATGTTAATTTGTATGCTTTACAAAAAGCGGTGTGCTTTTTATTATACATTTTTTTTTGTTGCATAGTTGTGGGCGACCAATGTTAATATATTTATTACTTATGTTTATTACTTACATATATTTTAATGCATATTTACTGGGTAGTAATGTAACAGTTACATGTGACGTGCTTATTGCTAAGTCTAGCATTTTATTATTTATTTAATTTAACATTTAAGTTACTCATTTTTTTTTTGGGTTGTAATGGTTTTGATTTAGTATATTGCGTTGTTTGGGCTTTTCAGTTACTTTTAATGTACTTTAAAGCAAATTAAAAATAAAATGTACGACTGGGTCGCACGTATTTGCTCTTAGGGTCAAAGCTGCTGTGAATAATGCTTGTTATATAATGTTTTAAGAAATAAATAATTTTATAGAAAAGGAAAAAAAAAAATGAAATTCATTACTAAAATAACATAAATAACTTCTTAGATTTTTTTTGAGTTCTAAATAAAGTATGTCATTTAATTTAATAAAGAAACATACATTTTAAGAAACTTTTTTATGAAAATAGTCAGAGCCGTTTTCAAAACAAATAATTTTTTATTATATAAAAATTCTCAAATCTTGTTTATAAATAAAGTTGATATGTCATTTTTAAGATAATATTATTGCACATCTAAAACCGAAATTTTTAAAAAAATACAGTGACTCGTTTTCGAAATTGATTTTTCAAAAAAAAAATTTGAAAGATTTTTTAAAAATCCAAAAATTTTGGTATCAAATAATTTTAAGGTTTTAAAGAGCTTCCATAAAAAAAAGAGAAAGTGAAAAATATGACGGTTCTATGGGATTTGCCGTTAGTAGAATTTTTACAAACATTTAGTATAACCCTACTAATAAAAGGAGGCACACAAATTTTAATCAAAATCGTTAGAGCCGTTTATTAAAAAAAAAAAGTTCACTTTTCCTTAATGGTTATATGACAGGTACCGTTTGTTTTGGCCCTAAAAAACAATTTCAATTTCCCCTCTAGGGAATCACTGAAGACCCTTAACCACTAAGTTTTAAGAATATCGGTTAAGCGGTTTATGCTGCAGCTTAAGGTAGGCACAGAAAGACAGACAGACAGACAGACAGACAGACAAACAGACAGACAAACAGACGGATAGAGAGAATTTTGAGACCCACTTTTTTCGCATCCTCTATCACCGTAATTGCATGTTTGTTTGTTATCTCGAGTTCGATTTTTCTTACGAGTCCTAAACGTGTCCTATAGTAGCTTCATCGCAAGTAAAAATAGTGTTTTTGTTTGGCAATCTAACATTTTCCAGCTAACTGACCCCACTTGCTTAAGCTTTGTCCCTGTAGCTTTATTCCTTTTGACCCAAAATATGTACAATTAGACACCAAGTTTGTCACCGAGCTGACTGGCCCCACGTGCTTTTCTCTATAATTCTTGGGGGCTTTGGTACCCCCACGCCTCCTGATGCACTTGAAAATTATATAGTTGTACTCTTTGACCCAAAAAATGTACACTTAGATATTAATTTTGTGGTCCGAAGTGATCTAGAAGCCGAGATATTGCTGATATACCTATATAGTTCAAAATGGCGGCACAAGTTCCAAGATGGCCGCTAGATGGAGTGGTTCCTAAGCAATCTCTGGAAATGTCCGGCAGAATTCGAAGTTAACTCTGACCGAACTAAAAGCAACTGATAAAATTGCTCAATACGATAAATCTTAAGAAGGGGGTAATGCTGCGAATGTACTTGCAAACACCAAACCGAATGATATATGTAATGATTCATGACAATAGCAGTAAAACAGTTTGTTATAAATAAAAGCGTTTGTTGATTTGAATGTAAATTTAAGTGATATAGTAAAGATGGAAATAAGTGTTTTTTTTGTTCAAATGTTTTTACTAAAGTAAAACCTTAAATATTGTGTCTATATACAGATTGACAAAGAATGTTAAAATATCCTGCAAACCAATATTATTGTAAAATGCAAAACAGTTGGCTAAGTAATCAAACTGGAATATGTCCATTTCCCTCCATATTCGTGTGGATAGAATTGCAGTACCTAGCTATTATTTTCCCATTTGCATATTGGCCAACACACAAAGTGAAACAAAACAAGCAACCAATTTCAATGTCCTGTAGCCAAATATAACACCAAGCTTGCAAACATGAAGGTACAAACATATATCGTTTGGATATCGCTGTCCTCATCACAAATGGTCATTTTGTTGAAAGTCCAAAAAACTTCCGCCTCCTCAAAAAACTCAAACAACTGACTAACTGACTCGCCCACTAAATATTTGGTATTTGCTTTTCGCTTGGCCTATGCTATAGCATACGAAAAACAACTGTCCATTCCATGTGAGTTGAGTATACCAACTATACCAACTCATATAGAGGTTGGTTTCAAAAACTTCCATATTCATTGCATCCAGGACTCACTAAAGGTACAACAGGACATTGTTTTAATAATACGACGGGTGTTTATTTATATTTACCTCGATTGCCGGGGCTAACATTTAAGAGCACACACATATAGAGGTATGACCATTTCATGCCAACAAACCAGTCTTCCCTGCCCCTCCTTCTTATTGGAGTGATTTGTGTTGATTTTATCCATTCTGATGGCATCAACATCGCTATAAAACTCAAGCAAAAGTTCAAAGGATTCGCCACTCATTGTGACTTTATATACCGATTCCCCGTGCAAACAAGGGATGAACTGTCTTTCTCTCCCTGCATTCGATTAGTTATTTGAATTCAGGACTTTGTTGGGTACAGACGGACAGAGCAAGAGGTTTGATTTCGCGTTCCTGTATCCTGATGGTTTGTTGTAATCATGAAGGATAAAACCCCATCCCACCAAACAAAAGAAAAATTTCTTTCTTTTTTGCCGAATACCGCCGAGTGCGCCTTTCGTTTATTTTATTTAAAAATTCATATGTACTCCATCTAGTGATTTATGTGTCCTGTGCCTACTCCTGTCCTGATTCCACCCTCAGATATACTCATAGTCTCTCTGATAAATCAACAGGATATGTTCTCTGTTCTGGCTCCACTCTCATTTCGCATTTTTTCAAACTCAAATAATTCAAAGAATGCAAATAGATTAATCGTTTTCTGAACTGGAAATACCCTTGTAATCCAGGATAACACAAAGGATGCGGCTACGATTCATAATAACAAATAATAATCGCAAAAGAAAAATAAAAAAAAAGGAAATAAAAAAAAAAATTATTGTTAAACGACCACACAAACAATATAAACCAAAAAGGACTTACAAGAAAATTAATTTTGCAGTAACACACAAATATTATGTACACTTACACACACACTTGACTGGAATCACTGACAAACACAGGGAAGAGAGGAACAAGGAAAAAAGTTTATGAAAATCGATTTACCTCTACTGTATAATAGTGCTGTGTGTGTGTTTTATCGGTCCGATTGATGTTCCTTCTTATACAGGATGATATGATAATGAAGTGCGGTAGATGGCGGTAGTCTCGGTATAAAAAAAAAAAAATGAAAATGGAACGAAACGAGGGTTATTGATATAGAAAGAAGGATGCAATTTAATCGAAAGAGGATTTGCGAAACTTTTCTACCTCTTGAGCTAAAAAGTGATTGCATTTTAAAGGCTTTCTTCTAGAAAGATTGGATATTGAAACCATAATCCAACGTTTTGTAATTTTTTTTTCTCATTCTTTTCGTTTTTTTATTTATTTTATTTTTTAAGGAAAATGTTTTAGATCTTTGGATTGGCAAGTTGAGATTGTGGAAGCAAATAACCGAGAGAGAGAGAATATTTGTATGATTTTTTCTTACGTTTGTTTTTAGTTTTTTGAGGAAGTATCGTTTGGATATTTTTTTTTAATGACTTAAGCTTAGTTTATTTAGCAAAATACAAATCCCTAACTTGATGTATCTTAAGAGGAATGAAGCTTAGGCAAAAAGTTAAAAATACTATTCAAATTTAATTTCCTTAAATTGTTGATGGGAGATCTTGGCAGCAATAAAACCTATTACTTTATCCTTTTATTTTAATGTTAATAATGTTATAAATTTTTTAAAGTAATTTCTTGACGGTGTCATGTCTATTTACATTTTAAAATAGATATTTCTGAATGGATATGGATATTTTTTTAAAACTGATCTTTCGGAAGTTTGAAGCTCAGCTCTTTTGTTTTAAGATCAATGGTAATATTAAAAACTTTTATGCTGATTTATGAACAATGAGGATGAAGTTGGAAAAGAAATAAGATGGTGGGGAAAAGTTACTTAATACAGGCTTAAAAAAAACTATTGTTAATGAATTTCTGGGTACTTTGCCTAAGTTAAGAGTTTCAGTTGATAAAAAAGAATTTCTTGAACGAAACTCAGCGACTGACATTTTTATTGTAGATTTCATTAACATTTAAAAGTCTTTTAAATTTTTAAATTACGTTTATTGTATGAAAAAAACGTCATTTTAGGGTTAGTTTGTAGTTTAATAGAGTGCCAAACACTCTTCATGACCGGAATATTCTATAGAGTTTGTCAATTTCTCGTAAGAAGCATTGCTCCCGAACATAAAAAAAACAGAGTGAAACTGGAATCCAGTACATCTCATTTTTACATTACACTAAGTTAAACTATTTTTTTATAATCTAGTAGTAAGTTTATAACCAAAAAACAATCATTTAAGCTTAAAATGATCTTAAATGTGAGGATCTTTTATCAGTTTCTCCGATTTATGAGGATTCAGACAAAATCCAGAAATTTTTTTTTATTTAATTAGCTACTTAATGAAACAAGTTAAATAAATCTGTAGCAGGTAAATCATAGAGTTGGAAAATGAATAAAGCTTAAGTTAATTATCTGTAAGAGAAATATTTACGCACATTAACCCAAGCATAAAACTGAGTGCTTTCATAAAATCATAATAATAGTCCAAGAAATAGCTCTAATAGTGTAGGCTAAAGTGTGTGTATATTGCAGGCTATAATGGTCTTGTTTTTGTGAACTCGTTAGTTTTTTGTCCTTGTTATAACTAAAATATGCATTATTACGTTGCAGTCAGTATTTAAGGACCTAATTTGTATAAATTCAGCCAAAATCATGATTTGTTTTCAGTTTATAGTTTTCATTGTTTGTTCCGTTCGCCATATTTTAGTCAGCATTTTGTAAATTAAAAAAGTTTGCTAACTTTTTGTGTTCTGCAATCTTAAATCTCTAAGTGTACAAAATTTCATCAATTTTCGTTAAGAAATGGGAACGGAAATGAATTTTGTCGCTGAAACTCATAAAAAGCACCGACTGTGGGGCGTGGCATCCGCCCATATTCACTTAAAATTATTGAGCACTTCTAATCATCGAAAAGTCTTGAATTTTTGCACAATGGCATAAGAGGTAATTTTATCGTTTTCGATTCATTTTCGAGTTATAACGGCTTTTATGATCTTGGCTCTATTTTCCTTTAACTAGCCTTATCTTTTAATTTTCTTAAAACAACCAATATTTTATTGCATAAAAAAGATCAATATTCTTGATTTACATTACAAAAAACTAACTAAGTGATATTAAAAATAAAATTGAAATTTTAAATAGAAAATTATTAAAAATTTGTTGGGATATTTTTCTTACCTAAATTAGCTAAAAAGGAGTTTTTATTCAATTTTATAAATTTTTTATTTAAAATTTCAATTTTATTTTTAATATCACTCAGTTTGTTTTTCATATTAAAGACATCATATCGTCCGTTTTTTAGGTTTCATTTGGTTCAGTAGATAAATAGTTTCAATTGACACTGAGTATGATCTCTCAAAGTCAATTATTGTAAAAAGTACAACCAAAATACAGAAATACAAGATGGCTGCAGACTTTTTTCCAAGATGGAACCAACCCAAACGGGAATTGTTAGGACATTTCTGATATTAGTACCATCAAAATATTTTGTATACACCGAACATTTTGGTTTAGGCGGTTTTTCCCAGACTAAATTAAATGTGAAGAGCGGCTAGTAGATTGAAGTCAAAGTTAATCGTGTGGCCACAAAAGTTTAATTGCTTGTTTAACCACGAAATTATTATTATATTATGAGATTCAACAAAATTCATAGTTTAGTCGATGTGTCCCTGGGTAAAATGTACCGATTTCTTAACATTTATTCTTTAAGAGCATAAAGCATAACCCCATAACGAGAAAAAATGATGATTTTAGTCAATGTTTTGATTTAAATTTTATTATTGGGAAAAAGCTCATTTTGGAATAAAATCACTTAAGTATAGCAAATATTTTCTATTTGCTTTGTCTTCTATTTCAATTCTCTTCCCTTAATTTACCACGTTCCATTAAAATATTCTTTAATCCTTCGCACTCGTAAACATCTCTAAGTAAGATAAAAGAAACTTCCATAACCTTCTACCAACTGTGCCCAACCAAAAAAACTCAATACCTTCCAAAAATGGGTAATTTAAGACCCGACGCAATGTAACAGCGAATAATAATAATAATAATAATTTTCGCCTCTTAAGTCCTCTAATTACACAATCGAACTTATGTCCTGGCGGGAGTTGCGCGTCTGCTTCTGAACTTAAAAGAAGCAAGACTCTTTCATTTTCATTCAACAACGTGTATCTCTATAGTAGGTAATAAAGGGGGTTGAAATTTGAAATTTGAAATACTTTCGCTTATATTATTGGACTCTTGGATTCATATTTACTTCTATAACCTCCACTTTGTTACTATTGAAACAGAGATTTTATGAAATTCCTCGTCGTAGTTAATATTTCAAGTTTTTCTTCCAGGATTGGTACGAACATGAAGAGTAACATCAGACGAACGAAAAGACTCATTCAACCAAGAAATGAAATATAATTACATTCATAAAACTGACATAATTATGAATGTTTTAGGAAACACACTGTGACGCAAGGGCAAAATGGTAGGGGAAAAGGGATTTTACATTTTAAAATAGAAAATTATTACGTGGCATCATATTTTTGAATGGTGGAAAGGGTAGGCATAACAGAGGGGTGGGTGTAAAATGTTTTGATAATCCTTTCACTTTTTCTTTTGTTTTTCCACCGACTGGCGGCGGCGAAAGTGAACAATTTTTGTTATTTTGACAAATTCAATAACCCGGTTTATAGTTGTTGTTTTGGTGGTGAAAATAAATCAATATTTTTGTTTTTATTTTTTTTTTTTTTAACTTGCCTAAGCACATTGAAAATTTCAACATCGCCTTTGCCAGCAACATCAAATGCAGAACAAAATTTCATGGGCAATTTATGGCATTGCGCTGACCTCACTTGAAATTTTATATTTTTTTTTATATAATTTTTTTTCTAATGTAAACTAACATGAACATTGAACATCCCTTTTGTCTCTATTTTTTTGTGTTGGTGAACACCGAATATATATCTGCAATGTCCACTTGTGGCGTTATTTATGACTGCCCTAACATAAAATGAAAACGTTGAAAAAAAAAAATTCGCTGATGTAGGAAAAATTCTAGTTTAAATTTTTTTGTTTCTCTCTTTCCAAGTGGAATGTTTAAAAAAAAGTAAAAAACAGGGGACTTTGAGAGGCCTCTCCCTGCAATTGAAATATGTAAATCAAAAATTGCTTTAAAAATTCCATACGTCATCGTTTTAAATCTGAATTCGATTAGTTTACATAGTACACAGGGCGATGGATGGAATAATTTAGAGAAGGTAAAAAAAATGGACTTAGGGATTTTGAGAGTTCGCATTTTTGCAACCTTAAATCTATTAAAATATTTTTTTTCTTCTTTTTTTTATTATTTATTACTTTTAAATACCACTTGGTTTTCAGTTCTTTGTCAAAAATGAATAGGAGCAGCAATATTTTCTTAGGCTTAGGAGGGCCATTTTTACTTGCGATATAGGTACTAACTTTATATCAAGTTATGCATTCGTACAAAAAAAAAAATATAATGCACGACTCTGTCACACGTACTTGCTCTCATAGATAAAGTTACTATATATGCTAAGCCTTTTTAATTAAAAAATTGTAAATGCAGTTTGAGAAAAAAAAAATTAAAAAAGCATAAAATTCGGTTTTCAAATGACTAATACAGCTTCTTAAATGAATTTAACCTGAAAACGAAGTATGCAATTTGAATTCTTCTATAATGATACATTTTAGAAAAAAAAATTAAAAATCGTTAGAGCCGTTTTTTTTTAAAAAACTATTTTTTCCAAATAAAATTTAGCAAGGACTTTTATAAAAAAAAAAATTGGTTCGCCATTTTTAAGATATTATTTATCAACATCTAAAAACTAAGTTTAAAAAAAAAAATATTGAAGAGTTTTCAAAAAAATGTTTTTTCAAAAAAAAAAATTTCAAACTTTTTTTAAAAATCAAAAAAAAAAAAATTTCGAAAATTTTTTATTAAATATTATTACGGCATCTTAAAAGCATTCATGTAAAAATGGCTGAAATTGATTGAGTAATAAGAAAATCGGAATTAAAAAAAAAACGGTTTTATCGCAGGTACCGTTAATAACGGTTTTTGAAAAAATGACCATGAATTTTTTAATCAAAATCGTAGGAACCATTTTTGAGAAAAAAGAGTTTTTCTTAAACCGGTATATGACAGGACCGTTATTTTTGGTAAACAAAAATAAAAATCAAAAAAAGTTTGAAGTAAATCAACCCATTCGCTTAGGCTGTTGTCTCTGATCGTCAAAAGGAGAGTTTGTCAGAGCGATGAGTACAAATGTTCTTGTTTTAATGTGCCTAAAATAGTCTATTTAAATTTAAGTGCATTGATTTTTTTTCTATCTAAACTTATAAAAAAAACATTGTGATATACCACCAATTTTTCAACTAATTTTTCAGTAGTTTTTGTAATTAATTTTTGTACTTAAACACAATTAAGTTAGATAATAATATTTTCGTAAAAGCAAAGAGGCAATCATATTGGGAACGCTTCTGTTTAAATGGAAATGGACAATTTTGTGAAAAAGTTAAAAATTTTTGTTTAATTTTTTTTTTCAGATTAAGTTGTTTCAATGAACTCAAATTTTTGAAAATTATTTTATTAAATATGATTGTTTTTCTTTGAAATCTTGTAAAAATCTTCCTTTCTTACTAAAATTCAAAATGGCGTTTAATTCCTCAGCACTAAGAATCTGATTACTTTAGAGCTTCCAGATTAAGAAACTTTTTCTTTAATTAAATTCACTCTTTGTTTGGATTTAAAATTTTCTTAATAAAACCAAAATTTGCTACTAGCAAACAGTAAAGTTATATTGAAACATCCCTTAAAAATGAAGTACACAAAGTTACTTTAAAAGGATACCATGTATGTTTCTACGTACATTGTACTTCTTACCAGCATTTGAAAGAAATTTAATATTTTCACTGTGAAAAAGGTAACGACGGGGAAAATTGTAATCAAAAATTCAAGTGTCGAGATTGTCATCCTTCTGTACTCACTCTTTATTGCTACATCTTTATGAAATAATCAAAAAAGTAGGATAATTCGTTTTCTGAGTGACACAGCTCACACAGTCACACATATTCATAAACATATAATGTCTACTTCTCATTTCCTTCGTTTAACCAAAAACTACTTCACTTTGCTTTTGTCATGGACCCCCCACCTCAGTGTTTGCAAGAACATAATCACAATGAGATTTCGTCAGACTTCAAACATATAAAAAACGAGAGTAGAGCCTAGACTTAAGCACAATGAACGCGCAACAATATTATGTGGGGAAGGAATTTGACTCGAAAAAAGGATCAAAACCCATTTCCTTATGCACATATAATACAACTCATGCCGATTTTTGCATAATTTATTCGATGATTATTATGACAAGCTCGCTGCTCGCTTCGTTCTTTTTCATTTTTTTTATTACAAATAATATCCTTGTATACCCCGCTCATTGAGTAACATAAGAGCAAGTCTCATGAAAAAAAAGGATATTGAAACGCTTTTATGTTTCATGTCAAAACTTCACATTGTGAATTTTGTGACAAAACCCCAACTGTGATCTTTTTGGTTCAACAGGAGAAATATAAACGAAAAAAATAACCGAAACAGCGACAAGTTCTTGTAACTTTTGGCCCCTTTCCCATACCTTTGGGAGGCACTTAACAATGCAAGGATATCAGCGCACACAGTATTGTTAAACTCGTATAGTCCTTCGTCGTCATTTCATAGAAGGTATACTCGTCATCGTCATCATTGTTGGAGGACTACAACGACGACAACGAAGACGTCTTCGTCCTTCTTTTTATGATTATTATTAGACGCACTTAAACGCGGCGTGGCGGCATGCAGTGGCAGGAGTAATAAGGACTCGTATATAACTGACTAGCGAGTGCCATGACATATCCTCTCATGTAACCAAGTAAGTAATCACCTAGTAAAAGATTGTTTAAGGTGGGTGGTAACAGTTACAATCTCTCTTTCCATCACTCCCACTGCCAGAATGCGACACGTACAACGACGCCTAATTTCTTGTCATCGTGGCAATTCTTGCAACTTTCGAGAGAATATTTATGTGCGGAATGAAATTTCTCCAATTACATTAATAATAATAATTTTTTATTCACGTTGATGATTTTGCTCATCTCTGCTCAAGCTCTACTCTGAAGAGTGCTCTGCTTCGTGCTGGTGTAATGAAATTTACTCTTTATTGTTCCCAAGGGGAGGAGAACAACACAGGACTCACTGTTATGTTGCTGAGTTGACAGTGATGATGCAGAAGATGATGATTTTTCAACACCTGCGATCTTTTATAATATGAGAAAAAAAAAAAATGTTTTTTGAATCTATCGGATTATATGGGACTTTTCCACTCACCCGAAATCAATTTACGAATACCTATTCGAATGCTGTTAAAAGTAGGTATCTACGGACGAGATGTATTTTTACTTGCTGTTTCAATTGGATATTTCGGGGATCAATCATAATTTATCATTAAGAAATGGACAACATTGAATTTTGAGTAGTTGAGTTTGAGTATCCGTCTTCATTAAATTATTGATTTGGATTTGTATCCCTCGAGGTAGTAACAGTTTTAATGAATTCATCGCAATAAGGTTAATTTTTATTTTCTTTGATAGTTTATGGAGCATAGCTATGGAAATAGAAGTCTACCAGCCCTTTGTTGGGGTTTTTTCTGAGAAAAAAATTAACAAACATACCAAAAACACGTTCATAAATGAGTCATCGCAATAAGGTTGAAGTATTTTTCTTAAACAGCAAATAGTATATAAAAGATAGCAGTAGCTTTCTACGATAGACTCAAAGGAAGGCAAGCGCATAACGGAAGCGAGAAAATAGAGTTTACCGAGAATTTTGCGTATTTTTTGCTTCGAAGCTGATATTGATTATGATTATAGATGATATTAAAGAACACTCAGGTTTACTATCCATGCAAATTCTCGAAAAAAAAAGTATTTTTCATTTGCTTCTATTAAAATCTCTTACTAAATCTCAGATGGAAACATTTTTGTTCTACGGTAGAATATTTATTTCGGCATTATGTTAGCTATCAGCTGTATATGTAGTTGGATCTGACTTGTAAATCAACATTTCTAAGAACAAAATAGAAACATTCTATGTAAGGTGATAAAACTCTTTTTCAGGACTTTTCCATGGGTGAAAAACTTGAGATGGCAACACTTGTGCTAATTTATTTCGGCTTTCAATGTAAAGTAACATAATTAAATTTCAGCACTTTGGAAAACCTAAGATGGCAACACTGTTTTTAACTTTTTATTTCGTCAATGTTTTCATTTCATCTATGAGTGATATCAGTATCAGAATTGTAAATCAGCATTCGCCAGAAAAAATGGTAATATTCTCTATAAAATTAACTTTGTACTGTGGGAAACCTGAGATGACAATACTTTTGCAGTGGTAGACTATTGATTTTGAGTGTAATTTTGTGTCATCAATGGGGGTAGTTAATATCAGCTTCGGTAATAAAAATTCCAAGGCAAAAAATACCAAAATTCTCGGTAAGCCCTATTTTCTATAGGATTGGTAGACTTCAATTTTCATAGTTTATGTCCTATAAACTATCATAGGAAAAACAACTATCCTTATAGTGATCAACGCAAAATTTCTGTCCCTACCTCCCGGACTATTGAATTTATTTGCGTTGGCATTATCTTGTATTATTTCAATATTTTTGATAGTTCACGTGTACCCAATCTGTGGTATCACGGGTAGGTTATACAAGTCGAAGAGTTATCAACCAACTTGGTTTAGAAAACTGGAAGTAGGTATAGAAGTTTAAAAATCAAATCTTATTGGAGAATCTGATTGAGGTGCGAAATTCCTTTTTCAAAATACGAACTTTTGTTAATGTTATTTATAGCAAAAGAGCTCGAATTGAAACCTGAGAAATTTTGATTAAAGAAACATTTCTAACAAAAATACTTTCCCAATATTTCACTTCATTTTTTAAAACACTTCAACGCGAAATCACTTAAATCTTATTAATTGCCAGCCGTGCTGGACCCCAAATCCCACCGCAATATTCCAAATTAAATAAAAATTTCATAGCCCCCAAAGCAAGAAGCAAAAAAAAAAAAAGGTAAATTGTGTCACCCTGACGCCCTGAGGACACCGACAATCGGCCCTCGTAGGACAAACAAAAATAAATTCATTTCTTCGTCTTTTCAAGAGTGTCCTTTAGAAAATATAAATATCCCTCCTCCCCCGTCTCTCCACCACCTAAAATGCTTGGCGTGATAAAAATGGAATTATAATCGCTAAGCAGTTAACAAAAAAACAAAAAAAAAAAAAAAAACTCCAAAACGATGAACTCCCTTCTAGCAGGCTCTCAAGAAAATATACAAAAATAAAAAAAAAAAATAAATAGAGGCACAAGGAGCAAAAGCGAAACAATTATTCTTAAGATATCTCCCAGGAAACATTAAAAGCCAATCCAATCTGTTAAGGCGCACGGTGTCAACCATTCACCAAAAACAACACCCTCAACACAGCTTTACCCGGGATGATCCCTTGGAGCAAGAAACGCATCACAGGGCAATCAGCAAGTAAAAACAAAACACAAAATATGTCACCCCTTGGAGAGAATTTCTTCTTTTTTTTCTCTCGAAAAAGCCAAAAACCTTTCCAAACACGACTTCTCATTCTCCCGCACTAAACGCTTCATCCCTTCAGGTTATCCATGGGAAGCTTAGTGGAGTGGGTTATTTTATTCTCTTCAGTGAAGGTTAAAATGGTTTTTTTCGTACCCCAAGAAAGATTAAAAAAACAACAGAAAATCGCTCGAAACGAAGCCAAAGTCAAAGTCGAAGTAGGAGAACAATCTTTTTGAATGTCTCACTGTCTCATAATCAAATCTTCTTCTAATGGCTTTTTGTGTCGCGCATTTGCCTTTTTTGGTTTGAGAAGTCACGCGAAACAATGGACCCTTAGGGTAGGTTTCTTGTATTATTTTTTCGACTTTTCGTTGATTTTATTGTCACCAAGGGTGCGTTTCAGTTTTCAGTGTGACGATCTATGAAAATCGCGAAATGGAAAATGCAAATATGATTTCTCCTCCTTCTGCCAGTTTCAGTACCAACCGTAATAGTCAAACCATCAAAACTTATTTAAACGATGTAATTTGTGATGCCAATTTTATTTCCCAACAACACACACTCCTCACTTTTATCTTTGTTGGATGAATAAATTACCCCCGTACAGTGTGTAAGTCAAACCTTGGGTTGTGGTTCTTTGTTTGAAACAGGAAAACTGATGGTGGGTAGGAAGGGTTTTTTTTTCAAAAACATCCTGATTCCTTTTTGGGGACACAATTTATTGCAATATTATTTGGCCCATTTGAATCCGATTGTTTGGTGTGGAAGAACATCTTTCAACAACCCTTTACGAAAAGGTTCTTTTTGTGTGTTTCATTTCAATTGGCGTAGGAGTTGGGGACTGGGAGCTATTAAGTGCTAAGAGTCTTACACAAGTCACTGTAGACACTTGTTGCTGCTGGATGCTGCTGCTGGTTTTGCCAAAAGTCTTTTGTGGGAATTCAATTGAGCTAATGTTTGAATTTCAATGAGGAAGGAAACGTTTGTGGATTACAAATGGAAAACAGAAGGACTAGAAGGAGGAGGTCTTGAGAGAAATTGAATCCAAGAAAGGAAATGAATTTGTTCGAACTTGTTGCTGGTTGAATTGTTGGGTTTTTTGCGTTTATCGGCCAATTTCTTGTTAGCAATTATGGTAAGAATTTTTTTCTGGATACACCACTGGTCGGGATTAAGTTTGAAATTCATTGCAGCTGACACCTTAGTCATCGAGGATGTTTCCTTCCCCCTGGGTATTGATTTGGCATTTGGTGCTTTATAAATTTGCCTACTCAGTGCTTAAAGAGTATAGTACCCCTTGGCGTGATGGTTAGTGCAATGGACTATTGAGCCGGAGATCTGGGTTTGATTCCCAGCCATACCACCTTGCGAGGAATTGAAAAGAAAACCGCCAAGAATATTGATTATAACAAATAGAGTACCTCAACTACCCGTTCGGAACCGGCAGAAGTTTCTAGGCCTTCTCCATTTGTGCTAAACTACACGCACACAGGAAATGGTTTAGAGAATCAAACACTAGGCCTTAGTTCCCTGTGAGCTATTCGTGCCAGAAAACGTACGTTTACATGAGCTTGAAGAGTTCTGCGAGCAGTCCATTTGTCAGCTTTGATGGTCTTAAGATTTTTTAAAATATTTTTTCTACCCTTTTCTATGCTGGCTGATAGGTGATATTGTTCAGAAATTGTATAATTCTTGATATAATGAGCCTCTAGTTCTAATGTTCAACTCTATAGATGGTTTGATAATACCCCTAAAACTTAGCTAGGGCTTCTCATAATGTCAGGTACCCCTTATTCAATCTATTTTGTCATTTATCAGCAAAAAAAAAACTTTTAACAGCAATCTGCTGAACATGGCACAACAAGTCAATTCTCAATATAATCTCCCCACACCATACATATAAATTTGCAATTCAGCCGGGGACCAAGTCAATATGACAACCATCTGACATGAAAATTCCCAACATTTCAGAATGTACACCGCATCCGCAAAGTTTGCACACCTACGTGTCGCCACATAATATCCAATCAATCAATGGAATTTTGTTCCCAAAATGCGTTCCTTCCATCATCAACCAAACGCAAACTGGGGGGCTTCAGCCTGCATCATCTCACCTGAAAGTAAAGTTATTGGACACGAGTTTCAAATGGTTGACGTATATGCCATCGTGGTGGAATGGGGGAATGCATCTCATTCCCGAACTCAAAGCTGGAACAATTGACAGGCGAACAAAACGGCCATCACTGTTATTCGGATAAAGTCAAAAATGAGTTGGCTCCACGCAGTCACATTTATAATATCGCCTGCAGAAACAACCAATATTGAAGAAGGACGATGAAGGAAGGATTCGTGACCATTCCATTTAAGCCACTTCTCGCACATCAACAACGACTGCTTCGTCCAATTTCGATATTGTCATATGGCGGACATGCCAGTCGTCGTTGTCGGTTGGTGAAGTCGTGGTGGTATGGTCAACGGGTATGGGGCAATCATTGAGTAAAAGTGCCTGTCATCGCAACCAACCAAGTCCTGATCACATCCTTGTGGTCATTGTTTTTAACGAACACGTTTAGGCGCAGAGTGTATCGCTCCCCACCCCGCTGTGATGTTTTTGGAATTTGATACACATGACATCCGTGGTAGTACTGGTACGTCGTCATCGGATGCACACAATCATCATGAAGACATCATCATTTTCGCTGTCGTCGCTGCTCGACTGCTTTCGGATGATGTCCTGGAGGTCCATATCTATTGATGGACGAGCAATGCAAACGAAACATTAATTCCACGACCGAACGCTGCTGACAAATGCCGGACACGGATGATGGAAGCCAACTTGGTTTATGTTTCCTCTCGAAATATTTGTTTGCCAGAATTCTTGTCCAAGTGCTGGGACATCATATCGACAGGACGACACGGACACGAACAGGACATCATCATCATCATCATTTCTGGACATTTCTGTGATTAATCATAATAATGTGTTGCTGTTTGCCATAATGTAAGCAGCCCCATAGATGAAGATTACGTTTTTGCCAGGCAATAATGTTGATTTTCTCTGAAACACTCACAATGTGCCATCCCACTTCTGACATTTTACTCCCAACTCTGCAAAACCATCGAAATTGTTGAAATTTCATTTGAAGTCATCTACTCTCTCCTCGACTCAAATTGAATTCGAATTCAATTTGAACTTTTCAATTTCACATGAAGAGAGAGTAATAAATTTTGGTGTTGTACCTCTGCAAGTATAAACGATTTGAAGCAACCATCAACGCAAGATACAAGTCCTGGATTATATAGCTCAAGGGCTTTTGTTCCATCTTCCTTTTGCACCATCATAATATTTTTTAAGCAAAAGAAGAGAATTCAAGTTCCTGACAATAATAGTCCTCTTGGCGTAATGATAAAATTTAAATTTTCAGTTATAACTCGAGTTTCTTTTGTGAATTTTGTACTCGACAATAATTCACCCGCGCGCTTGGGAAGATATAGAGGAAGTCGAAAATCCTTTTGATGATACCTTCGACATTTTGGATAATGTTCCACTGTCGAAAGAGGACTCTCCGAATACTCAGGTTGTAGGTTATAACGTTTTTTTTTTGTGAGTTGGAGAGTGTTTTTTTTTGGGAGCAATGGCAAATGAATGGACGCCGCTGGGTGAAATGGTACAACTTTTTGAAGTGGTTTTTCGGATGTTTGTCCCCAGTTTTTGTTATCCTTTTTCTCTTTTTCCCAGTTGAAGGTTGGTTTTATTTGCCTGTGCACTTAGCAATCGACACCATAATATCGCATTTTGTGTTGTGTGTTTGAAGTGTTTTTGTAGCAAGGCGACGACACGGTGAGAGAGGGTTCAACTTCAACTTTTCAAGTTGATTCAACAGCGTCAACGAGTCAGTTCGAGATCCTTGATGTTTTTTTGAGTGTTAAATGACAATTGGATTTGGAATGTAGCCCGAGGAGTGTTTTGTTATTTAGTTTTGTAAATTTAACTTTGTGACAAAGTTGAATTAGATTTATATTTGGGATTAAAAAGTGCAAAAAAAAGTGGGAGAGAAGAAATTAAATTTAGTTATTATATTCCGTCTGAAATGAGAGATTGCTTTTATGGTGGATGATTTTGACGTGTGATATGTGTGAAATTGCAACTAATCACTAGATTTTTTACTCATTGAGTCTCTAGTGGCCTTTTAAAAATTGCCCAATATGCGTAAACATTGCATATAGTGACCCGCCTGAGCCAACAAAGAACCGAATACGTTTTGTTCCCTCAGCGAGAGATTACTTTCACAAACACTGAAGAACAAAGTTGCTGCAAAGCTTTCAAAATCCAGTGACAATAAGGTACTTCCCACTCAAAGAAAGAGGTTAGGATGTTTTCCCGACAGCTCGACATAAGGAATGAAGCTCACAAAGGAAAAAGATCTGATGTTAAATAATCTTTGGACTGAGTATGATGCACTCCCAACGTTTTAATGGATAGTAAAAAATTGTCTTAGACTGGGTCCTCTGAAATCTTAAGAGTTTTCAGTTAACATTCTGATAACTAGTCTGGGAATCTGTTAATAATATTCCAGTAACCGTTTTGTTAACCATTTAAGTAAGTATTCCAGTGACCACGTTATCATTCATATCACTATTTTCATCACCTTCGCCAAACTAATAATCATTGCAGAAAATCCCAATACCTGATAACCATTTAGTAACCATTTCGTCAACCATCGCTATCACGATCACGATTCGGGTAACTATTTCGGTAACAGTAAGTAACAATTCCGTAATTATTTCTGTAACCATTTCTGTAATTATTTCCGACAACATCAAATAACCATTCTGGTAACCTGTTAGGATTCCTATGAACATTCCAATAACCTATTCTGGTAACCACTCCACTTTCACCATTCCTATCATCATTCCTTCTTTATAATAAAAATCATTCATGGAACCATTTCTGATACCATTCCGATAAACATTGCCGTAAGCACTCTGGTAAACATTACTGTCACTATCTAGGTAACCACTGCGGTAACCATTCCTGACACCATTTCGGTAACAGTTCCATTAGTTAGCATAAGCATCCACCCGCTGCCCACGTAACCATTTTTGTCACCTTCGCGGTAACTAATACCGCAACCATTCCTGTTACCATTCTGGTATCTTATTTACTATTCACTAACCATTTAAGTAGCAATTTCAGAAGCATTTCCAGAAACCAATTCTTTCACAATTTCTGATAGTACTCGTATATTGGTAACCATTTCCGTAACTATTCTGCAAACCGTTCGGGTCACAATTTGATTTACCATTCCGGTCAATATTTCGGTAAAAATTCTGTAATTTGGTACGGGTTGGATTAACCACTTCTTATAAGACTATAATGTTGAAGTACACCACAAAAGAAGTTCTAGTAGTTTATCCCAACTGAAACTAATGATGATACCATTAATTTCACTAGACTTCTTCCCCTGGGAGCACTTGGTAGGAGCTCTCCTTCGCGACTTTGTGGCCCTTCTTCAGAAATAAGTTCGGCGATTGCAAAGATCTAATTTCCATTATAGTAGTCACAGTAGGCCCCTCCGTAACGTCGAAGATATGCAGCCTTAAGTCATAGATCTGAAAAATTTTTTGGTTTAACTATAAAGTATAAAGCCTATTATGAACGGTTCAGAAATGAATACCAAATTGTTCTTTTCTAAAAATTCAGGCAATTTAGGTACTTTCTTTGATTGTCAATGTGTTTCCAGCTTAAAAACCCACAAAAAAAAGGTAAACATATCCAAAGCCAGTAAGTTTTTAATATCCAAGGAGAAAAATTACTTTCATTTCCATAAATATACCAATTTATACGTTTCTTCTTCTTCCACATTATATTAACTTTTTCCAACCTTCATCCTCCATTCCGCAACAAACAATAACCCACCCAGAAAAAAAAAACAAAACCAAAACAAATGATGGACAAGCTAAGAAAAAGAATAAACATATACAACAAAAAAAGAAGAATAAGGAACAACCAACAACAAAACAAATTACATGATAAATAAAAAAGATGAAACATCAAAAAATATTAACCGCTTTACTTTTCTTTCTTCTTGCGAGAGTGCGGTAAAAGATTACTTTTAAAATGCAAACAACAGATGTGCCCCGTATACCTTCTCTATAACCTGGAACACGAACACGAATTTGAACGCACCCCCAAAAAAGTAGGTAAAAGCATCAGCAGCGCCCCCTCCCCCATCAAAGACGCAACAAGAAAAAAAGAAAGAAAGAAAGAATTCCTTACATTCTTAGTTGCCCCCGTTTAGAAATCATGTTTGGGAGTGAGTAGTCGCCGCTGCCACCGCTTTTGCTTGTAAAGCGATTTGAATTCGCAGGCGGAAAAAAATCCCATCATTACTTTTGAATACAATTTATTATCATTATGCTTGTGTAACGGTGAACAATAGAAGCGAAATGATGACACAAATGGCTGCAAGGATGTTACAACACGACAAAAGAAGAAGATTCATTGACATTGTCTTACCAAGATGTTCCATTTGTTGCTGATGTCGTCGTCTTTGTTGGAGTGAGGGATGGAAAATGAAGCATTTTTTTATATATTTTTTTTTTACAACCCCCAACCCTCTCATCCGATTGAGAGAAGGGGAACGAGATGGATTACAAAAAAAAATTAAGCCTAGAAACGATGAAGTCGATGCCATTTAAAAGGCGCTTAAACAATTTAATGCCACATTTATGCGAACCGGGATTACAACAGGCGACCTATGCTGCCGCCGCTGGAGAGTCAATTTACCATCAGACACCCCCCTGTCGATCCACAACCCACACAACCCTTTCCGGTGCTTTATCATGAACTCCGGCAGATTTTTGTTGGTTTATTTTTTTGTTGCTGTTCATTCCATCCAACCCAACCTGCACCCTCTTTTTGTCGTTACAACACGAAGCAGCACCAGACGTGATAAATGACCGGCATTGCCATATTAATTGATCAAATCCAATGTCAGATTGGGAATATCCGGATCCGGATTTTAAATCCTTCGTTTAATTCTCTGCAATTGCAGAACGACGAACGAAAAATTATATTCCTCCGAAAACAGATTGAAATTTGCATGTGAATTAAATAGACAAACAGACGGACATATTCAAACAGACACATGCAGTGAAGTTGGGAGCGATTCAAATGATATGCGTGTGTTTGGCTGTGTGGACGAGGAGGATTTGCGATTGATACCATTGACTGTATATGGCTCGTATGTCGGTGTCGAATGTGGTCAATATGGAGCGAGTTTCATCAAAACCATTCCATCTACCTTTACTTAAGGGAGTCCATCGATTGGAGAGGGTGACGCAATGCAAGCAGGAAGCGTAGCACCCTCGAGGGCGGTCATCTCAGACACGTATCACTAACGCCATGTGAAATTGAAATCGGAATTGCAAATTAACAGCATCCTTCCGCTTGGTGGTGGTTTGGCAGGAATCACACTGAGAAGGAAGGGTGAGAAGGATTAATTGACCCAACGCTAGAGATGATTTAGTGCGGAATGGAAATGAAGACGTGGAGTTGGAATCGATTTGGCATTGATTTAGATAACCATTTGGTTTTTGAATACGGTTCGTTCGGTAGTATGGGTTTTTTGTTGATAATTGTAGTTGAGAAGTCAGTTTGTTTTGAATATTTTAATATGGAAATGAATGACGAGGGAGAAACGATTTATTTGATTTTCTATAGCAGGACAAGCAGCAAAACGTTTGTTCCCGTTCTTTGAATGTTTGTGAATTTATGTAGAATTGTGGAAATTTTCAGTATATATCTATACTGTTTGTAATTTTCTGCTTCCATGATATTTCTGGGGTCTAATGATATATTGCCTTATCGTAGTGCATCCTGGCATAACTCTAAGTATCATGTCGAGGCCGCTTAACAATCTTGTTAGTTATGTAAGGCAATCGAGACAAATGGAAAACCAAGGCTGCATAAAAACTGCTGAAGTCATTCGTTATGATTGAAGTAGCCTTCAAAGAAAATACAACAACAACCTTCCCCAGGGATCAGTGTTCGTACCACTTACACTCAGATTCCACACGCTACACCCATGATCTTCAAAGAAGTTGACATCAATTTTCTGCCGGTTCCGAACTGAGAAGCAGTACTTTTGGAGGTTTCACAAAAGGCATAGGCCAGGAGAAGAACCCAGAACTCCGGCGTGATAGTCCATCGCACTTACCATTACGCCAAGTGGCACTTAAAAAAAATCAAACACAAAACTAAAAAATGTTTGTTACAAATCAACCCACACCAAAATAATCGGGAGTCAGTATCTACCAGTAGCCTAATTAACTACTAAAAATTACCGCTAGGGGTAATGTGCATTCAAAATTCATAAACGACTAAGAAAATAAAAAAAAACATACGCCCTATTGGGTTACATTACTTATTTGGTTTTATTAAATTTTGGAAACTTTTTCTCATCTTTTTTAAATGGCCGATAGGGGTCGCTAAAAAACTTCATAGAGAAGTTTGAAATTTGGAGCGAATGAACATGGACGAGTCTTCGTTTCCAACAAATCAAAGTTGGTAGGATCAACTTGAACATGACGTGTGTCACTAGTTGTAGCTAACTTGCGACATGGAGTGGTTTGTTTGCTCAGGTTCTATATTTCTGCAATGACAGGTGCATTTCTACAAACCAAACGTAATGTTTCCAGGTGCTTTCTGCAATATCCAGAAAAAATCCAAATGACTCATCCGAATAGGTACATTTAACTTGCATGCGATAGAAACACTCTTTTCTTGATTTCCCTCCAACTCCAAGTTAGCACCGCCTTTGCATAAATCATTCCTTTTTTGATCTTCCAAACAGCTCTTGCGTGCATTTGATGCTAATTTAATTTCTTCGACTAGTGTTACCGCCTGATAAATGCTGAAATTATATTCTTTTATTAATTCCAATATTTTGTCATCGACTCCCATTGATACACATGAATATAGTAAACGACTCTGTGGTTGCCGCGCATGCTCAAATCAAATTAAGCAAAAGCAAAACAAAAACCAAGCGACTGAATTCCTTTTGAGAAAATGTTACATGTCCCAATGATGCTGCGCGGCGGCGGTGCGGCGCATCTCTCACCTGATGCTGCTACAGTTGTTCTCGAAGTGATGTGCCGAAGTGATTGCGTGCAACAAGTCCCTTTTATTCATAAAGCAAAGCAAAAAAATCAAAACCAACAACAACAAGAACAACTTCAACGATTCAAGAACAACGTGCAAAAACTCCAATCCGCCGGAGGGCTCTGTGATTGCGATTTGTTCGTCCGTTTTTTTTTTTGTGTTTTTTGTTTTGCTTTCAAATATAATTTGCGGTCGCGGTTGGCGGTGGAGATTGAACGGCTACACGACTTTATCGTGTTTGACGGCCATTAATTGTGCCGCCAATTTATGAATATCTGCGAATTAATTTTCCAATAATTCACAAGGCAATTCCGCAGCCAGCATTAGCAGCGTCAGCAGAGCCCCAGAGAGCGTGATGCGTGAGTATTTTTCTGTGGAATTCCAATGGAAATCCGTCGATCTCATGGGGGCATAGATTTATTGGAACAAGCACCTTTGGGTGACACCGATCATCGCGATGACGTGCCCTGTCATCGAGTCATCATAGATCTCTGTGGGAATCTCTCTCGCGCAATCGACGGCAATATGGCGGCAATGTTGTCTTTCATCTGTGGTCAAAGTGCAACCAATCGACTTGGAATAGTAGATACAGGCGGAATACCTACCTACCTTATACTTCCTTGGAAGAGACTGTAGGTATTTTTTTTATTTGATCGTTAATATGATTTAAGGCTGTTATCTTCATAGCTGTTACGAGAGACTAACAAATCTACAAACCGCATTCGGAATTATGCGGTCTCCGGACCGCAACATTCTTGCATTCATATTCATTTACTCTTTTCGAATTGGAAGCCCTACCCAGAGGTGTGAGACTTGGGGTGCTCCTTCAAAGCAAAACCGACCTCTCTGGCTTCACCTTTTTGATGGTAGTTTAACCAAACCATCAAAGTTGGTTAGTTTTTCAGCTACTGTGTTAAGCTTGAGTGTCTCCAGACTCAGCTCTCACAGATTGTAACATTGTATGCTGCCTGCTTTGCTTGATGTGACGATTATCTCTCGGACAATGACAGTTTTGATTGATGGTCGGCTGTCGGAATTGTTGTGGTTGTGGGCAAATTAAATTTGCGGCCAAAATGCTTTGTTAAGTTGTGTGCCTCTTTTCAATAAATGTTTTGCCAGACGATGATGGTGATGGTAAAAATACAAATGGAAAGATCTCTGATTGATTTCTTTTTCTTTGGAAAACGATTTTGCAAATTTCAATTTAGGAGTTAAGTTTTTTATGAAATTTGAAATTTACGACTTTGCATATAGCCAAAGGGAAACACTGTTGCAACTTTGATGTGTTATTACCAAATTGTTATTGGATTTGTATTTTATTATTGGTAATCTCTTTTAAGTGTTAGTAAAGTCTTGAGCTTAGGTTTTTTTTGTAAAATTTCGCTTGATTTGTATCATTTGAAAGATTAGAAAACAAATTAAACCTGTTTTGAGCAATTGAACAAGGGTAGAAAAACTGTATTAACTCTTAAAATGTTCAATAGAAAAAAAAGGTTACGCATACGCCACAGTGACCAGTTGATTTAAACTTCAAAGGATAATACAAAAATGGCTGCCACTGAACAGATAATGAAATCAATTGCCCTAAAACCTGTACTAAGACGAAAAGGCCAGTTTTTGCCATAATTTGCCCCCGTAAAAGCAGAAGGGAAATAATACAAGAATAACAATTAAAACATTAAAGTCCCTATAGAACACCGCATATCACTGATATATATATGACAGAAAAAAAAACATATAATACTGGATGGCGTTGTGTGGATTAACCTTTGACAGCTGATTCAGTTGAAAACACTTTCAGCTGTAAAGACGTAAGACATTTTTGGTCCAGTTTTTGACAGTTGTTGTTATGAATTTTATTGAAATGAATAACTGTGCGGAATACTGCAAAAAAAGGCAATAAAAATCGCAGAAAAGTGTGAAATAGCGTAGGCTATCTTGTTAAAAAGTGCGGTATACCATGGAAAATAGCATGCGGAGGACTGCTAAAAGAATGCAGGAAAGACCACATATCTTAAAGCGATTAGTACCGCGAAAAAAAAGCGTACAATACCTTTACCGGGCTTTAAATTTAAACCTGATTTATTTACTAGGTTAGGGAATATTGGAAGCTTCAAAAGCCGAAAAAGAATTTAAAATCGGTCGAAAGTTCGGGTCATAAAGGTAGTAAAAGCTTACTTATTTTTAAAATAAAAGAAAACATTTTTTTTAATGAAAATTTTCAGTTTTAGTGTAAAAATCAAAAAACCTAGTTTAAAAATATTTTTTTTTTATTGGAGCTTGTATAAAGGACTGTTTTTATTACAATTATGATTATTTTTTTTTCAATATTGCAAAATTTGATGATTTTCGGAAAGCTGCTTTTTACTCAATTTTTTTACTTTAAATGGGGTTACAAAATTTCCCATGAATGTCCATTAACTAAACTCAACTGAAATTTATTTTTTGACAATTTTTTAACATTTACTAAGAAAATCATCTGCCGCTTTTTACCTATTTGAGCTTCAGAGAGCTTTTTATTGAAGAAGGTTTTTTATTCGTTTATGACTGAGACTCAAAAGTTTATTTTTTATTGTATCCTTAAAATGCAAGTGCTGCTTAAAACATTATTTTAACGTGTAAAAATGTATTCTTAACTACATTTAATAAATATTTTTCGAACCAAAATTAACTGTCTGACTTTCCGCGCTTTATTTAAAATGAGCAAGGGCATTGCTCCCAACAAATTCATCCAATAAAAACGCCATAAAGTATTTTTTCCGAGTCAAAAGATAATTCTTATAAGCTATCGAATAATTTATTATCCGCCACAAGGGGTCAAAGGCCCTCCAAAATAGTTTTTCTTAATTACCTCGTTGACAATTACTTTTAGAGAAAAACTGACAAATTTGTAGAATAGAAAATTTCCTGAAAAAACGTTTAGCAGTTTCTTTTTTTTTGGAAAATAAACCGTTTTCGAAACAACTCAGTTCGTTAGTTACAGCCTATTTTACTATTACCTTTATTTACTATTTTCATACAAAATTATTAATTTTTTAATTCATAGCAAAATATTGAAATTTGAGTGTAGATTCATTTAAAAAGTAGATAATTTCCAAAAACTAAGCCAAAATCAGTATTATTTGTAAGAATTCAATTAAAACGAAATATTTTTGAGGTTTTCTTGTAATGGTTTCGATTTTACATCATAATATTGACGCAAAATTATAATTTTAATCTTTATTCACTCCAAAATAGGTGTTCCCGAAATGACGCCTAATTGATGAACGCTCCTTAAATACCAAATTGAACTTCAAGTACCACCTTAATTTAATTTATTTATGCAAAAAATTATTTTTGGAACGATAAGCCAATTCTATGACATTCCGAAAAAAGTGTTACAGTTTTAATATTATTTTGCAATTAAAAAAAAAATTTAGAAAAAAATTATAGAATATTTTTTTTTATTAAATTTGCAAAGCTACAAATTAAAAAGTTTTTTTTCCAATAGTTAGGGGAGTATTCACTATTTTGGGGAGCCTTTGACCCCCTGTAAAATTTTTAGTAGCATTCGTTTCGTGGGGGAATTTTTACAGTTTCTTAATATCACTATAAGAAATCCATAATAAATTACAGCTTTCCCCTAATTTTGGTCGAGCTTGGTAGATTTGTTCGCTTTTTTGACTGGACTTTAATACAATTGCCCCACCCTCGAAAAATAAGCGTAGTTCAAACTATGTTTGGATCCAAGCGCTTATACCCCGCTCCATCTGTCAAAATCAGATGGTAATAATAATAAATCCTTGTCAATCATGTACGTGACATGAACGATATATGTAGTGTAGTAATTTCCAATCCACTCAATAGACACTCGCAGATGATACGCAATTCTTACACCCTGCCAACGAACTTTCAGAAGGAAATAACTTTTTTCTTACTGTTTGTGTATTCTTTTTAACATTTTCTTAAAGGAAATTTGTTATAGTGGTCGATTAAGGGTTGTAATGTGACAGCAAAGGGTGATTTAAAAAAATAGCATTTTTCTTTTTCTTTTTTGTACTTTTGACCCCAACCCCGAAGGACTAATTAAATCCAAAAAACAGGCCTTTGTAAGAAATTATCAACAAAAAAGCCTTTTCAACAATTTCATTATATTATACGAATTTCATAAAATATTTACAATAAATGAATTGAATTTTATTTTTCAGTCTTCATAAAAAATAGAAACACTGTTTTTTTTTCTCTTCTTGAACGTCATAACCACTTCAATTTCAAAACTTCATATACCTACAAGGCAAAGCCAATCCTATGCCATAAAAAAAGGGGTATGGGCATGGAAAATATTCTTTTTTTTTTAATAATTTAAAAATGAATGCCGGGAATTTGGAAACTTTTTTAATTAATTAACTAAGACGAACCTGGGCTTGGTATTTTTCTTTTTTTTTTTTAATATTTTTTTTTCTCGGACTTTTACGATGTCCTGGGCAGGTTGAGATGAAAATGTAATGAAGGTAGACTCGTAAATGAAACTTTTTTTTTTTTAATTTTCCAACTCATACTCGAGTGGATCTCTTTTTCTATACTTGATGGTAAGGTCGTTAACACTTTGTTTTGAAGGATCTCTGTGTGATGATATGATGTCAACCAACTCATCCTCTACGACCACACCACGACGACAACGATGAATTGTTGAGATAAAATATATTTTATTTCGAAACAAAAAAAGTTTTCGTTGAAGGGCTTTCAGTAAAAAGCACAGGTGTAGACGACTGTGGTTGTGCCAAACCCAAAAAGGATGACAATTTTTTTCTTGAGGGGAATTTTTCTAATGAATTTTTAATAACTGTCATTGCTTTTATTTAAAAAAAGAATAAATGTACACTGGTAAATTATTTTGTACCTTTTCAAAAGTCTTTCTCAATTTCAAAAACTTGCATTTTACGTTACAAAAAACACTGCAAAATGATTTCTTTTTAAAAATTGTCAAAAGAATTTTTTGCAGTTAAAGTGTGACACTAAAGTGAACGCTGGAATTGATGGCGAATTAATGTAAGAGTCTACAGTTGTCTCAGTCGATGGAGTTGGGCTTTCCATCGATGAAAATACGATGTTTTCGTATCGTTTAGTGTAATTTTTTGTTTCAGTTATATAGCTTTGTTCCATCGGGGAGACTAAGGATGATGTTGTAGCAGAGTGCTAAGTATTTCTAGTCTACTGACTTTTATGTCCCATCTTCTGTAGAATCTCTAAAGATGCTCCAAGATTTGATGCATTAATTTTGATACAGTTGTTAAACAGTTTAACAGCAGTTGTTCTTGTAAAGTAGCTGAAAAGAACATCATGAATTAGAAGAAATTTCCGTAGAATGTAGTTTGAAAACACATTTTATCCAGATGATTTTTTTGGTCGTTCATTTTGAATTATTTCAGCTTTTTCTTCGTGAATGGTGACGTTTTTTCCGGTTGATTCGGAATCACGGTCTGGATTGTCATTGCTTAAAATAACAATATTAGTGTCTGTCAGCTGAAGATTCTTAATTGTTGACTCAACATCTTCTAAGAAAGCAGAATCGATGGGACGGCTTGGCACGAAATTTTCTTCAAAATATTCAGCAAACGCGTCTACTTTGTCTTGAGTCTTGTTTGATGGTTTGTAGTCTTGTACGCTCTCTGTTAGAGAGCGTGCCTCAATACTCAATATAATGTGAGTACATTGAAGTTCGCTTGTTGCCATTTCGTTAATGTTATCGGCCGTGAGGTGACTTGCTTGTAACTATTATTATAATTAATTTAATTTTTTTTTCATTCCACAACTGGCGTTCCCGGAATGACGCTTAGTTTCTTAAATTTCCGTTTTTTGAGTTTTAAAAAAGTTCCCGGAATGGATTTTTGGCTTAATTAAATGGAATAAGTTTGATTACGAAATTATGGATGTCCAACTGAAATCTGGAATTATGTTCCAGAATGCCTATGAACCGATCTCTTAAAAAACAAAAACAATAACATCAACAAAATGATTAATAATATTTTTTTCAAAGAAACAAAAATAAAATTGATTTAATATTGTAAATTGAGAAGGAATTCTACTCCCTTATAATAATAATAAAAAAATATATTCACTTTCCAAACAAATGACACTCCGGCTGTCACCATAATGATTAATGACTTTCAATTGAATTGAATTTTGTCCTTTTTTTTATGATAAAATTCTATTATTTTTCTGTAACAAAAATCACACATAAAAAAAAAAAGAAATGAGGAGGGTGTAAGACGAACCACAAGGACGAGTCTTATCTCTTCCATAAGGAGACACCTTTCTTACTCAAACCATCATATCTCTTTTTTCATTTTTTCTTCTTTTTCTTGTCTAAAATAATCCAACTTCAGTTCATTCATTATTCTCGTTGTCCTCAAATTTATCCTTAAAAAAAAATCGAACAAACAAAAAAAAATTAAATTAGAAAAAATTAATACCAAAAAGCAGGAGAAGAAACAAAAGAGACAAAATAAAAGATGAGAAGTACTACGACGGACGACAAAACGAAAAAAAAAACCTAAAAAATACGCGTAATGAAAATTAAAAAGTAAATATAGGTGGGATATAATATTAGCAGGATATTCATTAATTTTGAATGTTGTCCCTGTGAGGAGGACTTTTTTTTTGTGTCCTTCTTGTGTTTTGGTTTCATCATTCAATTAGACATTTTCAGGTTTTTTTTTTTTTATTTTTGTTTAATTTTTACTGCAGGTCTGTGGACTCTGTAAGGTTGGACTCTTGAAAGTGATAAGGGTGTTGGGTTTGGGTACACACGTAGATAGAGCAATTGGGTGGGATGTCATTTGAGAAGGTAAATTTAAATGATGGACTGGTCGGATAAATATAAAACACGCAGTCAGTCGCGGCTTTTGTATGTAGAAGCATTATGAAATGTCCCGAGAGAGAAGAGAATGCAGTTTGGTTGGGGTTTCTTAATCTCGTTTTTCAATTTTAATTTTTTTTTCTCTCTATTTGTCTTGTCGAAGTTCATTATTATTTTGAGGTTAGGCAGTAAGGGGAGAAGTTATAAAAATTTACATTAATTGAAGAATTTTCTTAGAATTTTGATCACAAACTCTGGTATAAAGCTATGGTAATCGATACTTCTTACAAATGTTATTTTATAAAAGAAATCATAATTTTTGATATTTAAGCTTAACAAGCTAATTTTTCAGTTTTATAAAAAGTTTATAAAATAAACTTAAACACTTAAATTGCGTTTTCCAAATGGCTTTAAATATTAATCAAGTATTCTCTTTGAAAGTATAGCCAAATTATTGGAGTAACTAAAGCTCAAAATTAGGCATTTTATCGGAACCGCGCGAAACTAATGAGGTTTGGATGATTTTTTACTTGTTATATATAAGTACTTAGGGCAAGTATAGAAATCGTAAAAAAGTTTAACTCTAGATAGCAATTAAACATGACATTACGATTTCGACAAAAGAAATTGCAAAAAAAGTGGGTCTAACAGTCATTAGCTCGATTTTTTGTCCAAACCGTGTTTTTTTTAATTCTGATTTTTTCCTTCATGACTCAATCAATTTCAACCATTGTTTTTAAAAAAAATTTCGAAAATTATTTTGTTGGATTAAAAAAAAAAATTGAAAGTTTTTTTTGAAAAATCATTTTTTTCGAAAACTACTCAATATGTTTTTTTCCAAATATAGATTTTAAATTTTTTATAAAAGTACTTGGAAAATTTTATGTAGAAAAATATTTTTTTAAAAAAACAACTCTAACGATTTTTTTCTAAAAATGTATCAATGTATCGGTGTAATTTTTTTGACACGAAACAAAATAAATTAAAGTTAAAAGTAATTCAAGTCATGTTTTAGGCAACTCGTTGTCTATATAATGTAGGTACTTTACATCCGAATGTACCCTGTCAGTACATTTTTAAAAAAAGATAAAGCGTATCCAAGTGATAAGAAATCTCAATAAAACTTATATCAAAAAGAGTCTGGACACAAAGCTGTTGTAGGTAGTCTCGCATAAAAATCCTTTAATCCAGCTTAATATAAATCCACTTTTATTTACTCATCATCTTGATGCATCAAATCCACCTTAACCCTTTATAGTCAACAAACATTCAAAAAAAAAAAAACATCCTTTTATCTAACTTCTCAAATCCAATGTTCATACATGCGAAAAAATTGGCAAAAAAATAGAAAAATGGTCCGTCCCCATAAAGAAGCACAACGCAGACAATCTTCCTGTCACATTTAAATTTAATATTTTTTTTTTTTTCATTTCTTTTCTATCTTTTTGGGTTCATGTCAAATTGTGTCAAAAGAAATCGTCAATAATGCAAATAAAGGACCTCAACCGAACAACCAATTTTTATCATTATTTTCCGATTTACTCACTTGCAAAAACGCTTTTTGCCATCTTGTGTGTATTGTGTCGTATTTTTTTGCCATATGCAAAAAAAGGACTTCCTCCTTCGCCCTCAAAAATTATTGTCAATTTTGGTCCTTTCTTTTCTTATCGTTGTCGTAGTATTTGTTCAGGCGATTTTACAAAACCAATAGGCGTAAAATTAAACCAGCCAGTATGTAAATATGCGATTCGATATGACAAGGACGAGGACGAGGACGACTTTGGGTTTCCCCTTTGTATGGAAGGAATCGTAATCGAACACTTGGCGCACAAAAAAAAAGTCTCTATTGATTATGCGTTTGGAAAAGGACACGAACAATAATAACAGCAATAATAATTGTGTGGCAAAAAGAAAAGGAAAATAAAATTTGAAATTGGAAATATGGAGGAGGGGTGGGGGTAGCAGTCGATTTTTAAATGTTTTTTTTTTTTATTTTATTCCGTCGCCATTTCGAGTTAAGTGTGTTTGCTCGAATTTTATACTGCTGCTTGATGTCTTGTCACGTTATCCTTAAATGCAGTTAGTCTCGTTACGGGTTGGGGATGAAGTCGCTAAATGTCCTTTTTCTGTGTTTATTCAAAATTATTATAATTTCGTATGCAAATTGCCGACACCGTTATGTCGATTTCATGTCAGAGCAGAGCGTTGATAAAAAAAACATGTTTGAAGCCAAGGACCAAGGATATGCTTTTTCGGAGTAGAGGAGTTATTGTCTTGACACTGTCACCGCGTAACCGTTATGCCATTTGGAATTAGCGAAGGTAATCGAATTTTACAGATGAACAAAAGCAAATAAGATTTTCAGTTAATAAAATGACAAAGTGTCTGTGTGATTTGGGGGAGAGATTCCTTTTTTATTTTATTTTTGGTTTAAGACTTTCATTCGGGCACATTACGTGTAGGTTGGTGTGTAGGTAAACGTGGTGAATTTTTTTTTGCCGGATTAGAATATTTTTAAGTGGCAATTTTTCATGGATTTGCTTTGGTGGATAGAATAGATCTAATGTCAATCGAAGACGTGCCGATTAGTTTTTCATGCAAAATTATGATTTTTAACGATGGATTTTGGTTATAAGGATATCTCAGTAAATCGATGATATTTATCATAATGGTTTTGGGTAAATTTGAATCTAATTTCGTCGATATAAATAGAGAATACTAAAAAACATTCGGTATTCTTAAGGGACTCCCTACGATAATGGTGGAAAACGTATCTTAATGGGCTAGATTTGTAACTTAAATTGACAACCCTCATTAAATTTTCTTATTTTTCTTAAAAAATCTTGGTAGCTCAATTCTGTATAACCTTCAAGCTTTAACAGAATAGGGGATAAAAAATGTACCTTCTTCGTATTAAACACTTATTGGAGTAACAAAAGCAAATTATTTATCTCGGAACCGGGAAAAACTACTCCGATTTGGATGATATTTTTGGAAATGTTGGTATTCAAAAATACTTTAACCTTTACTAGTTAAAAATCAATAAGAATAAGACAATGATATTTTTTTGATTTAAATCGTAGGTACCATTTTTAAGAAAATGACGGTCCAAAATTAGAGGTTCCTGCCATATAATGAATATGGAAACAGTTGAATTTTCTCAAAAACGGCTCCAACGATTTTTATAAATAAAAAATTGTATTTACTTTCGTTAGTAAGACCGTCGGTACTTTTGAAATGAAAGAAATATTTTTAGAAATGTTAAAAACGGTACCTACCACAGAACGGTTTTTTTTTGTTTTTGAGTTTCTCTTGAACGACTCAATCGATTCAATTACCGACCACAACCTTAAAATTATTTCATATCAAAAATTAAAAAAAAAAAATTTTTGGATTTTTAAAAAAATTGTCAAACTTTTTTTTTGAAAAATCAATCTTTCAAAAACAGAAGACTGCATTTTTTGAAATTTCGGGCACTAATATTTTCTTGAAAACAGCATACCAATTAAAATTAAAATAAAAAATTATTATTTTAAAATCAGCTCCAACGATTTTCAAAATTTTTTTTCTAAAAAATTATTTTTCAAAACAATTTAACATGAAGTTTATACCATTGTAATGCATTTTATTTTTTCTTACATTTTTCTTTAAAGATTTTTCGTATAAAAACTTTTTTTTTTGACAAATTATTGATTTTGCATTTTATTTAAAAAAAAAATTGGTATGTCATTTTGAAGATGGCTAATATTTATAAACATCTAAAAATAAAATTTTTAAAAAAACACAAATCATTGACCCAATATGGAAAAAAAATTATTTTTCAAAAAAAAAAATCCAAGAAGTATTCCCGTTTTAAAAAAAAATATTTATTTTTGCTTATTTGTGCATATCTCTCAATACCTACACAGACTACACACATCATAAGCATAACATTGTTTGTGCCAACCATAATCAAAGATTTTAGTCTGTGACAAAATCGCACTTGATTACAGAAGGAAAATAAAAAATAGGCACATTTTTGTAATTTTCCAACTTTGAAACCTTAATACTTCACATCTCCCTCATTTGCATTGGAACAACTAATTTCTGTTGATGAAGATTTTGTATTTTTTTTTTTAATCAATTTCTTGATTTCTAAAGCAAGTTTCCAGAAACAAAGGTACCAAACAGTTTCCATTTTCAATTCAACTACTAACCATCCCCCCTTCGTTGGCTTTTCTTGTATTTCAATTAAGAATTTCTCAAATTACTTACATAATTATCTCCTCAGAAAACAACAAGATGTTCTCTTTCCCAAAAAAATCCCTACCACCGACAGACTCGCCAGTGTGTCACCAGGACAACAATTTGTAAGGATTCAAAATCTGCCTCCACAACAGAAATTCAAATTATTATAGAAACAAAGCACAACACACCAGAGCACAGCACCAGCACATAGCATACAAACTAAATGAATGAAATTAAATTTTCGTAATTGAATCATTATCAAACATTTTATCTGTTCATTTACATCGAAATTAAGTCGAAAAACGAAAGAAGAAACAACTTTTCATTTGGAATAGGTATCCTTCCCCAACTCGTCGTTGTCGCCCACCCCTGACGATCACATAATTACTCCCAATTTAATAAGAATAAAAGATTCCTGACATTCCATTCTTGACTCATGATGATAAAGCAGTCCGGTACTGGTGGAAAAAGTCCTTCTTCGAACACTGAACAGAATCCCATAGAACTTACTTTGGCAGGATAATAATGAAGGAAGACCAAAAAAAAAATGGGCATCAAAAAGAAAAATCCCAGGACAAGGACTCAATTCACTCACTTCTCGTTGTCGGTCGTTCGAAGTCTTCCAGCCATCATCAGCCAAATAATAACATTTCGACCCTAATGTTTTAATTTCTCATTCGCACCCTTGTTCGGCAATGCGCGGGGTTGATTCCGTTATTTTTTCGCAACCTTCCACTTTGGTTATTTTTTCTGTTCGAATCTTAATTTTATGATGTTAAGGATCATTAGAGTCGTGAGCTGGGGCTAACAGCCAGCATCCGGGAGTATCCAGCAGAAGTGGCAATGGAACTCTGTTCTTTGGCCCTCTGATGCCATTAGAAAAGGAATCATTGGATTAATAAACATAAAAATCGTACAATTATTTGTCTAATGTCTCTAGATGTCGAAGGATGAGTAAGTTTTTTTCTTTTTGTTGGTGGCTAGTGGGTGATGATTCGCTTGAAAATATTCTGGAACTACAGACCGTGAGATGGACAAAATACAGACCTCGAAATGAAAATGAATTAGGTGATGTTTTGGGTCATTTACTGCGGAAAATTGGAGGACATTTGAATTTAAAGTGTGACATTATGCTCAAAGTAATGTCTGTGAATTGACAATAAAATTTCGAATTATATCCTCATGAAAAGAAAAGTCAGTATTTTTATGGTTGATCGGGAGAGGAATAAGAAAATTATTGTATAATGTTCAGCACTTTGTTAGAAAGTCGACCAAAATTTATATAATATTCAAAATTGTGTGAATTCAATAAAGACTTCATGTCTGATTAGTTTGTGTTTAAAAAAAAGTGTCGATAAGTTAAGAAGTCATTAATAAAATTAAAACTCCAGGGTTGTGCAATCAAGAAACTCATTTTTGGAAGATATGGACTTGGACGACATGTGGTTTCAACAGGATGGTGTCAAAAGCCACACAGCACACCTCACAATCGATTATTAATGAGTAAGTTTGATAAGCGTGTTATATCAAGAAATGGGTCAGTCGATGGGCCGCCTTGTTCGTGCAATTTAAAGCCTATTTGGGGCTACGTTAAATCATTGGCTTATGCAAACAAGCCGTTCGAAGAGCTCCGAAAAAACATTGAACGCAAAATAGAGGCCGTTTCGCCTGATGTGTGTCGCCGAGACATAGAAAATTGGGTGCAACGAATTGACCGCTGCAAACGTGCCCTCAGTGGCCACATGAACGAAGTCAAGTTCCATTCGTAAATGTTTTGATTGTACTACAAACCG
Organism: Meliscaeva auricollis; assembly: GCA_948107695.1. Lineage (NCBI taxonomy): Eukaryota > Metazoa > Arthropoda > Insecta > Diptera > Syrphidae > Meliscaeva > Meliscaeva auricollis. Next base: position 8,893,050 of record OX403618.1, read on the forward strand.
ATAGTAAATTTTTTGTAATATTTCAAATGGTTTGCATTTTATGTCAAAAAAGTTGTCAAGTTCTTGTTTGGAAAACCCTTTACTTGTCGTTTTGCGGCCAGAAATCCTTAATATCAATCCCCATGGAACGCCAGCTGGATTAAGCACTCCCAATGGGTAAGATTAAACTCTAATTGTTTCGAGGTATGTATTTCATTCAAGGTGTTCACAATGTACTTAGTTGAACCAGACAGGAGCTAAAGACACTACCGTTGATTCCATCTAGAGAATTCTACCCAACTTATATCTATTGGGAGCACCGGGTGGTGGCACTATTACTTCTGAGATCGTCCATGGATGATTTTTCTGAAGAAACCAGTTCCGTAATCGAATAACTATAAGTTTCGTTTTCGTATAGTTAGACAATCAGCAACGTCAAAACTTACGCCAAAGATTGGAAGTGAGTGAAACTAAAAAAAAGATTTTCCAGCAGATCCCTAGAATATTTGCATACTGGATCTCTAAATTCTAAACTAGAATTTTTTCAGCGCCTAAGAACCAATGACTTTGAAATAAATGAAGAAAAACATGACCTTCCAACACCGAAAAATCTAATTATCTGAAAAAACCCAAAGTTCACACTGAAAATGAATTATTAAAAATGTTCCTTGTCTAACGGACTAATGTGTATTGGAGAATTTTAAAACTTCTAACAAATTTTACCACACTTTCCAATGAGTTTTATACACTTTTCTCCAATCATAATAATTACAATTATTATCAATATCACATAATCGTATATGCATGCATGAGCTTCCGTAATATTGACTCATGTCGGTATCCGGTATCCTCTATTCTGTTATCCTTAAAATTAAATCAAAAACAATATTAGCAACATCATAAAAACAACAACAAATTATTCAAAGAATCTATCACATAGAAATATGAGAGAGTGAGAGAGGGAAAAAGGTACATCATCCAATATAACCAACATATGCAAAAATCCTAAAAACCATAAACAAACACCCTCACCTTCCCCCCGCCTTCCTTCCAGCCCACCCCAACTATATACCTACTCACTACTCGTAGTTAAATGAAAATGAAATCTTGATTAGTTTAACACTATATGACGTTATTATGCCCAAATGAATTTTCGAATATAATTTTTCGTTTTTCGTTCATAATTAAATGATAAACTAATCTTCTTTTAATAAGGTTTTTCTCGCTCTCTGTTTCTCTTGGGATTTTAATAACATCACCATCCAGAGAGAGAGAGAGTCGAAGTTGGAGTCATCATCATATATAAGAGTAGTGAGGGCTGGGGACAAAATGATGCCAAACCCCATCTACCATCTAGATAATACTGGCGCAAAAATTTGTCTATGTCAATATTTTCTTCCACGATAAATTTTCCATTAAATATTTTTCAATAATTACATTTTTCGGCTCTCCCAGCATATAAGAGAGTGAAAAAAAGGGTTGTTGTTCCACCTTCTATAGTCGTGCTGATATAGTTTCAAGGATATCATTCTCGCCTCTGTCTGTGGGATGGTGTTGTAGATGTGGGTGTTAAAAAATAATTATTATACTCACACATTGCCAACTATTTTTCATCAACAACATAGACACTCTTTTTCTCTCTCTCTCCCTCTCACTTCATCATCATCCCATCGGATGCGGATCCGGATGTATTATGTTACCTCGTCGCTGCTCTATGTTTGTTTTGAACTGGGCGATGGCATTTGGTAAAGGATTTTCCTTAGCGTATTGTTTTTCAAATAGTTTTACTGATGTCCTTTTGTTGTTTATACCTGCCAAACAACAAAATAAGGACAATGGACAATGTCCACCTCTCGCACCTACTATATCTATGTGTAAATAAAAGAGAGATAAAAAGGTGAGAATATGCATAGACTAAGTCCTTTGAAACTTAAAACTAAAATCCCAACTATTAATCAAAAGGATAACGACAAGGATTCATCTTGGTTGTTGTTGCTGGGTTGCCATTCCCGATCTCACAATTTTATATCCTCGTTGTGTGTTGATTTGCTCTCTTTAATTAATTTATTCCTTCCGAAAATTAATTTTGCACCAACTAGGTAGAGGCATACAGTGACGATATGGGTGTGGGGGTAGGTATTTGAATCGTCCTTATTTGGAATGGGAATACAAGGTTTCTCTCATACCGCAATTCCCTTGGCAATATCCTGTGCAATTAAATTGCAATCATCAATTTCTTCCAGTGTTGAATCCCAATTTCCATTCCGATTGGGAATCACATAAATCTCTCAATCATTGGTATCCCACAGGCGCACACAGTTGAACATTATCCAGGCTGGCATTCATTTCGGTCGAAGGAAGAGTGAGAGAAAATAACACATCCTTTCTACAACCTATACAACATTGACGACGACTATGTACGAGATGTGCGAAGTCAATTAGGGCGCAAATTAATTTTGTCGCCCAGGCATATTGTACCAGGACTCCGACTCTAATAAGGATGTGAAAGTATAGCAGCTAGCTAGCAGGAAGTTGATGGTGTTTGGCAATCATTTAGTCAGTCAGTTTGACTAAATGTTGTGCCAAATGGATTGGGATTCCAAATGGCATTGCTAAATGAGTGAGGATTTCAATTTTACTGCATGAAATGTTGGCCATACTGATTTCGAAGGATGTTAGGTAGAATTTATTGTGATGGAAGGAGTTGTAATTTACGATGTGAATTGGCCAAGAGCGATTGAGTGAGTGTTGGGTTTTGGGTTTTAATTGATTTGCAGGATTTCGGAAGGATGCTTGCTTGTGCAGTTTTGTGTTTTGGTATTTGACTTTTGATGGTTTTCGACTGCGGAGGAAATGATTGGAGTTAGGTTGTGTCGAAGTCAATTGTAATCAATCCAATTGTGGCTTAGCTGTTCCATTTGATTTTTGTTCAGATGGGAGCAAGAAATTGTGTAGGCTAACCTCTTTGTCCGTAATATGGCAAAAGGATTATAGAGACCTATGCGGAAATCGGTTTATTCTTTACTCAAACTTCAAAGAATATTTTATGGTTTTTGAAAATATTTCGATTGCAACGACAATGGTAAACGTTTCGCAGATTTCTGCAATGTCAACAGATTTGGCACCATGTTTGAACACAAGACGTGCCACAAAATAAGGCAAGAAACCTCCAATGGAATTAACTAGCTGACGTTTTAGAAGTAGTCTTCTTGACGTCAGGAACAGAAGAATTAAGATATAAGATAGGGTCTACCGTTAAATTACGGGAAGCTGCAGTTCGGAGATCCCAAACAAACACCCAAATGCCCAGATTTAATACAGACAGGCTTAACGATCCCACGGCTCGCCAACAACTAGGGGATCATCTTTCTCACGGAATGAAAACAATCAGCAGCACTGAGCCTATAGGTACTTTCATCGAAAACCAGTTGTATGCTGTTCATTTTTTTTGAAGAACAACAAGGCGATAGGACTCGACGGTATTCCCACGGAGCTCTTATAAGCAGCGCCAACGACATAGTGTGAGCTACTGCATTCACTCATAGAGAGGGCTTGGAACTCCGACTTCTTCCCCGGGTAGTAAAAAAAAGGAATGAATGATTGTCAAGCTTTCGAAGAAAGGAGGTTTGATGCAGAGTGAAGAGCGGAGAGGGATATGCGTTTTGCCTGCAGATGCCAAGATAACAGCAAGAATTGTTCTATAGCGTATAAAGGAAAACCAAGAAGACACACTTGACTCCTTTGTTGATCCACATTTACACCTTGCGGATCATTACTCAGCAGTGTAACGAATATTGATCACCACTTAACCTTATGTTCACTGATTTCGAAAACTGTTTGATAGATTCAGGGAATTTATACAGATTGCCAGTGGAACTCACACAGACAGGAAGAGTATCGAGTCAGCCTAGAATCGGCCAAGCTGGGCAAGAGTTAGAGAAAGAGAAAAGGTATATTTCCAGAAACCAAACGCGTAGGTTCGTAAGAGTAGTTGAGTTCCTATGTTCCCTAAGGGGATCATCAATTGGGTCAATAAGGTCTGAAAACCTAAGCAAGTAGTACTAGATCCCACAAAAGAAGAATAGCAAAAGAAGCCCGTAGAGAAGATTTGAACATTCTGCTGAGAAAATAAAGGCTTACTTACAGGAATCATAAAACCTGAAGAGATCTAATAGCACTACTGATTGTTTAATAGTGGTTTTGGAAACCTTTTCAGTAAGTTGGAAGAAATCAACTGCAGTAACTGTAAAGGTTTGGCAACACACAACTCAATCTTTTTTAACCGTTTCGAAAGTTTTCGGTGATCTGAGAGCTTTTCTTTTCAACCCTTTTTGGGTTTTCTTGGATTTCTCTTCAGAAGATAGATTGCGAATAATGTGCGAAAAAAATCCAATTCTTGTCTGCTAAACTTAGTTAGTTTTTATTGACTCATTTACCATTTCTGCGCAATACTTGCTTTATACATATAGCTGACAATCTTATATGCTTAGATTGTTATCTCATATTCGTGCAACAAAAGCCATTGCTTCCGCACATAACCAAAAACTAGACTACAAAAAAAAACTTCTATCAGCTATACATTTTACTCAAAAGCTAATAAAAATATTATCTAAACACTTAGCAGCTGCTAAAATACCCATCATTATCTGACTACTTTGAAATTACCCACTTGGGCGACCGAAAAAAATAAATAGATACCTTCCTACTTTGGTCCGATACCCACCACTTACCTCCTTCCTGGACAGAGTAATCAGCTCCATACAACAAACTCACCCCAGCTTCAAGTCATTGTCGAATAGTCGATTGGCCAAAAAGATCGCACAAGTTCTACTCGAATAGATAAAAAAGTCACAGCCACTTCAGTTGAATCTGTATCCAGTCTCTTCGGATACGCGATACCCGGGCTAAAATAAAAGTGCCCACGATTATCATGGCTACCATAAACTACTGTTGCGACTGGTTCAAGATCTCATCTTGCGATAAGAGCACTGCTCCACTGAGATCCGATATGCAAAATGCAAGTGCGCGATCCAATTGCTCCTGCTTTGCCGCAGCAGCAAGTCCCCTCAATAATATGCCTTCTATATAATACGAGTAGGTGCACTACTATATCAGAAGTCATAAACACAGAAAAATGGTTGGATGACTTGACTTCTTAGGATGCCAAGAGAGATGGAGTATGGAAATGATCGATGGGAGCAGGGGGCAAGAGTCGAGAGAGTGGAAAAGGATTTTCAAGGTGGAATCTACTGGTTGCACGTTTTTGTGCCTTTTGGGCATGATACTTTACCGAATTGGTAAAAATAAAAGATCGCTTTACATGCGTGTAGAGGTTAGAGATACCTGCAAATTATGCTTCCACTGCATATATAGTATAAAAAAGATGATGAAGAGCCTCTGTTGTGCAGTAAAATGAAGCACCACCAGCAGCAATAATATCAGTCAAGGTGGATGCAGCAGGCGGGAGGATCTTGATTTGAATACTAATCGCGCGGGATACATAACTACATGGCCTTCTTCTTCTTCTTCTTCTTTGTCGTCGTGGCTTGTGATAGATCTTCTTGAAGCAGTTTGCTACCATAAAGAGGCGGTTTCAGAATTACCCTGACCCTAAACTATACACAGATCGTGGTTCTTCAGTAGAAAATGCACAGATAAAAGGGAAGACCATCATCATGTTCGCATGAATATTCGTCTGTCGAACAAAAGAAACCCGCAAGTGTTCTATTGTTTTGGGATGATGCTGATTCAATTCAAAATGGAAGCGTTTCGATGATCAATATGGATGGCCACTGATGCGCAAGGAGACTGATGTTTTGTTTTTTTTTCGTGTTTTTTTCGTCTGGAAATCCATCTGCCATTTTTGATTCCATATACATCGACGTTTGAATGTGATTTATGCTAATTTCATTTTTTTTAATTTGATTGTAGGCTTTGGGAAAATAGATATTTATAGGTTGAAGGAATTATCCTTCGGCGAGGAATTCAACAATTATTATTAGGTATTTTGAAGGTCTGCCATGAATTTCAGGTGAATAAACTGTGAAAAAAAATTACGGAAAACTTTTTGCTTAATAGAAACTTTGGTAAATGTAATTAATCTAAATGATTGTTTTGAGTTAATCTCTTTATAAATATCATATTTAATAGTTCACTCCAGTCTTGGAGCCAAAAGAAACTGTAACAAGTTTTTAATATATAAAAACAGTTTTCATAGACTTTTAATATTATATACAAATTCAACTGTACAATCTTGAATAATAATTGAAACTTTAGCTATCTAAAATTAACCATAAAAGGAGTGTACTTACCCTTAAAGATATCAGTCTTTCAGATAAACGTGGAAAATCTAGGATGATTGATGATATCCAATACCTATGATTTCTTAGAGTCATACTGAAAAGGTCACTGTGGCGTATGTGGACATTTTTTCCTCTATTAACCAATAAAATTTAACTAAAATGAGACTTAAAATGATGTAATGGTAAAACTATACAACACATGCACATGAGATTCTTAATTAAAATTTACTGAGTTAGTATTTGGAATAACACTGGTCTGCAATGAAAATCGCCTTCAAACCAAAATATCTGAAATTTTTTTGAAGGATTTTGGCAGGTTAAATCCGAATCTGAAGTGGAAACTACTCTTGCATGTTACGTTTTCGAGATATGGTTGTATAAACATGTCAAAAACTCGTTTTTCGTTCGGTACAATTCTTCCTGTTTTATTAGAAAACTATTAATGTGATATGAAAGCACTGCATTTCATCTTTCTAAATTATTTTAATTCTTTTTAAAATTCATTTTTCACGCAAAAATATTTTAAAGTGAAATTTATAATGTGTCCCAAATATTCCTTGTAGTGATCCAAAAAAAAAAACATACTACATGAAAAACATGATAAATCATCAAAAAATCGTTTTTTATGGTTTTTGGTGTATAATTGAAAAATAATAATTTATTATTTTATGCTAAAACCGATTATGTTAAATAAAAAAAGAGAAAACAAGCCTGATTTCCGGTCTTATGTGGAATAATTTCTGCAAATTTTTGGCGAATCTGCTAAACAGTTTTAATTTTTTATAACCTAATCTAAGAGAGCTCTTTTCAACAACAAAAAAATCACATTTAAAAAAAAAAATTAATTAAAAAAGAACTGTGAGTGAGAGAATAATTCCGAAACTAGCTTTCCGACAGAAGACCCTTAACTTCTGTAATTTCAAAAAAATATATGAAGGTAAGAAAAAAACTATAATTTTGCAGACCAGTGTAATTGTTATCATTTGGGACATAATGCTTAGATAAGTATTGGACTTACTGATACTTACTTACCCTTGTATGGCTAAAACAGAAGCAAAACAAAGTAAATAGAGAAACTAAAATTTAGTGAATTATTTCAAAAATTTAAGGAAACCAACTGAAATCAACTACTTTATTCAATAACACGAAACGCATCGATTCATTTGATTTAATATCAACGTGAAAATGGCGATACACTTGAAAAATTCAATGAATTCAGAGTCAGTAATGATTAAAGTCCACCAAAGTTGTACGATTTAACACAAGAAAATCATTAACTTTTTCAAGTGTACCTACCAACATTTGTCTTATTTTTTTGAAGATGCTATAATCTACGCTTTATTGCTTTTTCAAGAGTGCAATAAAGTTCGAAATTTCGTTTTGGGCTTTATTGCATTGGACTTTATTTTATGGCAACACGCTTTCTAAGACTAGACATAGATTCTATTTGGCTTTTGTAACAGCTTTTCCATGCGAGTTGTGAGTTTTTTAAAACGCTTTACACTTCTAACGCTAAAATCAAGAACATTGGTGTCAGATTAAAACGATGGTTTGACGAAAGTTTTAAATTTTTAATTTAATTCTTATTTGTCATTTAGAAGATAACAAAAATACAAAATAACGCATTTATGAACGGGTTCTAATTTCTAACCTTACAGATTTGTTCCTGAATTGATCCGCCTTTATCTTTTAATAACAACAACAACTTGAAGCTTCTACCACAAAATCTTACAGCTAGAGTTATAGCTATTTCACGGGTGCAGTTTCTGATCTCTGACTTTTTATTCTATCCATTCCATTTCTGTTTGGTGCTAGGTCTTATAGGGGCTGGTTATAGTGTGTTGTTTTCACTCGATTTAAAATACAAAAACAACATAAATCGATGACAAATGACTCAGCAATGATTTTGCGAACAGAAATTCTACAATCGAATCTTCTATTCTTCCAAGCTTTTAAAGCGAATCATATCTATGTTTTTTTTTTTCTGATTTCCAACCCTCATTTGTTCATTCTCCATTGACGCTGGTCTTTGGCATATGAAATCCTATTTCATTCAACAAAAAATCCTTTGATTTTTATCGGTTAGAATTGGGAAGCAATCGAGTAGCTAGGCGATGTTGATCAACATGTGCACATTTACTCAACACTGTTGAGCAACCGCGTTGATCAGTGAGAACATAATTTGGATGCTACTAAATTCTTTCCCAAACCATAGTGTTACACGACAACGCAACAACACAATGCAATCAGAAGAATTATGGAAAATATCATAAATCTAACAGGACTGGAGATCCTGGTCAGACTGATGAACATTGCTTTCGTCTTATTACTCCAAACCATTTTATGCAAAGAAAACCAGTAGCGTCATAAAATATCCGTTGCGGTGTTGATATGTCAGCATCAAGGTCAAGAGGAGACATACAGTCATCCGCAAGAGCTAAGGGTATGCCAATAAAATTTTGATAAAAGATTAAATTAATAAAAATCAAGAAACTTAAAGGGCCATCTGAACCATGAACCTTGAAGAACATAAGAATTGTACAACTATTTTATATATTTTGATACTTTTTTCAAAAAGTTATATGATGATTCAAAACATAAATTCAATTTAAGATAGATTTTAAGCCTTATATAGGTTAACAATGTTAAAAAAAAAACTCTTGTGCACCAAACAGAAGTTTCACTTTATTTTAGTAAGATTCTACTACTTTCACACTTTCAATAAACACATACATAAGTATGTATGTACACAATCTCTTTATTCACCTTCTCGCTAAGTGGTACTAAGCTTTTCAATAAAATCATGAAATCATAACCCAATAAAAATGCATATTTGTATTCCCAAAAAGGTCATTTGAAGTCCCAAATCTTTTTCCCCTTTTAGGAAAAAAATAAAACAACACAAAAAAATTCCAAGACAATCAAATTGCTTTCACTGCATAAAAAAGCGGACATTTACCCGGGCCGTGATAAAAGGATATTATCAGGACACACACAAGCACTTATTCTATTCGATTCGCGAGCTATAAAGTTACTAACAAAAAAAAAAAAAACAAAAACAAATCAAATGAATTCACAAGTGAATTGAATTCGCATGATAAAAATGCTTTTTTTTTTTGTTCCTTTTTACTTACTCAACCCTCCCAAAATATAGATATATCCAAAATCCAAACACCACCAATAATATTGTTTGCTTTTTGTCGATTATTTATTAATAAAAGAAAAAAAAGTGCTTTAAAAAAAATAAAACGAACAAAAAAAATATATGAAATCTAAAAAGATGGCAAAAAAAAATCCTAAAATTCCCCCGAGTCCCATAAAAATCATATCCAGTGATTTCTTCGTTCGTTTATCCGTTTATATGCGTGAAGATACTTTCTTTTCGTGCAAAAAATAAAAAAAAATATATATAAACAGTATTTACCTACACCCCCTCATCAGCTTATGAAATGTATAAAGCTTCTTAGGAAATCGGCCGAGATAAGCAAAAGAATTTTATGGTATTATTGTTTTTATGGGCGACGAAAGTCGTTCCGGGAATTCATTCTTCGTATAGCGTTGGCTTCTAAAACGAAAATCACCCTCACATTGAATTGATGCAAGGGGGAAAGGGGGAAAATGAAGGAAAGCCCAAGCCATTTTAACACGGACTATATCTTGACTAAGAGACGATGAAGAATCAGAAGAAGAAGAGATTTGAAATGTCAGAAGTGATTTTCTCGGATGGATGTTTGAATCAACTTTTCAGATTGTATCTGTCTACAAGCTAAGACAGACGAAATCCATCATAATTGAGTTTTTTTTTTTTGTATTTTCTTTTTGAAGATAAGTTCTATACTTTGTTTATCAGATGGATTTTTGTGAATATTTCATCACCCAAAATAAAAGTAATATCGATGAAAGTTTGCTTTGTTTTGAAAATTGGAAGATTTTTCTATCCGAAAAAATTCAGGACAATTAATTTTATATTTGATATGGGAGAAGAGGAGTGGTCATCCTCGCTCGTTGGTCAGGGGTTTAATTTAATTTATGGACTCACAATCCATGTATCGATAAAGAAGTGAAAAATTATTCCATTCGATATGCTTATTTGTTTAAGAGAGATTGTTGTTAGAAAGCAATACCGAACAAAATGTTTCAGGATTTTTATAAACCGGGTGTCTTAAGATTGTTAATCGAAACGTTAACTAATGATCATTGTTAACCAATGAAATCACGAAAATTACATCACGAGTTGAATAATTCAGTAGAGGTTTTTGGATAAATCCATATGGTATAAGCTTATTACTACAACTTTTGCAAAGGTAACTTTTTTTTGGTTCACAAAAATTGAGGTGTTTGTGCAAAATTTGATCGGAAGAGTTTATAATGCTAATATTGATAAAAAGTTAGAATGACACTTCTTAAGATTTTTGTCTAATTGGCCGTTTATATTGAAATAAAAAAAAATATTAAACTCCTAAGTAGTTCAAAAAAAACGTGTCCATTTTTTGACGAAAATTGATGAAATTTGGTCTGCCAACTTTTTAATTTACAAAAATGGCGGCTTTAATATGGCGGCTGGAACAATCAATGAAAACGATAAACTGAAAACAAATCATTCATTTAAGCTATATTTATGGCTGAATGTATGTATTTTAGCCAGCAATATACACACACTTTAGCGTACACCCTTAGAGCTATTTTTCAGACTATTACTTTGAGTTTTTGTTTCGAGCATTTTCGAGATCTTAATAATTGATATTCATAAAAAAAATTATGATTTTGAAGTTATAGTGTTGCCAACTAACTTTAATGGCAACGGCTCAAAAAAAGCGAAGTAATATAAAACAATAATGTTCAATTAAACTGAGTAAAACATTTTCTTTGACCTCAAAATATACTTATCTAAGGAATTTTGGACTGCTAAATTCGAATCTGTAGCCAGAAACAATCTATGACGTCACTTTTTTGGTATAATTTCACACGAAAATACGACCTTACCAAAAAAAAAAAGGAGTTTCGGTTATTTCAGATTTTTTTTTGACTAAGGCATTGCTTTCAAAAATCAAACAAAATACCTAATCACGTAAAATTAAAAAAAAAAAGTTATTTTTAACTCAAAATCCAAAAATTTAATTCAAATTTTTCAAAATTCGTTCATTAAAACAAACTGATTGGAAAATTTAATTAAAGGATGGATTTCCAACTTTCAGAAGAGTATAATATGTTACTGTAGGACGTAGGTGCTTCCGTTATATTTTAATGTATTTTTTTTCTATATTAAAATTTTTTTTTGCACTCTGAAGTAAGAAATTAAAAAAAAAAAATAGAACAAATCCAGTCTGCCTTCTGCCATTTGTAATTTTCTCACTAAATACTATCACGAACACACTCGCAATAAGGCAGAAGTGCCAAAGACAGATAAATTTAACATTTTTTTAACAACTTTTGTTAATTCTGCCACTCATTTTCCATCCACATAACACTCTGCCATTTTGGAATTGTCTGTTTCACATGCTCTTCATCAAACTCTCCTAATTTCCAATTTTTCCGGAGAAAGTTTTATTTAAAAAAGAAAAAATGCAAATGCCAATTTGGCGTTTGCTTATCCCACCCCGATCCAACATTTTGCCGTAAAAAAACTTCGTAACCAACTCTCCGTCTATAAGTCGATCTCCCTTTTCGAACTCATATTTTTACTCATCTAATTTCTCCTCGAAAAGGACAGGTATACTACATTCCTTTTATTTCAGTTTGCTGAATAAATGCGTTCAGAGCTTTATTCATTAAGCGTTAATGAAAATTTTCAAGCTTTTTTCTGACCATTTAACTTCGGAAAATATCTATAAGTCGATCTCCCTTTTCGAACTCATATTTTTACTCATCTAATTTCTCCTCGAAAAGGACAGGTATACTACATTCCTTTTATTTCAGTTTGCTGAATAAATGCGTTCAGAGCTTTATTCATTAAGCGTTAATGAAAATTTTCAAGCTTTTTTCTGACCATTTAACTTCGGAAAATATCAAAAAATGTTTCGAAAAATTTAGATTTTTGATTGTTAAAATAAATGTTGTAGGTACTGTTTTCCACAAAAAAAAACTTATTTGAAGCTGCTTCTTCGATCTGTTGTTCGATATATTTCCACCAATGCTAGCGCTGCTATCGAATATGTTGCTGTCATGAAAAATATTTCGCTATAACATGAAAAAATCTCATTATATTGAACCAATATCTAGAAAATAATTGAATGTCAAGGCCTTAATCCAGAAAGAAATTTGGTGACAGTCAAAATCTTGACCTATCCAGAATAAGAAATTGGCATTATTGAGAAATGGATTTACAAAAACTCAAGAAAATACCCATATAATTTTCCAATTCATCAAAAATTTCCTTCTCCATGTTGAAAATGGTAAAATTAGGTTATTTCAAATTCTCCTTTCCTTAAATTATGCCAAGAGGCGTACTGTTTCCAACTCAGACTCATAAACTTAGTCAACAATTTCCAGACGAATTCGACCCCTCTACTCACACAATTGTATGGATATATTTATTCTCGTTAAATTTTAATGTATTCAAAAGCACATAGCGTACTTGCAAATCCATCGGCATCCTTTTCGCATGCGGACTCCTACAGATTGCTGACTGTTAACCTCAGAAACCCCATTCACAATCGCACAATTCACAACGAACTGACAGCACTCTCTCTGAGGTTTTTGTGCTGTCTCAATGAATTTTTAGCTTAAGCAAACAGTGAAAACACTCGTCAAACATCATTACGTCGCCAGTCACAGTTCAAAACGACTTGGATCTTTTATTTTTTCATTTTATTTCAAAAAGGCTTACTTCAATATTGCAAAGTTTCAACACTTTGCAGCCAGTTGAATGGCATCATGAAGCATCGTCACGCTACTTTCTCATCTTCCAGAGGTTGTCGGCCTTCAGGACCTCGAGGATGACAACGACGACGATGGCTCTACTTTCATCACTCAAACTCAACTCAAATGGTTTCTCAGTCGTGGTGCCCCTGTTTGTTCTTTTGTGCGATTCATTTATTCCTTCTGTGTTGCAAAATTTGAGGACATTCTATGATAGGCTCAATATGAGTCGAGTGCGGTGTGCTAAATTCAACACACATAAACGAATCCTTTTCCAAACATTCAACATTCCCTGTGCAAATGCAACATACAGATGCATAAAATGATAAAACCAGGCTACCTGCTGCGGGTGGTCCATCAACCATTCTCGTCATCATCATCATCATCGTCATCTGGGCAAATGATTTTTGTTTATTCAGGCCTTTTTGTTGTTGCTGTTTGCTATTTATATCCTGGCAAATAGGCAAAATAGGAAAAAAAAAACAAAACAGAAAGATGAATCCCACAGGAGTCAATGGCTGGGGGAGGATGACGAGGACGATGACGTTGACGTGCAAAAACGCAATGCATTTTAGATTCAGTGCAAACAATTTTATTCCATCATCACCTCAGGACCATCACAAACACCAAACGACGAATGCTTCAGTTTTATATTTTTTTTCTTTTTTCTTCTGTTTTTGTGTTGAAAAGGATGCAAATTGAGGCTAGAGGAAGAAATAAAGGATATATGCAAGTGAGAAAAATGCATGAATATTCATTCATTGCTCCAACAGAGATGTACACGGATAAGATGCTGAGTTGCTGAAGTTATGTGTGGTGTTGGGTAAATATGCATCAAGCACAAATACGTTTTCTATATAAAAAAAATGTAAGTTCAAAGGAGGTATACGTCATGTTGGTATTCGTATTCCTGCATACACATTTTGTTGGGGTAGGTGACCTAAACTTCAACAATTTTCACTGCTGTACACTTGTTTTTTTGTTTTTTTTTTTTTTTTTTTTGTGAATCTTTTGAACGAAACGATTCTTCATCCTTAATTTTAAAAAAATGGTGATTTCATTCATCAAGAGTTCTGAAACTCTCTGCACTTTGGTGAATGGGATGCATTTTTAATTATTCAAATTGTAAAAGTCACAAAAGGTTCACAATGAAGGGTATCTTCAGGTCAATTCTTTGGTTTCTTCTATTTCTTATGGTGACACAGGTAAACGGAATTGGATTCCTTTAGAACCGCATGTGTTAGGTTTGAAAAGTGAGTTCTCAGCAATAAATAAATGTTGACATTTATAAGCTTTATGTATCAAGACTATATTGAAGTTTTGAATCCAAAAATATAGTGAAGGCCTACAACTTAAAAACAAAATTTGTTTTTTATAATAATTTGTCTGTTAAACTTCTAACCAGCTGCTATGAGAGAATTCAATTTAATAACACAGATCTAGAAGTTACTGTGGTGGGTGTGGCCGTGAGAGGGCGTCGAACTTTTAAAATATGTTAAAAAATTAAGGCATTTCGTGACGGCTCAAAAGTTTGATAAGACAACACGTTCCTTACATCCTACAGGTTTCAATAACACCAGTCAGCTGTAAGGCCAGTGGTAGAGTTGAAGTTCGGGGGCGCACATGGAATATAGGTAATAAGGCTCTTACAATTCAATTCATTTATTTTATTAATTTTCAAACCTTGTTAAAAGGTTTTAAATGGATATCAAAAACCAAAATTTCTAAAAAAATTACCGTCCCTAGTTTTCGAAAAATCGATTTTTCAAAAAAAAAAAACAAATTTTGAAATTTTTTCCAAAAAAAAACTTATGTTGAAAATTTGAATACTAGATAATTTGTATATTGCAAAAACCTTATGTGCAAAAATTGTCATCAAAATCCATTCAGTCGTTTATGAGAAAATCAGAAAAAACGGAATAGGGTTCTACCGTTATGGGTACCGTATGTCCTACAAAACAAAAATCATATTCCCCTTTAGGGAATCACGAAAAACCCTTAACTACCAAGTTTCAGCGACTTAGGCTGAAGCTTGGGACAGAGACAGACAGACAGAACTTAGACACAGACAGACGAATCCTAAACTTGCCTTATATTGTACCTGTATCGCAAGTAAAAATGCATTGCAATAAATTAACAAAGCAATAAAAAAACATAAGTAGATAAATTTGCTTTAAAGAACTCAATAATCAAAAACTGATTTCGGCAAACCCACTTAAGAAAAGAAGATGATTTGAAAAACTGCAAATTGCTACTTTTAAGAAAATGTCAAATCCTCGTTCAAAATTATTTTTCCATATTTTGAATAACTTTTTTGTAAAAATAAAATATATCTACGTAATCTGAGATTCAGGAAACTGCCAAAAAATTAAATCCATACAAAAATACCATCAATTCTTTAAACCCTTGTATTTGATATTTTGACAAAATAATTACTGAATTATAGTTGTCGAAATTATAGGTTTAAATCTCATTCAGTAATCCAATATTTTCCTATATTACCATGAATTGAAATGTCTTTTTTGTAATTATATACCACCCTTGGTGAAATTAACTGCGTTCTTCGGTGCGTTCTTTCTTGGGTGGCTTTGATGGTCATACAATCTTTGCTTTGCATTCGTCGAAAGTAGTAAATTAACTACAAAAATAATAACATTCATTCTTACTCGTAATTTCCATCTAAAAACTTGTGCTTCTGATAACCGTATTCCGTTATTTATACCGGAGATGATGCTAATGCCTGCCGAAAATTGCTGTTTTAATAACCAAAAATATTGTTGTGTCATTTTCACTCATTTACACCCCCGCTGCGCTGGTCTCGATTATAAACGTTCGTTCATAGTGAAAATATCCATTTTAGTAAGACTCCTGTGGATTTTTATTTCCCGAATTATTTCGGGCATTCACGTTGATTTATTTTCACAAACTCCTTAAAGGCATAAGATGTCTACGATCTAAGGATGAGAACAAGAAAGGCAGACCTTACATCAAACCATATAATAATATGCCTATACCCTTCCCCCAAGCTGTGTCACATTTCTGCGCTAGCCTGAAACAATATTGGTTCTAGATTTCAATTACAGGAAATTGACATCATCATCGGCATGATGGTGGCTGCAACCAAAACACTGGTCACTTACATCAAATACCCCAAACCAAACACCATCATACCATCGCCCATTCCATCAGCATACATATATTATAATGGTATCCCACCTGACTTTCAATAACTGCATCAGCAGTCGGCAGTTGGCATTGCAATTTGGCCAAAAGGCTTCTCAACTCCTATATACACCACTAAATGCATGAGTACCTTTGTGGTAAACCATAATATTTGTTCGCATATCCGCACATCCTGTATATGAATCCACTTGCTGCACATATATTCGGGGAATCATTCAAATGCGACATGTTTTTGGAGTTGCTGGATGGCCGGCGCGTATGGTTGGTATTCAGCATAAGGGTGTTGGATCTACCCCAAGCATCCATTCATCCAGTCTCTCTGGGACTTGGTGATGGTTTTCATTAATTAAATTCAATGTAATTGGCTTATAGGGGTGTTTTTCAGCTGCAAGTGCAAGGATGCAGCTAAAAAACATTCAAATGGGGAACGCATGGCGATGTTTGAATGACATCGCTTTGCAGTTTTTGTGTTTGTTTTATGAAATGGAAATTGCACTTTGCACAAAACTTTGCATCAGATCCTTTGAGTGGAGGGTACCTAAATCAGCTAATGCGATTCATTCAAATATGTAACTCAGTTAGTCGGAGGAGTCTTATTTAATGTTTGGTTTAAGAAAATTAAATTTTTGAAATGCACTCACTGAGGAAATAAATCGTTTGCGGCAAACTAAAAAAACTGCCAAACAACTTTTTCGTTTGCTGGATTAATTTTTCGACCTCGTTTGCAGAAAATTTATAAATTCGCTTTGGTGAAACACTTTTAGTGATCGGATAAAAACAAAAAAAGTTTAGAGTAACATCGGTGATTGAACCAGTGAACCAAAATCGTTTGCATCAGACTTTTTTCTCGTTCAATTATTTGTTATTATAAATTGTATGTTCAAACAAAAAGGTAAGGTTCTTGCAACAATTAACATTCTGAATAGGTTCTTCGCCAATTATGCATTTGTTTGCTGCAAACAATAGAATTTGCTAGTAAACGAAAAGGTGTCTAGATGTTATTTGCTGCAATGAACTCATGAAAATGATTATTTCTCTTAGCCAGGTGGCTTTTCAGAGAGAAAAATTTAGTCAGGAACGAGAAAGTGTGCAATTCAATGCAATTTCTAGTAAAGGATTAGTCGCTGGGGAACATCTCATGGTCTGTAATTCCTATATACCTTTTAAAGCTAAGAACTAGTAACTGATACTTTCAACCATTCCGGTGCGCGTGTAGTAATTTTAAGGAAATGGAAAGGACTTACAATTTTCTGCCGAGTCTGAAAGGGTAGCTCGAAATAGTGGATTCGAGAGTAACTGCTCAGAAAGCCTAGTAAACTAAATTTTGATACCAAAACTCTTGTGACCTAAATTGTTTCGCACTAATGATTAAGTGTGGTTCTGACCAAGGGGGAAAAAACCGTAATAAATGATAAGGGGGACCTTAAAGACTGGTATGTCCTAAATAAACATCTGGGGCTCGTTGTGAAAGTGGACTTAGATACTCCTTCCATGGTTTTTGCACTGTCTACCTATAACTTCTTTTCTCATTTTTTTATCTAAAACTTCACAGTTTATTTTATTCTCCTACCTAACGCCATCTTGCAGAACTTCCTGAAGTTGTTGAGATAGTTTTCTGGTATTCAATGTGTCTTCTTCTACCTTAATTTAGCCTGTTGTAACTTCTTCGTATTTTATTAAATCCTTACAAGCAAGTATCAAAGTATACGAATGTAATAGAAAAACTTTTATTGGAACCACTCAACACTTCTTGTATCTGACTTTTGTGGGTAATTTGAGGTTATGACATTTTGTTGATTCCATTTCGCTCCACCACGATTTCTTCGCCAATTTCATCTTCTTTCTAATTTATGAGGATAGTTTCCCTCACCAAGCAATAACTTTGTCACTTAATTATCGACACATTCCTTAAATGCCAAACTATAACAAGGATCACAGTCGTCTTCATCGTAGTACCGAAAATATCATCCGCCACATGAAACTTTTTCGCATAAACATTAAACATCCTTTCGGGTTGAGGAGTCAGTATGTGATGGTGATGGCAGTGGAATGTTGTCCCGCAATCGCCAAAAGAACATTTAATCGCACATAAAACATATTTAATTAAGGCATTTATATGTCGATATGTGACAAACTTAATTAAATGTTGTACATGGTGGTCTACCAACTGAATCATCTACCGCACATTCTGCATCCTCATTCCTTCCTTCCTTCCTTCTTTCATTCCTTCCAATAAGAAAAGCCACACTCTTGGGCAATATAAGCTGGTAATAGTACCTCTACCCATATATATGTACCTAGAAACAGGCAGAAGAGAAGACATATATTACAAATAAAACCAACACCATGATGATATATGAATGTGCATAGATATATAAGTTTAGGTCATAAAGGCAAGTCTACTTTACCCGAAGGATAATTGCTTTTCACTTTGGAAATCAAAATCTTATCTTATTCCTAACAGAAGACCCCCCGTATAATATGCAATGCACCTATATAAACACAAATATAGGACTTTCTATGGAGGTAATAGGTATAGCTAGGTTTTTAGTTATTTAGAAGGCGTTCAGCTTGTATTTCTAGTGATGGCGGTAAGAGTGGTATGTTAGTGTGGGGGTGTAATTCATGTTTCATTGTTGGCAGGCGTATAGAGCATTTAATTGTTGATGTCCGTTTGCCAATCTGAAAACCACCATCATCAGACCTATAGAATAAAACCACTTAAGAAAGCTGAGAGAAGCATTCTATAAGTCAATTATGTAAGAATTTCTACAGTAAAGTAGTTTTTCTGCTTCGGTATTCCGCTTTGGTACCCATTGCAATTATTAATTTACACCTAAAATAGCTCATCATTGAAAAACTTGAACGAAAATAGAAATTTAAATGTGATTTTGTCCTTTACATTCTCACAGTTAACAGTCACTTTTGGCGAGAATTATCATTTGAGGTGGTAGGTCACTGATTGTTTTTAGTGTCAAAGTTACCTGCGATAATACTTTAATTTCTTACAACAACGTTTGGGTCTTTAAAATGAACTCTTCCAAATCTAAACTAGACGACAATTCATCAAAAAGAAGACACTCAGCCCCGCTATACAGAAGCACCACAATAGATTGTACCCAATTGCCAAAAGCGAGGTTAAATACCTGGGAGTCAAATCAAATCAGATAACTAAGCTGCTATTTTCCACTGAGCTACAAGGCCCTTCATCACGTACAGCTTCCGCACTTGGATCACGAAATAGAAATCATCATAGCTGGCAATTTCAAAAGAAAGACCTTGCGGTCTTTCGGTACTTTTTCTTCTATCCACTCTAATAGATGTTAAACTTAATAACGCGTACCTTAGTGTAAACGTAAACGCAAGTGTTAGTGATAATGTAAGCAAAAACGTAAGCTTGAATGTGATCATAAGCAAACCTGTTAGTATAAATAATTGTAAGTGTAAGCGTAAGTTAACATAACGTTAATATCACGGTAATCGTAAAGAAAGCTTTAGGCATTATCGAAGGCATAATAACATATATGTAAGCGTAAACATAATGGAAAGTCAACGTAAGCCTAAGGTAATGGAAGGTTTACCCGTAATCCTTAGCGTGAACATGTGCATGAACGTAAACGTAATGGAATGTGTTAGTTCAGGTTACATACCAAAGAAATTCACCTTATCCTGTACCGAAACATTCCATATTATATTTTGTAGGTAAATTTATTTAAAGCAAAAAGGATTTTCTTACAATTTTCTCTAAAAGTTTCCTTCTGCAATCTTTATGCTGTCACACAACTCGTAACCGTATTATATACGAATAATCGTATAAAACAAGATGACAGATTTGACCTATCCGTATACATAATGGACCCCCGGAGCCCGTACCCTCACCCATCACCTTCTCGTATATCATATATCCTTGATATGCGGCTGTCATTTGTTGTGTTCCTTTTATATCGAAGTTTTGGCAACAATTTTGTCGGAAAATTCATTAAGAGAAACATTTACCATGCTTAATGGGCTAAATTGAATTTTCTCACTGCTTTAAGATTTTCCCTCATACCTACTCTCTCGTAATGTGAACAAAACGAAGGACGAGTAGATATGTATTGATTCCAATATTAGATGTACCAAGTGCGGGTTAAAATCGTGGTATAGGGGGTTTTCCACCCATCAATAATAATGTATAGGAACTCACATCATGATGCTGTGCGTTGAACTGAGTGCGAGTGTGTTCACCATCCATTTCCACACAATATACCCCTTCGACAGTCATTTATTCAAAACGTAGAAGTATAAGAGTCGTCCTTTTGTACCAGTTCATAAATGCCAGCCAGGAGAAAGGATTAGATTTGTATGGACTGGGAGCTCTGATGGCAGTCAGAGTTTCGTATATGGGATACAGTAGATTGAAGCTGCCGTTATTAGACTTATAATTGAATTATTTCATCACTCGAGTGCCAGCTATATAGGAGTACCGAGTACACAGATGGAAACGGATTTCTTCTCCCAACTCCGCAACATAACACTCTCACACTGCCTATACCCATACTCGTACTGTGTGCAAATGGATTGTAGATCAATCGATTTGAAGATTCAATTATTCCGGAAAATATGTGCGTGCATTCAGCTTTTAAGTCCATTTCCGTTCTTATAAATTGAAGGGAGTATTCACATGAGTTGAGATTTATTTTTTTGTTTTCTCAATCAATGAATTGGATGAATTTAGATTGCTTTGTTATTATCATCAGATGGAGGGGCTTTCATCAGTAGGTTTCTTATATTCAATTGTTATCGGATGAGCTATTACTGGTAGCTTATCTGAACTTGCCGTTTATTTATTTATAAAGTTGTTGTTGTTGGTATAATTCATGAATACCGAGGATTTGGAGTGACTATTTTCCTTAAGGACAGTTACATCAAATGCATGTTGCGAGGATGTAGATCTTCACTTACGTAGCCACCATCATCAGCAAAGAATAACCGATTCACTTTTGGATTTGTCACCCTACCTTCCACCATAAAGACAAGCACTTTAAATTTCTAATAAAAAGTAAAGGACTCAAGATGTTTCCCTGGTGCACATCTATTTTGAGCTCTTCAGTGACTTCTGAATTTGTTTGACTCGATTATCATCCAAACGTAGATTACAGCAAGGGTTCGTTGCACATCACATCACAGATTCTTGGTTCTTACACTGTAAGTTGCATTTGTGATTGATTTAGCCTAAACGGTAGAAGGTTACTTTCCTTCCACTGATTATGTATTTGGGGTTACTCTCCAAATTCAGAGCTTGATGAGAAACTCATGTGACCCATTCGCTTTTCCTTTTTTGGAGTTTTTCACCGCATCACTTACTTCTTCGACTTTGATGCCGGGAAGGGAACATCTTCGCAGTGAACGACGATTAGAAGCTCGGGAAACTGCTCATTAAAAAGTTCATTATAATACTGTTGCCAACTGTGAAAAACTTTTTTCATTCTTAATTCATTAATTTATTCTAATTTATTTTACTGGGGGAATATAGTTCACACTCAATTCGAACAATTTTTTTTTTGAAGACTATGAAAATAAGTTTAAGGTCTAAGTTTATACGAAGTACCAAATACCAATCTAGGTTAACTACTGGGAACTACTCCATAATCCACTTTTTAAGGGACTTCTGCGCTAAACTCTATGTTCCTTAACGACAGTTACCTATACATCAAATGCTTGTTGCGAAGATGCAGATCTTCACTTATGTATTCACTATCATCAGCAAAGAATAACCGATTCACTTTTTAGATTGCCACCTTAGCTTCCAGCAAAAAGGCAACTTTAATTTTGAAATAAGAAGTATGGGACTCAAGACACTTCCCTGGGGCACATCAACTTTCAGAGCTCTTCGGTGACTTCTGCCTTTTTTCGAAGAAAGTCCTCGTCGCTTTAGGGATACCCATAAATTTCGTGTTTGTCTTTAGAAGGCTTTTTCGAAAGCAATCTTGGTTCTTAAACTGTGTGGTTGCATCTGTGTCTCATATCTCGTTTGTTGGAACCAACCTAGATAGTTTTATCATCTTCTTCATTTCGTAAGAAAATCGATGCATGACATAACGAAAGTAGATAAAGGATTCCTTTACGGTTTTTTAATATTTCTGTCTTTTCAATTGGAATATAAACAAAATTAAATATGTCAACTATTTCCTTTCATACTCTTCAACTCATAGTACAAACTTCAAAGTCATTTTTGGTTAGGGGTGAATAACAATTGTGGTATCCTGTATACTTGTGCTTATTTGGGACACTTTCATAATGCATATGTGTATATTATGTATAGGTTCTACTTTCCTGAAACTTCTAGAAATATTTTAGCAGATATCAACTTTCCTTTTGTAAAAGGTACACATTTCTAATAGAAAAATTTAAAGAATGCTATTTGTGGCAATTCATCATACCTATATTTTAATATCGTGATTCAAAGGATATGTTACTACATCTTGCCACCCTTATCCTTATTTCCGGACATATTCTATATATGTACATGGGTGCTTTTTGGGACATTTTGTCGTTTGAATATCATATCAAAAGAACAATTTAAGAATTTTTGTGGTTATGCGAAAAGAATCCTAGATGTGGATACACACAACAAAGCAACTATTTTATTTTTAAATTTTATGTTGTAATAGATTGAAAGCTAGTTTAAAAAAAAAAATATTTGATATTTTTAAGAATCAATTTTAAATTCTTTTCCGTTTTTTGTCTTGTTTTCCTTTTAGCATAAAATGGCCAAAGACGAATATATTAACAATAAAATTATCTAAAAATTAACCGTAAACGAAATTCAAGAGGATATAAAAAGCACCCAAGCAAATTTTAGTTTCCAAAATAAGGTCTTCACTAAATAGTTCAGCCTAACTTTAACTGTCGCTCTGACATTATCTTTATTTATAAAAATGCCATAAAGTCAATTTTTCTTTGTCTGAATTCATAATCTTGCAAATAAAAATTAATAACAATAAAACCTATAAAAGTTTTTTCTTTTTTAACAAAAAGAAACAAAAAAAAATAAACCAAACGAATCCATAAAACGTCAATTTACATAATTTCCATCTTTCTACCCCTATCGGGCGTCATCATCATCATTGATGTCTTCGCGGTATAGTGATGGTGGAGGATGGGGTGGTAGGTATACTAGCGAGGTAATATTATAGTGGTCGCGCTTTTCTTTCTTTTCATGGTCGTGTTTCCTTTCCTTTTATTTTTTGTTATTTTTTTTGTATTCTTAACATTCTTTTCCTTGCGGCTAATTGCAATAATCCATTTAAAACGTCCCATTTCCTGACATAAAAGCCTCGCTATTACCCCCAAACATACAAAAAAGTATAAAAGTCATAGAAAAAAAGTATTCCACCCTCACTCTCTCACCCTGTTCTGTGATATGGCATAAGTTTGACTTGTCTCGCGGATCATTTTGAATCTCATTACAACCCCTGTGCGCATTTTTATTTATATTTTACTTGTTTTTCCAATTTTTTTTTCTACACAATTTCTCCCCTTTACTTTTTTAATATGTTTGTAACAGTGTAACTGCATCAAATTGTGGATTTCCTAGAAGACGTCTTTTCTCATAGAATGCGCGCGACATGACTTCCTTCGTTCGTTCTTTTCTTCATGTCCTGATGGCCAGCAAGGTCCTTGTTTTTTTTTTTTTTCTTTTACTTCCACCAATATGGGCAATTTTTTCTCCATTACTGAACAAAATGAGGCTGAGGATGATGCAGGGAAATAGGTGGCAAATAAAAGAAAACAAGAAGCTAATGGAGAATCCTTGAAGGAACAACAACAAGAGAAAAAAAAAAGGACATGAAAAAGAAATCTTCAAGAAGGGTGGGCTGTGGGGGTAGTGTAGTTCTTTCTCGCGGAAGCCGCCAACTTTTCTCCGAGTGTTATGACTTTTTTATGTTAAAAAGGACACTCATTCCCATCAGTCGTCGAGTCGCGTCGCATTTTCGTCCTTTTTTTTCCTGCTAAACAAATGAAGAAATGAAGAAATAAGACTTTTAATTTTGTGAAACAACATTGCAGGTTGTTTTTTTCTTTTCTGTTTGCACAGGGATATACAACTGTAACGTAATAAGATCTCATTATTTCCGGGGGTGGTATGTGCAGAGTAATACGCGAAGCATCCTTCAATGGATTTACACTCCTTGCAGCAGTTCATTACCTTAAATTTTCAACTTTTCACCGGATGGGTTTCGCATGCAGGATATAATTTGTTTGGCGGCAGCTTTGTCAGCAAATGCGTCCAGCACACGCTCAGGGATCAGCGGGTTTTTTGGAAGACACAAAAATAAAAGGAGAATGAGGTCCTTTTGCGAGTCTCTTATTAGCCATAGAATTACCGTAGCAATGACTTTTTTTGTGGGCGACCAGATGCGTTTAATATTTAAAATTTAATTTTTATTAAAAAAAAAAAAACAAAAAAAAACACAAAGTAAAATACTGCGGTTCTCATTTTTATGATTTGAAACTTGATAGTCCTTGTGGAAGACAAAAAAAAAAATCTATGGGTGATGATTTAGCTGTTATATTGAAGGTAGACCGCCTTATGTTGGGGAGATTAAAAAACAGTGATACCGGTGGGAGTTTTTATTTTGTTGAAACTTTTTCAATTTTCGATTTCTTTTTATTGAAAAGACGAAAAACGAAAAACAAAAAAAAATCAACAGAAAACAGAAAATCAAAAGCTGGATTCTTAATTAAGTCGTATCTTTTGCGACGACCGACCATGCAAATCCTTATCTTCAATATCATGCAGCACTGTGTGCGCGGTTAGTCTTCATTATTGTCCTGGTGGACTTCCTTAGAAGCGAATACTTAATTTTACTGCTGATTTTTTTTTTCAAGTCGTTTTTTGTTGAATAGTCTTCCCATGGGAGCTTGGTTTTGTGGTGGCCTATCAGTAAATCGTGATCTTTGTAATCTTTGGACCATAAAAAGTTGCGGCGCAGGACAAAATGAAAGAAATAATGGAATTTAACTGCAAGGCGCATTGACTGCATTTGGCACAGCACAAAAGTTGGGGAGCCAAAGGCATGTATAGAAGACAAACCAACTTACAGTCAACACAACTATACAACGAAAATAACAACAACAACAACGACGACGACGATGACGTTGAACATTTAAGAATCTAATTTTGCGTATAATTAAGCCGTGTTCATGAGACGCCACCATTGCACATGGAATTGCCAGTGAGGACAACCAGCGCAGCACAGCGACGCGACACGCCAGTTGTTGTTGGGAATGTGGTCATGTCGAAGGCTTTGTGGATGGAGAATGTGGCGGAATTTTGTTTCGTGCGGTTTTTTATGTTTTGACTCTTGTTTAATGTTTTTTTGTGAGAAAATTCCACAGTTGTAGAAAAAAGTTGAAGAAGTATACAAAATATTAGAGGAATGCAAAATCAATGGCTTGCATCTCTGGATTGTTTTTCTTTTCACGAATTGCTTATTAGAGTGAATTTGCAGTTTTGAATTCAGGAGTTTCCAAAGTTCGGAAAGGGAAAAAACAAAATGTACAGTACAGCATAATTTTTTTCATTTTTAATAGTTCATTATTGAAGAAGCTGGTTGAAGGAGGGTATTTAAAAGGTCCTTGATTACCTAACGCTGCACCATCAAGCAACGGCGATAAGGCCACAAGCAAATAACAATACCAAACAGTTACTAGTTCTAGTAAGACACTGGTAAGTCGAATCTTCTGCTGGACGAACTTGCTTCAGATTCTAGTATGCTGAAGATGAGCTGGAGCTAAATATAGTAGTACATCAAATAGGTGGCTGTTATCTTGTGCAATAACTTATTTCTACAGTCGCTACTTCTCAACGCTATAAAAAGTATGCTTACTTACTTCAACATCAGGCAAAACCAATAAAGCTACAAGCGAATAACATTCCTATAGTTACCTATTCTAGTAAGAAACCTGCACATCGGGTCTTCTTCTAGGTGAACTTGCTTCAGGTTCTAGTACGCTGAAGAAGAAATGGAACCAATTGAAGCTGCCCATCATGTAGGCCCTTGACTTCTAGCATCACTACTTGTCGACGCAATAAATATTAGGCTATTAAGCAAGCAACAACGATAGTCACAGTAACCCTATTGCGCAAGGGACTTATACATCGGGTCCACTGTTCGATGTATTGGATTTTATCCTCTGTGTTGCTGAACCTACATATACTTAACATACCACTCCATTACCAATCTCACAAGGCATCTTAGGACCAACAGCAACAGCAGGTTCTCTAGAAGCCGCCATTTTTTTATAAGACCAACCTTACTAACGCACTCGGCGGTCCGAGTACTTGGTGAGTTAGTTTCGTTTCTCGCTTACTTGGACGTACTTGCATTAGCCGGTGGGTCAGTGGAAGACATGGGGCTATCCTCAGACACTTCTTATGCGGTCGCGTTTTACAGAAGCGGTTTGTGCTGCTAAGAAGTATTTGCTTGGTTCCGTGCAGAGGTATCCGTTCATTAATGCTTAATGTTTCAGGTCTTATTGTATACTAGAAACTGGACAGTCCTCTCATCGTGCAGTTTATGTCGGCGTTAAATTCGTCTGTCGCCGAGGACTCTATTAACGTTGCGTTTCTGTGCAAGCTTTAGCTCTAGGTTATTTATTTGATTTTACCCCGAATACGGCCATATTTTTGTTTTGGCCTGGTCAATTAAGTGGTTGCAACTCTAGATAATCTTTAAGATTCAATTTCCTCAGACTGCTTCTGACTCCCAACTATCAACAGTATCTCATTTCGAATCCAGGAAAATTGTACTTATTTAATTGACTTTATCCTCCAGCTAGCCTCTGTGAACCCTACAACGTTGTCTTATCTCAAAAACCAGATGGTCCGAACTCTATGATTTAAGTTTAGCGTACCTGCCTATTTGCCTAATTGTCTGGCATTTATCAATTCAATATAACGATTCTACCCGCGCATTTATACCCATACGAACAACAATAACAACTCATGACCACTTATTTCAACCATCAGTCCAATTCACACAGCACCTGCCAGCGTTCACACGTCATTTAATTTCGATTAGTGAATGTGTTTTTCCAATAATAATTGTTTCGATTAAATCGTCATATTCGATTGTGACCTAAAATTCGCCAAATGCTTACGTTTTGCACTTGCGAGCATACCTATACCAATTGCTCAACTCCTTCGTGTGTCTCCATACAAGTTCGACGACATAGCTAAGCAATGTTAACTGACTTTACATTCAGGCACAAAACGCGCATAATTGGTAGTCTTTTGCATTGCGATTGTGAGTGGCTTTGGTAATTACTGGTTAGTTGGCCGAAAAGGAGTTCAGACTATAACCACACTCGCTGTTTAGAGTGTTACCCCACACTCGCAACTCGCCAGAGGGAGCCATCGAACCTTTATGTACCGGTCGCTAATTTCCTACACTAGTGTTCTTTGCGTGGATGAAAAGTTTAGTCCCCAGGACAGAAAAATACCACCAACCATCATCTGAACTTGAGACTGTGTCGATATCAGTGGTTAGTAGTTTTACTTATGATTTACACCTTTCCATTCGCCCAGAAAACAGTCCGTCCGTCCGTCTGTCGGCCGTTCGTAGTACGAGTGAAATTTATTTATGTGCCATTTGCTATTAATTGCGACTGTCAGAGAGGACGGTGTCTGTTTAGGAAAGTTTCTACTTACCATCGCATCGGATCACCAAGACCACCTCCACACAGTGGACTCAAAAGTTTTGTAATAAGATTTTTTGTTACTTTAACAAATGTATTGTTTGAGGATATGAACAAAATGAACACTGACAAATTTTATAGCAAGCCAGGGATTAATCAACATTGGGAATGTTTGGTTGGACATATCTTTTAGACTTATTGTGATAAATAAGGCTTTTGAGTCAAATTTAGGTGTCCTGTCCAGAATCAAAATAATAGATCCTCTAGAATTTCGAAGGCATTCGAAACAAAAAAAAATAATAAAATGAGTAACAATTTCAATTCTTTAGTATTTCAAGTATACCGATTTTCTACTACAATCGGCCCCACTGTACGGTTTTACTGGTTTCCTTATATTAACAGTCAATCATTGGCATTTTGCATTCAGATATATAATTTTTATCAAAGATTGATATCTTGAGTCGTCATGTCAGGCAAAACATCGTTTTTCGGATGATTGGCTTGGTTATTTTTTTTTTTAGTTTTCTTGGCTGTCATTGCGATTAATTCGTCTTATTAGAATGTTTTTGTTTTTTCTTTGCCATTTGCAGCTTGGCCTTGTTTACTTGCTTAGAATTATGGATATTTCGTTTTTTGGTAATTTAATGGCAAAAATAACTGCAAAATGGTGTGCAATGCAAAAAGCCCTCGTCGCACTATTAAGCGGCCCAAACACACGACACTTGTGCACGCATCGGTGTTGGTGTTCTGAAATGTGTTCTGTGTATGGGCTGGTGTGCACAATGATTTTGGTATCAGACACGGTGTTCGTAAAATCAAAATTCTTTGATTTTCGGTGTCGGTGTATTGGTGTCGTGTGTATGGCGGAATGGCACACCGGTGTTATGGCACCGATGCATGCACAAGTGTTGTGTGTATGGGTCGGTTTACTCAACACAGTGACATTTTAGTCTGGGGAAACATTTAGAAAAATAAAACTGACGCGTTGATATTAGCTGAACCGTAAGGTATAGAGATTTTTGGAAATTTCGGTATTTACCTACGAATTTTTCTTGGCGAATGGATACTGAGAATAATTGTGTGGGAACAAAATTTCTGTTGCAAAAAAACCTCTTGTCAAAAATAAACAAATGCTCATTAAAATGTCGAATTCATTAATGTTTGTGAAAGTGTGTGTGCAAAATGGTGAAAATCTTGCTAAGAAATCAGAATCAAAAAAATCATCAACATTGGCCCAGTCGTTTAAGAGAAAGTACAAACATTTCTTTCATTTCAATGTTATCACCCGTTAGATCCGTTTTTGTAAAACATATATATGCACGGGATATATAGCCACATTCAGCTGATCAAATCCTGCAAGTGATTGAGTGTTTCAGACCGAACCTGACTACCATAGAAGGTGCCTGCCTAATGCTGGAAACTTCACATTACCACCATTTTCTTTAAGAAAGTTTATACTTCCGCTCGAATTGCGTAGAAACTAGAGTTTAAACAAAAAAAAAATTCTAATCGAATTATTTGAGTTATGTTCAAAAAGGTGACAAAAATTAAACTCTTCTCTTCATATCCAAAAATACACAAAAACCTTCAAAATAAAGTCCCAAATATTCCCATACAATAATTTAATCAGTATAGAAGTAGTAGAAAATCCTTTCACGTTCTTTTGAGCTCATGAAATGCCATCATCATGAAAATCCTTTCCAATAATTGGTCAAACCTTGGAGGTGTGAAATGTTCACACTTCGTCAATTTATGCCCCCTGACGTGTGGGCGATATATATTCTATGCATACCACTCCCTCCCTAAAGGTTGAACATGGTCGTTAGTAAAATCTCTCAGACTCTCCCTGCATCACCAATAAACCATCCATGGATCTAGTATATCATTAACAGAATATAATCATTATCCTTAACCCATTATCCTCCCACACACCGACCCGACATACACCGATTCATTTCGTTTGGTATCATCATAAAATATATTATAACAACTCATTTACCCACATAAACTTCAAAAGGAATTCGAAGCATTTTTTGGCAGGTGGCATCGCAACTGACCCAATAAATTCATCAACCATCTACCCAGCCAGGCAGAGGCAGGCATCCTCGATCCGGTTCCGCATATCTGAATGAACATTCGAAGGCAAATTTTCATTATCAACCCTTCATTATAGATTTAGTCTTGATATGATGATTAAGGGCGGCGCATTCAGCTTCTGTACCTTCTCAATATAAAGTTTTGGCCCTTTTTTGCCATCAGCTTCAGCTTCAGCCACTCTCTCTCCCGCTGCGGGTTCTGTGTCTCTGACATAGGTATGATGGTCCTTTGGTCATTGTGAATGTGTGAAAATTTAATCAAGCTTAAAGTCATTTTGGGCCTATTTTGGTCTTGATAGGACAAAATAGGACTTAATTATTATTATATGGTAGCTGTTTTATTTTTTCGTTAAGACAAAGACACCACACTCTGATGATTTGATATTTTCCCTGCCAATGATTAAAAAGGAAATGAATTTTAGAATGAAAGCTGCTAATTTTTATGCCTATAAGGATGGATATGTGTTTTGTATTGTTGCCAAAGCTTGTCCTTTGACTAATTAATGGAAAAGGTGTGAAATTCTTCGTTGAACATTTGGAGAACTTAGGAATTTATAGCATGATTGAATGATTTTGAATTTAATAGTGTCAACGTGAATTCGATTAGAAGAATTTTTTCTTTCCACATATTTGTTCTGGTATGAAAATTTAGATCGAGTGCCTACGTGCGTAGGCCTAACTGTTAAGAGAAACGTTTCTTAAAGCAGCTTTTCGGTAAAAAGTTTTTTTACAAGTACCTTCTACTTCGAAATTTTTGCTTAGCAAATGTGATGATTTTTCAAGACCTTCCGAAAAATTCCTGGATGGAGGAGGACATAGGTTGTCTCTGGCTACTGGGAAGACCGAAATAGTTCTGCTTACCAGGAAATGAACTCCCACAATGATCGACTTTCCCATCGACATACACTGAGATAATAAAGAAGAAGACTTGAGGGAAAACTGAGCTTCTGGGAATATATAAGGTCGGCTACAGAACGGCGTGCATCCAAATTGACAGCATCCTTGACCAGACTAAGGGAAAACAAATGTGGGCAATCCGCCAGTAAACGGAGACTAATGATGACGACAACACACTCCATTCTGTTATACAGAAGCAAGATTTGGGTTGATGCACTGAAAAAAGAAAAGTTCTGGAAGCAGATGGCAGATGGTACAGAAACGTGACACATTACGGACAACCAGTGAGTACTGTACGGTGTCGGAGCCAGTTATACTGGTAGGCGCAGCTGTGACACCAATATACCTCATGGAACTACAACGAAAGTACGCAAATGACAAGAATGGAAAGTGTAACGGTGGAAGTCTGAAAGCAGAGGACACTAGACTGTGAGGTATATCGGAGATGTGAACGAATGGAGTATCCGGACACATAACAAAGTCATCTTTTACGTCTCCGGTTCCTTCCTGGAAACCGATATTTCAACTCCTTCTTGCATAAGATAGGAAGAAAAAGGAAAACTCTCCTTCCAGTACGAAGATGCGAAATCAGATGGCGTCTACCGCACTGTCTTCAAACGCAGTTAGTAAGTGGAAATCGCCACACCAGAATTTCAATAGAAGTTTCGGAGAGAATATCATCACCTAGAAGATACTTGGGAATGAAGAGCAATGGATTCGAATAAGGGCTTATCAGGAATGAAAATTTGAGGGAAGCCATTTCCAGAAACTATCAAACCCACGTTGGGCGCCACTTTCACTTTTCACAGCAAAATTTAGGTTGATATTGAACAGAAACAAAGTCGATCTCTGGACTGCATCATTTTAAAAAGAAATAACTTCAGAGGGTTTCCCTAGGTAGAAACTCAGAAAAACTCCACGTTGGACGCCACTTTTACTTTTCACAGCAAAATTTAGGTAGATATTGAACAGAAACAAAGTCGATCGCTGCACATCATCATTTAAAACAAAAATAACTTTAGCGGGTTCCCTAGGTAGAAACTTAGAAAAACTCCACTTTGGGCGCCACTTTTACTTTTCACATCAAAACTTAGGTTGATATTGAACAAAAACAAAGTCCATCACTGCATATTATCAATTCTATTTACATTTCATGTTTCGAAGCGAAATAGACTCAAAATAATTGAAGAATTTTGCAAAAACAGAACAAGTTAATGTAACTGATATTTGGGAGAAAATTCAAAAATGACTTGGCAATTCAGCGAAAATCTCGTCACAAGGTTAATTTTAGAATTCCACTTAATTTTATCTTGTCCTGATTCCCCCAATCAACACCCAAACTTGCCTCCTAAGTGCGGTGAACAAAATTATTGTTTTTCCAATTCGCTCTCTCACCCGATTAGTGTTTGATGTATTTTCTGCATCTGCATCTGCAATCTGCATGCATGAAGCAATAATTCCGATCCCATAACTCACATATGGTGTGTTCCGTTTCGTATATAGGTATCCCAATCTACCGCCAGATCTTTTTTTCCATCCATCTGCATATTGATCGACCGCCATCCATTCCACCACCACCACCAGTGCCAGTCAGTCCGCACCACCTTCGCACTCCAAATCGAACAAATGTAATCCAACAAATTTCACTCAACCGTACACAACAGACAACCAGAGGTACAACCGGGCTTATCTCCGAACCAATCCATTAAAATTGCACATCGTTTACACCGAAAATCAATTGGCTAAGGCATTCCCTCTTCTTTGGCTTTGTCCACATTCGAGAATATAAAATGCTCTACTGCAAACATAAAGAGTCCACCAAGGCCTGACAAATACAAAAATTAAACAAAAAAAAATGAAATAAAGAAACGTCAGATGCTGTCCAACCTTAAAAGGCCGAAAATCCCCGGAGCTTGGGACTCTATGATGGCCTCTGCACCACACTCATATTAAAAACAAACACACCACATTGTCTCTCCCTCTCTCTCTCTGTTTCTGTCTCTCTATTGCAGAAGTTGATGCCAATAAATTCATCGAGCACAATCGAATACGTTTGGCATATAAATCCACCAAATCCATACCCAGGCGTCTGTCGAAGTATAGAAGAGTCTTTCGAACCGAAAAACCATTCCTCGGAGAGGGGCGCACTCAGCATCGAGCTGGCGGAACTCCTGAACCGAATGTTTTACAAAAGATACCAAGTACCCTTTTATGTCCGAATGTGAGCATTTAAATCCTTGGTCCGAGATTACGCGAGATTGAGTTATGTGGTGCATTAATGGTTGCGAAACGGATTCACTCCTTGCTTCGCAGAAGGAAACATCATCAGGTGCGGTGGTGGCGGGCGATAGCGACGCGACGCAACGGAAGAGACCCATAGAGTAGCCTCTCGTTCAGTGGTCACTTATGTGGGCAGAGGCAGTGCAAAGTGGATTCGATAGGAGTCACGGCGCGCTGCGCTGCTGCTCCTGCATATATATCAACTCCTGGACTCGATTCGCAGCAATTGTGCATCAGCATCAGCATAACAGAAGTGGGAATGCAATTTAAATGGGATTGAATCTGGGATCTCTGGAGTTTTGGTTCCACATCATATCGCGTTGTTGAGTAAAGTGCGCTTGCATCACACACAAGTCTTCGGTTTGACTATACCTACTATCAAAGAATATTCAGCACTCGATTCTCGATATGTGGAATGAGGAAACTTTTGTTGTTTGCATTTTCTTTTCTCGGTCTCCGAGTTGATGCGGATTGGAAGTCATTGAAATTGCTGCAGCAGGAGCAATCCAACTTATTGGATGCATTTTGCTATGGCTGAGCTGATCCTTTTGCTGCCAGTTGATGGGGAGAGAGAGCCACTGATAGTCGTGAATTAACACTGACGTGATAAGCGAAACAAGTTGTTTGCTCGTTGGTGGCAGGCAGGGCAGGCCAGCTTGTTTGTATAAAGTGACTCTTAACTAGACTACAACTCTAGTTGTAAGAAAAAAAGACTTGGAGGCCTTCTTCCAGAGATGTGCTGTGAGTTCAATTGAATTCACAGTCAACAGAGGTTATTTATTGCTCAGCAGAATTTTATAGAGTGTGTGGGACTAATTGCAATCTTGAGGATTGGCCGAGACACTGCGATGCAGATGACTGTCAATATAAGATGAGTGTTGAAATGGGTTCTGGAAACGGTATGTAAAGGCTTTGGTAGTTAATCAGATTAGCTTGACAGTAGAACCTAGTTGACTTATTTATAACCAGTAAAATACTTGGTTTTTGGTGATATAAGTCACCTGACCTATGGAACTTTTGGTGATACAGAGAAAAGTTGGTATAGAAGTAGAAGAGTCCAAAGGAATTTGAAGCATATTACTGTTTTTCTGAGTGTTTACACTCTGGTCTCTTCTTTCTACTTTTTAGCTACTATGTCTGAACACTGGTGATGTAATCGTTGAGTAATTTATTGAATTGTCAGCATACAACTTTGATTTTATGTTATTTTAAGATTGAGAGCTTTAACCGGAATCAGAACTAAAAAAGTTTGCAATAAGCATTTTTTTTCGAGCAGGATTGTTGTAACCTTGTCAGCAGTTAAGACTCCAAGACATTGCTTTAGCAGTTAGATGGTTCTGTATTCCGCCAAGTAATGTATGTTTACCTTATTGGAAAGAAAGAAGAACAATATAAGCTGCTTTCTTATTTGAAAACGTCGTTCCGGTCCAGTTAATTTCCTTCATCCGCTTTTGCATCCACTTTAAAATCCGCTTTTGCAACCACTTTTGCATTCGTTTTTGTATCAGTTTTTGCATTCGCTTATAAAAACGCTTTTGCATCCGCTTCTTCATCCACTTTTGCATCCAATTTTGCATCCCATTTCGCATCTGCTTTTAAATACGCTTTTGGATCCACTTTTGAATCCGGTTTGAAATCCGGTTTTTCATCCGCTTTTGTATCCGGTTTTGCATTCGCTTATAAAAACGCTTTTGCATCCGCTTTTTCATCCACTTTTGCATTCACTTTTGCATCTGCTTTTGAATAAACTTCTGCATCCGTTTTTTCATCCGCTTTTGCATCCGCTTTTGAATACGCTTTTGCATCCGGTTTTTCATCCGCTACGCTTTTGCATCTGCTTTAACATATTCTTTTTAATTCACTTTTAGAAGGGCTTTATAAAACTTCTTCATATAAGGACTTTATTTCGCAACTTTGCTCTCATTACCAAAAATACTTCCGTTTTTAGGAGTTATCATTTCCACGCAAGTGCTTACAATTATGCTGTTTTAGGCTCAAACTTCCCTTCAACAGCACAGGGTCTAAAAACGAGTTCGTCCCACAGAAGATCCGATGTGGCAAGGCTGTTGCTCGAAAGAGTAGGTAACTGTCAATCCCACTAGTTTTTTGGCCTTACTCCGCTTAGCTTATAAGTGTTAACAGTAGCTTAAATCTTATTCAAAATTCTTATTTTTTACTCAGGTTATGTTTTATTTTTCTTTCAATACCCAAAACCAAAATTCCGAAGCATCAAATATTGTACCATCCATTTCCATAAAACCTTTTCCTCTCAGGAATCTCAAACAAGATTTCGCATGTTATTTCAAAAGCTTTTAACTCACCTCAAGACAATCGAAAACCAATAAAATAAAAATAACACACCTAACAGCTATACACACCTTCCAACGTTTATTTTATTCGACAAAAAGTTAAAATCCATAAAACAATTGTTACAAATTAACCGAATCACTATATCGACTCGACACAGTGTCTGGCTCAGACATTTAACGGCAGCCATACCTACAGGTAAAGCCTTTTCTTCACCAGTTTGAGGCCATAACATTCATCTCTGTATTTTATCCCAGCACCAGCACCAACAGCTAAAGCCCGCAGCTCATTACATGCCAAGTCTGAGTCAAGGCGGCATTCATTTAGATTGCAGAGGTATGTATGATGGCTTTTTGATCTGAAGCCGCCATCCCCAGGATGATCCAAAACGGATCGGTAGGCAAACGTACGGAGTGTGCAATGTCAGAACGAATAATGGAAAATTGTTTATTGAATGAGAATAAAATACAAAAAAAAATAAAACAAAATAATAAAAAATCATCAATCAAACTTCTCTGACTTAAATGACTCTTAAGTACGTCATAATGTGCGTGTAGAAGGTATACATTCATATACTCTATTCTCATATCTCTTTTCAGACTTCTTCAAGATTCAAGTGAGTGGAGTATATAGATAGATCTTAGTTAACATCAAGATTGAAATAGAATTTTTAAAAAGGGTTGCCATGGTTGCATAAATTGAGGCCTTAAAAATTCGTATTTTTATTTTTTTCAATTAAAGGGTTTTCCAATAAGAGGTGTTATTTTGAATAGCCCGCTTTTTCGGTAGCTGTCACTTTTGAAGCTGTTATTTTTTGACATTTGACAAGTAGAAACTACGCTATTAATAATAATGGAACGATACACGCTTCAACAACGCATTGAAATTAATAAAAATTCACTATAAAAATGGTGAAAATTTGGCAGAGACGGTTCGTAAAACTAAAACATTTTTGGGTCGTCGTGAAGCACCTTGTCGGACCGCAATACAGAAATTGGTGGACAAATTCGAGCTGTTGGGACAAGTTAGTGATGTGAAGAATAAAACCCGTGCACGTCGCTCAAGAACAACTGAGAATATTGCTGTTGTAGCCCAAAGTGTTGAAGAAAACCCAAGTTTGTCCATTCCTCGTCGTTCTTTGGAATTAGGCATTCCACAAACGTCATTACACCGTATTTTGCATAAAGACTTGGGTCTTAAGGCTTATAAAGTTCAGTTAACACAAGAACTCAAGCCGGCTGATCATCAACAACTTCGTGTCTTTGCTGATTGGGTCCTTGAAATGCATGAAAATGAACCGGAATTTCATCGAAAAATCATCTTGACTGATGAGGCCCATTTCAACCTCGGAGGCTACGTCAACAAGCAAAACTGTCGCATCTGGGGCTCGGAAAACCCAAGAGTTATTGTTGAAAAGCCTCTCCATCCTCAACGCGTGACTGTTTGGTGCGGTTTATGGTCCCGCGTGGTCATTGGACCTTACTTTTTCGAAAATGAGGCTGGAGCAACAGTTACGGTCAATGGATTGCGCTATCGAGAGATGATTAATGATTTTTTATGGCCTGAATTGGATGGTATTGATCTGGACAACGTTTACTTTCAACAAGACGGCGCTACGTGCCACACAAGCAATGAAACCATCGATCTTTTACGGGAAAAGTTTAAATAAATTCGTCAAAACACACAAAAATTAATAAATAAAATCGTTTTTGGCATTCCAATATATTTAAGGTTATACCTATGGAAAAATTATCTAAACAAAAATTGTAGATCTTCTTATCACCTACAACTCTTGTTTTCAGTGGCTGGGCGAAAAAGTGGAGTGGGTGTCAAAAATCGTGTTTTTTTACAATTTCTATTAAAAGAAGACCTTCAATCGTTTAATAAGAGAGTTGTAGGTGGTAAGAAGATCTACAATTTTTGTTTAGATAATTTTTTTGCTATTACCTCAAAAAATATTGGGAAAAATGTCAAAAACGAATTTTTGTTGTATTTTATTTTTACGATTTTCAAAATTAGTTAGATTTCGATAAAACTTGGTTTTATCGTACATTGCTCTGATTCTAACTTATACAAATTTTTTCAGCAAATTATAAGTTTTTGTGTTTTGCCGAATTTATTTTGAAAATTTGACGAACAAATTTTAGATTTTCGAAAATTTTGCTATGGATTGTTTTTGTTTAGATCCTCTATTTTTTTAAGACTAAGTAAGAACAAACAACACAGTTATTGGGAAAAACATAGTCAAAAATTGAAAATTACAAACAAAACGCATTTTTAAAGTCGATTTTTCTTTGAAACGAAATTAAATATCTTCAAAAGATTTTGACTCTCTGAACTCGTATCATGTAAAGTTTTTGAGATTATGTTCCCAGAAACACTGTTTTTCTGATATTTTCGGTAAATCCAGATTTTATTTGAAACAAGAAGTTTTACGATTCTATGAGACAAGAAATCTTACAATAAGAGTCAATTTTCTTTTGGTAGCTAATTTTTTGTGTTTAGTGCTTATAATAATGTTTAAATATTCTCATAGATACAAATTAATCTTGTAAGATGCTTGGAGTGTCTTATAAGAGGGGAAAAAATACCGGAAACTGAACTTAGCGCTTATTGGTTTATTTTCTAAACTTTTTGAAAAGTCTATAGTTTATAGATAGTAATGACAAAAAGTGTCTCCTTTAATTGAAAATTTGACGATGAATGGCAACCCTAAGAACACCTCTCTGTACTCTAGTCAGTTTAGACCAGCGAATTTGTAGAAACTTCAATTTGAAAAGACATTAAAATTCTCTCTTACAAATAATAAAATCTCATACAAATGTTTGAGTGATGGTGTTGTAATGGCTTCTTCTATTAGAATACAGATGGCATTTCTAATCCGATTAGAATCTGTTACACTTGAGAAAACAAAAAATTCCAGCAGCCTAATTACGTGTCATACCGCAGTCATTCATTCAGCATCAGCACATCAGCATCCACATCCACATCCAGCAACACGGTGAGCACTGAGCTGTGTTGTGCACTGTGCGCTCTGTGTGCTGTGTCGATCATCAATAACACGCTTTTGATGTGTGGCGCCACAGGTCCTCTACTATATGAAGCTTGATGGAGTCTTTTGTATATTCGTACATCTCTGAGAGAGAATACTCAAGACAAGATATGTTTGCCCCCTTTTTTTTCCAAAGATGCCAAGTCGGACTCCAGATACAGAAATACCACTCTACTCAGAAATTGAATGACGTTTGCAATATTTGTCCAGTCATGGTGCGTTTTGTGTTTTATTATGAATCTTTTGTGGCATCAATTTGTATCTCTCTTTGTAAGAATTGTAGGTAGTACCTAACTGAGCCAGCAGATGGGTTGAAATATGGAATTGAAAAAAAAATCTTTGAAAGGAGGACAACGACGATTGAAAGATATGAGATTTCGATGATTCCGATTGAATCATTTTTCTTTAACATGTCAATGCTAGCCGGAGTTGATGTTGATGATGATGATGATGTTTATTGGGATTCAGATTCAAATTGGGAGTGAGAATCAAACTGGAAACAATAAGAGATTTATGTAACATTTGTTCTTTTTCTTATGAGTTAATGGGCGGCTTTGGCAGTGAGATTGGTAGGTATGGATTTTTAATAAAAGGAAGAAAAAAAAGATCAATTGCTGCCGATTGTTTGAGATATTCCCATCATTTTTAATGGATTTTGAATACAAATCAGACGTTCCACTTGATTTGAATTGAAAGCTTGATTTACTTTGTTTTTATGTGAAGTTTTGATTTGGTAGTCGTCTTTCTACTGTTGTTGTTTTTACTGATAATTCATCGGGAATGAAGAACTACAAAGCGTTTGGTTGTTTCATTGAAGCATTATGTCAAAATGATACAAAATGACTGAGTGACAGAAGTGAGGTATGATGTGAAAGTGATGGAGACTTTTGTGTCATTAATAAAAGTTTTTAGGCTGATTTTAAACAAACTTACCATGAACAGTAAGTATCAGCTTAAAGGGTTTCCCAATCCAAGGTGTAGAACTATTGCACGACAGTGCGACACGACAAAGTGGCACGACAAAACATTTTATTTACACAGTATCAAATGAGAGTTGGTACCCAGGCTACCCACATCAAATGCGACATAGTGACGAAGCATTTCGCTATTAAAGCCTTTGTCGCTCTGCTAAGCGAGAGTGCGACACGTTGGTTTGGGAAAGCCTTAAACCATTCCTAATGGAATGTTGGAAAAGTTAGACTTAAGA
Source organism: Meliscaeva auricollis (assembly GCA_948107695.1). NCBI lineage: Eukaryota > Metazoa > Arthropoda > Insecta > Diptera > Syrphidae > Meliscaeva > Meliscaeva auricollis. Next base: position 8,932,896 of record OX403618.1, read on the forward strand.
CAAACAAAACTCAAAACTAGCGCCATCTTGCTGGAAATTGAGATTTTATGACACCATCTCTAAGTCCCGTAGACTAATCTATTTGTTCAAATAGCATTCAGCCGATGCCGATGGTGTCCTTCGGCTTTGCCAGATTGATAGCTGGAATAGCAGCGCGACAACCTAAAGTTAAGCAGATTGTACAGAAATACACAAGCTATATTGTATGCGCATGCATGGACTTTCATATATATCATTTATGATGCATATCATCCTACCAGGGAGTACCGGCAATACACGAAGAAAAACCATTAATACTGCTATAAAAGATTCAAGATGGATTCTAGAGTTCTTTTCGGAAAATTCAGACTTTTCTATGATCTTGAAGTAGGCCTTTTGACATTCAAAAGTACAGCATTGTTCCTCAATGCCCTCCCTTAGGCACTGAACCTGACTGACTATCTCACGCAAAACCAGGGCCTAGTTACTGACTTTTTCAATCATTAGTTGGCAGGAACGGAGGGGACCTACAATTTTCTGCGAGTTCTGAAAGGCTAGTTGAGAAGGTATTTTTTGTGACAAGCAGTACTCTTGGAGGTTTCGTCAATTCCTCACTAGAGATAGAATGTTAAAATATGCTTACTGGGAGGACCTAGCGTTAGCCATAAGCTCTTAGTGGAAATAACTACAATAAGAAAAAGAATGCGTTGATCATTGCCCGGGAGTTTGCGCCTCCTTCCCATAATCAACGTTATTAATATAATAAGCTCCGGTTACAATACCTAAGTATTTGAACTTGGAATGATTAACTCTAGGATTTGATAAGAGAAGTTCGTCTTGCAACTGACTTAGGAACTTGTCTTCAATTTGATAAAGCAAATTTTGGTGCAACGACTCTTTGCTAATGTTTTCTTCCCATCTATACTGCTCATAAGTTCCGCTCAAGAACCTTTTGTCTTATCAGGAATTCCTGATGCTGCAAGCCCAAATCGTCGCTGAATAATCATGTCTTTCCAAGTAATTTCACAGGACAAGCAGTCACACTTCGCAAATTACCGCGCAAGTCGAATCAGTTCTGAAAAGAACAATCTCAGCTAACTCTTGTCAGCAGGGATCACATTAAGGTAGTGATCTCCACGTTTTGATGTTTCGGCGATAAGCCAAAGTCCTGCTCTAGCATTCAAAGTGCCATCAATTGACCCACCCCTCGCAAGATGCAGTAAAAAAAATCAAGGTGACATAAGCTGGAAATCAAACCCAATCCACCACCACTGGCGTATTATTCCATCGCACTAATCATTACGCCAAGGGGTAGGTACCTACTACTACTAAAATTGTATTTGTTCTACGGCAAATTTTCGTCATCTTCATAGAAGAACCAAACCTAGAATTCCTTAACCTTATTGTCATAGGATCCAATGAACCTCTTTTGCAGAGAGAAATTTTGTTCACAATCCGAAATCTTTATTGCCTAAAGAGTCTTTAATTTGGTCTTCCTTTTAGTTCCATCAGAGACCTCTGTCACCTGTAATAAAACTCAATTATTCTTTCTTTTGTTTTTTCTCCATTTGTCATAATAATGATGCCTTCCAGGCATTTTGCTTCAAGCATGCAGTACTGAATTCATCATTAAGGTAATATCCCATAAAATGGCCACTAATTATTATTGTCACCATCTTAAATCTATATAGCATTCATGTGAACTCACCACGCATCGTACAACACACTACATTACGTACCTACATTGACAAGATCAAAATCTATAGTTACAGAAAACAGCAATAAGGAAAAGAACCTACCCACATAATTTGTTACGTTTTGCGCATTACGCTGCGAATATCTTATTCGATCATGCTGAATGCGTCCGGCAGGTTGGCTGAATTTGAATTGACATAAAAGTGCCGCACTGAAGCTAGCGCTGTCACCACGTTGCGTTGCACCAACGCAACGTCACATATCATCAACAAGAACAACAAACAAACAGAATACAAAAATAAAAACAAAATGCAATGTGCAAAGTTGCAATTACCGCCCAATGATTGCAACGATAAAAACAAAAAAGTTTACCCCGCAATAATAGGTATGATGGCAAAACGGAATGCTGGTATCGTATCTGCGTCTGCGGTCCTGACCTGCCTTAAATGTTTGGCTGGTTTCATATAAAAGTATCCATACCTTCGTACGTCTCTACGAGTGCGAGTGGAAGACTGCGACGACGATTGCTATGTGCACAAAAATGGCAATCTACGCTTCAGCAGTCTCAACTCTCAAGACCAAATGGGAATTGATGGGTTGTGGGATGGCGGTAATTTTTTGTTCATCCAACGTAACTCCTATTTTATGCAAAGACACATAAAAGAAGTTGCATGAACTTGCTTATTTTTACAAAGAGCGAACTATTTGACGACATACTAAGAAATTTCCCTATCTTTGATGTGCTGCATAAGAAATTTCCTTTTGGCGGAAATGTCAATGTCCATTTATATAGGTACTATTTCACCAGCTGTCAAAATTTGACAGTTGTTTCTGATGACTCAGATTTTTTGTCAAAAAAGGGGGTTTCACATAGACTAACTTACCGGACGACCAACTGACAGCTCTCTCATTTGGTCAATTCGGCAAGTTCGACTATTTGTCATCCAGCAAGTGAATCAATGTGAGCCCCCCTTAAAGTATACAAATGGGTGGTTTTGCTGTTTTTATATCTGTACCACCACAGGGCAGTGCACCTACTAAGGCAAAGTAGTAAAGTACTTATGAGTACTTTTCACTCATATTAACCCGGCATTAGACTTACAAAAAAAAAACTGGGTTGGTATGTACGTCAAAGTTTGACAGGGCATTCGGAAACCAACTCCATACAGCGGCTCTTACTCTTACTGTGTCCAGCCACTAAACGTCAAATTACATAGCTAAGTTGGTACGTTCGTAAAAATTTGACAGCGCTTTCGAAAATCAACTCCATGCAGCGGCTTTTGCTCTTACTGTGTTCAGACACCAAACGTCAGATTGCATTACTAGGCCCAAGTCCGGACCGAAGCTGAATTGAGTTTTTTCTTAACACAATATCAATCCTTTATGCATAACAATTGCAAGTTCAAATTAAACGTAATGCCAGGGCTACCTATAAAGTTTGTTTTGTCTACAAATGTGGCTTGTTTCTTCTATCTTCTATGTGTTGGTCGGCATCGACATACCGTAGGTCCTCATCGTCATTTTCATCGAGTCATCTTCAGTCGTCGTCGACGGAACTACACCGGTCGTCGACGACGCCGCGCCGGTGTAGTTCCATCGTAGTCATCCCGATCGCCCCATTGTATCGTCGTCGATCGATGTGGGTTGTAATTGGAGTATGAATTGCAGACAAACAAAAAAAATGTAATAACATAACGCATAGAGAGAAAAGACGACAGCGAAATTGTTCACAAACACAATAAATTGTTGTTTTTCTTTGCAAGAGAATTGGCGATGATTGTCGAGTCGAACGAAGCTAATGCAAAGCCGCAAAAGGCGCAGCGGCGGCGGCGGCTCGGCGGCGGAAGATGAAGATAATAATTGGGGTGTTGACAGAATGGATACGATGCAATAGTTTTGTACCGAGGAAGAGTTTGGTATTTATGATAGGAAATTGAGTTGAATTTTATTTATTTTCTGTAATTTTTCTTTTTCAAGCTTAGCTTGGTGGGAATGACAAAAAAAAAACTTAAATTGCGCAATTGAGGAAATAACACCTTTAATTTGTTTTGCTTGAGGCTTTAAGTGGTTATATGTTACACCTCTTGGCCCTTGGCTATGTATCTCCTTCAACGGGCTTAAAGGTAAGACGTCTGAGTCATTATAACAGACAGGAACAGGAAAAGAAAGTGCAGAGGATTGTCTCACTTCAGCACTAGAATAGTCAATAAAAATACTCATGTTTGTGTTAATTGACGTTTTGGAAATGAAAACTTGATTTAAACATTTTTTAATTAGAAAAGTTGAAACCTTTTAGAACTCTTGAGACTGTTTTATAGGCGGATTCGCATGGAAGAGCTTAAGCTTATAGTTGGGTTCACATTTAGGGGCTTACAGTGGCCAACTTAACGGATGACGAACTGTCAAAATGGAAAAATGACAGTCGGTCGGATAGTTTTCAAATTATTTTGATATTTGCCCAGGGAGAGAGCTGTCATTTGGTCGGTAAGTTGGCCAATGTGAACCCGATTGACTCACTTACCGGACGACGAGCTATCAATATGATTTCGATAGTTCGTCCGTTATTTTTCCTAGTTCCTTTGCCAATTCTAGAGATTCCGCCATTGATTTGCACAGATCTTCTATCGATTTGCCCGATTCATCCGTGGGTTTGCCAGGTTAACTTGTTAGTTTGCGTAATTTGTCGGTTTGGTCAGGTTCGTAGGTATGTTGATTTACCTGATTTATACTTTGATGTTCCTACATCGTTTCCTGATTTGTCAGATTCAACAGTTGATTTTTCAGATTCGTTCGAATATTTGCCGGTTTCATCTGTTTAGTTGCCGAATTCATCCGATTGATTTACAAGATTTGTCCAATTTCACGATTACCCAAATATCCTGAACCAAAAAATATCCAGAACCAAAAAATATCCAGACCCAGATAGGTATATAGCAGAAAAAAGAAACGAAAAACAATTTTTTTTGCAAAAATCGAATTATCGAATTTTCAAAATAAGTTTTTGATAATTCGTTTTTGAGTTGGTACAGTTATTTTAAAACTATAAGATTCTACCAACACAAGCTATTTCATCCAGTATAAGTATTTGAATAACTTGTTTTTGAAAAATAAAAAAAAACATATATAATTGTTTTCTAGTTTTCGAAAAAAATGTTAATACCAAAAATTTGACGAGGTCAAAAAATTTAAACACTTTTTAAAACCCAATTCCGAATTCTCGAAGTCTTATTGATTTCAAACTTATCTGATTATCAAAACCTCTTATCTATCAGTTAATCGTTTATATAGACGAACGATATGTAAGTGCATTGTAAACATCGACAAATCGATTGGCAATAAAAATGTAACTAAATGTGTTTTTAGAATACGCCCGTCAGCCAGTGTTTGGAATTATTGTTTATTTCAATTGAATTCCCTGCCACTCGATGAAGTGTTGATTGATTTCATGATAAACTATTTCAATTGTGGGTGGCAATGTGAGGCAATAAAACAAAAACTTAGAAGAGAATATATGAATAAAAATATATCTGCCTGTTTATCTTATCAGTCAGTGAAATTGGAAATAATTTGTGAGTGTTTATCGAGTCATTTCGAATCCTTGAATCCCATACTCGTATAGAAGTCTATCCAATATAGATAGATACGAACTATTAGAATATGCTATTCAATTGAATAAATTTGATTGCGTTTGGGGAAATGAAGTGGTAAATACTCGAAATAAGTAGGATAAAGTGATATGATAATACTTATTGTTGTTGACAACAAAATAAGGCATTTGAATCCCGGACACATGTTCGATTTATGAATAATTTTTTTGTTTTCTCATTTTTTTTTTGTATGATTTTAATCTATTAATACAGAATTGGAACATATTGGATAAGTTTTGTATAGATAAATAATTTTTGATAAACAGAAATCGTTCGAAGTTTTTGACGTATCAGAGGGAACTATTGTTAACTTAAACGCATTAATGATTTTTGTTGCTGTATAATGAATCAGTGCATAAATAAGTATCATATCAGAATATGTGATTTCGGTAGATGAAATTGTATTTTTGTAGTTTCAGGACTTATGTAGGTACATATAACTGAATTATTTGATTATGTTCCCATTCAGGGCCCCATTTAATAGTTTCTTTCAATTTCATACATGAAGACGTTGACGATGGTCTTCTATACACCATCTTCAAACCTCTACATTCTGGCATTGGTGACTTTTTGATTGAACTGTTCAGTGTTCATGTCATTCGGTCCAGCCATTTCAGAACAATTTAGTGTCCTGGGTTGCTGAGTTTAACATCACCGCACCGTTTAAACTTTAAGCTCTCAATTCTTCGTTGTACAGTTTTGACAGTTGTTGGTTCTCTTATCGACACAGTGATGTTATTTCATTTTTGAAACTTGCACTTGCACGAGTGGACTTACTAATGGTGTTACATATCTTATTGTTATTTGTAATAAGTTTTAACTTTTTTTTTGCAGACTGAAGCTGAATATAGTAATTAATAGCTGAAACTGTCAAATTACTTGCATCTCAACTTGCCAGTCTACTGGCTTCAAAATCTAAATGATAGTTGACTTGCAAGTAGCAAAAGTTTGAATGTGTGACAACTTACAAGACAAATTTGGACGTACGGCCTCGGGGTCATTGGCGATGTTTGTCAAATCAATAATGAAGGTTTTCTACTTCTAGTGTCAAACGCAACATTGTTAAAAATGCAAAATTAAAATTAAAATACTCCTTTTTTTTTTGAATTTTTGAATGTTGCATGTCACACTCAAGTGTCACACTCGTGGTTGAAAATTCGGATATTCACTCAATCAACATTAGTAAAAACAAATCATCCAAAAATCAATACTTACTACCTACATAGTAAAAGATTTTCCTCTACAGAAACGACAACATTACCGCGCTACAAGGAAGAATAGTGACTTAGATATTCCTCCTAGGAGTTATTAGAGCTCAGTGAATACCCGCCTTCTGGTTGAAGGTAGGAAGTAAGTGTTGACTCTAAAATAGTTTTTGAAATGATTTGATCAGTGGCGTAGATTCCTTAAGTGGAATTAATCATTATTTTCCTTAAAGTCTCAAAGAAAAAATGGAATTCTCAATGCTCTTTTAACCTACTTACTTAATGATGCTTATGAGTAAAAGATGGTTAAACATTTTAGAATTTCAGGAAAATCGAGTGTTTTGTAGGTATTGTGTTGTTTTATGTAGACCATTTTTGCATTACCTAGGTTGGACAGAAAATCTACGATAACTTCCTACGATGCACGGGACGGTAATAGTAAGTAATAACACGTTTCCAAGAATATTTTTATATAAGTTCGGCAGGTGGCCGCCGGATCACCTATCTCATCTAGAGACCAATAAAAAAACCTACAACCGCAATCGATTAGCTTCTGCTGAAACCTATCTTTCAACGAATTTTGGATGGAAAACTGCATTAATTTTTTTAATTTAATAATGTTTCGTACACGAAATAACGGAAAAATAGGGTTTTGTGATTTTTTCCAATAACACTTTCGATTGGTCACAAATATTTTCTGTGTCCGACGGTCATATTTTCACTTTGATAATTGCTTCCATATTTTCGAATAGATGATTTAAATTGTGTTATCCAGTCAATGAACATATTTAGCAACTTATCTGTTTGATCTAATAAATTAAGTTGTGGGTATCTTTTGGTGTTACAAATGTTTAATGAGGCATTGATCCTTGTTTTCAATAAATATACAAAGTAAGTTAATTCTACGGTTCTATATAAAGTTATCTTGAAATAATTTGCATGCAATCTTATTTCTCATGGAAAAAACTTAAATATGTCATTATTGCACCTACGTTTGCGTATGAAATACAATGAAAGTAGATAGGTAGCCCCCACTTGGCTAGATATACTTACTTAGGTCTATTAATGGTTGCTTTGTTCACACAATAGTGAATTGAACCAAAATAAGGTATTTTAATTACTCCATTTTAAAGCAACACTATCATACCTAACCTACCCAGATATGAGCAGCTAAAATGCATCTAAACTTCACCAATTAGACTCCATTTGCATTGGCCTGCGTGATTTTTAATGATTTATTTTCGTGATATTATCATATTTCCATCATTTGCTTTGGCTATTAAACGATTCGGCCAAGCGTAGAGTGTGAAATAAAACAGCGCACAAAAAAAATTAACTAAATTAAAATAACAACAGCGAATTTGTTTTAATAATATAATAGGCAAATCTAATAAAAAAAAAAAAACAAGAACAAATTGATTGCACCAACTTATCTAGGTTGGTATCTATCTACTTATAGCGATTCTCATATTAACAAAATCTTGATAAATTCCTACGACTCATTTCCTAAATTAATCTACCAACGTTTCAAAAGGCACAACAAAACCGTAACTCATGTCAAACTGCCATTAGAACACCTTGAATGGTTGCTTGCGCGAATCATACACAAAATCATTCCCATCTGTCAACATCAACTCAACACACATAGACTGCATCAGACATCCCCAACTCACACCTCTTGGTCTAAACTTTTGCTGAAAAAAAAAATCAACAGCCCAACTAGCGACAAATCTCATTGCACGCATAGGTGCACATCACAGGTTGCGTGTTGACGTATCATCTTCAATGCGAATTTGTTAAAAAAAAAAATTAAATTAATTTTTTTGTTTTGTTTACACAGCGAGTCATTAAACAAAAATGAACACACCGAATAGACAACAAAATGTCAAATTGATTACTGTCATACGTGGATTATGTACAAAATGAGATTGAAATCTTTTCGCCCATTAAACCCTCCGCCTCTGTGTTCTCATCAACTGAGAAAATGACGTTTTGTTAACAAATCACTTGACAAAGAACAATATTCTCATTTTTATTCTATCCTCCTCCCACTTCTGACACATTCACATTTTTATTTTATTTTTCAATTCCATTTCCAATTATTTTAACTGTCACTCAGAGAAACCACTCCTTTTCAAACACACACAGCAGCAATCATCTGTCTCTTTCTAAATGCACAAATGAAATATGAAACGCAAATAATTGTAATTAAACAGAACAACAAAAAATACAAAAATCAAACAAACACTCAATTGGGAATGAAATAATAGTTCATGCAGAGAACGAAACATTATGAAAGGTGGAAACAGATTTTTAGAAAAGTATTGTTCGATTGCAAATTTTCCATCATCCGTCGGTAAAATTACAAACGAAAAACTGAAAACACAAGAGAGGCCAGCAAAAAAAAAAAACAATTAACCGTTTTTTCGGTATATCTAGCAGCGTGGCAATAAATTGACTGACAAAAAGAATGACAAACTTAACGAATGTAAGGTGCAAGAAACGGGGAATATTGTTGATGGGAATGGGATGAGTTTGTTCGTATGATTTTTGTTATAGAAAGTGGGAACAGTTTTGTCTTTTGTTTGAAGGTACCTACAAAACTGGAGAAGAAGATAAAAGAGAAAATAATATGACTCCGCCTTTGTAAAATGGCAACCAAAATAATATGGTATTGGTGTTTCATTTTAATAATGTTCCTGTGCTATGAGGAATCAGGTATTTTCGAGTATGATTTTGTTGGTAAGGTGTTCTCTTTTGGAAAATTGTGTTTTATGCTTAAGAGAGGAGAAATTATGTCCTTGAAGAATAAGATGTATAGGGGGATTGGGTAGGTTAAGTAAACATAGGTATACCAACTCATTTACTTAATTTTATACTATTATCAATTTATTTTCGTTTTGAAAAAATAAATCAAATAAATAAATGCAGAGAAATGACCTCCGATTTGAAAATGGAAGGTGTTTAACGTTATAAATTGAAAATAAAGAATTAGAAATTACAGAAATATGGTTGTAGAGGATCTGGGTACCTAGCCTAGCTAGGTAGCTTTATAAGGGATTATCAGCTACGTATATAGTTTCAATCAATCAATCAAAATCAAATAATTTTAACTTAGGTAGGTAGTGCTATCAATTGGTGTTTTTCTTTTTTCATTACGAGGAAACCTCTGATAAGAGCTCGAACACTGTCGAACATCTTCTGAACATCGTCTGAACAGAACGCGTTCGGAGCGCTCCCATTTAAGGCTTAACTACAACGAAAATGCAAAAATTAAATTTTTCAAACTCATTTTTCTCGACTCTTTAACTTCGGAAAAATTTCAAAATGGTGCCAAAAACCTTAGATTTTGGATTCTCAAACAAGTTGTGTAAATTTTTCCTCAAATAAATGGACCTATATACAATTATTTTACTTTTGGACTCCTGCTGAATGTGGCCATTGTAGTAATGCCTTTACTTTATTTTCTTAAGGCATTTGTGTTTTCTAGTTTTCCCCCGTTTATTTGTGTTCAGTATTTTTCTGTGTTTATTTGTTCATTTTATCGTGAGCTCTGAACATGTTCAGAAAATTCTCTGAACGAAAAATTAAAGCCCTGAACGCACTAAACGAATAAAGAAACACAATTTTTTTTGACAGTTCAGATTCTGTCCGGAACGAAAAAAGAAAAACGCCTGATGAGGCAAAAGTTGATAAAAAAATTGTAAGCGCACTGTCTGATTTCTTAAATTTGGATTTAAAAATTTGAGAAGTTATGAGAAGATAAGGGGCACAATTGTATATGGGCGGGCGGTTGTCGCTTTCGTCGTGTCCCATCGTTTTGAGAACCAACAGGAACCACTTACTGAAGAGCAATACTTCATAGAAGTAACTGAAGCTTTTATTAAAACTTCCTAATACAAGAAGTGTTTGAAATATCTCTGCAAAGGGCACATATTCGATCGAATCACCTCCAATAAAAATAATAATCCACTCATAAAGACTGTGACATCAAAGATTTGTCAATGCTCTTAGATCTAGCTACTTTGAACAAGCCTCCAAAATAATGAAATTTTTAAAGTGATTTCATCATAACGCACAGGATTAACTGAATTTTTTCGTAAATCTAAGAGATTTAGAGGGAGCTCAGATACTCAACTTGTTCTAAAAAACTCAAACTTGTTCAATATGTTGTTGATTTGAAATATATTAATAAAAAAAATCTGGAGCTATGCAACATTTATTCTTAAGGTGTCGAAGGGTACCTCTACCAACTCTACCCTACCTCAAGTAAATCCACAAAAACTTCTTTTAATATTTCTGAAATTTCAAGTAAAACAGTTCCATAGTGCGCAACTTTTGCAAATTGCAAGTGCAACATACGTATATCTTATACTTATGTAAGAAGGCTTTTGCACATAAAACATTTCTTAATCCTTACACTTTTTAGTTCCTTGATATTGTCCCATGTGCCACCTCCTTCTTGATGTATCTTTATATCCTTATAGCTACCTCTACTCCAACAAAGAATTAGTTATTGTTTTGGTATCTCTTTTTTATACAAAGTTTAATAATTTTCAAAATAATCTTTTCCCTGAATTATATGATTTGATGATGAAGAACACCCATCAAAGCATCAGAACATTTATACCACACAGAGTTTAGTTCGTTAACTTCAAGTCTGTAAAACACGTAGCAACCGGTGCACAAGTTGGTAGGTAGCTTTAGCGTCATTCTTTTTTCTCTACACCCACTGGCATATCACATCCTTGTGTGTGTTTTTGAGTTTAATTTAAAATAATCCTTTTTTCCATTTTTTTCTCAGTTTTTTACTTTTATTTTTTACATTTTCGTTGTAAAAATATAAAGATTAAATGATTTATTTTTAATAGAAAACATAAATTATAAGCAATATCCTACACTGAGGGAACAAATTGTTTGCGGCGAACGAAAAAAATTTGCGTTAACGACCTTTTCATTTGCTGGACAATTTTGCAATAAATTGGTAAATTTGTTTGGGTTAAACAGTTTCCGCGAATGATAAAAAACAAGTTTAAAGTAACACCGGTAATTGAACCTCTCTCTTTTGAGGAGAGGCAGATGCCATTGAGCTACGAACTGTGATCCCCACCAACATGGAGTAAATTATTAAGAAAAGAAATGTTCTAACAATCATTTTTGAATGTAAATTAACTGTACCTATATTTACACTTAAAGTGAAGTTCTTTGGATCAAACAAATTTCTGGAAAGGTTCTTCGCAAACAATTTGTTTGTTTGCTGCAAACAATAGAATTTGCTTGTAAACGAAAAGGTGTTTATACATTTGGGAAGCATTTGCGTTTGACACAATCAACTCATGCAAATGACCAATGGGTTGCATTATAACTGCTGTAAAAAATATAATTTGGTAAAATGTAAAACAGATGCTGATGACAATGAAAAACTATTGCGGTGATTGTTTTCATTTAATTCAAAGGATATTCACTAGCAGCAAGCATAAAACAATTTAACATTTCTCTGAGTGCAGGTAACGTGAATTTTTCCAATTATTTCTATGAATTACATAAAAAACTTTAAACAGTTTTATTATTTTTGTAAAACAGTAAATTTATCTTTCTAGCTATGCATGAACACCTGAACTCTTTGAAAAGTAGATAAGCATTTCCTTGAAATTGAATGCCTTCTACCTGTATTGTTGCATTTTGTTTTCATTAAATAAGTAGTTTGTAATACTTTACAGTGTTCAAAACATATTTTTATCTTAAATCTTAGAAGAAAAATATATAAAAAGTGTGAAATAAATAGAACTAATGAGTAGCGTTTCGCAAGTTTAGGCTTTGCAAACATCTTTACAGTGACAATAGATAACGTGACTTTAGGCCATTTTGAGATATAAAGTATCTTTATAATTTTTTTTTTCGGAGTTTCATGGTGAATATAATTAAATTAATTATCCTTTGTTTTATCTAGTTGTCAAATTACCAAGAAAAAAAAAAACTACCTACCTCATAGGTGTCATTTTTTCCGTACCTAATATGTTGCGCACTGGTAGACATATATACTTGGTTGCATTTCAATGATCAATGAAATTCAATGACACATCTTCTTGTGGTTTGAGGTGTGACAAAAAACGTACATAGCAGCTAGTTGTTGGTGCTAAACATAATTGTTTCCGCATGTTGATATGTAAAACAATATTAAACCAACAGTAATACTAACAGCAGCCTAGCTAGCCTACCTAACTCGCATAATTCGCAAAATCATCAATTATTCAGTGCGTATGCGTATCTTTGAAGAAAGGTAATTTGCCAAAGTTGCGCATTACAGAACATATTTGATATATGTTGATATGTTGCGCATTGCAATTCCACTTTTTATGTTGGTAGGTAGGTAGGTACCTCTATAATTGCTTTAACAAACAATATAATTATGTGTCATTACCAATGTCAACGTATAAAGTGCGTTTCTTTATAGTTCTCTGATGCATGATGGAAGGAGATGTAATTTTTTGCGCCAAATGTGTTTACTTTTAAAGCAAGAATCAGTTTAAAAAACCTTTAATTAAAGTTATGTTTTGAAAGAAAAATAAAGGGTTGGAATAGCGAGTTTTGTAAAAATACATTAAATCGACCGACCATGAAGAAAGAACACTCAATTTGAAAAGTATATGTGCTAGAATACCTACTCGAAAATAAGATTCCGACATTTTTATAAAGATAACTATCTTTATTGAAATCACGGAAAGGTAATAAGAAAGGATTATCAAAACAAACTTTCAACAAACTGACATCCAGTACCGTTTCTTTGAAGGCAATTAAAACAACGAAGGGCACGAAATTCCTATATTGAAATGATATTAAAGGCTTTGAAAGAGTAAAGTATCTGTCAGATGGCAACCCTAATTCTATTACTCTATTACTATTATTTTACTTATACGCTATTTAGAATCTATACATGAAATATCGCTTGATTGAAAACCAGTCTTAAAGTTATACGTGTTCTTCTTTTATTTTTGGTTTTTCCAGCTTTTTTGTAGACATTCCTGACCTTTTTTCTCCAGAATGCGGCCTTAAAAATGCATTTGAAAGGTTGCATTTTCGCCACCATTTCACGTGAAGTTAACACAGCCATGGTTTTATGGTTTTGGAGGGTAAGGGTAAGGCCAAAAATTGGGTAATGGGGTTATGCAATAGTAGATTTTTGAAATTTCGGGTTTTAGTGCTAAATTCCTTTCGAAAAAACTTAAAAAAATACGTTCTAATATCCCCAATGCAATTTGGCCATAAGGAGTTAGGCTTAACTTTTAATTCGGACTTTTTTGGGAAAGCATGGAGAAACTTTTGAAGATGATACTTATCCATTCACCATGCAAAGATTTTTGAGCGACAAAGTTTTTTGTATGAAACTTTTAAAGTGCATTTCAAAGTCTTAACGTGGAACAGCTAGTTCGGGTGGTAACAGGTTAACAACACATTCCTGCATACTTGCAAGTTCCAACAAATTCAGGATTGTGTTAGGTAACAAACCAGCAACAAATTTCTGCATACTTGCAAGCTACAACATTTACACTTCGAACCGATCTCAATCATGAGAACAAGCTAAAACAAGAACTTGCTTTTATGCAGGCAATTTCTCAGACCGATAGTTTCAAAGTGCTTTTCTGTCTAACATTAAGTAGGTAAATAAAAAAACATTCGAAACAAAACAATTAGAATTCTAAAAAGTCAGTTCCTATTTTGAACTGAGCCTTATATGGTTGTCATTCTCATTGCTAGCAAATTAAGGTAACCTTAACGAATAAAATAAAATGACATAAAATTCCTCCTAATTTTCTTTTTAATATCTAGGTTCCTCCATCTATTCTGAAAAAAAAAACAAAAAAAAGAAATAAATTTGTTCTTGCGCAAACAGAAAACGCCCTCATAAAATGCGCGACCCAAACGAATGACAAAAATAAAAAAGAAATTTTATTTACCTATGAATTTCTCCAACAACGACGATTGCTCCACACAAAACTTTTATTATACAGAAAAATAGATATCTACAGAGATATAAAATATATTATCATCATCATCCCCATCTACCACCACATATTTACCAACTCTAAATTCCAGGAAAATGACGACTCCTATACTCTTCAAGAATCAGTCGTACAGTACATACAAATAAGCTATAATACACACCTACACACAAAAATATAAGATCCAAACTGAAAAAACAAAACGACAAATAGAAACGAGAGAAGAAAACTTCTAACTTTTATACCCTCCTTTAGCTGATGTTTCTATAATGGTAGGGTATATCAGTATATCCTCATGAATATAGAGACATATTCTTTTTTAAAGACAAAAAAAAGAGCTCCAATCCAAGGGCATAATTCCTTTGCCTTGGAGAAAAAAAAGATATTAATACAAACATCTGAAATAAGACTGTGGAAAAAGGAACACAAGAAATAATCAAAAATCGATTACTAACATTGCATCTTCATACAACGATAGACTTTAAGGATGAAAATCCTGTCTATTTCTTGAGCTCATATTTTTATCAGAAAATTACGAGCAACTTCGGCAATTCAACATAAAAATAGATATTGTTTCCTTATTGTCAGAATACTAATCTTGGTTCGATTGTTTTGTTTTACAATTTTTCCAGGTTGTTTAAAAAAAAAAACGTGATTTTGATAAATTTTTTAACAATTTTGATTTATAAAAGTTCTGATGAAGTTTTTGGCACTTTGTGTTGAAAATTAAAGAAAAAATTCAAATTCAAATTGTTAAAAGGTTCTGTTTGCTAGAAAATATTAAGAAACCAACCTCTACCGAATTTTATGTGTCCAAGGTTTTTCAAAAACTCTAGTTTATTAGTTTCATTCAAAAAATGTTATGTTCAAGAACCCAAAAAGGGTTTTTTACTAATCCCCAAACTTTTTGAAAGTTTAAATTCTGAAAACTATATCACTCAAGAAAAGTTGACCAAATTTAAGAACCTCTACGTTCTATTCCCCAAATTTGCAAGCATTCAAATCTATTATGTTTCATATTTTCATAAAAAAAGTGTTGCAAACGAAAAAAAAAATGTTCAAGGGTCTTTCCGAAATTTTGCTACACTAATTCCGTTGATATTTTGATTCATTTCTTATTGAGAATTAATAATGCTGTGATGATTTTATGTAAGCGACAGAAAATTCTGTGTGAATTGTTAAAGATTTATCAGTTGATAAAAAATGTTACGTATACGCCACAGTGACCCGTTTCGATAATAATTCATATAATAGGCTATATCTTTGGCAATTCTTTTTCGATCTTAAAGATTGAGGTATCAAATGGAAGGAGATATAACAACACTATAATTTCAACATTTTATACAAAAATAAATAAATATTATAAACTATTTATATCTGCTATTGCTTAATATGAATTTGTTTTTGAAAAGGATATTTTTTTTTTTTTTATGTTTATACAAATAATTGAAACTATAAAGTAATTACTTTTATTTTAGTGCAACTTATTTTGATTCAAATGCATCTTTTCAAAAATGAACATAGTTAACATAATTATTAGACCGTTTGTTATTTTTAGATGAAGCTCTATTTGCAAATAATTTAAAAAAAAATCCCCAATTATTCAGGTCCACTTCAGACCACTGATACCCCCTGGAGGGGTTTAAAGTTTATTATAGGAAATACATATTTATATATTTTAGAGTTTTATTTTTAACTCTGCTCAGTATACACGAAAAAAATTGCATATGGTTGGAAAAGAATCTCGAATATGTGACTTTTTGGGGGAAAATACATTTTTTCTTAATATTTTGAGGTCATAACCTCAATTTTATCAACAAAAAGGAATTTTTTTTTTCAGATACTAATTGTTAAATAATTCTAAACATCATTCTTTTTTAGAAAAATTGTTGTCAAAAGATTTGTGAGCATACAAAATACATAATAATAGGTTTTTTGTTTATCAATAACAGTTGGACAGGAACATTCGAAAAATTCTATGTATTTCCCATAAAAACTTTAAGCCTCTACATAAAGTATGAGGGGCATGAAAAATAAGAAAAAAGGAGGACATTTTTTTTTTTAATTATTTGCAAATAGTTTTGCCCCGTTAGAATTTGATCCAAAAAAAAAATCCACTAACGAACGGTCTAAATAAAACATAGCAGTTTTTTTGTTTGAAAAATGTCTGGTAGACATTTAATAAATTAATTTTGAAGCTCTTTTTATTCCCGAGAATTAAAAAAAAAATATGTCCTTACTGAAAATAGGAGCCTTTACGCAGTTGTAGCGAAAACACAAGCATAATTTCGTTTTTGGTAAATATCTCGGCTCCAACGCGTTGATCCAACATGTTGCATCGAGTTACATAGAAAGGTCACAGACACTCGTTTATCGCATTAAAGTCCGAGATTTCTTGCCTAAGTCTTCAAACATCCGTTGACCCTGATCCATGAATCACTTTGCATGGTAGATGTCAGACGATTTTATCCTTCGAAGCCCCTGGATAACTATTACGTCAGTCCTTAGCTTATCCGGGTTCTCCACTAATTGCACGTGGTCTGTGTAAAACTGTAAATTTCACCAACATATCCGAAATTCATTGTCCTTGATTCGTTTACTGGGTGCGTCAAAATTGAGATTATTCGTTTTAGAGGCTTGTTATTGCTTCGGAACAAGTTTTATTTCCGCGGTAGGGAAGTTCTCCCATCCTGAAGAACCAGACTCTTGGTTAGCTCCCAAAGTGAAAATCAGGATAGAACCGCTTCATATCGGCCGCATGTTTTTCTTCACTGCCACTATTTTGGAAATAGTTGCAGGTATGTCTGCAGGTATAGTATTTTTATATACACGTACAAAACAAAAATTACAATTTTTTTTTTAGAAAATTTAAAAAGCTTTAATTTTGTGAATGCTAATTTTTTCGTTCGAGCAATATAGTTTTCACGATAAAAGCGATAAACCGAAAAAAACACATGTTTCTCTTCATCGCCGCTAGAGTTATTTTCTAAACTGTTACACATACGAAAGAATTTTATAAAATTCAATAAGCTTTATTTTTGTAGGACAAAATTTTTCAATACGAAAAACCGTTTTCGAGATAAACGTGAAAAACTGAAAAAACTTCATGTTTCTTCTGGCTGCCGAACTCGGGAACTTTTTTTTGGAACATCACCAGGTATCCCTTAATAAGTGTGCCAAGTTTCAAAACTGTTGGATTTTTTTGAGGTGGAAGCAACGCCATATGACGAAAACGGATTTTTTTTTTCAAAAACGTCTTTTATGTGTTGTACACACACATTAGGCAAGGACTTGCTTTTGAAATAAAAATATTTTTTCATCGGTTACTAACGGTACCCCCCATAGAACCGTTTTCATTTTGTTTCTTAAAATAATTTCACAACTTTTATGTTACTTAATATCAAAATTTTCAAACAATTATTTTTCGAAATTTAAAAAAATTTTCATATTTTGTTTTTCAAAATCAAGTTTTCGAAAACGGAGTTTTGAGTTTTGGTTTTTGTTTGTGAATTAATATTTTCTTGAAAATCGCATACCACCATTTTTTAACGAAAAAGTAGCTTATGTCATTTTTTGTGATGAATTTTATGTTTTTCGTTTTTATAAAATTATTTATTTTTAAAAATTAACTTAAAAACAATTTCTCTTCGAGAATTCTTTTAAGAAAGTTAATCAGATTTTTTAAAAAGCATAAATCTTCAATTTTGATCAAAATCTATGAACACACACATTTTTTAGACTTGCTATTCACTATATCCTTGCAGAAAAGATATTCCATGTTATGTCTGCCTTTTATAACCTTTCTTGATTTTCCAAAAAGAAAAAAAAAAAAACAAAATAAGCCAAAAAGAGAGAGCTATAATAAATAAACAGTAAAATTAATCTCTAAAAAGGACACAACGAGGGTAACTGCAATAATTGCATTACTACACACAAGTAGGTACCTTTACCGCTAACTTGTATTTATCTGAGCACATAGGTATAAACTTTACCTCTTGCTTGTTTCAAAACACACACACACACATACAAAAATAAAAATATTTTATCCCAAAGATAAGCTCTAGCGAAGAAGATTCATCTCTAGCAATAAAAAAAAAATGGAAAAAGAAAATTCTGGTCGTTATCCTTATTCTTCGTCCTTTTCTAGGTGGTGGTGTGTAGTTTTCCAATTGACAACATCTGCAGTTGTACCTTCGTAGTCATCGTCGTCGTCGACCCAAAAGAAAGAACAAGACCATCGTCGTCGTCGCGAAGGTGTGTGGAATGGGGGTGCGGGTGGTGTTGCTGCTTGGGATTCTGGAGGAGCTATAGAGCCACGCCTTAATAAAATACCCAGACATTTGGAGAAAGAAAATAAAACCATTTTGTAGATATTTCTATAACCTGCAAGAGTATATATGTCCTTTCGGTTCGAGGTGCACAACAGAATTCAACTCACACAACCCCACACCCGGCTCCAAGGACCTGCTGATGCTGCACTGAAATGGCATCATCGTGGAGTTGGAGGTAGGTAAGTTTCGGGGGTAATTTCTATAAAACTATAAAACATTATTTCCTTTTGGTCTTGCTTTTGGAATGACTTTCGGAGTAAGAAGAGCAGATCAAGTCGCTAGCTGCTAGCTGGCCTTCTATATACGTTATCCTGGATGTGTCGTCTAGTATTTGGATTTTATTTCAGTTTTTTTTTCTCATATTTTTTCATTTTCTATGTTTTGTTTTCCTCCATAGAATTGACGTTTAGCGGTGGTGGGAGGGTGGTTTGAAGAAGAAACATTCTCCATAAAATTTTTATAATCTGCACAAAATTATGGAGAAATTGAGTGCGCGGGTAGGTGTGGCGGGTGGGTAAAGGATAGCGGGCCAAGGCGGGAGAAAGTTCCAGGGATGGAAAATATGTTTTTAATGGTTTTTCAAGGATTTTTCTTCAATGTATGTATATTTTGTGTTGGGGATCCTTTGTGAAAGTGTTTTTCTATGTTTTTTTTTGTTGGTTCCTTTCTATTCGTGGTCTCTCTATTGCTTGTGTCTGTGTGTGGATTTGATGTGTGTGCTGTGCTGCTGCTGCTGCTGCTTGCGGTTGTAGTTTTCGTGAATAGTTTTATAATTTAAATTTTTCCCAAACCTCCACCTCGACGTCTGACGTCCCGATCCTGAATCGTCCTTGCCTTCGTGTGTCACCGTCTCGAACTTTCAAAAGTGTATGTTCCCACTTCTCTGGTTGTTTTTTTTTTTTTTGTCAACTATGAGGTTTTTCCGCCTTGGTCCGTTTGGGTTGGCATTTTATGTTCGCTTTAGAATGTTACTCGAGAGTTTTTTTTTTCTGTTGGTAAGGCGCCTGGCAAAAGACTGCGGCGGATGGCGGTTTTCGTTATTTTTTTTTTTGCGAGAGAACAAAAAATAAAATAAACTTTGTCCTGTTTGAGGTCCTTGTGGCTGTCAATGGGTGGGCCAGGCGGGCGACAGCAGCGGGATGTAAGTATGGTTTCTGTGCATATCTTAAGAGATTACTATGTTGGAGAGGAATGCTTTTAATGTGAGATACTACACTATATAGTGCCAGCTCCAGTTTGGTTCTGTGATGGCCACCATCGACGACGAAGGTAATTTATTCGAACAAGAATTTTCCTGCAGAATATTATTTTCAGTTTTCTTTTTGTTTATTTTTGTTCCTTTTTTTGATTTTTTGAGTTATTGTTTGTGTTTTTTTTTTTGTTATTTTTTTTGTTTTTTGTTTTTAGTTAGCATTTTTCCTTTGTTCAGTTTTTTGAATGTAAGAACCTAAGAACCTACCTACAAACAAGAACCTACACAGGACATCAGAGAAGAGAAAACCTAAAGAATGAATGGCTTTGCTTGTTCGATGGAATCTGAATGGAAAAGTTTTTCGTTTATTTAAAGTTTTTTTTTGTGTGTTGAATTTGTTGGCAATGCCATCATCAGTAACAATGAAGGTTTTTTAGTGTGTTGGAAGTGATTTTGTAAGATCGAGCAGCAAGATAGTGAGGTGAATAGGTAGGTTACTATAATGGAAGTTTTATTTAAACTTTTTTTCTTATTGACAAACTATAATTTGTTATTGATCATTGCAATGAGTTTTTGATATTTTGTACTGAAGCTAAAATTAGAATTTGTGGACATGTGTATGTTTTTTTATCTGATCATTTTAAAAAATTGCCCCTCTAACCTAATTAAAGGACAGACACATACGTATTGGCCAAAATCAATGAGGTGTAAAATTTGATGTCCATTTTTAAATCATTATTACGTTAAATAAAAATTTACTTCTGACGGCGGTTAAAATATATGAAATGATTCGGCGAATGTATTAACTTTAAATCCAAAATTCTGTTTTTCAAAACTCTGCAAATCCATTATTCTGCTTTTATAGAAATTCTGTAATTCTAAATCTCTACATTAAGACTCACAGTTATAAACAGGTTTTAATTGCCTGTTGGACAAGATTTTTTCATTTAAAAAATTAAGTAACAGCATTCAAAAAAAACAATAATAATTTGTTTTTAAGTAAACGTTTTGGTAAACGTTTTTTTCCAAATAGTGATTTGTGATAATTCGAACGGGAATATCTCAAAAATCTCCGAAAAAGTATGGTAATTAATGGTAATTAACTATGTATACAAATTAGTCGGGGAGAAGTTAGTTACGTTAGAATTGAAAACTGTTCTACAAATGAAAATATAAAATTCTGTATTCCAAAATTCTGCAAATGATAAAAGAAAAATTGTTTTGATAATAATTAATCCAGAATTTTATATTTACAGAATTTTAGAACACAGAATTTTAAGATATAGTATTCTGAACTTACAGAATTTTAAAATACATAATTTTGGAATACAGAATTTTGGAATCCGAATTTTGGCACATACATAATTTTGACCCCAACCCGATTTGGAACTCTGAATAAAATATGCAATTTGATTTCACTAAGTAAGATTAATTTTTAGAAAAAGTAAATTACAGATCGTTTGAGCGGTTTTTGTAAAAGTTAAAATTAATATGCCATTTTTAAGCAAATATTAATAGACAATTAAAACCAAAATTTCCAAAAATACAGTGACCCGTTTTCGAAAAAAAGATTAAAATAATATTTTTTTTTCTTTTTTTAATCCGAATACTTGCCAATTTATTTAAGAAGAAGACAAAAGTGGAGAAAAAACCGTTCAATGGGAAGTTCCGTTAGTAGTATTTTTGAAAAAATATTTGTTTCATTTCAAAAATACGACGTTATACACAAATTAGACACAATTTTTTCTTATCAAAATCGTTAGAACGGTTTTTGAAAAATGTAAAAAGTAGATATTGGTGTAAAATTAATTTTTTCTTCCCCCTCTAGTGAATTACCCCAGACCCTTAGAACCCTTTCTTTTGGAAACTTATGGCAACGTAGTCAATTTTTACCTAAAAATTTTAGAAAATTCAGTTGTCTTCAACATGTAGGCCTCTACATAATTGTTACCAGAAAATTAATCTTTCAGGGGAAAAATTCCTAAAAACTGCAAAAATACTCAAAATTTCCCTGGTTTTTTTACATTTTGGAATTTCTTAATAGGGTTCTTGAAAAATTAATAGAACTTTTGTTTTTATCTAGAACTGTTGTTTATTAGTCGAACAACTTACTGAGTAAGCTACAATTTTTTGGATCGGTTTTGGCATTTTTGTTCGCCTGAAATATAATAATTTCTAAAGTATATATTTGAAATTTAATTGCTAAATCACTGGACTCAGTAATAATGATTTTATAGCTGAGTTATGGTGAGACGGGAGTGAATCAGTTGCGAATGCTGTTGATTTTTATTTTAAAGATGAGAATGAGGTAAATGCAAGCCTAATGGTCCTGCTAACCGACTTCAAAAAAAGTTGGAGGTTATCAATTCCACTGTATTACGTCGATTTCGCCTTACTGCACTCCGTTTAACTGAAAAAATCGGTAAACTGAAACAAGAAATTTATTTCGAGGCTTCTTTCAACAGTTTTCATGCAAACTACTTCTGATAAAGTTTCGGTGCAGGTGAAACCAACAATCTTGACTCAAATGAATATTTTAACCTATTCAGCTTCGCTGAACGCTGTCACCGAATTTTTAATTAAAAACATCTTTTCAATTTGAAATTTCAAAATGTTTTTATTTTTTTACTCTCAAACTCCAAAAAAATGTGTCTGGTAATTCTGTCTTCTAGCTGAAGAGATTTTCTTCAAATTTGGTAGTTAAGGGTTTTTAATGATGCTCCTAGAGGGGATATTGAAATTTTTTTGTAAGACCAAAATTAACCGTAGGTACCCGCCAAATGACGAAAATGAAAAAAACTGCTTATTTTTTTCAAAGACAATTGTGCAGATAGTACCTTACTTTGAAATAAAAAAAGAAAATAATCGGTGAGTAACGTATCATAGAACCGTTTTTATTTTGTCTGATTTTCTCGTAAACAACTCAACGGATGATAAATGATAAATAATTATTTCTCAAAAGGTTCTTAGCAATTTTCCAATAATATCAAATCATAATTTTTAATTTTTCCTTCAAAAATCGATTTTTCGAAAATGGGTTGGTGATTTTTTTCATAATAAGTCTAATTTTGTGAGCATTTCAAAATAGTAAGTAAAAATTAAAAAAAAAAAAACATATTTGATGGCAGTAACCCATCGATACTCTTTTCTAATCTAAAACTAAAACTTTCAAACTTCTTTTCTTTATTAATTCGTATCTCGCGTTCCAAGAAATGTAGTTAGGTGGATACATTTGAAATTTATTTTTGTATACTTTTAATTTGTTTTCCGTATCCTTTCCATTTTTTGCTTTCCCAGCCTTCAGCAACTTGGTTTTGAATTTGTTTTTTTTTTTTTTTCAAAATGATTGATGTTCTTTATTTTGCATTTTAATTTTGGCTTAATTTCTATTCATATTCCATTGAATGCATCAAAAGATTCAAAAAGTTACACTCATCACGCATAATGTGTTGGCAACTGTCATTGTACTTTTATACCTACTCGCATATCACCCCTGATTAAACAAACAAGAAAAAAACTTATTCAATATAGTAAATGTGTGACTTATGAAATTTTTGTATTCAATACCAGATCCCATTTCGTCCTTCGTATATTCAAATGCATAACGCCATTAGCCTGCCGCCGCCTTCGTACATTTTTCGACCCACAAAGAATATCAAAGAAATGATGAATTATGATTGATCAGGGACTAATTATAAAGCAAACACACAGCTCGAAGGACCTTAATTCACACTTTCGGGATGAATTTGACAATCTGCATACAGAAAACTATAAATATCACACAGAAGCAGATTAATGGCGTGACAATTGAAACTGGATTCGGATCCTGGAATTATCCATTTAGGAAAAGTGTGCCAAAGTTTTTGTTTATTCAGGACTTGGGTTTGAGGACAATCTCCTCGAAATCCTCAAACTTATTCAGGATAAAATTTGATATTGAAACCCTCAGAATGCGGTGGCCAATTTTTGTTGTTGTTGCTGGAATCAAGGTATGTGAGGTGGCATAAGTGTAATCGGAATCCGTCTTCGTCTCCTTTTACCTTTTATCCTAGAGGGTGTTGTTTTTTTGTTGTTGTTGTTGAAATTTTTCCACTTGTTGACAGAAGTGTCCTGAAAATATAAACACACCAGCAGCTGATAGTGATTTTGAGGGTGAAAAGAGCTTAAAAACACGTATCGCACCAGTTTAAAAGTTGCAATTCTATATTCCACCCTTCAAAATTCTGGGCTGGTTGTTTTTTTTCCTTATTTTTTTTTGTTGGTTGGGGTGTGGGAGTATATAGAAAAGTCAAGGAAGCCAATTTCATGCGAAAATAATCTCCCCTTAGATAGGTTAGTGACGACTTTTTTTTTTTTGCTTTGTATTTTTGCGATCTTCCACTTGACTTGAAGACTCCCGGAACCGCATTAAAGTAGCGCTTTGGCAGGAGTCAGAAGTAAATGGAAGGAAGGAAAAGAAAAATATGTTCAACTTGCTGAGCTGTTGATTGCCTTAAGTGAGGGTGACACACTGCCTGACTTGTATAGTCGGGGATTTTTTTATTGTGGTTCACCCCTCAAGGACTAATGGCCGACTTCCATTTCGTGTTGTTTTCTTATTTTTTAACGACAAAAAAAAAAAGGGAAAACGCAAATTTATTGTTGCGGTTTTGTGTTTTTCTGCTGTTGATCTGTTATTTTGGTTATTTTGTTTGTGTTTTTTTTTTGTTTGTATTTTTTTTTCTTATATATTGGGGTAAGGTAGAAGGTGTATAAGATAACCCTTGCATCAGAGAGGCATTAGAGGGTTCCATGTTGAAGTGTGTGATGGCGGTTGAACTTAGAACAGAAGTCAAGTAGCTTAATCCTAAAATTGAATTTTTATTTTCTTATCTGTGAACTGTGAAAGGTGAATAAAGACATTTGAAAACACTTTATTGGCGTTTCTTAATGGAAGGGGGCTGAAAAATACTCCATTTTAGAATAAAAATCGGGGTTTCAATGAAGATTCCAATCCTTTCAAAGGGAAACATAAATTTAAATATAATACAAATGAAAATTGAAGAACAAATTGTTTCAAAAAATCACCCATTTTCCAAAATTCTCATTTTAATATTTCGAACAGAAATATCAGCAGTCAACAGAAAATAAACGATTCTAGAATCTTAAACGTGGAAACGTTTAGAAAAGCTAGCACGTCAGTCATTTGATCATTTACTTGTGATAAAAAACTCAGACTTCCATTTTCCAAAGAAAAAAATTTTGAATTGACGCCTTGCTCACCTGAAATTCCCAGAGTTCACAAGTAACCACCTAAGTCAACCACTCTATGCTGATACATTAATCTGCTAAAGATGTTAACAAACAGTTGTATCAGTACCCATGGCTATATTATCCAGAAGAAGAAAACAAAATTTCGAAGATCTCAAAAAGATATTAACGAAAGGTTAATAAAAAGCTTAACAATTAGTAGGTACCACTGGTCCAAGGCCAAAACGCAAGTTCTTCGAAAAATCAAAGTTAGTCTATGAATTGATGCACCCAGATGGTTTTTTTAGGGTCCAACGGCTTCTCCCAAATTCTTATTAGTGTAGGTGATAAATTGGAAAGGCGGATGTATTTAACTATTGACCAAGTATGGAGGAAAAAGGAAAAAGGCATAAATTATCAGGAGCTTGGGATTCAGGAAGAAATTACACTGGTCAACAACATTTTCCGTTGCTCAACTATGATAACGGTTTCTGAAGATTTTTGACGTGCTGAACTCGAATCCGGAGTCAGAATTTTCAAATTGGCTCTAGTTTTTGAGATATTCCCGTTAGAAAATCAGAAGAATAGCATTTTCAATATTTTTGAAGCGATGTTATAACGTGAAGTAATCTCTAACAGTAAAAATTTTAACGGATAATTAAAGAACCGGTTTCAGTTTAAATCATTTGGTTTCTTATTTTTTCCTCCAAGAAATCTTATGTTGAAATTAATGTATTTTTTATTTTATACTGGTCAACAAAGTCTCTTGTTGCCGAAACAAAACTATACTTTCCTAAAGGTTTTCAGATGTGCTTAATTCGAATTCAATATCAGAATGTTCCTATCAACTCTCATTTTTAAACATTTCCGTTAGAAAATCACAAAAAACGCTTTTCACAGTTTTCGAAGCATTTTTTTGACTTGAGGCGAAAAAGGTTTCTTTATGATTTTCTAACGGGAAACATTTGAAAAATGAAAGGAACATTCTGATATTGGATTCGAGTTAAGCGATGTTCAGTTTCAAAAAATGTATAAAAGAAGCTTGGTGGTCTACTAATTTTGATGTACCTACACAAATATTGCTGACCGGGATTTTATTTTGAAATTTTGGCTAAAAAACGAGCTGAGCGAATAATATTTTTACATTCTCTCAACAGACAATAATCCAGGGTTCGAGTTCGAAGTGTTCATTAAGCTGAGTAATAATTCCTTTACATTTTCAAAACCAAACATACAAAAAATACCATTCGATGAAATTCGATAACATCAAGTTAAAAAAAAAAAGCGATATTTGCCATAAAAGGATAAGACACGTGAATTCAATCAATTCATACACACACCCCGTATACAAATAAGTCCCATAGCGTATTGATGAACATCAGTAAAAGGTTTTTTTCTCCCATATTCTCAAGAAAAAAATAAAAAATTTGCAGTAAAAAAAAAGAACACAACATTTCCCTTATTCAACATTTTTTTTGTTAGTATTTGTATGTGTCTTATATTTCTTTCAATATTTATTATAGACCATCATCTTCCTTTTTAAAATGGGTTTTCATTTTTCAATTAAACTACATCAACCCTCTCGCAAGTCTCAAAAAGAGCCGCCACCACCACTACCACTCGAATTCGAACCCCCGCTCCTAATTTTTTTGTTTGTCTATGACCGCATTATAGCCACATCATTGAATCTTCTCCCCCTTCGAACGGCGAACACCTATATTTTTCAAACATAAATTGATATCACACATATGAGTTTGTGACATTATTACCTACTTGCAACATCTACACCCAGATACTCGAAACGGTTATCCAGTTTTTATGCGTTTTTAAAATTTCGCACTGATTTTTTTTTTTTTTCATATTTCTTAAAGAAGAAAATCCCATATCTCGAATGCCATAATCCTGCAATAAAAGTAAATCACTTTTGATAGAAGCAACTCGCACTTTCAGAGCTCACGTGATGGGTTTGGGTTACCAGGGATGATATGCGAGTGTGGGATGAGGTACACACATACGTTATGTGCCCATTTCCGTTCTTAAATCGTCCGCCGTTTGCACACACATCTCAAAAGTCATAATCGCAGATAAGGACACGACATTTCAAAGTTTAAAAAAAAAAGAATAGACATTTCTTTTGGTCTCGGATATCATTGAAAGGACGAACAAAGCCGCAATGATGCGACCGACAATGAAGCTCAGCGAATTCACAAAAGGATCGATGTTAGAAATAAATTTTGCAATCACAAAGGAATTTCGAGTGTTGCAGAAGGATATACAATTTTTTATTGCACATTTTGGCAAAAGAAAAAAAAACTTAGAAAAAAAAACAAAGAAGAAAAAGAAATCATATTGCAAAAGATAAAGGACATGCCCATCAGGGATACTCTACTGTGTTGGATACACGATGATGGTTATGCTTATGATGACGATGACGATGAGTCCCAGGACATTTATTACGACGTATTTCGCTGAGGGTGTATGGATGATGTTTTTTTTCATTGTGTAAAAGTAGATACAAGTTGGCTGAAAGGTTTGCCGGTCATATCCTTTTTTTGCGGTGGCTAATGTTCTACTCAAAGAATATATAAAAAAAAAAAAGGATCCTTTGGAGTAATGGCAAGGTGTGTATCAGTAGATTGTATGGTCATGATGAGGTTAGACTTTGTGCGTATATAGAACTCAACTCCGTGCATCACCTTTGTCACGATTTATAATGTTGGCGGATGGCAATTTCGTAAGAGCTTTGGTTCCGTTATAAAGGTCCATTTATGCAAAAGTCAGGCTAATAAAAACCCTTTTGATGTTTTCCTTCCCACTCATCATATTGTGATTGCGTGCGATATACTCTTATCATTCTATTTTAAAGGGTTTCTTTGTCACAAATTGCTACTTTTAGTGGAAAATTGAACTTTTAAAAGAGGCCTTGTTCCTATGTATAACGTATTCCTTCCTTTAGTAGCTAACTATTTATGTTACTGATGTAATGTCCTTTTTTAGCCCTTTATTAGTTTGACTTCTTCAAAGGAAAAGGCTTTTATATTGTAGTATTTTTCTGGGTTCAATAAGACTTTAACTCACTTTTTTATTATTTCACTTTTATTTCGAATAGAGGGTTGTTTTCTATGATAAAAACTACAGTTTTTTTCTACATTTTTAGCAATTAAAATCTGAAGAAAAAAAATATGAAACGGTTTTAATTTCTCAAAAAGCGATAATTTCCAAACATCTCCAATTTTTTTTTTGAGGAAGTACTTATACTGAGCATACAAACATACGAAAAATCATATCTATTTCCACAAAAAAAATTTAAGCACGTACAGCCGCGGTATCAATGGTCCAAAATAAGAATCTGATAAAGCTACAGGATTTTTAATTATTTTAAAATAGTTATTCCACACAGAGCTTGATGCTAAAAAAACATAACAAACGGTCTAATGCTATTACTGTGCACTTCTCCATCATAGTAAAGTTGCCTTGGATTTTTTTTTTTTTTTATGAAATCAAAAATCAATGTGTACTTTCCCATTAAACAAGCAAACAAATGCAATTTTGTGCTGCCTGCGATAGAAAAAATGAAAGTGAGTTTTATATGGAAATGGCACAAATTTGAACTTTCCATATGATATCAATCATGACTCTAATAAGTGCAATACTTTTTAACAAGTTTCGAACGCCAAATTACCAACCCGATGATCACCCGAACCAATGACAAATTTTCGTGGCATAATGTCCATAGATGGTGAAAGAATAAAAAACTGCATTCAAATGATGACTGTTAAATAAATGTGTAGAAAAAACATTGCAATCTTTTAGGTGAAAAAAAAGTTGAAGTGAAGTTTAATAATGAAATTAATGAATGGAATCTTCAAATGAAACTGCGTTCACAAAAAAATTGTACAACCCTGTGGTTTGATTATAACTGTTAGGGTTGACGAAAGACTTAATTTAATTTTTATCCCATTGGAAGTTATTGTAATTGGTAAGACTAGTCAAATTGAAAATTTTCACATACCTAATCTCGACGTGAGGTCTCTGGAAACCGTAATGTTTAGAAAGGTGGATGTGTATATGTATGTGTGTTACGTTTGTGATACTTTTTTTTTGTTCTCCATATCTTGAGAACAAATCACAATATCAGCTTCTATCAAATTATATTTTAAGACTTATAACTTCAAAAGAAGCAGAAAGGGGTAAAATGACGTCCGTCTCAAATATCTTGCCTCCTAGTTAGAAAGCGTAGAATCGAACAGTATTAGAAGGTTTTGTGAACACAAATGTTAACTTTATTTACCTTCACCAACATATACGAAATGTTAGTAACTTCAAGCTATTATTTAATACATTTTTTATGAAAAATGTAGACATTGACAAAAAAAACTCTACAAATAAATGCATTTTGGAAAAGGCATGAAATTTTAAAATATATTTCTTGTACTGAAATTAGTTGTCCTTAAATTAAATCAGTTTTTTTTTTTATATTAAAGGTTAGATAAAAGTACAGTACAAGGGTAAAATTACCTCCTTAGCACTCGGGTAAAATGGCCAGGGGCGCTATTTTGTACTTACTTTTCCATTTCTAGTTTCTTTAAAGGGAAAATTTTATTGGAAAACATGTACGGTTTACTGATAGGCAGTCCTGGAGGAAGGAATCATTATCAAAAGGTCTAAATGTCGTGCCAAAATTTTCACGAACCACCCTACCAAAGAAAAAGAAAATTTTCAATAGATTACAGTACTCGTCCATTCGGAAACTTGCTTACCAGGTGGCTGACTAAAAACAGACTAGCATATCAGTATACCATTTTACCCTGACAATTTTGATCAGTCATATTTGAAGACGTTTTGAAAATTTTTAATTTTAAGTATTTTTTCGAACCTTTTTTAACGTATAAAACTGATAAGTGTAGAAGATATTTATTATACTTTAAAGAGAATATAAAATTTAAAGTGAAATGTCGTTTTTTACTGAGTTATGGGACATTTTCCTAAGGGGGGCCATTTTATGCCATTTTCCCCTACTTAGCACAACAACAAACAGTCGAGTTTTTGTTTTCTCTTCATTTATTACTGAACACTTATCTAATTAAGTTTTTGAAGATCGTAATTTATAATAAATTTTGTTAATTGAAGGTTACCAGTGGGGGTCTCACCCAGCCTCTTTTTTTAATGTTTGTCTTTTTTGAAAAGATATATAAATCTATGATGATTTGTCTTAAATTTGACCGGTATACATTGTGACATCGTAAAAAGAAACAATGGTGAAATTCATATTCGTTGGAAGCTAAATCAAAAAAGTAAATTTTTCATCAAACTCAAAATAATTGCAATTTGTACCCACACACAAGAAATGTAAATTATTAATTTTTTTCTTCTATGAAATTCCTGGAACCAAATTTCCCAACTGAATTGTGCTTCCCCAGGAGTATTATGTGTAGATATGGAAAATGGTTTTTGCTTGTGTGACAAAAACTTAACGCCTGATGCAAAATTTACTCAACACACACTCACTAACTACATCCTCCAAAAACCCATGTGACTATGTTATATCCACATAAAGAAGTTCTTCTTCAATGGAATGCACTTTTCGTCTTTCAAATGCCCCAAAAGCAAAAACCTTATAACTTGGATGGTATAAATACAAGGTATGGTACATCTCTAAAGGTAGTAGGTACATAGTTTCCCCAATATAAAGTAAGAGTATGCCCAGATGTCTACCATTTGCATTATGGGTACGAGTATAGTACTCCAGTTCTCAATGGCCATCATCTATCCCCATTATAAGTGTGCTGCCAGCCACATTCATAATAAATTCCATTCCAGCACCTCTCTTCACTCTTTCTCAGCCAGCATCCGCATCCTGATCCTCCTGAATTCTGATGTGGAAAAGACTTCTTCTTCAACTCAATATAAATGTGCAAGAGTGGAAGTCATCAGCTGCAGGGCATAAAGGTAACATTCTAACATTGACTGGTACTGTGGCTTCTGCTGCTGCAGCAGCTACTTCTTCAATGCGCCATTTGGGACCATTGAAGAACCTCTCTTTCAGCACTTTTGTATTATATACCTTCCTTAAGAAGTAAAAAAAAAAAAAATACTATATCCTTGCTTGATGCTCTGATGATATGCCCACTATATGCCCCCACTCATTCTATATGCAATTTTGTATGAAAACGAAGAACAACTAAGGTGCAGAACTTTTGCATAAATCAATTGTAATTCTGAGCCATGTTTTATTATTAAAATTTTTGGGGCTTCAACTTTGCCCTCAGCTTCTTTTGGTGTGACTCGAGACGAGAGTGCTTGCTGTATGCCTTCCCAATCAAAATACCTACCCCCTTCTCCCCTAAATAACAAAAACGGATGAACAACAATAATTATTCAAAGATTTTATAATATGCAACACATAAACACACAAATAACAATCCTTTGCTGCAATATTATTATATAGCTGGAAGCCTACAAGGATTATTATGAGGAACATACATACGCATGCGGATGCAAATGTGGAATAAGGTGCAAGAGGGGTAAGGACAAAAATTCAGCTATACACGTCTTTCTTATACCATAATTCATGCAAATTATGTTAACATATCAGTTTTAAGGGAAATTCTTCGTCGCAAAAGGATCTTTATACAACATTTATAAGTAAAATTATTGGTGTGTGTGTGTGTGTGTGAGTGTGTGTAAAAGAGTGAAGTCTCTTGGCCAGGCCAAGTAGAAAATTGCAGAATGGAATTTCATATCACGCCGAGGAATCAAAAGTTTGTTATAAGACCGAACTCTACAGCCGCTGCCACAACTTCCATTACCATCATCAGAATCGGAGCAATCCTTTCGTGCGGAACGCGCGCCTTGACGCGCTCGGCTGGAGGCGTATCATCATAGCACACAAATCCTTGCAACATTATAAATGTAGATATGCATGTATCTGCAAGGAACATCATCCACATCCATTCACAACCAAAAAACAAAAAAAACTAAAGCCATCATGGCTGATTGTTATTCACCGTGCGAGTTGTGCAATTTGGCTTCGCATTTTCTTTAGTTTTGGCCATAGTAGTCGTCTTGGTTGCTCTTGGTTTGTATTTCACCTTCGTCGCAGTCGCGTAGTCTTAGTCGTTTTATATCCATCGTGTCGTCTCGTTATGTTTGCATCAAGATTTTCATCTTAGACTTCTGAATTTTTCAAATGGCTTTCGTAGGTTTTATTTTTTCTTTTGGTAAGCAAGAAAAAGGAAATCGAAATACTCTAAGAGCAGAAGTTTTCCGTACTGAAAGTAGTTTATGGAAGTTTTCTCTTTACACACCGGGTTTTGAGTTATCTATAGAAAGGATAGAAACTCAAACAAG
The DNA here is from genome assembly GCA_948107695.1 of Meliscaeva auricollis. NCBI lineage: Eukaryota > Metazoa > Arthropoda > Insecta > Diptera > Syrphidae > Meliscaeva > Meliscaeva auricollis. Next base: position 8,965,524 of record OX403618.1, read on the forward strand.
AACATAATTTGCATAACATAATTTTTAAGTTGGCAAGTAAGGTAAAAAATATTGAAAGGTTAAAGAAAAGTATTAATTTTTCCTGATAAGCTTGTTTTTTGAAAACAACTATTAATAGGGGTATTCATGCAACTCTGGTTAACGTGGTAAACCTGGAAATGTGGAAAACATGTCAACATTTGTATGGAAATGACAAATTGTTTACGAGATTTTGCACTCTACCACGTTTACCAAGAATTTACCAGGTTGCATGAATACCCCTAACATTTTTTTATTTAGACAGGAATAACATCACTGTGTGAAAATAACAGGAGACCTATATCATGATTTGTAGAGCTTGTTGTACTGATTACAAAACGGTATGTGAAAATTCCGTAACACCCCCAAAATCTGGAGTTTTTTCGACTTTCATTCATTGCAAAAAATCTGGCTTCCTGAAATTTTTACCCATTTCAGATTTTTTAAATGTTTTGGAATTTTAGCATTTGCGCTGCGAAAAATGTTGCAATTTGATTCTATTTAAGTTTTTTTTTTATATTTTCCAATTTATGGGAAAAGGTGTCGAAGCCGGAAGCTTTGACGTAACTCCCGCGTATATTTTGAGTGTCACACAGTGTATTTGTAAGTTTTGGGACGTAAAGACCCGACCAATATTATTTGATGTGAATTGTAAAAGTCACTTAGAGATTTCATTATGGAGAATGCAAAAAGACTGCTAACTTTTCTATTTACAAAATGAAGGCTCCAATATGGCTGCCAGAACAAGCAATGAAGACAATAAACTGGAAACAAATCATTTTCTGAGTTATTATTTTGGCTGAATTTATGCAAAATAAGTTCTTAAATACTGACTGCGACGTAACTATGCATATTTAAGTTATAAAACGGACAAAAAACTAAAGAGTTCACAAAAAATTTAGCCTGTCATAAGTAATTTCGAGATATTACTAATTGATCCTCATTAAAAAGTGGACACGCCTTAAGAACACTGTCATTAGTACTGCCAACTCCATCTTAGGCAGCAGTCGTAGAAATCGGAACGACTGGTTTGATGATGAATGCAAGCTAGCGACTGAACGTAAGAATGTTGCGTACCGAGCAATGCAACAATCTCATAGAACGCGGGCACGCGAAGAGGAATATAAAGAGCTCAGAAGAATAGAAAAACGGCTTCACAGACAGAAAAAATCAGCCTGGGAGAAGAACCTAATCTGTGAAATAGAGAGCAGCCGAGAGCGAGGTCCGCACCAGGCGCGGAAGTTCTACCAATCCGTCCGAAACATGACGCAGTACACACCACGCTGCACATACTGCAAGGACGGAGAGGGAAATCTGATCACCGATCCACAAAGCATACTGGAGCGATGGGAAGTGTACTTTAATGAATTGCTAAATGGTCAGCTCACAGCAGAAGTGGAGGCTCCACTACTTCAAGATGAACACCCTATGCTACCGCCACCAAGCATAGAAGACGTTGAGAAGGCTATAGGACGGCTCAAGAAAAACAAAGCCCCGGGAGCCGATGGCATACCAGCCGAATTATTCCACCACGGCGGGCCAGCCTTACGTCAAGCAATTCATGATATCATAGTGCACGTATGGGAGCATGAAGAAATGCCAGAAGACTGGCGAAAAGGTATCATATGCCCCATACATAAGAAGGGAGATGTCACAACGTACAGCAATTATAGAGGTATCACGTTGTTGAGTACCGCCTATAAGATACTCTCCTCTATCCTACAAGACCGGATAACCCCATACGCTAAAACCATCATCGGACACTATCAGTGTGGTTTCATTCCAGGCAAATCAACAACTGATCAGATTTTTACCCTTAGGCAGGCGATGGAAAAATGTCTAGAATTTAACATCCCAACATACCATCTGTTTATAGACTTTAAAGCCGCCTATGATAGCATAGCCAGGGTAGAACTTTACAAAGCCATGAGAGAATTCGGCATCCCAAATAAATTGACACGACTATGTAGGTTGACCATGACCAACGTAACAAGCCAAGTTAAAATAGCCGGATTGCTATCCAGACCAATTAACATCTTTAATGGACTCCGACAAGGGGATGGTTTGGCCTGCCTCCTCTTCAACCTGGCGTTGGAGAAAGCAATCCGTGACTCTGGCACGGCAACAAGAGGGACCATCGTCAACAGGTCCAGCCAGATACTGGCTTACGCAGACGACATCGACATCATCGGAAGAACCGAACAAGCTGTACACGATTCCTTCATCCAGATCGAGCAGGCGGCACAAAATCTGGGGCTGCACATTAGTGAAGGTAAAACAAAGTACATGGTGGCGTCGAATGCGAGAAGAACAGTTGGTCAAACAATCAAGTGGTGCAATCCTTTAAATACCTTGGGTCGACAGTAGCAGCCGATAACAACATAGAAGAAGAAATACGCGGGCGGCTTCTCAAATCCAACAGAGCCTACTACAGTCTGTCAAAGCTATTCAAATCCAGAAATCTAACCATAACTTCAAAACTGCTGCTGTACAGGACCATGGTCCTGCCAGTACTCATGTATGGATCCGAGACTTGGGTGCTTAGCAAAAGGCACTGTGACCTCTTAGCCGCGTTCGAGAGAAAAGTCTTACGGAGAATTGTTGGCCCCATATGTGAGGAAGGACGATTCCGGAGACGGTACAATCATGAGTTGTACGCAATCTACCTTGAAGCAGACATAGTGACAAAAATTAAGCTCGGTAGACTCCGGTGGGGAGGGCACCTAGCTCGTATGAGCGAAGAGGAACCTGCTCGGAAAGTCTTTTGCGGTACATTCTATGGTAGACGGCAGCGTGGTAGACCATGCTTGCGCTGGAGAGATGGCGTAGACCAGGACGCCCAAAGCCTTGGGGTGCGCAACTGGATGGCGTTGGCTCAAGACCGGGATAGGTGGAGAGACTTGTTGAAAGAGGCCAGGACCGGACCCCGGTTGTCGAGCCGATGATGATGATGATGATGATGAAAAAATTGACAATATTGAAATTATGTAGTGTTGCCAACTATCTTAAATAGCAACGACTCAAAAAATTGAAATAATTTAATACAACAATGTTGAATAAAACTGAGCATAATTGTTTCTGTGATCTTAAAATATACTTTTAGGCTTCTGAATTCGAATCTAAAATCAGAAAAAAACCAATGATGTCACATTTTTGAGATGAGTTTGTATTTTCGTTTAAAATTATCTCGAATACGAGAGTCAAAGATTTTTTCTGACTTTATTTGGGGTCACAGAAAAAAATATACTCAGTTTTATTCAACATTGATTGGTTGGCAAATAACAGATAAAATGGAAGGAACAATCTTCAAAAGATCCAATCAACTATTCGGGACAATCAATGCTTTTACTGTGCATTTTGCTTCTAAATTTAAGGGTCAAAGCTGACTGGTCTTTAAAAAAGAGATATGAAATCAATGACCAAGTTGAATTATGTTTCTGGTCTTATATGACTTTTAGTCTTTGAATTTCAGTATATGATAAAGCTGTTGTGATCTTCATTTCTCTGTATTTTTCGTTCTTGACCCAAATTTTCAATATCACATTCAATGTAACCTTTTTTGAAAAGAAGCAAGAAAATTAATGTGCATCACTGAAGTGACAAAAGTGAAATCCAATTGAATGTCCAATTTTTCCCACTCGATGGCCCTGATGTGATGCCACAATTTATAGCCAGGCATGCCTACTTATTCTCATCTCGCATCAGCACTAATTACTGTTAACACTACCACTGATTAGTGTAATTGGCTATAATAAACGATGCTGCCTTTACCTACCTTACCCATACACACTATAATAGTTCCATGCGATGATGGTTAATAATAATCAAACGCCACCCGAAGTAGGTACTATCTTTATCTATCTAAACCTAGAGGCAAAACAAAACGTATCCATGCCACGTTTGAGTGCACCTTCAGTTCAGACACTGTGCGAGAGAGTTTATTTTTTTATTAGCATCTCTCATGACACATCTTGCAGGAGTGCGGTCGGTGCTGATGGTAGGTAATTGCATCAGCACTACAAATGCAAATCTTCATCGTAATTGATTCCAAATGTCCAGTTGACATGAAATATATGAGATCTATAATATAGAAGAGGAGGTCTGGAAAAACCAAAACAGAAATTCTCAAGCTTTTGCAATTGCACTCGCATATATTTGGCTTCACCATGGATTTCTCTCTTCTATTATTTTGACGGGTAATAGACCGTAAACGCGTTATTTTGTTGATGCATGTAGCGAGCAGTGTAAAGTAAATATGACCTTGTGCTCTGGGGATGAGAATAGGAGGTATCGCGTATAGAAAATGTAATGCAACTCTCTTGGATGCATCTAAATCAATTTTAGATTGTATTATGGTGATAGACCAAACATGAACATGAACATTTTGTGGCATAGTTTTTTTGATATAATTTTTTTGATTTATTACTCGAGTGCATGCTGCAATTTTTCTGTTGCTAATTATAAGCAAATAATATTTTTAAATTCAACCGTTTCTTGAGTTTTGGTCAATTTGTACTTATTTTCATGATGGACGACGGAGTTGCCAACTGTTTGAATATAAAAATAATTTTAAGACCCTTTAGCCAAACTTTAGTTCGAATTATAAATAAATTCTGCTAAATCTTTAAAGAAAATACGAAAAACTGTATTCGTCACTAAGAAAAAATAGAAAAACGAGACTAAGTCAATATTTTGAAGAGACATTTTTTGAAACACAGGGTCTTGAAGACACTGAATTCATAAAAGTCTTAAAATTGACTTATTCCTTTATCCCTGGTTTCCATGTGATATGAGAAGTTTTGATTATACAAGTTGTCAGTAGATATCTTCTACTTGGCAACCCTATCAATGGTATTTGGCATAGCGTGGATAGTTCAAATATAATGCATAACAGTCAATCTTGATATAAACTTACAAAAAATAGAAATTAAAAATATTTTTTTCCACATTTTTATTTCAGGTGCATATATGCAAAAATAGGAACAAGGGGTAGAAAAGGCGAATATACAATCTCGTCTATAAATTTGAATGAATTTTTCATCGCTAGATTAATACAACAAACTTGGCGAACAACTTAATTTTCTCGAGACATGCGATGTTTTTGCCATCACAATGGCTTGATATTATGGTGGAAGAAATAAGGCCTCTCATAATGTTACTTTTAGTTGATATTTGAATGTTTCTCCTTTTTTGTTAAACTATAAATAGGAGGTATGGTTGCTTGCGATGATGGATGGATTGAGTGAAGACTGCATTTGTGCATAAATTGCATTTAGAGTCTGAAGACCGAGAACGCACTTGTGTATTGGGGTTGGTTTTACGTGATATAATTACCATTTAAATTAATCATTTGAAATATGTACGCCCACAAAAGTAGGTAATCCACCATTTTAGTAGAGTTTCAATTGTTGACAGTTAAGGGTTATGGGACCTTAAAGAAAATAAAGACTATAAATATAGTTGGTACTGATAGTGCTTAATGGCGAACAACAAAATTCATGCATATAACTTTATAAGCACTTGACCCAACAGATATAAATAACCTTAAATCATAAAAGGAAGATTGTTTATAAGCTGTTTATTGCTTTAGAATTCACAATAAATGATAGTTTTGAATTGTTGTCGTAACATTCAGGGGTTTTTGGCATTTTGAGTTAAAATTAAAAAAGTAAAAATTAAAATACTATTGATGGACAAATTATATTTTATATCGTCGATATTAAAAACAAACTTTTTCTGCAACAATTCTTGTCAAAGATCAAGTTATTTCTTATTTTGGTGAATTGATTCTGAAATGGTTTTGTACACTAGGAGTGTCGGAGATCAAAACATCCACTTTTATAAAATTATTTCGTTAAATCAAAGTCAATCAATTATTTTTGAAACAAATACTCTTCAATGTAAAACAATTTCAAAAAATCCAGTTTTATCGGAATCTTACATTAACTTTTGGTATATTTAGTTTTTTTCTATTACTTAAAGTGCAGAAAATGAATCAGTCAGATTATCAATAACAATGGCCAATTTCTGTAATTTAATAAATTTTTTTGTGTGCAAAATAAAAAAAAGATATAAAATACTCTTAGTTTTAGTTCTACAGAAGAATTTTAGAATGCCTGAAGTTAGATATTTTTACCTGCGATTTCCTGGTTTCTTCTAAATCGTAGATTCATTTTTTGTATGTGTCTTTCTCCTCTTCCACAATACGGCACTTGTACCTGTTATTAAAGGAGCCATTGGTCCTGCTTTGCAAATGTAAAACAAAAGAGCTGAGCAACAAACTTGAATATTTATTATATAAAATTAATAGATATTCTATGTTATATTTGTTGACTATTTTGACTCCCACTAATACCCAACATAAAAATAACCTTGTTTTTTATATTCGCTGGACACAGTCGAAACCGCCTCACTGCACTCCGCTTAACAGAAAAAATCGGTTAACTGAAACAAGAAATTTATTATGAGGCTTTTTTCAACAGTTTCCATGCAAACTACTTTAATTGAGCTTCGTTTAAATGAAAACTCCTTTTAATTGAAACAAATAATCTTGACTTGAAAAATGAATATTTTCACTTAGAATTCAGCTCTGCATAAATGGAAATATCACTGAACGCTGCCACCAAATTCTCAACTGAACACATCTTTTCAATTTGAAATGCCAAAATGTTTCTTATTTCTTCATTTTCGAACTTTTTTTTTATGAAACCCGGCTTATGTGAAACTAGTTTCAGTTATCCGAAGTTTGTTTGAATGAGAACTTCAATTAGCTGAAGCAAACTTACTGCAATTTTAGTGTTCCATTTAAGCGGAGTCGACTATATATTCAATACTAATGGCTTTTAGTGTTACATCTCTTGTTTAACGATCAAACTTATCTTCGGGGAATTTAAATAAACCTTCGATGTTTAAAAACTCACTCTTTACTACTTCTTACTTTTAATTGGTTGTAAGCCCAACAACGATAGAAAATTAAGTCACAATGCAAGCTCTAAAAATGCAATATAAGTCTACTCTTTTTTTGGTATGTTTTTTTTATGAAGTTATTAAAGTTTCTTTTTTTTGCTTTCCAGAAAACTCAGTTATTTTGTCGTTCAGTTTTTATAATATTTGCACTTCTGTAAATACCTATCTTTTATCTAAGAAACACTTTTCAAAATCAACGGTCAGAAATACCACCAAAACTCCAATCGTGCATTGTCGAAACTTATAACGAAGGACTGTTTTTGTTTTGTTCCCTCGATTTATTCTATTTTATTAATTTCTTAATTGACTTAAAGCCACTGTTGTAATATAGATAAAAATATATATGTTGGTACCTTGTAATCGATATAAAATAAAATGCTATAATGTATTTTATTTCCATGCCTCTCCACCCTTCCCCTCTTCATTTACAAAGTTCTGAAAATATTTTGTTTATCCTCAAAAAATACCAATTTCTGTTTTTTTTTTTGTGAAAATAAAACCATTCGATATATATTTTTTTCGACTTCCATCTTATGAAAAGATATTTTACGAGAAAATTGTATTTATAAAAGAAAAGTACAACAAAACAAAAAAAGAAGAAGAAGTAAGAAAGTACCAAAAGAAATGTTGCGTTTTTTTTACCCAAACCTTTGAGTATATTAATTAAAAATACTCCACACGGGTCAATTAATATTAAATAAAAATATACAAAAAAATAAATAAAAGAAGGAAGAACCTACGAGTAAAAGGAACCAACAACAACAAAAAAAAAAAGAAGAAGCTTTTCGTAAAACAAAAGACTGTTCGTTCATTCGTGCGGTAATGAGAGAAAAAGGAGTTAATTGTTTTTCTTTTCTGTTATCAAAACCTTTGAGCCAAAATAACAAGAAAAAACTCAAAAACATTTCCACCAAGCGTTTATAAGAAAACCATCAGGAACCAGAACCAGGAACAAAAAAAAAAAAAGCAACAAACCTTCGGGCATAATTGTGTTCATTCGATTTTAATTAATTTTTTCAAAGAGCTTGCTGTTGAAAAAAAAACACTCATACACACAAAAAAATATATTCAAGAAAGTAAGAAAAAAAAAAAAAAAAAATCCAATACTAAAATGAGCAGATACCCCTGTTTTTTGGTAGAAGAAAAATATTTATCCTTTAATCCTTTTTGTTTTTCTTTTTTTTTAAGAAGCAAAAGAATAATTCGAATATTCAAACAAAATGGAAAAAAAAAATCCTCGTACCAGTTTAAATAAGAAAAAAAAAAAATTAGAGAGTGTCCTCCCGAGATGATGGATCACTGATGGGATAGCAAGTTAGTCCTTTTTATGCGGCAGGCGAATTAGTTTCTCATTAAATTTACAATCAGTACTTTTCGAAGGGAAGAGAAATACTGGGAATTTAACTGTACCTAGGGTGACCATCCGTTTATTTACTTTAACAAGATATAAGGAGAAAATAGATAGTAGATGAATCAGGGCTTTTCTACTTGAATGCCTTCTAGCAGTTGGCAAGTCTGATTCTTCGTTTGATCTCTGCATTGATGGCTTCGTGCGATATAATAGTGGATCCCAAGTAAACAAAGTCTTTGACTAGTTCGAAGCTATAACTGTCAGTGCGAAATGCCCATGGTGACGTTTAGCTCCAGTTGATGTGGTTGAACCTCGCTCTTCTAGATGACATCACATATTTTGTTTTTAATAGCCCACCAAAAAAAAAACGATATCCTCGTTAATATTCTTCCAAATTTGAGTGTATTTTTTACATGTTTTAGTTAAAAAAGATATTTGGTCACCCCAACGGCATTTACTAAACCATCCACCCCTAATCGTTTGGCTGTCTAATTTTTTTAGTCGTCGTTGTTGCAAAGAGAAAGCGTCTTCAAAATGTCACATGTGAAGAAGAATGACGTGCAACAACCCTTAGCAAAAGGGTTTCCTCTAAGAATTTCATTTTCATCATGGTTATGTTTTTTCAGTCTGTGCAAAAATTCCACCCAAAGTGTCTGCGGTGGCACCTTTCACTGTATATCTTTCATAGTTTATACTTTTTCTATATTGCATTCATCGTTTGGTTCTCCCTGAGGACAACACACGAGTTGACGATGATGGGACGAAGAACAACAAAAAAAAAGCGAATACATTTTTGCTATTCTAAGCGAATTGTTTAAACTTAATTAGCATAATATGCCATCCATCATGCGGCTGTCAGAAACTTGTGAGACAATAAATTCGATTAGTTGGAAGAAAAAAAAAAAAAAAAAAACTATTTGCGCAATACTTACTTTCAAACCCAAACACACACACGAAACACACTCGAATACAAATAAAATAACAATTTTTCTAAGGGAGCTCTGATGATAAACCCTCTTATAGCAGCTGAAGCAGCCTGAGCAAGGAGCTATGGTTTGATGGCTATTGTGACGGATTATATCATCTCTTTTCCTTTGGACTGACAAAAATACTTGGAATTGAATTGGACTCTAAAAAGGAGGGATTTCATTCTTTGAATTCAAAGGCTAATGGATATGTCTTTGCTTTGAGCAATTCTTGCGAAAGGGATTTACCTACTTGTCCTTTAGAAAAGAAGAAAAACTGTCAAATGTCAGTTTAATAAAAATGAAAGAAACTCAAGAAGACAATCAGCTGAATGAAAGAAAAGTTTGGAATTTTCTTTCACACATATTAGAGCATGAAATACCATTTGAATTAGCTGTCTTTGCTAATTTGTGATGCCTTTTAGAAATGAATAAGTGCTTTGTTAGCTAAGTGAAGTAAAATTGTACAGTACAGAGTACAAAGTAAAGAGTACAGATTACAGAGTACAGAGTACAGAGTACAGAGTACAGAGTACAGAGTACAGAGTACATAGTACAGAGTACAGAGTACAGAGTGCAGAGTGCAGAGTACAGAGTACAGAGTACAGAGTACAGAGTACAGAGTACAGAGTACAGAGTACAGAGTACAAAGTACAGAGTACAGAGTACAGAGTACAGAGTACAGAGTGCAGAGTACAGAGTACAGAGTACAGAGTACAGTGTACAGAGTACAGAGTACAGTGTACAGAGTACAGAGTACAGTGTACAGAGTACAGTGTACAGAGTACAGTGTACAGAGTACAGTACATATAAATTTTACTGTTATTTTGTTTCAGTGTAAGTACTACAACTATTTTGGAGAACACAACCCAACAGAAATCCTTTATTTTTTTTTGAAATATCTTCTTTCCCAAATAAATCAACAACCAAAAAAAACACAACTTATATTAAAACTCATTAGAGTCTCATCTCGCGAAAGTATTTTCTAATTTACGTGAACATTTTGAAATTTTTGAAATTAACACACACATTTCATTTTGAAATAATTGTGGATGAGGGACGAGATAGAGCTTGCGTGTGTACAGGGCCATATCCTTGCTGTGCTGGTGGTACTGTTACTGTGTGGTTGTTATTGCCAACTTTTACAACAAAGTATCATGTTATCACTTAATATCAACGTCAACGTAAAGGATATTGTTTCTATTGTGCCGTTTGGATAGATGTAATGTACCTATCTATCTGATATACCTTTTTGTACTTTTACTACTCTCTGGTATATATTTGCGGTGTGCCCTCGAATAAAATTAAGAGACATACCTCATTCATTTACAACAATAATGCGTGTAGATGATGTAGAGACTCCAGTTACCACAGTTACCCCAAGCCCAACGCAAGGCGAGGCGAGGACACTTTTAATTAAGCCTCTAGAGAATCTGTGGGATATAAGAGTAAAGTATAGTAGAGTAGACTGTGGAAAGGTATATGAATGAAGCCTTCAATTTATTTTCGAAACACACACAATAAAATGAAATTATAACTCGAAGAGTATTTTCCCGAAAAATAAAATTAATTGCAGAAAGCGTAACGAAAACACTAAGCAATTAATTTCATAATTTTTAATCAGATATATGTACTATATACGACGACAAAGAGAGGGCCATATTCAACTGTCATTATTATCTTCTTCTTTCAACAACAACAAAAAATAAAAAAATGAAAAACCGGGGTTCAAAAGAGTGAATTTGTCATTTTAAATGCTTTTACTTGTGATAATGTCTCGTATTACACCTTTTTGGCCTAATTTATATCTTTAGGAAGGTACAGGTTTTTTTTGGGGTGTATAATGAAACAATTAATATTTGTAATGTAGTGTTTGTGGGAGTGGGATTTTTGAAATGTGTATTGTAATTTCAACCGATAATTTAAATGAAGTAAATTTTGAACTCAAGTTTCTTTTCGGACCTCTTCCGAAGTTGGGTCCTTTTTATAACTGCTAAAGGTAAAATCAATTATTATTTGTTTCTAAGGGTCAGTTTATCAGTGCTAATTTAGCATTGAGATCTCAGTTAGTGGTGACGGAGGGTTGGTTTTAGAGGTGTACTGATGCTTGATCGTTGATTCCTGAAACAATATTGTCGTTCAGGATTTCCATTGCGGATAGGTACCTCAGATCGGGATGTCTGTGGTGAGTAGTGGTCATTCCGCTTATTAACTGGCTTGGGTGGCTAGAAATGCTTCCGACTTGTTTCTTTGCTGATAGTATCAAATACTTGTTCAGTGGGATGGTTTTGACTTCTTCGTAGAGGTTTTGGTTGATGTAATGTCTCTGCAGCTATCAGTAGGAACAGTCCGTTGCATATCCCCACGATTTTCCTTTCAAATAGTTGAAGAACCTTCCTGGTTCTTCTTATGTATTGTACCCCGCTGAACTGGAAAGCTGTAATTGACGACTGATCTAAGAAACTCTTTGTGTGTAGAGTTTAGTTGGCTGGCTCTGTCCAGATCTTCTTTTTTATCAAGGGGTACACACGATGGAATGCCAAATTAGCTTTTTTCAGCGCATCCCTTGAGTGATTGTAGCAGCTCCTTAATGCAGAGAAATTTGCGTTTGGCTGTTAATCTTGCTCAATCTGGGAGTTTCAGTGTAAAACTTCTTAAGTTACCAGCCAAACAAGTACCGCGTCCTCCAAATCGTCTTAGATACAATATTTCCGATTTGGATGAGTTGATTTGGGAACTCAAACAGTTTACAGAAGTGGGCCTCTACTTTTAAACAAACTATCGTTGGGGCTCATTTCCATTGTGGATTACGTAAGTGAATCATCAGCGTAGAACAGAACAGATTCTAACAATCACTTGCAGTTGTAGGTAAGGATACTGTAGAGAAATGGTCCAAGTTTTAAACCTTGATCAACTCAAGTTTTAAACTGTACTGTTGATTTGTAGCTTCCCAGTTGCACGAAGAAGTTTCTGGAAGAAAAATAAATATTATTTGTATTAGTGCTGAAGGGAAGCTGAGTTTAATCCATACGCTGCCAGTTATCTCGTGAATTCACTCCAATTCCATTTCTATCATTCAATAATAATAATCAAATGTTCGATTTTGAATGTAGTTTGTGTTGCAGTGTTCAAGGATCAACAATATATATTTAAATAATAATGCAATAATCTATTTACTATAAACAAAAATGCTCGTAATAAAGTGAAAATGGCTTAACATCCATCAGGTGTGACTCTCTAAGGCAATTAATTAAAATTTGCAAAAATTAAAATACGCACTGCTATGCACCGGTACCGGGTGTAGTTATATATAAATTTAGCAATGAAGATGTAGGAAGGAATATACTACAAACTTGAATTATCTTACTTTTTCTTCACTTGTACTGAGAGTATAGACTTTCTTATAAGAAAGTCTTCATCGCGTCATTTAAAACAAAATTAAATGCAATAACTCTCCTGTCATCCTTGCAAACAAATTAATCTCGTAAATAATTTTAAGGCTGCTATATAGTGGTAGTTCCGTTTCCCTGATGTGTCTCGCAATTCAGGTATAATTTGTCTGGTGGATAGTTTAATGCTTTAGTAAGGTCTACATATATACCAATCTCATCCATTTTTCGCATTTTAATTTAATATATCAAAATGAAGACGACGACGACGACGACGATCAAAGAAATAAGCAACAGATGCAACAGACGGATCCACTATATAAAAAGACCAACATAAGAGACGCACGATGATGACTATACATATAAAGTCAATCAATTTATATGCTGATGATCTTGATTGTTTCAGGTTTCTCATGATGAATTCCTGTCACGTTCCATGGTTTTAATATTTGCTGATTCCTGTGAGACTTGAATGTAAATTAAAATTAAAAAAAAAAAAACAACATGAATCCTGATGAAGGCGTTACCATACACACAATCAAATCACACAGACAAACCTTGATGAATGCGTTTAAATAGTTTGTATAATATAAATAATATCGAAGGAAACTGAAACCTTAACCTGCCTGTTAGAATATACCATTGGCAAGGTACGATATATCTACCATATTGAAGGACTTAGGATGCACATTCAAAAAGTGGCACCCTAAGTTTAGAAAGTATAGCTTAGTGATGTTTGTCTGTGATAAATGATCAAAAAATAAAGTTCGTCGCTCTTTGTAAAAAAAAAACCCTTTAAAATAATCACCTCTAAAATGGCGCCCGAGCAGGGAATTTTGTCATGTTTCTTCCAAAGATGAATCCGGACACAAGCGAATTTAATTCTTAAAGAAATTTCCAGATACGTGCTGTTGCATTACTCATACATTTTGGAACAGTAATCTATTTTCAGCATTGCAAGCAGAACGTTTTTAAAACGTTATACCCAGGTAGCAGTTCCACAAGTGACTTGGTCTTGCTATCTTCGGAGATGGTGATGTTGAGTACATTTACATTTTATCAGCTTGCAGCTTTGTATGTCTAGCCAATGCAGGCCTGTAAGAAAAGGTAGGATTTCTAGGAAATTTCTTTTCGGAAAAATATTTTATCGTCGTGATTCGCAAAATAGATTTTTATTCATTCAAAATCGTTAAGTGTTGAAACTGCTAAAAGAAAAGAAGATTTTGGAAAATTCGTGGTATTCAGCACTTTTTTTTTATTTTTAGATAAAAGGTTACGTTCGAGGTAGACTTGGACTTGTTCATGCTCATTCAGCAAAACAATCTAACTCAGTACTACTAAACACTTAATACTGAGTAAATTCACCTCATAATTTTGAAATATGAAACAAAAAAGTGGCCAATCTGGTCGTTATTTCAAATTGCCACAAAAACCAATGCAGCAGGGCTATATGGTTTAATCAGACGGAATCAAAAATACCAAATAATAAAAAACCTAAAATCAAATTGTTCCTCATAAAAGTTGCATTTAACTAGTCTTTTAAAAGAATTCTTAGAATTACTCTCCTTTTACTTTTTTCAATTTTAATCCCAAATAAATCTCGTTTTTTGTTTATTTTAATTTAATTTTTGTATTCGAATATCTTACTCTTGCAACTATCTTAAAGCTGTATGGTATCCTCTTATCTTTTCAAACACACAACTACCGACCGCAAACCAATCCTTTTTCAAAATATAAATAAAAGTTACAAAGTATTTTCTAGTCTGACCTCAGTATTTTAACCTCCAAATCACCAATTCCCATCACACCGACCAACACCGACCTTAGTAAAAACCTTGTTGCATCAGGCATCGGTGTTATCTGTATCTCGCCTCATTTTTTTTTTCCTTTGTCAGGACAAAAAAAGGACAAACAGCAACAAAAATAAATAAATTGCCTGCAATTACTCCGTTAACAAGTTTTATTGACTCTTAAATGCCTTCCGTCTATTAAGCCAAGAGCTATGGGAATTTTGTCGAGTGACTGAGCGGGCGACTGAGTTGGATTTATGGGGAGAGCTTACATTTGTCCAGGAGTTTATTCGAGTGAAGTAGTGATGGTAGTAGCGGCGGACTACAGAAGGACAGGGGGATTGTATATGTGCTGCAACAATAAAAGCATTTTTGCCGACTTTTTGTCAGATTTTCCACTAGATCAATCTTGTTTCTATTTACACGACGACGCACAACGACGACACCACACAACGAACGAATAGAATGAATGTATGTTTGTCTTCCTAATGGGAGGGGGGATGGAGAAATATTGGGGGTGAGTGTGTAATGTCCTTTGGGGGATGTTATATTGTCTATGTTTGGCAGTGATTAGATAGAGTGTATGAATAACACGTTTTGAAGAGGGCTACTTGGATAAACAGAGCCCATTTAGAGGGTTGAAATATTGCTCAGAGAAATTCTCCATATACCTACATATCCGGCTCAAAGGACCATTTTCTTCTCTTTGAATGGAATGAAAACCACAAACTGGCATCAAATATCAAAGGCTTAACCAACTATTTTAGATCTTCTGCTGACCATTTTCTAGAAATGGGATAGTTTTGTTACTTGAGAAAGGACTCTACTAAAAAAAACCACAAGGATTTCTCAGAGTTTTCTATGTACGCGTGTGTCCCAAGTGAAGGATATCAAATTTTAATAAACACCACAGAAACCTCACACATTTCAATTATTTACTTGAAAGGATATAAGAAAATTTTTGGTTAAACAAAAAAAAAAGGACATGACTTAAAAAACAATCTCCAGTTTAGGCAAAAATAAAATCAAAACAAAACTTCCATTTATGTGATGTCTAACTGACTGAACCCACACCCAAAATCGATGTGTGTTTTAGAAGCTTTGGCAAAAAGACCAAAAAAAAAAACAACAAAAGGACACCCAACAAAAAAAAAGAAGAAAACACTGTCCCCTTTGTAAGGGCAATAAATCTATGTCCAGTCAGACGAGAATGTCATTCGATATTTGCACTTTGATCTAAACAAATGTCTCTTCGGATGAAAATCTAAAATACAAAGTCAACGGTGGAGCATGACGTTTCCTTCAGGGCTTCGGGGCTTTCTATTGTTTCGGAGAAATCCTTGTTACAAAAAAATTCAAAAAAAAATTAGACAACCAACACTAACTGTAGATACGAAACAGGTATGATGGTTTTTGGTATATGCGCTGGATCCTTGTGACGCTGACGACCAACTACGACGACGATGACGATGATGATGACCACCAAATTCGTCTAGTTTTGTTCTGTTTGGCCAATCAGCATAACTCCTTTCGATCAATTTCAATGGATTTACTTTGCGTCACTGAAATTGGCGTATCTATATATTTTGATGATGCAGAGGGAACTTGCTACATTTTGTTAAATTCAGTTCAGGACTTCATGTTTTAGATAGGCAATGTGATTTTTCATTTTAGACGCAACGCAGTGTACGTATGTAGGTATTTTTGTAAACCTGCAGCAGAACATTTACCATTTTTGTATTAGGTAAGCCTTTTGGTACAATAAACTAGACAACAATAATAAAGAGGTCTAATCTTAAAATAAATTTATTTTATTAAAGTAAATTTTTGTATAAAAAATCAATGAACCAGTAAGAGATGTTGCAACTTCAGTAATTGGCTACAAAATTGAGTTCTTAGCAAATCACTCATCAAGAAAAAACAAGCAGAGAAAGTTTGGGGTTTCATTTTTTTAGTGACTGAATGTTAGCTGATCCGAGGGCAAGAGGTAAAAAGGCCTTTAATTTATCAATTCAAGTTGCTATGAAGTAAGAGTGTTTAGCAGGATGTGCAAAGCGGGTTTATAAAACATACATTAAAGGCTTTCCACAAGGATCAGCATAAACACCAATT
The DNA here is from genome assembly GCA_948107695.1 of Meliscaeva auricollis. Lineage (NCBI taxonomy): Eukaryota > Metazoa > Arthropoda > Insecta > Diptera > Syrphidae > Meliscaeva > Meliscaeva auricollis. The sequence continues at coordinate 8,982,115 of OX403618.1, forward strand.
TTTTTTAATTTATCAATAACGAATGGCCTCGAAGAAATTTTTATACGTTAATGAATTTGCTATACTTACTATCTACCACTTACCTACTTACTTAGGTCCTTTAACTTGTTGGGTTCAGTTTAATCAATTTAACTGATATAGGGTCTCAAGCACTCCTACGCGCCTTCGTGTAGAGTACTAGAAATATACTTTAGTTCTCTCCAATTCTTCTTCAGCTGTACAGATTCCTTATTGACCTGTTCCTCTACCAGCCTGTTTGAGTGGGTTCCACTGCGTAGTCTAGACGTTTTAGTTGAGATGTCAAAGTTCATTTAATTCCTTCATTTCCCTTCAACAAGGCTGCGCACAGCACATCACTACCCTTCCTTTTATGCACAACGTGACATTTTGCATCCTACGTATGTTGCTTTAATATTGGCATAACTAACTAACCGAATGCCCCTCCTGCTTAAGGCAATCGAAATGAATTCTATGTTGACTGAACGTTTTTTTTAAATCAATAAACAGCAGATGAAGTAGTGATCGAAAGTTGACGCACTGCTCAATAATCCGCAAAGTGTTAATTTCGTGAAGGGATGATCAAGCTCGTAATCCTGCTTGTATAGCGTCGAGTGTAACTTTTTAGTGTTCATTAAACACTTTAGAACGATTTTTGCTGTTATTTTGTCAGCCGCAGGTACAACGGAAATCCCTCTTCACTGCATCAAATCTCCTTTCTTCACTAGCTTGACGATCAGTTTCTTTTTCCACTTCTCAGGGAAGCACTCGGAGTTCCAAGCTCTGTCTATGAGTGGATGTAGTAGGCTCACTAGATGTCGTTTGCGCTGCTTGTAAAAGCTCTGGGGGTCCTTTACCGATAGTAAAATTACTTCTATTAAAAACAAACCAATTCCCTGCACTATTTCTTTCCCAAATTTGTTGGAATACCAATATAATATTCAATGAAGCTAATAACAAAGACTTTCTGAGTAAACGTTACTGTGTAGTGAAAACCTTCTGCAAGGGTTTTGTTCTTACAGTCAGCCACGAAACAATTTCCATCTATACTAAAGCTTAGGGTCAGCTTAATTCCGTTAACAAATGTCAAATCCAGCCTTAATTATTTAAAAACTAACAGGGAATGACGAAACATTCCGACAAGTATTATAATCCGGTAGTAGTTTACTAATTTTCTCCGTTGACTGTTAACGATTTTTGGTCTAGTTTTCTTTAGAAATAGGTGCCTTGGGCGTAGATAACCAAAAATATCTATAAGGCAGGCTCTATACAATTTTAGACTAGACCTAATTACATTTTCTCTACTGAACGAATAACGAATGAATGGAATTTTCAACTCCAGGATTTAAATTTATCTGAAAAGACCTTCACTGACTAAACCAAAGTTTTCAGTTCGTTCTGGCAATTTGTCTGCTTTCTACTGAAAGATAGTAATTTTTGGAAACAAATACCTTAGAGATCTTAAAGAACTGAGGAAGCAAATTTAAAATATTGTTCCCTGAGTTAAAGGAAGAAGTTTGCTATTCAGGGTACTGAGATTGCTGATAATTGTGAAGTATAGGAATTCAAAAATCTAAGCTGGTTTGCTATTTCTTTCAGGGAAGGTTTGGCATAGGTTTCAGTATGAGGGCCCTAACCGATAGTGGCACATTGATTGTAGGCTTCGATATAATGCTTCGAATTTTTATTGCCAAGCAATGAATGTTAAGTGAACCCATTTGTCGACCAATGCTCCTGTTAAAGTACTTTGCTAGCAACTAGGTCTTCTAAGTTTAGCAGTTTTCGCTGATATCTTCACCACACATCAAAATATATAACAACAAAGCAGCTTTTATTTATATTTAGATAATAATGAATAAAATGTTTCCACACATTTTCTCACTTCATGAGCTTCATGACAATTTGTCAGCTCAACAAACCGTTAAAACTCGATTCATTCTCTCATAAAATGAGGCGATGGACAATAACAAAAAAAAAATCAAATTTAATTACTTTCCATTCAATTACATGGCCAAATATCTCCTGGGTAGATCGCAATTAACGGTCGTCCCATCCGTTTAAATATATCGCGCAAAACGATACAAAGGACATCACACATGCTTTATATATAGTCACCTGCACTGTGCAATCATTTGACCCCACCTATCCGCGCTCCCTCTCATCCCCAAAGTTCGAAATAAAAAACGATTGAAAATAAAATGCGCGCCAACAAAAATCACAATAAAACCATTTGACCAGCTCAAGGTTCACTGCTATCAGGAGGGGGATGCACTGCACAGTACAACACAGTATACCACCCCCCAAGGCCATCATCCCCATCGCGTATAGTAAAGGTATTGCCGTCGTCGCTGTCGACAAAGCACCCGGTCTCCTTCCATCGTTTGTTGGGTAACCAACCGTCCGAACTAATTGTAAGCGGAGATTTATTTGTGTGTGACAAAAGCATAAATAATTTTAATTAAATACCCTTGGGTCATTACTTGGTGAGTTAAGTTCAGTTTCTCTTCTCTTTTTTTTTTTGTGTGTTACAGTGGTCCTGGGGAATGGCGGAGGAGCGTACAAAAAAAGTGAACACTTACTTCATACATACCGTTAGGTGGTCATCGTATAGTGAGGGGGTATTCACTTTCACACCCCCAAACAATCAGTGCGGCGGCCGGCGGCCAAGGTTTGTTCGTCTTTTGTTCTTCTTCAGTTCTGCAGCCGCTCGCCACCCCCCTCCGTTGCACGTTTTGAAAGTTGAACTTTTTCTGTTTGTTGGGTTTTGTTGTGAGTTTTTGTGGGTGGTCGTGTCGCATTTAAAGGATTAAAGGATTTCGCACAAAGACAGTGTGTCCAGGACACACATACAACACAAAACTGAGGGGTGTCGGACCACAGTGTGTATGTTGCCTCGCCATGTCGCCACAGGTGTGAACTACAAAGTGGGGTCGTTTTCTTTTTGAGTTGATGTCCATGTCATATTCGTTTTGAAGGCATTTTCATTAACAATAACAAAAAGAAACAAAACACCAAGTGTTGAAAAAACTCACAATTTTCTTTTCGAAATGTGCGCGGCGGGCATTTGAAAGCGACATTTGAATAAGAGAAACTTAGAGGTTGGTGTTTGAGGGGCTTACAGAGTATTTAAAAGGATTCCCACATGTTTTGGCTTTTTTTTAAATATTTTTTTTCTAAAGTCAAAGGAAATACAGAAAAGACTGTCGGAAACAGCAGAGGAAGTACATATTTTTTAACAAACACCAAGCAAGACCAACGTTCCTTATACACAAGACTAAAAAAATATGAGTGGAGTGAGATTTTGTAAGCGAGCAAGGGTTAACAGCACAGTTAATCATGTGTGAGTGTGTTGAAAAAAGCTTCTTAGAGCAAAGTTCTGTTTGATGATAAATTTTTTTAATTGCATTTCTGGTTGTAGAAAGATATAAATGGGAATTTTGTTTTCTTTTGATGTTCTGAGTTTTTGAACTCTTTAATTAGAAGGAAGTTTCAGTCTGAGTGGTATTTTTTTTTTTTGAAAATAAGCAAAATAAATTTCTAAAGACATAACTAAAAAAGAGTGAATACAAGAAAATTTTGTTAACTAGCTTAGCATTTACGTGATTGTATGATAACAAAATGTAGGCAAATAAGATCTTTTAATACGGGAGTACGCATTGAGAAAATAAAGCTAGTATACACAAATACTTGTGTTTGCGTAAAAATACTCAATGACATCTGAACCATTATTCGGATGACATGAAGAAATTGACTACAAATCACATTTGTATGTCATTTTATTTGTGGTTCAAATGATTTTGTGTATTTTTACTTAAAAAATACACAAATTTAGACAGAAATTTTGGTGTTTAAACAAATCGTGTGATGCAAGCTTAAGACAAAAGTACGATTTAAATTCATGGCCTTAAACCAATTAAGTCAATAATAAAGAAATATGTGTCCTGCAGTCATTTGCTTTAAATGAATTGAATATTAACACCAAAAGTGTAGTTCTTTGCAACAAACTACTTTCTGGAGAGGTCCTTCGCAAACTATTCATTTGTTTGCTGCAAACAATAGAATTTTCTAGCAAACAAAAAAGTGTTTAGGTGTGGGACGCATTTTCGTTTGCGGCAATCAACTAATAAAAATGAGTTCCAAACGAATGGGATGTTTTGCATTATGTTTGCTGTTATAGAACAACAATTTAGGTCAGTTGTTGCGAATGAAAAACTTTTGCGGGGATTGTATAAACTCCAGGGTGGATTAATAGATAGTGATTGTTAAGTCAAGTAGTTTTGATTCTGGTTGTACTCGTGAATATGTTGGTATCTGCCCCGTAAAGTTGTGAAGTTGGCTAAAGTTGGGATAAGAAGACCAAAAGACGTTGATCACTGTTTCTTTCTAGCTAATTAATATAGCGCTTCCATAGTTCTTGCACAGTGGGCCAGATTTTCCGTTGAGTGGCTTCCGAGAAAATCAGACAAAATAGAAACGGTTTTATCTGAGGTACCGTTATTGACCGATAAAATGCTGATAACGTTTAATTGCTGATAACGTTTAGGGATTCATTAATTCTGAGTAGAATTGTGATGGTGGTCGTTTCAAAATATTTAAGACTGGAGGTTGTCACTTTGTTGCCAAAATAATCTCATGTAATTGATGTAGTCCATATTATTTTTTCCAGGTTATGTAACGAGTTAGAAGCCCTTCCTACATAGTTGGAATACAAAGAAGAAGGATCACGAACGCAACGATCCAAATTACATTTGAAGTTTCAATTTTCCGAATAAGATTTTAGATACTTTCGACTTTCTTGCTATTAACTGGACTTCCTTCTCCTTTTTGAGTTAGACCCCCAAAATATCGTTTTATTAAAAGATTTTTTTTATTGAAACATTAAAACAGATATTTGTTTATCGTTCTAACTTACACAATAGAGTTGCTACTCTGCTCTTTCGATCAAAAACAAAAGAGCTGAGTAGCAAACTTGAATAATTTTATTAAATATACGCTACGCATGCTTTGTTACCCTCGACAGCAAAAAACAAACTGAATTTTGGTCTATCGATATGAAACTGTTAAAGCAATTTTTGTTTAAAAATATGTGCAAAAAGATTTCAGAAAGCATTTAAAGATAAAAAAGCAAAGTCATTTAAAATGAAAATCATTGCATTTCTTCCCAAAACCTCCAAATTCCACCTGAAAATGAAAAAAACACAAATGCAAATCTCTCAGTGCCATCTTAAATGTTTTCAAAATAAAAAAACAAAAAATAAAAATGGCCGCAGGATAGTATTACCGTCTCATTCCTTTTTCCGTACGTGCTGTCTGGCCGAACATACATCCGCGCACTTAAATCACATCCTCCAACTGGTTGAATTTAAAATGTATAGCCGACAACTAATTTTTATTGAAGTTGCATATAAAACTTGATGCTGCTTCCTCATGTTCACTGTTTTCTAAAAGATTGGTGCTGTGTTGAGCATACATTGAGAGGCAATCAAAGCCGCAGGTTTGACGATTAATATTATACTCTGCGCGATGGATGATGAATAATATGAAACCTGTATAGACATCAACTATGGCCAGATTGGAAATATTCCCCAGAACCGCCTCGAAAAATATTATAAAATGGATGGATTGATGCATGGATGGATGGCTGGTGCTGTGCTGTGCGCACACACAAATGTTTCTTTAAAGCAATGCGAGCTAAATAATAATCGAATCTTGGTCATGTATTTATTCGCTGAATTAGGTGGCCTCCCGTCCGACCCCAAAGATGGCATATCATCGATGCGCAGAGAGATGCGGTGTGCGTATCCATTGGAATCCAATTCCTTCATGGTAGGAGAATACCAACACCGGCCGGCCGGACAAAAAACCATTTAAAGAACAAGAACCTGCTGCAAGCTTGAGCCGAGATCCAAGAGTCAAGGGTATATACCAGGGGGTGGGGGCGATGGAGGACAAGATCAAAATTAGTAAATCGCTGGAAAATGATTTGTGATGGCGCGATAACCCATCGCTCCTTTTGATTGACTTCGGAGATTCCCGCGATATCGCTGTTGAGATGTGGCTGCCGTGGATATGATGAGGGCGACGAAGTCAACGACGATGACGACGTTCGTTGATGTCGATGTCGATGCAATGACGATTTGTTGGCTGTTGTACATCGGATCCGCATCCGAGTGTTCCAACCGGTTCGGTCATAGTTGCCATTCGCATCCATCATCATCATCGACATCATCGTCGTCTTCGTCCTCAATATGGTGTGTTGTGATGTGCATTTGCTCCTTCCTCGTCTGATCGCGCGCGAGTGAAGGAACGTTTTGTGAATTTGTAATTGGAAATTATATTTCCTCTGTTTGTCTGTTTGAATCTGAGTCTGAGTTGAAATCTCTGACTGTTGGCCATCAAAAGAGGTGGTGCCCGCATATTCGTGTAGGTTCACTTGCGAATATATCTGGCAAATGGCTACAAAAAAAAAAAAACACAGCCATCTCAATCTCGAACAGGGTATCCACATGGAATTGGCAATAATCACGCATAATCATAATTTGATGGAACAACAGCAACAGAATTATTGGTGGAATCCCAAGCCCAATGATGAAATATAAACGTTCTGGAACGGGTCTGGCTTTTGAACGTGGCACTGCATTTCAGCAAGCAACAACTGCCAATCCATGGTTTTGATTTGTGGATTATTTGGGTGGCTTGCAAAATAAAATCAGAAAAAAAAACACAAGAAAACTAAATCGATGCAATTTTATTTGATTGAGGCGGGTATTGATGATCGTGAGGAACGATATTCCCAGGAGGCATATTATAGGTATAAATATGCTCTACCTATACAGTAGATTAACTTGGGCTGTGGTTTTTTCAAAATGACGGCGCAATTTAAAGATTTGATTTGATTTTGAATTTTTAAGGAATTATCTTGAGAGATTTTTTTTACTGAAGAAACACAAAAAGATAGATTTCAAAATATGACCCCTTGAAACAATTTTTTTGAAGCAATGATACGCAGAATTGCATAACCCTAAAGATAGCAACTTTGTTTTACCCTGAAGAATCGAAATACCGCGAATATGATGAGATCAAGATCTGTCTGTTCAACAAATCGTTTGCGGCAAAAAATTGCCCAAACAACTTTCTCGTTTGCTGGAATTTTTTTTAACTATGTTTGCTGCAAATATTAACGAATGAGTGATTGAACCACCGACCCCTTGCTTGCAAAGTAGATATCTTGTCATTTTGCCACTAACTGTATAATTTATGATAAGCGTAGAATACAGATCATTAAAATATGAGAACGAATTGTTTGCGAGTGACTTTTCATTTGTTGGACACTAGTTTTTCGATTTCAACTTCTTTTGCAGCAAACTCATTCGTTTGGGTCAAACACTGTATACGAAACATAGCGTAAGCACGGGTGATATAATCTACGAACCCTCTTTTCCGAAGCAAGGCTTTTGCAATTGCGCCACGGACAAGGTAAGTTTTATTTAAGGTAGAATGCACATTAACACTACAAACATAAAGTCAGTTATTAAGAAAAAAAAATCATGCAGTCATTTGTTGCAAATGAATTGATAATTTACATAAGAAGTAATGTTTTTTGCAACTAACTACTTTCTGGAAAGGTTCTTCGCAAACTTTTCATTCGTTTGCTGCAAACAATAGAATTTGCTATTAAACGAAAAGCTGTTTATATCTCCAAATAGGAAGATACTTACTTTAACTTGAGGAGAATAGTAAGAAGTTCACGGAACTATTTAGAAGAAATAGAAAAATGTTTTGATTCCCATTGAAAATTAACATAGTCGTTATGTTTGGTTCGCACATATCATTCTTCTTACGAATCATTTCAGCGTTGTTGTTTTATTGTGTGGTTTATCATATTTTGTGGTTTAACATATTTTCATGTTATTTCTTCAAGGTTTAATGACAATTTGAAATGTGTTCAACTATCAAGATAACACATTTCACACTTCCATCAATATGTTATCCGACACGCGATACTAATAACAATGATTTTTTTTGGAACCCATCAACACTTCACACACTCATTTCATTTTTATTTATTTATGTACGACATCAGTTCTTCAACTGATAATGATGATGATGGTGATGACATAAGATTCCCATGTAACATCAGAACCTGAGAGACAACGCAAAAATGTTTTTATCAGCATTGCAAATATCACACACATTCACATCATTGTCATTCAGGACGTTAGCTCTATACTTTATGGTTGTTGGGCTAAGCCGAATAACCTCCCCCAACCCCTTCGTATATTTTTTTTTTTTCGAACATTTACCAATTCAATAATTCAATGTTCCCAAACGTATGTCGCTCAATATTTTGTGTATTTCTGGGGACAAAAAAAAAACAAAGATAACATGAGAAATGGCATTGAAAGTTCACACATTGTCACCCGGTGTTAGATTCTCGAGTGTATATTCATTCTACACCTCTATACCAAGGGTTGCTCTGATCGAATTGTAACGCACGTATAACCTAAGGGTTGATAACATCTATCCCATCAGAATGAACAAGAAAAATCATATTTTTGGAAAACAAACTCAAACCGCAGTAAACAATGAAAAAAAAAAAAGAAAAAGTTTGAAAAAAAAAAACCACAACCAACTTTTAGGGGTGACATTTTTTTCTCCCTCTTACACCCCAACTCCTAGGACAGGGTGTTTTGGTGTTATTTTTTATCCTTCCACACATTTTGCTTGTTTAATGGATTGACACTGAATGACTGTGGCTTTTCGACTTTTTTGTTCCTTGTTGTTGTCTTTCAATCGACAAAAAATAAAACGAAAATTCTAGAGTTTGGGGTTATTGGGGGTGGTGGTTGGAATAAATGAGAACAACACAAAAAATATTTTAATTAAAATCTGCTTTCGAAACGATTTATCATGCTTCATGCTCATCCCTGGGAGCAATTAAACAATAAAATAAATTTTAAACGCACCAAACATAGAAAAAGAACAACGCACCTTCAAATGAATAATTAAAAATTATTGCTCAATTGCAGGTCTAAGAGGGCACAGATAAAAAGATACCAAGATACAATTAAAATTTTGTATCTGTGTGTAAAAAAAAAAAAAAACTGGAAAAACAATTCGCGTAAATCAACCTTATTAGACTTTTTAGTGCATAACATTCCAGTTTTTAACATATACAAGACTTCCCCCACTCTCCCACAACAGCCATAAGCTTGAGCATGTAATAACAATAATTCTCACCTTCTTATATAAGTCGTCGTCATTAGGTGGAATTTTTGGGCTTTAGAAGAGAAAAAAAAATTATTATGAAGGTAACTAGAGAGACTTTCGTGGCATGTTATTGTTTGTCAGTTTTCTTTTTCAAAAAGGTTGGGAGGGGTAAAGTTTTCTATATTACTGTAAGATTCTTTTACAGAGAGGGTTCACTTTTGTTAGAAGAAGGGAATTGGTACGAAGATGGAAACCAACAAAACATTTCTTCTCCCATGTTTAACAAAAGTAATTAAATTCAGCAAAACCTCGGTTTTATGTAGAAATTTCAAATTTCATAATTATGCAGAGGGGTACATTTTTCGAAAACATGGTTGGATTGAACGCATCATATGCCTACTGTCATCAAGGCTCGTCATTTTACATGAAATCTTGTTTTTTTATTTTTAAGAATCATAAATTGTTTATTGTTCCCGGGCGCCATTTTAAATAAACTCAGCTGTATTCTTGTATTTAGAAAAAAAACTTTTTCATATAATCATATTTTGATTTGCATATTTTTGTTATTTTTTTTATAACAATTTTGTTTATTTCTTTTTTTTTTATAATTTTACCCGGGCGCCATTTTCCTAAAAAAAAAATTTAATAAGGCCTACGTTATCAAGCATTAAATGAAATAGTACAATATCAATGATTCTTAATTTATTGCCGCATACGTACTTCTTAACAAAGAAAAAAACAAACTTGTATTCATTTAGATTATTTGCCACCCGGGCGCCATTTAGTGAAGAAATTATTTTACTGCTTTGGAAATTGGGTGCTAAAGGATTCAGAAATTCACTTATTGGGATCAAATTGGCTTGATCCAGTGACTGGAACTTTTACTCCACACGAATTGTGCGTTTCGTTCCCCAGTGGTAGCCAAAGGTTCCTGCTTTTGTCCAACTGTATTTAACTTACTCAACTATACAACCCTTGAATAGTTTTTTTTTACACATATCCTTATATTGCGACTTGAATGGTCCTTTTTAAAAATAATAGAAAGATAATAAAGAAATTTGGATGGTAAAGTAGATTTGAGATTAAGATGGTTCTCATGGTTGGCGTCCAGTCAAATCTGAGGAATAAAGAAAAATAACTGCCCAGGGTGGGTCTCGAACTCCATACCTTTGAGTTAGCAATCAAGCAGTACATCCATCCATTTCTATCCATAAAAGAAAAAATCTCCACTCGGGCGCCATTTAGTAAAAACCCGTCTCTGTCTTTATGAGGTACAATTCTTTGGTGTATACATTTGAAGAAAGGGTTGTTTGGAGTTAAGGAGATGACTCCATCTCTGTCTTGGTAACTTAATGTCTGCGACTAAATCCTTTTTCCATTATTATTTCTTTATTTTTCCTTAGAATGCGGAGGCAGAGGCAGGTTTGTTTTGCATGAAGATACGCGAATCATACTTTTATACTTCTTAATAATAATTTTTCTCAGATTACTTATAACTTTCTTTTGAGCTGCTATAAAGAAATTCGCTTGTGGGTTGGTGTTTTTGAAGGTTTTTTGTTCTTAAAAGGGAGGGGGAGGGGGTGCGGGATGGAAAGAGGGAGAGGGAGGGAGAAGTTTATATTAAGACATTGTGAGGGCTGGAAAAATGAGCAACGATGACGATGGCATTAAGAGGCACACTTATACCTCTATGAATATAATTTCTTTGAATTTTCAAGTTTTTTTTAAATTATCTAAACTCGAAGAAGGATGTGGTTTATCGTTTTTTCTTTTTGGGCAGAAGGACTTTTTTTTTTATTTCTGATAAAACTTACACATATGACTGGAAGATGAGTTAAATGGATGTGGGGAAGCAGCAGAAAATTAATTATTGAATTTGGTATGGCAACGATTACATTCTGTTGTGCAATAAGCTGTTTGGGATTTCCTATACATATTTTTCTGTTTAAGTTGCTTCTTTTGGATTTGTGAAATCCTAGGGTAGAATTTGGATAATCATAAAAGGAAATCAAAAGAACACAAGAAAGTTTTTAACAAATAATGTTCAAATTAAATCTAAAAAAGAGACTTTAATCTGCCACAGAAATAGTCCTGAACGCCTCGCTTTATTATTCTTAAAATTCCTTCAGTTGATCCCTCAAAAACCTCACTAAAACTGAACCCAATCACTGATAAATCTTCACTTAATTTCTCAGGAGTAGAAAATAACTGCAAGAGAATAAATTTTTTCGACATCGACTTTTTTATTCTTGTCTAAAATTTTAATAATATTCCAAGGACTCACCAGAATATGAAAGAAAGGACCAACAAAGACAAACATCACTACGAATTATTGATGGCTGATTAATTTCATAGCGGAAAAAAAATCAACAACAAAAAATAAAAGAAAACACAAACAGGACTAAAAGGACACATTTGCTTATAAATAAACACGCCGCTTGCTAAAGCAAATAAAGGACACGCAGTAAATTATTATTTTTTTTTTTTCGTTGTCATATTTATTTTCGGTTCAACCACTCCCACGCGTGGTTTGGTTAAATTATGGAATTTTTTTTCTTTTTGTTTTTTGTTTCTTTTTTTTTATTTGAGAAGACACTTTGGCCCGCAAACTCATTTTATTTTATATTTTTTTTTTGTTTGTGTAATTTTTTCAGTTAATTTTACGAAATGAATTTTTCATTTGACGTGTGCTCACCCGTGTAAACATTTAACGCTTGGATGTAACCATTGGATGCGCATTGGAGAGGATAGATATGGCGATATGGAACCACAGAAAAAAAAATATATATAAAGAATAATAAAGGACGAACATACAATTAAAAGGGATTTTTTTTTTGTTCCTTCCACTCGAGGAGTTATTTTTATTTCATTTTTTTCTCCCAGCAGAGAAAAAGGATTCTCTTCTCAGAAAAAATAAAAATCAGGATACACATGTAAAAACCGCCAACGAACGCCACAATCTGTGAGTGTCCATGTTCTGAATTATTTATAGAGTGGCAATGAGGATGTAAGAGATGATGATGACGATGGTAATGATAATGGAGATGACCGTGTGGACATGGACTTCCGTGGTAGCTCTTTATCGTCGGGGGTCAACTGTATGACGACGAGTAGAGTATACAACATATCTGATATCTGTACACGCAAGCAATTGTTCAAGAGAAATGCCAGGGTGAATCCTGCGTTTTATCCGAGGTATTAATTAATTGGAGGGAATTATTTTACCTACATAAATGAACTTATGTAAACAAAATGGACAATTATTGTAGGTATATAAAGGAGTGGAAAGTAGACATTTAAAGGTGAGTAAGCAAAATAAGTGCAGAAAAAGTTAGAATTATTGTATGTAGTAGGGTGATAATTATTCCAACTAAATTTTATCCATCTGTTGTCTAATAATAAATCTAGGTTGGCCTTGAAATTGTGCAAAGGTCAATACATATAAAAACATTTGTAACGCTCATGTATTGTATACTGGTACTTTAAAGTAGTAGAGTTGCCAGTTGTTTGCTATGTTACACAAGTTTTTTTTTACATTACATTTTTTTACAATATAAGTCATAACAAGCTTCCTTGCAGCAAAAGGGGGCGTTTTTTTTATTTTATGAAATTTTTCGTTTTTAGCTTGGTAAGTTCTGACTTACTGATAAATGGTTCAAGTTTTGGACTCGTTACTTTATTTTTTCATATCAAAAAAAAAGTTTTTAAAATAGCGCTAGACGGAAATTAAAAAAATGTCCCCTTCTAATGGGATTTGAATGAGTTATCCTACAGGCAAACCAAAAAATATAGTCTTAAAATCTTCGGACGGATATTTTCAACGAAACCCAGCAGTATTCAGGTGCTACGCGTATTTTGCAATCGTCATGACAAGCAAAACTGAGGGTCATGCGTCATGACACGCATAAACGAGCGTCATGACATGCAAAAACGATCGTTCTGACACTGGAAAACAAGCGTTATGGCGCTTAAAAACTAAATGCAAAAAACCAGCGTCATGACATCCAAAAACGAGTGCCATGACGCTCAAAAACGAGCGTCATGACGCACTAGAAAAAACGTCATGACGCTGAAACGAATGTCATGACGCTGAAAAACGATCGTCATATGGCTCAAAAATGACGCTTAAAAACGAACGTCCGTCATGACGCTTGAAGATGAGCCTCATGGCACTTAAAGATGAGCCTCATGACCCTTAAAAATAAGTTTCATGACGTGGAAAAATGAACCTCATAACTGTCAAAAACGAGCCTTTAAAACTGTGGTTCGTTTGCCCACGATAATCCCAGAATAGCCCAATGTTATTTTTCGTTAGTTCACTCATATTTCCGAAGAAACGACGAAAATATTTTTTTCACCTCAAAGATAACAAAAAAAGTGAAATAATCGTAATTCAAAATATTTGGTTCGTTTGCCCAAGAAAATCCTAGCATAGCCCAATATTATTTTTCGCAACGCTTAAAACTAAAACAAAGAAAACTTTATCCAGAACAGCAACCACTTGAAAATCGAAACTTAAAATTATCAATTCTTACATTGGAACGAAAATTTCGGTTCGAGAAAGAATATTTTGCTTTTAATGACAGTGGGAATAGAAATTTTGTATTGAATCTCACATTTAATAAAATTTGCTCTTTAAGTAAGATTTAAGTAGTAATTTATTTTTATTCTACAAACCATGAGAATTCCATCAAATCAAATCTCATAATTTGAATATCCCCCTTTGTATTTGACTACAAATTGACTTTTTATACCTTATCCGTTGCACTCTAACTCAAACTATTGACCTTTTGTCCTTTTAAGATTTGTATAACTGAAAGCAAATATGCTCACCGAGACCTACCCCTATTTCCTCAACTGCATGACTGAAGTCATTGGTACTTTTACCCACTCTACATTTCTTATTGTTCTCTTTTGTCTGCTAAAAAGGATTAAATAGCCTAACAATGAGAAAGGTCCTTGAAGGCATTCCCATCAATTTACAATTCGATTCGATTAAAATCTTTTGTCTTTTCAAAATGTTAATCCCCTGATTGAAGGTCGGTGCAGTAGAAATTTGAATAATTTTAATGATTCTTACCCCAAAAAACTTTATAATATTACCAGGTTGTCTTATATGTAAAACCATTATCTGTCGCATCACAATGATGCCGAAGAGGATCAACGACATTTTGTTCAACTTAATTATGATCATTAGGGTCTCTTATCCCGATTACCCCATTAAACGTACTCATTCAAAATTCGCACTTTCCAGTGTCCATATCAGTGGTCAATGCAGCCAATCCACTTGCAGTTTATGGCATCTCCCAATCCATGTATGTGCATAATGTCCTGACCAATTCATACATATACGAGTATCTATCTATGTGTATGCCTCTACTCGACTTGCTCTCGCTTGGGACACTTTTAGTGCAGAACAACGCACTGTGAGTTTTTACTATACTCGCCTCCTGTGCTGCTTGTATGATGGTGGTTCAATTAAAGTGCAGCTCTTGCAACAAATTTGCATTTTTTGTCCCGATGAATGGCGGTAGCTCGCTGCATGTACTTGTACTTGGAACTTGCAACCGGGGGCTGGGTTTGGCTAATCGCTTGAGCCGTTCATGCCTCTCTGCTGGATGGTCTCTAGAGTTCGGTTGGTTCGTTAGAGTGCTCACATTCAAGAGGACCCAATATAACCACCACAAGCAGTTGGTAAAACATAAAACAACTCTAAAAGAAATTTATTTATTAAAAATAAAAAAAATGGAAACTGACCACTACCACCATCACAAAGCCATAGCCATTAAACCGGCCGTCATGGCGGTGTGTAAGAATAAAACGAGCAGCACAACTAATTTAAATAATATCATTGCGATCTAAATTATTTTGCTTTGCTATACGGCATAATTACAGGGTGCTGCTGCTGCTGTTGGTGGCTCGGCCATGTTGACGCACGATGATGATGAAGACCAAGCCAAGGCACAGTGGCAGGACAGCAACAACATTCATATGAAGTTGGATTGGACAATGTGCGGCGGTGTCCTTAGTTTTATAGTTTTCGCTATATCGCTACCCTGCGGGCGATACAAAAGGGATTATGCTTAAGTTTTATTTTAATTTTTTTTTTAAGTATTTTTTTTTTTAAGTTTTAAGTGTAATTTGTATAAGCGCAGGGACCCGAAACTATAAGAAGAAAACATGGCGAACACTCGTAGTATTTCCATTTTTATTTTTATGGCAAACAGAAGTCCAACGTCGTTGGTCAATTGCAATGTTGGGCGCTTACCCTCCCCTTCTTTGGTGTGCTTCCTTCTGATGATGGTGGTGCGTTTTTATTGACAATTTGAATTTAATTAAATTCCATATTTTATTAAGAACTTACTCCTTTTGGCTTCCTTTTATGCATTGATCCTTGGTTGGTGCAACTTGATATAATTTGTATACCCTTTGGGGTAAACTGCCATTTTGTTTAAAACTTGAGTTTTTGAAAATGGTTGACATGTATTCTTTGTTTCAATCTGATTGCATTTGATTGCTGATAGCCAATCATGTTGTGAGTTTGAAAAATTCGAAATTGTTTTTTGAGATAACAAATTGTTTAATTATATAGAATTCTTTATGAGTTTTGAACATGTATTTGCAGGTAATACTTAGCTTCGACCAAATTTAAGAACGTTAATTTTTTTTATTTTTGTATCCGATTTATCAAATGTTGTAAATGCAGTTTCCTCACATTGAAATAAAATTTGAAAAATGTTCACAATATATTTTGGAACTTTTCTTTAGAATTATAAGTGAGTCAATTCAGTCAATATCTCAATGGCACTGAGTACAATAATGGACTAGTAAACAACACTGAATGAATAAGATATTTTTGGAACTCGTTAGCTGTACAACATTTTGGTAGAAACGAATAACTATGAAAAATGTATACATTTCTGAATCATTAAACTTGAAGTGGTCACAATATTCCATGATCTTCGACACGCATTACACTGAGTCAATTAAGATATTTCAAATTTGGTGATGGATTTTCCGTTTCGGAAGCTGGAATACCATTCTCGACGATGATTATTTGACAACTGCCCAACGTTTTAACATCCCATTTATTACATACGCCTAGACGGGTCACATAGTTTTACGGAGCTTTAGAGAAAGATATTGGTTGCAGGCTGAAGAGAGTTAGGCTGCTATTTAGCACTTTATAGACGCTTCTGACAAATTCAGGGCGTAATGTAAGTCATTTGATACTCCTTTCGTATACGACCTTAGCTAAGGATTCAAACATTACGATGTTGCATCGAAACCAGAACTTAAACTTCCAGTCTAAGATGACAGCTCGACCGGATTTCTAGAAAAGTAACCAAGAACCAACGATCATCTTGTCCAAAAATTGCTAAGGCAATTTTACTGACTGGTGTAGCAGTTTGTAAAATTCCAATCCTTATATTCTTCTAAGAAGTTGCAATTGAGGAGCCCAGTGAGAACAATTATGTGGGTGCTTAATTAATTCAACCTATTCTATCACTAAACATAAAAGATTATATTCAAAATGGCTCAAATTCGAACTTAACCTCAATTTTACTAGTCCTACGCTTTGTGCTGTTACAGGTTCTAATTATCTTGACTCAAATGGTATCCGTTAACAAGTACAACAACGACAATAGTGCACGAACATATAAATGTTTCAAAAACGGGTTTTCTTTATGTTTTGCTACTTTTAATGCTGAAACTGACAAGTTTTGAAAAAAAGGGAAAAGAAAATCGCTAAAATTTCCCTATAAGCTATAAGAAACGAAAGAAAAAACTGTTTTTAAATGTCTAAAATTACCTGAAAAAAAAACTGCCATACGGAAGATGAGATACTATGGTTTCTACTCCAGCTGTCTGGTTTTTCGGTTTCAGTAATCTGCAATGTTTTAGAGTAGGTTATCTAAAGCACAACGGTTAGGATTCGAATATTCATCGCTCAAAACATTTAAGTGTTTTGTTTTTAATTTTATCGCCACTAGCACTTTTAAAAAATTGTCAGTTCATTCAGGTGTAGCTCACGTGGACTCATCAGTTGACGTTTTCGTGAAACATCTTCGTCAATACGCAAAATTATTTTGAATTACTTGAATTAAAGTGCAAGCGAAAAAAAACAACAAGAAAAATTACACCAGGTACACTATGGCGTATGAGTGTTTTTTTTCTCCAAATTATAGCAGCCGTGTTTTGTTTTCCTAGATCAAACATTATTTCCAAAAAAAAAACGAAATTCAGCTAAGAAAGTTTCTTATCAACTAGAATATCACAAATAGCGCAGTTATACAAGACAAAAAAAATCCAATTTAATTTATTGCACAACACTGATTTTTTGGAATGTTATTTGAACATAAATATACCATTGGTGTAAAATGAGGTTGATGAGAGGGAAAAAAAGAACTGGCTAGCTGCGAAATATTTAATAAAACGTATAAAAAAAAACTAAAAACTAGATTTTGCATAGACGAAGCGACTGACGCAGTTTTTATATAATCTAATTTTTAAGTTGTTTTTTTGTTAATCATGAGTCCAAATTTTTTATACAAATTATTTTGATTAAAAATCTAATTTCCTTCAAAAAGTTACAGTGTTCGATCCTCAAATTCATCTTAGTTATCAAGTTTTTTAGAAAATATTCAAAAATTAGCAGTAAGATTTTCGAAATAATTTAAACTTTTGTGAGCTTGTTGCACTGATTACAAAACGGTATTTGTAATTTCTTAAACACCCCCAAAATCTGGACTTAGGGCCAAAAAACGTTTATTTGCAAAAAATTCCATTTCAAAAAAATTAGTTTCGGCAAATTTTCACCAAATTTGTATTTTTTTACTACTTTGGAAAGAAGGCATTTAGACTTTTTCAACAATGTAAGAAGTATGGAATTTGGTTAAAACCAAATTTCCGAATTTTCGTTAAAATTTCTGTATCTGGGTTGAAATCTTAAAAAAAATTTTTCGTAGCCACCCGATTTTAATAAAAAAAATTCTCATTCATTTTTAAAATAAACGTAATTTTAGGCTTCAGTTGCCGAAAGCCCAAATGTGTCTCTCACACGTCGTTCTCAAGCGTTGGGCATCTCTGTGACGTCGTTGTGACGAATTTTTCGAAAAGATCTTGGCCTACATCCTTACAAGATTAAATTGAAGCAAGAACTGAAGCTGCTCGAATACCAGAAGCGTCGTATGTTTGTAAATTGGGCTGAGCAACAACTTGAAAATGATTCGGATTTTCATCGAAAAATCATCTTCAGCGATGAGGCTCATTTCTGGCTGAATGGCTTTGTCAATAAACAAGATATGCGGTATTGGTCAGGCAGCAATCCACACGTCCATAAGTCGTCATTGCATCCCGAAAAAATTACGGTTTGGTGTGGTCTATGGGCCGGCGGCATCATTGGACCCGACTTCTTCCTTGATAATCAAGACCGCCACGTTACTGTGAATGGGGATCGCTACCGTTCAATGATAACCGAATATTTTTGGCCCCAATTGGATGATATGGACTTGGAGGACATGTGGTTCCAACAGGTCACACAGTGTAACTAATACATATTGAGAAAAAAAACGTTTTTTGTTAACACAGTTTTATTTATAAAGCACTTATGGAAAACTGAGAGGGAATACGTGATGATTATTAAGGCTCGAAATATTGATATTTTAACACAGGTACTTGTAGAATTGAAGAAGAACATTAAGTTGAAGACTTTCAATATTATATAAATTGAACATCCTCTCTCAAGTTCTGCAGCCATAATTCTAAAGTACGAGTATCTACTTCATCCGACAAACACATCCTTCAATTGATTTTGCCGCATTGCTGGTTACACATATAAGTGCAGTTTGTTGTGTCAATGGCATTCGACAAAGCATTTACACATAGAAATTTGTAGATGGATACAAAGACAATAAATCACACAACTTGTGTGTACGTACTGCTAGGTGATTAGATTTCTAAATGAAAACAACTTCACATCAAAATAGATACATATTCATCCCAAAGGACATTCATATGATGTCATAGTGTATAGTGTACCAGTTAGTAATTCATCACCCGTTTTGGCTTGTTTCTCCCAGCAGCAACAACAAAATAATAATCGAATATTGTTGTGAGTCCTTTGTGCTGTTGGTTGGTGTGTCCACATCCTTCACTTCCCTTTATCCTCGGATATATGCTTGATCCAATCGAAATCCTTTGTTTTCATTACAAAACTCCCCAAAACCAAAAGCATAAATAAAATTTGATAAAATCACCTAATTACAGAATGCACAATGCACACAATACATCCAGCATGAAGTGTGGATCGAATCGAGTGTCCTTTGTCAGAACGTAATTCGAATATATACAAGCAAAACAATGCAACATTTCAGTTGAATCTCTATAAATATATCGATAATCGAATTGGGATGGACTTGGTTGTGTGCATATCGACTGGAGAGCAGCAGCGATGGGAATCCATTGAATGAGTGAAGTGTTTGCCAGATAGGAACCCATTTCCAAAAGGGGGCATGTTCCCTTTTCAACTATCCATCGGCCATATGTCCTGTGCAGAGTGTCCTCGTTTCAGCAGACATGCATTCCCAAAAACCAATTTAATCATGTTTTTGCTGACTTATCGCATGCAATATTGCAGCGCATTCATCCCCACTATATGTATATGAACTCTATCGATCTCTCTCTCTCTGTCTTCTTCATATGGTTGTAGAAGGATGTCATAATCGATCGAATTTCGGTGGGTGGTGAGAGAGGTGGCTGCGAAGTGCCTCTAATATATGAAAGCAATGCATCACTCGGGCACACTACACAATAGAATTTTGAGTCTCTGCAATAATACGTCCTCGAGTGCGGATGAGTTGACCATCCAAAAGGACGACCTGATTCACTTCATAAAGACAACGATGTAATTTTATTGACTGCGCCAGGACTCACTCTTCGACGTTCCCTATCTAATCGCAGACATTGATTTTGTATATGTAACTGCACTCTGCACTATGCACGCTACATGTTATGTTTTGCTACAATTTTGTTTATCTTTATCTCCTGCTGATGTGTTGTTTTGAATGTGAGAATTGGAATCTGGTGAACACAATAAAAGTACCTATGGGTTGAATGTTTTGAAAAGGGGAAGAATCTCATAGAAATGTTATTTTTTTAATGGTTTTTCGTTGCAGTCGATAAGTGATAACAATAACTTTGATAATTATTGACTATAGGAAATCTTCGGTACGTTTTTCGTTTGTCGGTTTTTGCTGTATAGCCTAACATGGCCAGGCGATCTCTTGAGTGTATCGGTATCAGTGCAATATCAGTCAATAATTTTCCTGCAAGTACTCCCAGTGGATTAACTAAAATCTACAAATTTCTGTTGTCAGTAGAGGAATGTTGATAGCGTATGCTCTTACTTAGAATTATGGGTGCACCTCTTCTTCAATCGCAGCAAACGACTAAAACACAGTTTCATAAGAGCAGCTGATGATATCGATGCTTTCTGCAGGCCCAATCTGTTAATAATGCATAGTACCTTTGGTGTAAGCTCTTGTGATCCACTTCTGCTAATTTCTACAGAACAAGTTTGAAGAAATCACTCGATGCGCATGTCCTTTCCAAAAGTCTGTGCATGTTTGAAATTGTTCGAAGTTCTTAAAAATGATACCAAATACCATTCTACGTTTGATACTAAGATCTGCAGAACTATAAAGTTTAACTTATAATAAATAATCAGACAAAATTCTTCTTTCCCAGCAAGTTATCGCATGGTCATCAGTTCAAGCTCCGAAGGCTTTATAAGACTTCAATTTAGAAGTTATTTTCCTTTACGGAATTGTTGGTCTTCAGTTCCTATCTTGGATAATGCAATCTGTCTGCTAGAAAAATTCAGTGCGTCCGTCATCATCAAAAATCAAAAGTAACGGAGAGGACAAAAAACGATTTCAAAGCCGTCTATCTCACTGAAGAAGTAATATTCTTAAAACTTGGTGGCTGCTGAGGGCACTTTACAAAGTTATCGTTGTAGAAGTCTCATCAAAAACTATAAGCTACCAGTAAAGTTATTGAGTAGAAAGACGGTAACAGAAAAGATAGAGTACGCGTTACCATTACACTGGCTAAAGTCAATTTGGGCTCTTCGGAACATTTGCACATCCATTGATATTGGAGAAATATCTTGAGACTATTGCTGTATGGTCAATTTTACTGACGGGTAATTGATTCAAAGATTGCCCTGAATCTTGAAATTGAGAATTCGCGTTCTAGCGTTACAGCAGGTGTCGGACAGGCCTAACTTGTTTTTAGTTAAGTCGGGTTTGATGAAATAAATGAAGAAACCATCCTTTTCTTCAAAAAATTTATATCAGTCTTGGGAAAAGGTGGCTTAATCAACTAACTATAACTGGTTTTCATCGTAATACGTTGATGAACAGGTGAAATCGACATTCTCAGTTTGATACTAATTCAACAAGAAACACTGCGTTGTCCAGTTAATTTTTAAAATATGATTATTTCTAGTTGGACTTGATTTTCAAACACATCGATTATGAAAATTACAAATAAATGTATACCTACAAGATTAAAAATCTATTTTTTTAATATTAAGAACATTGACCCTAGCTCCCATACAAATACCAGATATGGAACATTTATAGCTGCAACTCCTTCCACATTAAACTTATTTTACCAGGAAGCAAACTCATAATTCATTGAAACATTTCTCAAAACCAAAATCGCGAGCACTAACTTTTTAATGCACGTTTAATTTTTTAATGGCGAAATGCTTTTAGCGCTCATCAACATCCTTATAAAATCCCCCCCACAAAACCATATTTGAAGATATCTGCCACCACCATTATGGAGACTAAGCGTCGGGCGCACCACTGCGGTGGTGTATTGAATGAAACTCTAATATATATTTAGGGGAGAATTCGAATAATCAAATATTATAACAAAATAAAACATTAAAAAAAAAAAACAGGAAATTATAGGTAGGAACGTCTAAAAGTCACATTTAAACAGAACTTTGCGGAAAGTGGGTTACAATCTGGCGGCGGGAGAAAGGTGCAATAAATTACACCATCATCATTGGTGTACTCTCCTTTGAGAAGCCCTCCATTACCTTAAAAATAAAAAAAACAAAACTGAAAAAAACTCCTGCAACAATTATTAAGGAAATAAATTTAATTTGAATATCCTGCTTCAAAATTAAACAAACAGAAAAAAACCCAAGACAGTAATTTTCATAGGACGCGAAATTAAACTCCAACTACCCATCACTGATGACTCGCAGAGTAGCAGTTATAATAAAAAAAGATGTCCTTACTCAAACGAAGACCAAAAAAATATCAAAAAACTCGTATGAGGACAAAATGAAATATTACTGAAGAGTGAAGATGTCATGTTAAGCAAGCATCCCTCTGAGCTCTGAGCCTACCTATATGTGCGACTTGTGGAAAGGTTTTCAATCTAACAATAAAAAAAAAATAGTCCCCGCATCCGTGTAAACGCCCGCCATGATGTGTCATTGAGCTCGTTGTCGCCGTTGGGACATTAAATTCACAATGTTCTTTCGCATACATAATTCACCCGTTTAACCCAGGTGAGCATCAACGCAGAGAAGACAATTCCATTGGCGTTCTTTTTTTTGCAACAATGAAGAAGTAGATGTTCGCCAAGGCTGGAACACTGATAGAGCTGGAGTTGGAATCGTTATTATATGGCTGGCTGTGGTTGTGAGCGCCACTATTATGTATGTAGACGACGAAGAGTCAGAGAGTCGTTACCAAGCGCTAGGAATTTGCACATTTTAATTAACGATTAAAATTACTGCCATCTTTATTGCATGCGATGTGTGTTCGTTCGTGGTTGTAAAAGGTCGCATTCATATACGGGTACATACGACGAGAGGAGGCTACAACATAGTTGGGCGTCTCTAGAACCACTTCCACAAAACCAACATCCAAAGAGAATAATTTTATGAATTTAGGCAAAAGTGCTCTTGAAGATGATGAATGGAAGTAATTTTAGAATCAGACTTAAAGTGAATTAAATTTTCTAAAAAGTTAAATGTCTGCAATTAAATTCTAAGCGTGTTTCATGAATTTTGATGATAAAGATCATAACCCCCCTGTCTGTCATGCGAATTATGTTTGTTTATTTATTAATTTTGCTACGGTGGAAGAAAAATATTTTAGAAATTTGTTTAATGAAGATTTTGATGGAAGATTCAACAAAGTTCAACCAATTATTTCAGTTATCAGTTTTTTTTTTCAAATTTTAATTTATTCTTATTTGTTCGATGAGGCGGCCAAGAATATTGCGAGTAGCTTAAAGCTTGTAAGGAACTCTATAAGTGATGAAATGGAATCATGACCTGTAGCAGGACCTGTAAGCTTAGGTGAGCTAAACGCAGTTTATAGGTGAGCAGAATTCCTTAACGTAAAAAACATTCTCTTCTACGTTGGTTAAAATTTTTATTGAGAATGGAATTTTTTTTTTGATAACGGCATCAACGCCTCATTGCTACGCGAAGCACCTACTATTTGGTGCCGCTGTTTGCTTCCAGATGCCATAGTCAAGCTTTTAGGGGTATGGCTCTGGCAATCTCATGAGTGAGTTGTTTCTTTGCGGCCCTGGTGCGGGGGTATATGAAAAGGGTCAGCTAACTCGCTTGAGTGTTGACAAGCGATGATATCGAGGGTTAGTTTCCCCGTTTCCGGGACTCCTGTTGATGTCGAGGGCTGTGGTGAATAGTTGTTGTCCTGGTTAACTTGGAACCCAAATGAAAATATTGTACTTTGCTGCTTTAAATGTTTTGGTTTTGGTTGCTGGAAAGAACAGTTGGTTAAACTATTTGGTTATTAGTTCCTCACTTTGGATATCTATGAGGGTCATTTGCTGGAAAAAGTGGCTGAAGAAAAGTTCATCTCTGATAACGGAGCATTCAGCTGAAAAGCTAAGCTAACAGTTATTCTGTAGCTACGTTGGATGATTTCCGGAGAAATCATACGACAGTGAATTGATCCCTTCTTGAAAGTTTACCGCATTTTCTGCGAAACCTTCCAATGTAATGGCAGAATAATCTTTTTTCTTGTAGGCTATCGACCAGAAGATACAGAAATCCAGAGATGGTTATCGTTGTTCCGCAAAATGTTTTCGTTATTGTAAGAACAAGCCTTTTTACAAGTCACGGTTCTATCGTATCTTCCAGGAAGAAGGCTACCAAGAGGACTTTGTCTCTGACGAAAATGAGAAGCTCAATAAAGTAAGGCTGGACGTATTTAATGCAACAAATACCTTGTAAGAGATTGTATTCAAATATCAATTCTTCATCCATATGCGTCTTCATTCTTTACAGGTTATCCGCATCTTCAAAATTCTGTGGTGTGTGGGAGTTCTTAAGCACAAAATTGAAATGAGGGGTGCCTTGGGTAAACCATAAAGTGCTGTTGTAATTGTTTATATCCACATTGGACAGCCAACTATGTATGTGATCGTTACAAGCTATCGAGACTCTGCATCGTGCCAAATTCAAATTCCCAGTAAGATAAAAAATCTATATCCCTGTAATAAGTTTAAAACTTCATTTCATTTGAATTCAACTCAGAAAGTCATTTACGAATAATAAAAAAAATTAAGCGCAAAATGAACGGAAATATGTCTGGCTCATCCCGTCTGGTAATTAATACAAATTAAATAGAGTTTTTGCCAGATATGAGTTCAATTCCTTGTCACCTCACCCATTCCTATAGAATATAATCAGTCTAATGCTCTTTTCAACAGTTAAAAATTCCCGACAGAAAAATCAATTTCATCAGTAAATTGTGATTAGATCAGCAGTTTAGTACTCAACGCTACTTTCTGTTTAAATTTATGTTTTTTTATTTGATTTTATCAGCAGGGTCTATGTGGTCATCAAAAAATCGCAAAACCCTTCCTCACCCCAAGGGGGAGGAAGCCTTGGCGGCTGATGATATCCTCTCTCTCTAATATCACACACCGGTGCACCGCAATATTTGCTCTTTAATATTATGATGTGTATGTTTGCTAACCACCAGCCGGCGGGGCTTTCATTTGGCGATTTCTCCAACAGCCAAATAAGGATTATTATATTAACCCTCGAGTTCTTTTGACCTAACCATTGCTAAACTATACACCACCCACTGTACCACCTTCAAGTATGCAGATGAGTATCCAAATGATGATGATGATGCCAATGCAGCGATATATGCTCGCTCCTCGTGTGTTTCAATATTTATCTAACCCCATCTCCACCCTTCAGTACCCCATCTCACCCCCCCTTCGAACACCCTTATTCTCATCCCTAGCTGCGACTATGTTTACTTTGGCGCGAGTGTATGTCGGTATTTTCATTTCAAAAATTTTATTTACTCAACACACAACCAAGAAAAAAAGAAGAAAAAAGCGAAAAAAAAAGATTTTTTGTTAAAATTTTATTTGCGTGCGGCAACCCTTGAAAGGAAACATGTCCTCAATTTTTTATTATTTACCTAATTTGACAGCGAAAATGGTGAAAAGTCAAAGCAATTTGCATTTTAAACGCATTTGCGGTTGTTAGTCTTGATTTTTTTTTTTTCATTTTCATTTTCATTTGTTTCGTTTTGTTTTTCTCATTTTGAATTTCGTGTTCATGCAAAAATCAGGACTCAGCACCATAAAATATAAAATATTCCTCCCCCCCCCCCCCCCCACACTCCCCTACTATGGAAATAGTAATAATTTGACGCTTACCTTTCGAAATACGCGTCTTCTTCGATTTGAATTAAACGACGTAAAGAAAAGAACGTTTTTTGTTTCTTTGCCTAGTTTCTGTGATGAGTGTTTAATTTTACGCATATTGATTTTTAAATAAGGACTTCGTAATAAGGATTCAAGAGGATACGGAGAAAAATCATATTTCTTTGCCTTTTTTTATTTCCAAAACTCTACTAAAAGGTAGATACAATAGAAAATGCTTTTGGTTTTTGTTTGTTGGTGAAAATATTAGTTTGAGGTCCTTTATTATCATGGTGGGGGTTGAAAAAAGAAAGAAAGAAGAGCGTTACGTTACGTGAATAAGAAAATTTATCAAAAATACAATATAATACCCTCGCCCCTCCACCCCTGATTTCGAATGAGGGTCGGGGTGGTTGGAATTTAAGATGCGTTTCGAAATATTGTATCTACAAATATGAATAGATGAATGGAACTGGTTTATTTTGTAATAAATATCCTTTTTCTTGTTCTTTCTTTGAATGCGTTGGATTCATATTTTGTTGTGGGGTTGGTATTTTTTGCCTTTTTTATTCATTTCCCATTCTTTAGGTGGAAAAGTCAGAAATATGAATGTGGATAAGCAAGCAACAACACAAAAAATGAAATTAGCCGGTTATAATTCAATTCCTAAGTTTCATTGTAGATATTTTTTTAGTATTTAGGGGAGTTAACAGGGGGAAGAAGGGTGCTATTGTATTTTATTTCCTTTTGGAAGACCCATTGTCCAATATTAGCATAAAGACTTTAGGTATAATATTTTGTTTCAAATTGGCCATGAAGAAATGATGGTTGCGAACAAAAACTCTAGAAAAGAAAGTAAGGTTTTTGTATTTGGGCTTGAGGCTATATAAGTCTTGGGTAGAGGTGGTTGGTAAAGCGAGGAATTATTGAAGAAGTGAGTTTTTGTTGGCAAGATAATTGAAGAATAAATGGAACGTTTCCTGTTTCTTTGTAAGAGAAGGCTATTTATGGGTAAAAGACGATATTGGGCTTACATTTTTACTAGAACAAATTTTTACACAGACAAGTATTTTTTTTTGCAAATTAAATATGTGCGAGTTACATTCAAGAAAATCCTGAAAAGATATCTAAACCATCTTCGATCTACTAACTTCTATGTCTAGTACTCACCTTTTAGTGACGAAATTAAAATATATATATAGCTATAAAATGTCCAACAAAAATTGTCAGTACAGGTCATATGGGAGAGCTCTTTTCTAACAAAAGGTGCCGGTTAGCGGTTGTATTCCCAAATCATAAACTGAAAAAATATACGCAAATACCGACTTACCCTTCAATGGTTGTTGTAATTTCGCTATGACGATCGCACATCCCCCCTTACCTGCAATGTGCGATACCATTTTGCTACAATTGTAGTAGATTTGCTACAATTTTTCAAAAAAAATTAGAATCTACTCCAGACTACGCACCATCATCAAAATATCGAAATCTACTACATTTTAAAATTCTGTACTTAAACCTACCTTTCATAAAAAAGGCCAAAATCTACTCCTTTTCTCACTATATTTGACTCTGCATACTGTATGTTACCCCAGAATTTCCACAAAAAAAATAATAGAATAAAATAAAATTACTATCAAAAAAATCTTTTTGTTTTGTTAATTTTTTTTTTTAAATAAACAATATATTGAAATATATTTTTATGTATCTTCAAAAATGAAATCTTGAAGAATTTTAGTTTTTTGTTTTTATATGTTTTTTGTTTATTAAAAATTGTTTTATAAAAATTTTTTTTATATATATTTATGTAAAAATAGTTAATTTGGCAACTACTCCGATTTTCCACAATCTACTATATATTCTTCTTCAAATCTACTACAATTTTGTTTCCGGAAGTGGTAAAGCTGATAAGTATATTATTATCAGGGTTACCATTCCAACGTTAATGTAAATCAGGGTATGCTTTTTTAAAAGCTTATAAGAACAAATATAATAATAGTGTTATTTTTCTGTATTTGTGGCTTTAAATTTTCTTTTAATGTATGGAAAAAAAACGCTTAAGTGCAGTCAAGGAGATTTTGGCTGTTTTCATTAAGGAAACAAACTCCTTTGCCCGAATTTAAAGTGAGGTGCAGTCTGAAAAGTGAAGTAGATTTAGTGTTCTTCGAAATTAAATAAGTTTAAGGAAAAATTATTTTTAATACAGGATAAAAAAGTGTTTTTTTCATACAAAAAAAATACTCTTCAAAAAAAAGTGTCAAATCTTAATCAATAGCTGGTAACTCTATCAAAATTTATCAAAACATTTTCTAAATCTATAAATGTGAAACCCGGCAAAAATAGAAAAAAACCATAAAATAGTTAAATTTTTTGGTTTTTTTTTTTTTGCATTTTAAAGATTTCCAAAATTATACAACAATTTTTAAAATAATTTCATTGTGGTTCAAAAGAGGTTTGTTGTAAATTGTATAAAAAATGCAAAAAAGTTAAAACAAAGGATTTAAATTGTTCGAATTTATTCACATCAATGTTAATAAAAAAGGAGAATATATAGACATTCTGTCTGGGCTATACAAAAAAATTAACAACAACAAAAAAATGTATTTATTTTTAAATATCACTTTTTAATATAATTAAAAATAACAATTGAGTCTCATTAAAAGCTATATGAATAATTTTGTATGCGTGTTAAAAGACAAAAAATTCAACAAAAAAAATACATGTATATTCATTCATTTTGATATAATTTCATATGCATGAGCATTTTTAAGCAATATGTTTAAAATTATTATTTATCAATTATTATTCACATTTAACCATTTTTTTTTTCAACTCGGATGAAAAAAATAGTAAAACCAACCCTCCGACAAATATATTTATGTATGTTTGTTCATTGTAAAGGGAAGAGCAATATACGAATACCTACTTAATTTTTGAAATTAAAAAAATATAAATGCAATGCATGTAAAAATAAACTGAAAACTGATAAAAATAAAAAAAAAATATATAATGATGGGATGCGAGCTGGAAGGGGACATTATGTACCACCATAAAATTAATTAAAAATCCAATTATTGAAACATTAATTTGCTTTTAATTCGTGAACTGTGTTTCAATTTTGGATGATGTAAAACATAAACAACCCAAAGAGAAAAGTTCTTTTCCCTCACCCATCAAAAACTAAATCTTAAGACCATGGCTTTTGTAAACTATTGTACTGTCTAAAAATAATTAATTTATTTATCCCGAATTATTTTCCATTCAAATCTATTAGGTAGGTACAGTACATTTGGCACGAACGTATCATTAATCTCTACAACAGGGAGACGGGCAGAATGCTGAAATTTAAAATCCGGAAAACACCAAATCCCGAATATACAAATTCCCGAAGACCCAAAATCCAGGAAATTCACAATTCCTTGATCCTAGAATCCAGAAAACTCAAAATCTCGAAAAGTACAATATTCCAAAAGGCCAAAATACCGTAAAAAATGAAGAAATCCCGAAAATTATATGTAATCAAAAATTTGGGCAAATTTTCTTTCGGGATTCTCCGTTTTGGGTTTTTACGATTTTGAGATTTCGAGATTTTGTGTTTTCGGGATATATTTATCACTTGATATTATATTTAGTTAATTTGAGGTTTGGGTTTTCGTGATTTTGACGTTTCAGGATTTTGGGTTTTCTGGATTTTTGGTTTCTTGTATTTTGGGTTTTCTGGATTTAAGGAATTCAGGATTTTGGGTTTTCGGGATTTTGGAGTTTCAGGATTTTCTGTTTTATGGATTTTGGATTTTGTTTTATTTTAGGTTTTCTCGATCTTGGGATATCAGGATTTTGGTGTTTCGTAACATAATTTTTGGGGATTTCGGGTTATCGGTTATCTGGGTTTTCTGAATTCTGTTTTTTTTTTTTTGGATTTTGTTTTCAAGATTTTGGGTTATCGTAATTTCTATTTTCGGTATTCTGTACCCAATCCTTAAAAGATAGAATCCAAGGAGTCCATTAAAATATGTCTGGTGAAGGGGTGTTATTTTTTTTTTGTAGAGTAAGAAATGTTGAAGCTTTATCAAACAGAAATCTCCATGAAAAATTTCACTCATAAAATTTGGTAAGAATGTACGCTTGCTCTAAGATTCAAAAATTCATTCAACCCAAGTGTGCCTAACATCCATACCCAAAGTAATATTTCTTTCAAAAGTTTTTTGTTTAGATAGTCATGACTAGTAAACTTTATTAAAACACAATTCTGGCAAGAACACTCAGTAAAAATGTTATATAAGTTTACAGTTTGTTTGTTTGTTCTAAGAATCTTTTTTGACAAATTTTGCAATACACCAACTCACACCAGTTTTTTTGGTACTTTAGTCAATTTCTGGTCCATTGTGATGTAGTGGACCGTGAACCCCATGATGTTCCCCAAAAACATATAATTTTTCATCACCGAAACAAAGGATACGGTTTTCATTGTCGCATATCAAACAAGATCATTTTTACTGTCTTGTTTCCATGTTTTGTTCCAAATGGTCTTTGGCCTCATACAGTACCTATCTGAAGTCCAAACAAACAATAATTCACAATATTGTTTCAGCATCATGAGGAGAAAATTTAAATTGCACTCCACCATCATCATCGCACAACCAGCATCAGCACTCGACTCGGCTGTCATCCAAAAAGGCAACATCATTGTCAAGTGCATATCGCACTCGTCCTTTTTGTTGATGGTCGGGGTTGAAACTTCATTTTCGAACATGAAAACATATGAAATTCGATAACAATCGACAGAGTGCGCGTACTGTAAATACAAAACGCCTGTCCTGTCACCACACCGACCGTATACCACCCCAAACCCTATATAAGGTCCTTGGTCCCTATATGTGTTGTGATCCTTGCACTCGCTGCTGCGCGCATCCAAGAATTGCAATTTTATGAGTTAATTACGGACACACCATACATATATGATGGTGGTGGTGAATGGTGGTCGCTGCCACCACAGATAGAGAGGTCGCTGCTGTCAGAGTGTCTGGCCCCAAAAATATGAATATCCTGACTGCATGTAGCCTGTGTGCGATGACGATGATGACGGGCGAAGGTGATGTCCTCCAACTGAATGAGTTATATATAGTGACTTGTTCGCAAACCTTTCTCGTTGCAATTGTTTTGTTCCAACAAATGGATTCGCGTAGATACATCCGCACTGATACATTTGTTTCGTTCGTTGATGCAATTTTCACAAAAGACCACTCTGTGTTTTTGGTTGGATGCAGGATATTTCCTGATATGGGTTCATGTGATGATGAACAGAAATATGTAGAGAGGTGCGGTAGAGATATATAATATCCTGTTGACTCCTCTCTGATTTGCAATCAAAGTGGTGTTTGTGTGTTCCCTCTGTTTTATGTTGTTTTTTTTTTTTTTGTTTTTCTCTTTTTCTGATGTAAAACGGATTGCATCGGAAAATTGCAATATCAAAATGGGTTTTCCATTCTTTCATGATATACACTACATACACAGAACACAGGAACAGGACTTTTGTTTGATCTCACAATAAATCAGAAATTAATTACATTTTTTCCGATGTAATTTTGTTGGTGACATTTTTATGCGACAACAAGGATTATTTTTCAACGCCAAAAAGGGTGAATGCGAATGCGCTTATTTTGCATACGCGGTGCAATTAAATGAGTGGGAAATGTTGTTTTTACTTTTTTAACAGGACTGTGGAATGTTTTCGAAAGGACATTTGCTTACACTTTTTAAAATTACCTTTTCAGATTTTTTTTTTTCACTAGCTTTATGCAGTTTTAAGTAATTTTCTCTAAAAATAAAAAATACAACTTTTCAAAGAATAAGTGCCGTGGAGAAAAAAACTGCAGTAACCTTATTTTATGAAGTAAAAATTGGTATAATATTGGTAGTAGTTTCGTGATTGTTTTAGCAAAATCAGTTATATTTCAGTAATATCACATTTAAAACATATAATTAAAATCTGTAGAGTAATTTTTTATATTATTAAACACTTTATACAACCATTTAGAACGATTTTTCGTTTTATGTTAATTGAACGAACAATTCGTGTCAGCAGTTTTTCTCAACTACTTTCTTGTTAATGTAAAATATTTTTATAACACATATTGAACCATTCTAATAGCAACGTTTTGAAACCATAAACTAAAAAATCTATTGCGTAGTTTTTTAGTTGCAAGCAATTTAATGCAACTAGGTCCGAATACCATTTTAATAATAAAAGGAGTCATTTTAATATTTTAAATTTTCTTTCTTTCAAACCATAAAGAACCTTAAAAAAATTCTAAATATCTCCAAAATGGACCAGAATAATATTTTTTTAATTTAATGCATAAAATAAGTTTTTTTCCCAACGATTGTTATTGTTTGTAGAAGAATGGGATTTTCCTTTGTTGTAGAATATGTAAATTTCTGAATTCATCGTCGATGAAAATAGGCTACAATTGCAGGGAAAACCAAGTGTTGTTCAAACGGCATGCCACAAGGAAACTATATTAAAAATCCTTAAAAATCCCTTTAACTTTGAAAAACTTTATCTGGCTTAGCCGCTTAAAATCATTTCTCAATCCAAATTTTCTTTTTCATGCAACACTTAAGATTATTTAAAAACTTTTCCATTTAAACATTCGCTCCATTAGCAAAATTCGCCCCACAAAAAAAAAAAAAAACTTAAAAGTCAAAATAAATACAAATGCCAATTCATTTCATATACAAAAACTAACAACCCTTTCGATAAATACTTTTTCCAACTTGAAGAAAAGGGGTTTTCCTACTTGTATGTTGTAGTACTTAAGAGTTAAAAACACTTTCAATTAAATAAAAGCAAAAATATAATTCTTGAAAATATCCATTTGATTTCATTTGCATTCAATTAAGAATCCATCAACTTCTTACAGAGTCTTGATTCCTTAATCTTTTTTCTATATAGAACTAAATAGAACACTCACACATATCTAGTGTATGTTTGTAGGTAAGGTTAAATTAAAAGAAAGGGTTGCTTCCTTAAACAAAGCACTTAAATCGATGACGATGAGATACGAATTACTTATATATGGTACTTACCCCTTTTTCAAATGGAGCCCTTACACAAAAAGTAATGTACTTTTCAGTTGGTTTAGTTTTATGATGAAGTGTTTTTTTTGCTATATTGTATTGAAAAGGAAAACTTTTTCATCAAATAAAAGGAAATAACTTTTATTTTGTGTTTTCAACCGGAAAAAAGTTTTCAAAAATTCAGAAACAAAAAAAAAACAACATAAAGATACAAAATTAATCATTTGTGGTATCCTTCCGTTTACAGATGAAAAAAAGGTTTATTTTGTGATGAAAATATGAAAGAATATTTTCAAAATAGACCATAGTCCCATAAAAGATTTAGTAATGTTGAGAAATATTACACAGGATGTCTAGAAATATCAGCAGAAACCCCATTTATCCGGGTCGAAGGACCAAATTAGTTCCCATTTGAGTGTTAGTTGCATAGTATCTACTTTGTCTCTCTTGCTCTCTTTTACTTCTAATCTAAAATTTGGTACATGTGAGTGAGTTTAACCAAATTAAGCTTCATGTCAATTACGATCCGAAGAGTATGCCGAATTGAATTACAGGTGTAATTCATCAGCACAAACCTAGAACACAACCCCTTGACAGCCCGAAAACAATGCGGCAACCAGACTTAAATGATTTAAAAGCCTTTAATAATTGAATCTCTTACTATAGTGTTGTTGTGTGAGTTATATTTGAGTGTGTGTATGAATATACCTTCAATATTTGAATTTTGGGAAATGGTAATGTTGCTATACACAAATTAATTGAGTTAAGATACAGTCAGATACTCATGCAGATACATCATTGTTGTTCTGATGCCTAGATAATTTGCTTACTCTATCAGAAAGTGCTCTCGAATATATGTGGGTGAGGGGGAGAAGGAGAATGAGGACGGAAAAAAATATATATTCATTGAGTTTTATCCAATATTTATGCAAATTTCGTCAGTCAACATGAAAGTGAAAAACAAAAATTGTATGACAAACGTTTTTCTCATTCATTTGAATTTTTTGTGTCTTTTTTGTTTTTTTGTCAATCCTTGGAATTCATCTCTCTGCTGATGGTTCTGATTGTAGATGTGTATCGTGTTTGTCGTTGTCGTCAGTCTCTCCGCACCAGAGCAGCTTCACAGAGGCGTTAAATTGTATTAAACATTTTCCTGAACAAAAATGTCATATCAGCCAAATTGTCGTTGTTGGCTGCGATGACGATGAGAGGAGAAAAAATCAAAATGAGGTGAGGTGCGGTGGGCATGGGAGTGAGCATCCAGTGAGGTTTATAATAACTGAGTGTGAAATTTGCATAAATGCGCTGAGTTGCGACCCTGCCATATCGCACTGTGACAACAACAACAATCTGAAAAAAAGGAAAAGGAAAAAGAACTTCAAAAAATACAAGAAAAATATGGAAAACCTATTTAGTATTCATTGAAAGTATTTAAACCGAAAATGATGTTCTTCCAATAAAAATAATAATAATCTGTCACTTAATGTGAGGGATGTGCTGGCTCAGGACGATGCGAGGTTGGTATCTGCGTCGTATATCTGTAATGCTGGCTGCACCCTTTGTGTAAGGGACTCCATTTCCATTTAACTGGTGGCTGGTGGTGATGGGTGTTGTGTTATGTATTGCGGGCATCGCAACATCAACAGAGAGTTCATCCTGATTTGCATCCCTTATCGCAGGATTCATCATCATCATCGACGAATGCGACTATAGAAGAACCACCCTATAAATAGTGGGTAGAGGTGCCCCCCGACTCCCCATCATAACCATTTGATTGCTTTTATATTCTTCGTCATCGTCGAAAATCGGGATATGGCGCGAAAAGCGTCGCGGCGATTATTATTATTATTATTATTTATAATTGTTTACTTGTATCTGTGTGTCAAAATGAAATGACAGTGCATTTAATCGATTTATGTGTGTCCTTTATTTATTTTTTTTAGTTGCCATTCGATTTTCCATATTGTTTGCGACAGGGTGGAACATTGAGATAACAGTGCGGATTGTTGATGGGTATGCGAGAATTTATATATAAATTCTATATGGTTTTGGTAATGGTTGTGACTCTTGCTGAAGCCACGCGCATAGCGTTTATGTTTATTTGAACTGCAAACAGTGTCTGGCATGATAGGCATCCCTTTTTATTGATGCCCATCCTTATGATGACTTTAGAGCGTGGGAGTTAAAAATGGTTTGATGGAGAGAAAATTAATTTTTATGACATTTCGATTGTGGTAAATGAATTGATTTTTGAATTGGAAACTATTGATAAAAATACACAAAAAATAGTTAAATGAAGAGGAAAAAAAAAGTTAAAGAAAACTTAAAAACAGAACCAGTTACCACTTAGAATGACAAAAATCCTGCCCACCCCCCGAAATATTGACGATATATTTACCAATTCTCAGGAATTAATCAATTCAGAAAACATCAAAAAGCTGTATGGTTGCATCATAGTTATTTAAAGAGTTTTTTTTCGATATTATTAATAAAATGAATGATTTTTGGACCTTCTTGCACTGAAATGCTTGGAACTGAAAAAAGCTGCACCGCATTTTCAAGTATATGGTCTTAAAATATTGCTATTAAACAAGTGAAATAAATGTTATATTCACATTTTATATTGCTATGAAAGTTATCGAGAAAAACCGCTGACGAATTTGTCGTTCAATTACAAATAAATGAAAAATGGCCTTAAATGGGCTTTTAGGACAAACAATTAAGCCGAAAATTACAATAATGTGTAGCCAAAATGTACACAGAGTGCCGTTATACTTTTTTCATAGATTTTTGCATGCAAAGCTCTAAAACCATATCGAAAAAAATTTATGGATACGTTTACTAGATATGATTTTTTTTTTTTGTTTTTGCCGTATTTTTACAATGCATTTTTAGTACTCGGGCCATGTCTTGAGTTATAAATTATTAAATTATTAACAAAATTGCCAGTAATTTTTTTATCGGTAAAGCATTTTACTCGTATTATGTGAAAATGTTAAAAAAACGTATATTTTCTAGGTCTAATTTCTGACGAAGAAAACCAGGTGGTAGACTCAATTTTTCGATGAGTTGTGAAAGGGTGCGTCCACAAATTAAATTCAAAGTTGTCAAGTCCCCATTTAAAAATCTTTTAGTTAAAAAAAAAATATTTGTCAATTGCAATGAATTTCATCTCAATGTAACCATTTTGCACTGAGCTGTATCTCAGTCACTAAAATTTTGGGTTAGAAGTTATTTCCAATAGAAAAGTAGCATACCTAATCTAATAGCATGATACGTAAGACACTTGGTAACACAAGCGATTCCAGCTAAATCCCCGGGGGACGGACGGTTGTTTTTGGTTAGGTTTTAAAAAGAATGTCTTCAAACATAAAACTCTTTGGTTCAACTCTATTTTTGTTAAGGAACACACTTTAAATTTTTTCGTTCTACTTTAAATTTCAAATGTCCATCTTTGTAACTAAAATAACTCGGAGAAATATTGGAATCAAAGTAGTTTTCATTGATTTCGGTTTTTTTTTTTTTAGTGTAGGTGCAACACGCGCATCTTTGCTGCAAAAAATCCCTCTATTATTATTAATGATTTGCCTCTACTATCTGACAAAATAAAAAAGAAAAGGTAAACCAACATAACTGTCAAAGTATACATTTATGTACGTGTGTGTGCTTACCCATTACAAAACTCTACTTTTAGAATCTTATTTTTTTGAAAATTCCTGAATATTCCTTTCAAATGTTGTTGCTGCTAAGAATTTATATAAATTCCTGACTCCTATAAACGCACATGAGGAAAAATATAACAACTAATTCAATAAGAAAATCATAAACCTAAACTACAAAACCACTATCATCCGTTTCAATTTATACACGATAGCAAAAAAATTTAATTAAATCTTTTATTTTGTACAAATATTTCAATTTTATTACCTCTGTGTAGGTTTTAGCAAGATGTAGATCTTTTCATCATTGAATTACATCGATAAAAACGAATCAAAGTCACAATAAACAAAAAACATTCCAAGTTATAATAGAACATCAAAAACTGTATATCTTTTCTCTCTCAATATTGAATCAAAAAATTTAATGATCTAACCAGAATAATAAACACACAAAACAAACAAACCCAAAACGGCACGACACGACATTATAGACCTCCGCTGAATAGAGATGAATTGGATATAATTAACAAAAATCCATTCCATCAAAACAACACTAAATCATCATCATCATCGGCAGCAGCATTGTGAGCATTCAACGGGCGACTAAATCGAATCCAGATGAACCAACAACAACGAAACTATCTCTAAACTCAAATGAAACGATAAAAATAACACTCCCACACGCATTCAATCAAAAGCAATAAAAAGTCGCGTGTAAAACTGATAAATAAACACTGAAACAGTGTAGTTTCATAGTTGTATTCTATTAAATCCATCAAAACAAAGGCAGAGCAGGGCCGTAGCTAGGGCTTTCAGCTCATCAACTCTGTTTACAAATGTCAAATTTACCAATGGAAAGTAATGAAATCTAAGCTTTTTCCGTCTGAATTTAAGAAATAGTAGATCAGATCAAAAAAACACTTTGAAATAAGGCTAGTAGTGGAGGGGGCGGGGGGTCCAGATTAACCTGAACAACAAAACCTTAATTTTTATGAAGTAAACTGTTCAAAGTCAACGAAACTGATGCACGGCTTCTTTTACTCTTTTATACCCCCTTAAAATACTTTCTCAGGTACGGTCCTGGACCTTCCCATAATTTACCACCCAGCCATATAGAAAGGGGGCTATCTAACCTGCCCGGGCCCACCCCTACTGATTTCATTGATCATCAATAAACAACTTAAAATGATTGAATGCAATTCTTTCTGTGTCTTATAAATGGGGCTGTTCTGAGACTGCTGCGACAAGCGTTATACAAGCTAACACCCATAAAGGCTAAATTTTATTGACGACTTAATTAAAAGGTCGGATTTTGTTCTTATGATGTGCGCCGCATTTTTGTTTGCTTTTGTCTCGTCGTTGTCGGGGCAAAATCGTTAAATCGAATTATTGCTATCGCAAGCGCACATATTTAGTATTCTTCGGGATTTTAGGAAACAAAAAATTCATTGGAGAAGCCCTCGCCCTCGTTTCGGATCCATTCGTTTTTGACCACAAGCATGAGAAAACAGCCCATAAACCGCTGACTGTTATAATAGAGCTCTGATGTTTATTTGAAATGACTTGTTATAGTGTGTAATACGCGCGTTCAGAAGATAGATTGGTATTTTTTTGTTTTCGAAAAAATGTTTAATGGCACGTTGTGGGGTCCTTGAGGCAGAACAAATTTTTGCTTCAAATATATTTTTGTTTTTGAATTTTTTTTGAACACAAAATGCCATCAGGTGGCGCTTTAGAAATTTGTTTATTTGATTTTTTTAAGAATGCTCTGTGTGATTTCTTTGGAAATTTCGTTTTTTTTTTAGTAGCTTGGGGTAGTGTTTTTGTTTTGTTGTTGTTATAGCGTTTTGTCATAAAAATAGACTGGGTGTGTGGTTTTTGCTTTGATGGGTTAACAGATGTTGAGGTGTTGGAGTGTTGGCCTATATTTTGGGAACTTAAAAGATTGATGGCGACTTTCGAAAAAAATGGAAACAACCAGCACACACTTTGAAAGTTTAGCTATTTTTTGAAGTTAAGTATAAGTAAGTATGCCAATAATTTTTTGTAAAAAAAAAAAAAATATTAGCAGGATGGTGAGAAAAATTAAGAAAAATGGTATATGAAAGGCGGGACAAAATTGCTCTCCAACAGATTGGGGGAAAGGGGGTGGGTTTGCGAAAAAGTAGGGTGGGTGTCGATAATCGAGTGTTTTTACGATTTTTATCTAAAGTGGACCTCCTGTCGAAAAAAGTTCAATAAAAGAGTTGCAACTATATTATACAAAATTTAAAAAAAAAAAATGTTGGATTTTTAAAAAAAGTTTTTTTTTTCAAAAATCAATTTTTCGAAAACGCGTGAATGATTTTTTTGTAATTTTCGTTTTAGATACCTATTATTATTTTCTTCAAGCTGGCATTCAAACTTGTTTTTAAAAACAAGGTTTGAGAATTTTTATATATAAAAAATTATTTGTTTTTAATAACAGGTAGTACAAAATTAACCTTTTTTAACGAAATCAAATAGCATACTTAGTTTGGAGGTTAAAACAATTGAAGAAGTTGTATCAGTCATTTTTGTAATGAATATTATGTATATTTTTTTTATTTCTTATAAAAGTATTTACTTCTTAAAACTTAATATATGAAGCTTTAGCGACCCAGTTGTGCATTTTATTTTTTCATTAATAGCTTTTTTCGTTGCTTTTATAAAATTTTAGAAATTTGCCTTTTTATTTAAACAGCAATCGTTTTTCATTCTAATTCAGCTAAACGAAGAGGCCAACCTAATCATCACAATCTCGACGCTATTCAAGAAACTACCACTCAATTATTTAGCAAGTTATTTCGACTTGTTTTCGTTATATGCATTTTGTGGTGTGCCGTTGAAATGTTGGAAACAAAACAAAAATGATTCCAGAAAAGAAATCCATTCTCAGATCTCACAGACCGCGATCGGAATCAATTGACCGATTATGTTGTCATTACAAATCATAATCCTAATGATACGTTCAGTTCACGTTGCGTTGAATCGAAATGAAAAAAGAGATCTTCTGCCGAGTCATCCGTTGGTCGGTCGCTGAAGTCAATTGCCAACTCCCATTACGACGAACCTCTCATAAAACTAGTATTTCACTTCTCACAAATATAATGTTGAAAGTTTCAGTGATGGGTTTATAGCGAGGAATATTCCAAAGATGATATTTAATTCGACCGTGGATTTCTTGAAAGACCCACCAGAAAAGAACGAACACAGAAAACACGGTCAAGTCAAGTGATGTAATAAATTTCCTTCATGGTTCTTGCAACTTTTCCAGTAATCACCAGCCAAATGATGCCACAAACAGATGGGAAACACTCGTTTTGAATCCGAAATGGAAAGAACACACCAAACTACCATCAGGCAAAAGTAATCGCTTCATAAATAATTAAGTTTGCCGAACAATTCAAAGAGGTAAAAACCCTTATAGACCATCAATGAACCACAAAGGATTTTATTCCGAGCATTTGAGGTTTTACAGCGAGGAATTGGCAGTGGTCTCAGGTGATTCTGCTTTCGTTTCTAATTAGATTTTTGGATTCTGAGTATTTTTTTTTTTATTTTTGTACAACTTTTTCTTGGGGGTGAAAAGCACCTTAAGGTATAATGTTTCCGGCACGTGGTAAAAATTGGAACAATAATCATAATATTTTGTTGCGCCCGCCTTCATGTACACAGGCTTTTGGGATGAATTAAGAAAAAGGAAGAAATTACTGGGACACCCTTAAATACATTCATTCATTTTCTATACTGATACCTTTTCCGTCTCTTTGACTTTCTACTCGGGTATTAATGAAAATGCCCTCGCTTTTTTTTTATACTTCTGCGTTTCTTTTTGAATTAAGAAAGCCAAATATTTTCCTTCATTAAAAGATGGACTGATGGCAAAGAAAAAAATCAAAACTCTTAAAAAAAAAAACGTCAAAGCCTCAATTTGACAGGAATGATGAAAAAAAAAGCAAAAAGAGATGAAAAAAAATCACCTTCCTCATTTAATGAGATCAAAATAATCCTGTTGGATGGTGGTGGAGCAGTAAAACGTTGTTACACTAACGCACCCACTTTGAGCAGGGATGAAGTCCTTGCGTAATGTTAATGTTAATTTTGATGGCTTTCTTTTTTTTTTTTTGTTTTTGTCAAACGAAATAAAAATGAGACAGTTTTTTGTTTGGTCTTTTATTTTTCTTAATTACATAAAGAAACTAAGTCATCATCCAGCAGAGAAAGGAAGCTGGAAAAATCCATTTACTCACCGGAAGAAAATTAAATTAATATCTCTACGTACAAATAAATTAACGAAATTAGATCAAAGCAAAGGACTTTTTTTTTGTGGACTGACAGCATCGTATGCAATGAACAATCAGTTGCAGGAACTTAAATAGGAAAAGATGTTTTCTTCAAAAAAAAATTGATTGATATCTCTTTTATTTTATTTTAAAATTAGTAAAGCAAAAAAGGTATTTGACTGAAGGCGTGGGGAGTTTAAGATAATACAAATCCTATGGGTCATACAATTTTAATGACTGAAACAGTGAAGCTCTTACTGTGTTGTGTTGCATCTAATGATTCAGCACGAAGATGGTTTGAAGTCTAAAAAAATAAAAATTATACTACTCTTCTTCCTAATATGATTGCAAATCATTGTTTTGTAAATTATTTTATATCAATTCGTTTAGAGACAAAACATTTTTGCAAAAAATATTCAGCTTGAAATTTTTAGCCTTGACCGGGTTCATTGAACAAAATCTAAAATTTGATTACTAAAATTTTAGAATTTATCAACACCTAACAACATCTCCACAAATACCTCACAAATTTTTGACATCACTTGAGTTCTTAGAGGGAAAATTTCCATCTGAAAATTCAAATGGAACGTAACTCAATAATTACTACTAAACGTAACTTAAGGCCACCAGAAATTTCAGTGGCATCTAACCAATCAGAGCCCCAAAAGAGGTAGTTAGAGCTGTAGAATTTTGGTCGTTGAACGTACTAGTTGCTGGTTATTAGCAACATCAACATGCCAGCTACCTTTCTTAATGGTCGATTTAATGTTCAAGCAAATAACCGAAATGGGATTAACACCAGGTTGTCTGTGGCCCAGGGTTGTTAAAATATCAATGAAAAAAAAACAACATTTGAATTATAAAAAAAAATATTTATTGCAAAAAATTTCCATTAACAAAAAAAACATTATTGCAAATTGAATTTATTTTGCATAAAATTTGACAAAACTTCCCCAGCATAGTGCTTTCAATATGCTCTGATAGTACTAAAGTGTACAAAACTAGTAGAAAACTATTAAATTTTCAATTTTTTTTTTCAATTTGCAAAGTTTGCCGTCCTGGGGACATGGACGTATTTTTTTTCAGACATTGCACCAAACTAAGCCCTAAAATTTCTGAATTTGTAGCGTTAGAATCTAGCATTTTAAGGTCCTGATATGGGAGCTAGGAGCTTAACGTTTTCCACTGATGAAAAATTGTTTCAGCTGCATAATATCTCAACAAAAAAAAAACTTGGAAATCATCGGTGTGCTCAGGTTGGGTAAAAAAAATTCAACTTTAATGTTTTTCGTAATTTTTATAAAGATTGGTGTGTTCCTTTGAAAATATGCCGAATCAAAAATGAAGGAATATTTTTCAGTGCCCAATAAGGTGTAATTACAAGTCTACTCCACTTCAATTAATTCCCATAAAAAAAGAGAAAATCTCCCCTCAACAAGATCAGGCATCAGGATGACATATATGGATCACGTCAAAACATTCCATTGTCATACACAACACA
This sequence comes from Meliscaeva auricollis, assembly GCA_948107695.1. Lineage (NCBI taxonomy): Eukaryota > Metazoa > Arthropoda > Insecta > Diptera > Syrphidae > Meliscaeva > Meliscaeva auricollis. The sequence goes on from OX403618.1 coordinate 9,024,597, forward strand.
TATGGACTCTCATATTAACTATTGAAAAGAAGTAAATGCTTCTATAATGCCCTGAATTACAGAACATACGTCTCGGCTTTATCACACAAAACAGAGAATTATTTTTTTTTCTAACAAATCACACCAGTTCTTTTCAAATTTACTATCAATGACACAAAATCCAACCACTCAACCATCAAATCCATGTCCTTTTGCTACAAAACAATCGCCTGGTATATTCTATTTCCAATGATTCACACCCAAAAGCTAAACGAAGCGTGATTCGATTGCATGTTCTTTGACAAGCAACAAAACAAAACAAAACAAAAATACAAATAAATGTCACTCACCATAGAAGATGTCATACGTTATTATTCGGTTTTGTATTTATAGATGAACAGAGGAGGGTGTAAGGAGTGCGAGGGCAACTAAACTATATAGGATTAGTGAATCCTTGTCTCATAGTGGTGAACCGAAAAATCTCCTTTTCTTCAAGTAATTCAAGTATGAGAGTGAGAGACACTCTAGTCTCGGGTATAAATAATGGAATCCTTTTCCCATTCTTTGTGCACGCATCCATTAAATAACCACCCATTGTCCTTTTACTATAAGGGACACACTACACACTATATGCTCTGGGACAAAGTCGTATGTTGACACGACCTAATTTTCGATTACATATTTTTTTGTTGTTGTTTGGTTTTGGTATAGTTGAGCTCTATTTCGATATCCTTGCTAATAAATGTCAAACTGAATTATTTCAGAATCTCAAGGATGAGAAAGGATTCTTGGTCATCGATGATTTACATTTCTACTTACAAGAATTTTTATTTTTATCATAAATAATATTTAAGGGAAACCCTTTTTGTTATTGTTTCAAAGGACATTTGATACACAGAATGTTGGTCAGTTTGGTTACCGTTTGTTATACTTATACCACCACCACCACATGTTGTGAACAGAAGAAGAAAAAAAAAGCCGTTGGTCGGCGGCAACGGTGGAGTACATACAATAGTGTAGTGGTCAAGAAAACCACCAAAAGATTTCAATAACAAAAAGGGGAGAACAAGTGTTTCGTCTGCTCCTGTGGTGGTAAGAAATTCGATAGTTGGACCCCCCCGTGATTGTCCGATTTCGTCAAGCACACAGTGTCGACCTGCTGTCATTATTGTTGCCACTCTACTTGTAATGATAATCATGATGATGATGATGACGATGATGATTATGTTGATGTTGATGGGGTCGAGAGTGTTATGGTCATTCGTGGGACACAACTTTTGTGTGTTCATGTGTGATATGCATGGCGTCGTCGTCGTCGCCATCGCATCGTCGTCATCGTGGACTCTGTGACACAAATTGAGTGGAAAACCTTTGGGCGCCTATATTATATTGGTGGCGGCAATATGGTGGCGGCTTAATTTATGAGTGGCTTAAATTTCTTACTGGCAGTTTATTGTTTTTTTCTTCGTCTTCTTCTGCAGCGGTTGTAGTGTGGTTTGGTTACAGCCACCGTTATCTTTAAACAAGGAAATCCACACCAAACTATGTCAATTGGAAGGAATTCTTTGATTTTATTTCAGGGTCACACCGGATAAGAACAAAAAAATCGGGCATGTTGTGACATAATTTCTGGGAAGCTTTTTTTCGGAATTGGTTAGAAACAGGAAGATTGGCGCCTTGATTTGCGTTAAGAAGTTGGATTTTACTTCAATACAATGTAGTTTGTTTCAATTCAATGTTTACTGATATTTTTGACGAGACTTTCGGAAATGGACTCAGCCTTATACACTACGGTGCAGAAAAGAGCATAATACATGCAATAAAATATGCTAAATTTCTTCTTCCCGCTCCCGCTAAATTTCTAAGCCTGGCGTGGTCATTCACCACTTGATTGCGCCGCCGAAGATCAGGCCTTTAAATATAACGTCATCCATCGGGCTTGGGTGCGAGGACACTTCTCTAGCATCTAAATATTGTGTATCTTCAGTTCAGCTCATACTGGCATGGAATACTATCTGCTAGACTAAGCGAAATAGAACTTTATAACTGATCCTCTGAAACTTACTAGATGCCATCAGGAGTTCTACAGAAGAAAAACCTGGAGAAGGGGGTCTGCAGAAGAATTATTAATAGACACTCAAAATCCTTACCAAGAAATTTTTGGTTTGACTCCGAATGTGCTCAGGCGAACTAAGCCAAAACCCAGGGGTCTTTTTGTGTAAAACGAAAACGATAAAACGACATCGTTCTCTTCATATCTGATAGAGATGGTATAACGAGCGTTTGGTCGTTTTTGTTTTAGCAGAAATTTCATGCATCACTGGGAGTTTCAAGCCCTGCTATGGTAGAGTACTACTGGGTCTTAAGTTTATGCTGATATTCCAGAACATCTTTCTGCTGATAGTCTCATGACTGAATTATTTATAATGACTATGGGAACCATCGGTTTCAATATTAGGACCGTGTTTCCCTTATGGAAGTTCAATCGAATTCTTCCATTTACGACTATATAATATAATCCCTAGGTCACTATCTGGTGCTTTCTTGAAGCACACAAGTTCCATCTTTAATGGGTTCTGGTTTATTTTATTGATGTATGCCTTGGCCTTCTGGACAGCTTTAAATACTAACATTGAAAGTCGTTGGAAAAGAGAAGAAGAAGATTACTATCGGTTAAGACATTTTTGATAGCAATATAGAGGTTTGAAACGGCAATGTTCATGTTCAAGTTTCTTCTATTAAAAAACTCACAAACCCAAAATCTCATTTTCTCGTTACTGAAAAAATCTTCACTGCATTTGTACATGCTGTATGCTCTGTTATCTTCAACAACAGCGAGTTCCGCAAAGCAAAGGCGTTAATAAGATTGATAGTTATCTTTATTTTCGATTGTCTAACTTTATCCTTTCTCCCAATTAACGTGAAACATCATCATTCGCGATATATATTCACCTTAACAGCATATAAACGCAATATTATCAGCAAAATCAACTAACAAAGCCTACATCTTCCATTCCATCCAGAGCCTACCTATACTAACTTGGTGTATTAAGTGAAGATCCAGCGCACGATTGCGAGCAGTATTGCACCACTAATTGAACTGCCGTTTGCGCATTGTGAATAAAACACAAAAACTCGATACGGCAAAAATGGAATTTTATCGTATAACGAGCTAACAATAAAAATGCCCTGCATCCAGATTCACCCGCACATAATCGGTATGCGCATGCGCAGCACCATTAACGGAGCTAAGCCAAGGGTCACATGGACCGTATAGCGTTGTTGTCGTCGTCGTCGTACTTATACCTCCTGTGTCCATTTGTCAACGACTTCGAACGCGCCAGCACGCACCACAATGCTTTGCTTATGGCTTAATCTATGGAACATTGCCATAATAAGAGAAGACGAAGGAAGACCCAATCCCGCACATTTCCAGCATTCCAGCTGATGGTTTTGCTGTATAGTCGCTCGTTGTCGTTGTATCGCCGCCGCCGTTGATGATGACGACAACCAAGACCCATTGGAATAATGTAGAAGATTCCACTTAATTAGGAAGGCGACAATGCAACATACCAGAACACGACACATGAGGACACGATTCCCTGGAGTATTGTTCATCTGTCTCCATATTGAGATCGAGTCACTCTCTTCTCCCTCTTCTCCCCTTCCTCAACCGAAAAAAAACCGATACTGAAGATGAAAATAATCATTGCGCCTAATGCTATTCGTTTAAAAGAAGTTAACATGCTGTTACATCTTGCTCATCGATGACTCTAGCAAGGATCTTCTGTTAGTGTAGGTACCTACCTACAACTTGTTAGAGGGGTAATGCTTTGGTTTTATTATCACTATTCTCTTTAGAGGATGAAGAGATACATACCTAACCAGAGGCAAAATGGGTAGATCGGTATACCATGCGGAGCAAAAAGCATCATCAGAGAAGCAACTTCTCCAGATACATATATAATTTTATTTCTTTAACAAGATCACGATTTGGATAGCAAATTTACATGCGCAGAAATTGAACTTTGCTCGTCGCCGCCGCCGTAGCTGATTGTCCCCTTCTTGTTTCACAAGTTCACAGATTTGAATCAGCGCAGTATACAACTGCAGGCAGGGTAGTTAAGGGTATTCCGATGCAGCGAGAACCAAGTGTTGCCACTATCGGTGTTCAGAAATTAGAGACGCTTAAACGATTTTTAAGTGCGGATTCTCGTATTTTTATTGGATGTTTGCCACTCAATCCTCGCCAAATATTTGAGCATTAGGCTCTACCAGTCCTCGACTACGGACAAAAAAAAATATCTTCTTGACGTTAAGTTTCAACACTTGGTAGTCAATGCAAAATCGATCGCTTCCGTTTTTTCTATTACTTGTCGCCTACTGTATCAACTGTTCCCAACCAAAACGTGAGCTTCACACACCTCTCGGTAAGTTGTTTGATTACGACCTGTAGCACCTGCAGTTCTTTTTGACGTCTCAGCTTAATTAGGCATTGAAGATTGAGTTGTTACAAACGCACGATTTGAATAGAAAGCAAAGTGCTCCTTCCGAGCTTATTCTCATCCGAATTTACCAAAGAGACGTCTGAGATTTTACCGAGTGTACAAGCTCTTGTGACCCGCTTTAGGAACAATTATTTTTGCATTGATGTTAGCTTGTTACACTGGAAGCTTTAAAACCCAACAAAATCTAACCTTAACTTAATAAACGCACAACTTTTGAATTTATATGTTTTTGTTTCACGTTGGGCGCCACTTAAATAATTTTTTTTTGTTTGCAAAAATGGCATCTCATAGGAGTATTCAAGTGATAAGCATTTGAATTAAAACTTCAAAGTATGTATGGTAGCTATTAGTACTAGCTCCGAATCAACCGTTGCTCAGAATAGATAGAGAAGAATTTATAAAAATCTCTCTTCTTTTGTTTATCATGTATGGAAGATTTCACCATATTGTTGTTACCAGATTTATTGCAAGGCCATTGGCAACACTAAAACATTCTTTTAGACAATTTCCGCATAAGTCGCTGCGGAAAAAAATCTACAGCCAGTGCAAAAAAAAAAGAGAAAGAGAAGGAGAGAGTGGAATTGTTTCTATATGCTATGGTGGAATTGGTTGCGATGCAGATACATCGAAGATAACGACTCGTCGAATCTGCGCCAAGCTAAGTTCACTTCAAAAAGCCTCTCCTCACCCATCAGCAGCCCAATTTGAACAAAAGTCGCGCGCGCGCGTTAGCTTACGATCCGATAGCTTAATTTAGACGTTGTTGTCTTCGTAGTCTTGTTGTCGTCTTCGTTGTTTCAGGGTTGGTTTGGTATGCCGTTGTCATTGTGTCTTCGCTGTAGTAATCGGCTTCATCGGTCGTCGTCGTCGTCGGCAAGAGATTTGGGTTATTCTGCCCCAAAAGTATCATGAGGTTGCTCTCTGCCTCCACCCACAGATTATATCTTTTGAACTGCACAAACGGTAGCGATTGTTGGTCAAGTTGTTTTTATATTTTGTTGTTGTTGTGGTTGTCTTTAGGTTTATTGTCTTTTGGGTCGCATTGGAGTTTTTATTCGCCAAGGAATTGCAATTAATGGAGTGAATCTACCGCGATGAGAAAGTGTGGTATACCAGCGAGATATACCATCATCGCCCAGTTAAGATATACGCGACAAGAGGACCGAATCAGCGTAACAACTTGTTGTGGGAATAAAGCGATATAGTAAATTATTTTACTGCTCTTGTAACTGATCGTAATAAAATGCTGCTCTGGCTCTCAGTGGGTAATTAATTGATCATGAAATTGTGTGTACTTAGCTGTCTTTCTTTTTACATTGTAATGGGAACGATCAGCAGCGGTGAATATGGGTGTTTTTTTCTGTGTGTCCGAAGGTCTCTCAGAACAGAAAAGACTTCTTTAAAAAAGAACTTAAGTTCTTATACTATTTTGTCGTATCCACAATTAACCATAACACATCGAAATCTCTAATTAACATAAAAAAGAGGTCATGGATGTTTGACTCCAACCACAACAAGCCTGCGGTAGACTCTTTAAAAGCTGAAGAAAAACAAACATTAAACGCAGGCAATAATCATCTATACCAACAAAAATTAACATCATCGTTTTCAATTCTCAAAGTTGCGTCGCGCCACTTAGTCGCAGTCTTTGCATATTTCTATCTTTGCGACTCCTATAAGCGGGGTTAAAATCTTCTGCTTTAACTCATGTCCAAAACACAGTGAAAACATCACAAGAACAAGAACCCAAACATGGTTTTCATGATGCAACATGTGGCGTTACATGAGCAAATAACTGCGTTGTTTAGCCTTCAAATTTACGACCAACTCAAATTAATCGATTATAAAAGGTCCACAAAGAATCAAACACACATTTTAGTTTGAGTTTAAAGCTCCACCTGGTGGGCCCTTGGATTGTTTGGTGGGTATGTAGGTAAATTGAGATCAGTTACAGAGAGGAACAAATCTTCAACAATCGCTTAAACGACTTCGCCAATTAGACCCCTGCAGGTCATTAGTGGACATAAAAGGTTTGTGGTCTTTCTTGATCACACATATGGGTAGTTCTTTACCATTGTATCCGCAACATGTCTGTCGTTCAAATGTCTCCCTACTGGGTACAAGTATTCCGTCAAAGGAATTCGCAAAAGATTTACTACCAACCTATACATTTTGGTGCAATATGAAAATTTGATGGACAAGTCTCAATATCAAGCAAATGATTTCTAATTTGCAATCTTTCAATCTTTAGAAGAGGAAGGTTTTTCGGAAATGCGTCCTGCTGATTAATTACTTGGTTATTATCTGGGAATTATAAGGCAGTTGAAAATTGGACGTTTTGTGTTTACATGTTTGTTTTTGTTTCATTACTTAAAATAGTTATTTGATGACAACAGAGTTAGTCAGAAACTCTTTCTTTTATTTAAATGTTAAATCAAATGAATCCAATGAATAGTTTAAGAAAAAATGTTTTCAAACTCGAAATTATGAAGCTGAGATTTTCAGCTGATTTTTTTTCGAAATTTTACTTTATAAAATATATTTTTTTCTTCCTTTTTTTCCGAAAATTCAAGTTTGAACTACAGTTTTTAAAAAACCACAAAACATGGACTCTTTACTTTATTAAAGTGGACTGAGTCAAAATGAGGCAGTTAAATTTCGAAATTTTTTAATTAGTTTTTTCAAAATTCTTAATTGGGCCGAGATAACGGTAAAAACAGATTTTTTTTATATTATATTTACCTAAGCCTCATAAAATTATGATTTAACTTTATTGATCATCTATCAAAATACCTTTAATTTAATGAATCACACATAACATTACATGCTATAAAAGCTTCACAATATTGAAAAGAGTTTTATCGAAATTCAACAAAATTTAAAAAAAATTGTCCAACGCCCAAAGTTGGAGAAAGGTACCGTTGTTATTAGGCTTTTGTAACTGTAAAGTAGAAGCCAAATTTTATAAAACTATAATGAAAACGACTAGTGTCAATGCCAGGGTTATTCAAGAAAGTCGAAAATAATTTTCCAGCTAGAAAACGCGCCGAATCACAGAGCTATTTGATAAAAACGAAGTTGGAAAGCCAAATTTTTGGACAACTACCCTGATAACCAAGCTCCTCCAGCCTTAAATTTTAATAAAATAGAAAGGATTTGACTTTTATACTGAGTCAACAAAAGTAAGAAGCAGTATGCAAGTGAAAAAGGATCAACTGAATCCATTACAGCGGTCTGGAACAACGTTTTTATGGACCTATTGAAAATTCTTAATCTTTCCTTAATCTTTTTGAGGCAACTAAAAATAAAAGGCGGTGCTAAAAGCTCCTATATTACTTGATTTACTTCAAAAAATAAATAAAAAGGGGTTTCTTAAAAAAGAAATCAAATAATTGTCATTTTAACGTTTTTAAATGCAGTGATTCTTTTCTAATGGGACAAAAAAAATGATTATTTTAGTGACTTCAAACAAAATTAACCCAGAAAAAAGAGTTACTCCTTAGAAATCCAGTTAAACTTTTCCAAATATGAGTAAAAGTAGTGTTGCCATGTCGCTCACAAAAACTTGCATTGTAATAATCGTTTTTACTCTATTCTATGCATCCCTTTCGGGCTTTTGACTTAACATTTGTTTTCATTGTTTTTACTTAATTTTCACAAAATTTTAATGTTATATGAATTTTATTTTGTTTATTGAAATTTTAAACAATCAGATCTCAAATGTTTGAACAAAGTTTCGCTTAACATCTTCCTAATCTTAACGCTTCAAATCTTATTTCATTCACGTTCCTAAAAAAAAATCAATTTTTTCCCCACTATACAGTCCTTTTTGGAAAGCATGTTACACAAATAACAATAAAAACTATTAAAACATCATCAACCGATCGAGCTAATTCGACGTGATTGCCCAGAAATCAGAACCCACTGTGCCGCTCAAAGAATCACCTCTACCACCATGGTGCACGAAGTCTCCTCTCTGACATGAATTTTATTCCACATAAATACAAAATTCTCATTTGAATTGCCAAAGTCTGATTAAAAGAATTTACGAGCCATTAACACGATATTCTATAAAACAAAAAAAAAAAGGAAATTCAGCATCAGCATCAATACACGCAATTGAAAATATCACAGAACAGAGACACAGCCAGCATCACATCAGAGAGAGGGAACATCATAACATAAAACATCTGCGAAAGAATGACGATGGAGATGAGCCAGAAAGAAGAAGGAACGAAAAAAAAAATCAATTTCATCGAGTGGCCACTTGGCACGCTTAGCATGGATTTATCTGTTGTATCGATGTGAATCTTGCATCTAGCATGATTCTTTCGTTCCTTTCCTGGGGATTCATTGTGCTACACCTCCCAACACCCTCTCTACCGTGTCGTCCCTTCAATGACAACAACACAATGAATCACTTACACAATCCGAACATAAAAAACCAATATCATCTTGAGAGGAAGTTTTTATTCTATGTGCGATGCAATTCACCACCTCCCTCGCAAGCTGATGCATCGAGGAGGAACTGCTCTAAGGATTGGATACATGGATTATGCTCGAGTTAACCAAAGTAAATGAAAAACTCGTCCTCAGCAAAAGATGCACATCTTGAGATGATTCTGTTCTGATGATGTTATACCCACTGATGCATCTCTCGAACCAACCTCATCGTTCTCTATGTTGACATTCTTGTGTGTGTCTGATGTGATTCTTGTTTGTAGATGCACCATCCCATCAACATCTCACACACCCACTTCCATACAATGCTTTACTTGCTGATTGATGAAAATCCTTTTTTGCAAAAATTAAATCAATTCCAAGGAGCATTCAAATAAACTGACAATCACATTCACTTGTATGTATACCCAAGCCTTTGCCTCTCTTCCAGTTGCATTCTGCAAAGTCGAAGGACTCTCCAACGAAGCCACTTGAGAATGGAAACACATATATAGGATTCGTTTCTTTTGTGTTGTCTTCCATCACACAGAAACACATATTAAATCACTATTACTTTCTGATTTCTTTATGAAGAATAATTAGGATTTTAATAAAAAATGACCATACTTTTCTGGCGTACTATAACTGAATTTCTCAAAAATCTGTACAGCCATGTCTGTTTAATACAATCCTTGGCAGAGTACAGTCTCCTTTTTGTAAGATCTGTGCCTCATACTTTCTCTTCAAATACAGTAAGTTTTTTAATTAGTGAAGCACCAAGTATTTTTAAAAATAAAATTTATATTTTCGACCACGAATGATTTAGAAAGAAGTCACCTTGCGTTAGCGTTAGTCTCTCAAAAACTCGAAAACGGCTTAAAACTAGACCGATTTGGATGATTTTTGCATAGGAATTTTTTATAAACTGTTAGGTACCATAAAACATAAAGTTAGCCATTGAAATAATTTATAAATAATAATTTTACGTCAGAACTTCCCCCCCCTAAAGACGCTTTATTTGCACTATTTTGGACAAATCATAAATTTCACTTTGCAATATCATTGCGCCGAAAGCGAATTTTTAAATGATTTAGACAGATGAAATGCACTTAATTCACATCCCATTATCAGTTTTTTTAATAAAGTATTTAGCATAAGAGAAATTCGACGTTAAATGTATCAAAAAATTTTGCCATGTTCATATTAGCATCTCGAAAACCCCACTTTCATTTTAAAAATTAGGGACTTAGGTCTCACTTTTTTGTTGACTTTTGACGCACTTGGGTGGAAGTCCACAATGGATTTATGGACATATGACCCACCTAAGTGGGTCAAAAGTCCATTATAAGCTCACAGCAAATATCTATCAGATGCCGTCAGCAGTAAGTATAAAGCAGGAATTTGTGAAGTAAAACACGTGGAACTTTTAAAATCAGACAGCAATAAATAAATCAGTGCTTTTCTTTATGTCTGCTCCACACACTACAGCTTTTTCCGGCTTCTATGATATATTTCTCTGAATCTTTAGTAAGATGTTTTTAATTGCTTCTTTTTCCTTTGGGTCGAAAATCATAAGCAATAAGTACCTCAAATTGATAAAACTCTCCCTTAGTTCTATGTCAAGTTCGAACGTCAACTTTTTCGTTTGTTAAAGTAGACAGCAAAAAGAATTATTTAAACCAATTTTTCGCAATATATTTCATTTTTATGTCTAAAAATGAACTCATTGATTGATATTCGTTTAGGAAAAAACTAAAAATTAAGTGATTCAAACGAAATTCTTGGTTAAAATATAATTTTTGGTCTTGAAGGAAAACAACAGCTTTATTTAGTACTGGACTTTATAATGAAGAACATGTTTCTGATGATGTGGCTTATCAAATTGTTAATCATAAATGGATATTCTTAGAGATAACTTTTGCAAAAAACTTTCAAAGGTAATATTAAAGAAATACATTTTAAAGCATATGGTGTTTTGATAAACGGCCTATTCCTAATAAATGAAGAAAAAAAAAACATGAAATAAATAACTTTTCCATAAACAACACATCTAAGCTAGATTCTATCTATGTCAATACCATATCATGTCCTTTTTTTTATTTTTAACTCGTCCACATCATTAATCTTTGTTCTATTACGGAAGATTACCCTTTCCGCTATCTTCAAAGCCAGGAAACTATATTTCTAAAAAAAAAAAAACTCTGCCCACACGTGATATTTTCAACAATGCAACATCTAACATAGAACACCAAGATTGAATAAATAATTCATTTATAAAAATTAAAAATATGCCTCGTCATCATGGAAATGGCATTCGATCAAATTTTAATGGAACCGAAAAGAAACTCGATTTAAGAGAAGAAGAAAAAGAACAAACCCACAGACCCATATCACTATATCAGCAGCCATCAGCAAAGGGTATGTTGAGTTTTTTATTTTTTCAAAAAAAGTAGATTTACATTTTTTATCCCATCGAATCCTGTAAAACAGTAAAAAAAAAAAATACATACATCAAGAAAATCTAACTGTCAGCAACGTGAAGAAATCAAGACTGATTGTGGCGCCATGACATGGCATAATTTGCTCCTTTCTTTTTTGAGAATTTATTTTTCTCTATGCCTATTCTCAGTCTCAGGATGTATTGAAGGCTTTTGTTATACAAATTCCAAATTGGTTATTTTCCAACATTATTTGGTGGAGAGTGATTGAGAAAAAGAAGTCATCGAAAGTGATCCATCTTAATTCGAACTTCCTTCAATGAGTTTTTTTTTCTTTTCTTTTTTTTTCATAATATTATACCGTTTTCTTTTTTATTATATTATTCTTTTTTTTCTTTTGTTGCAAGGACTCTCATTTCAATTTCTGTTTTTTTTTTGTATGTGAATGTATTGCGTATTGGTTCAGCTATTTCCCAAGGATCGACATTTGTCGGTAGTACGAATGTAATCAATTTTACGGGTCTTATTATTTGTTGCAAAAATCTGAAGGAGGCAGCAGCCGTCGAACCCTTTTTTTTTTTTTGTTTGTAATTTTTAGAAACAACCACGCGAAGAGATTGAAAGTTTGTGTGTAGGTTTTATTATTTTTTTTTTGTTTTGTATTGTTCAAATCTACTGACGGATTGCTATTTATGGTAAGTGAGACAACAAAAAAGTGATACGTCATCATGAAATAACAATTTGTTGTTTTTTTTTGCTTTGTGTCGAATAAAGGACTTTATGGCAATAAGCGCGTGTGATAATATTGAAAGGAGATTTAGAATGGAATAAAAGAATTACTTAAAATGTCAACTGAAAAAAAATGATGAAATCGTTTCGCGCATTTGCTTTTAAACAGATTTGAGGGTAAATCGTTGAGCTGTGAATTTTGAAAATGACTTAGTTGAAGAAATATTTCCGCTATTTTTGCAATTACATAACCGATTGTGAAGAAATTTTAAACACTAAATTGTCACTGCCGAGCACTATCGTGAATCAGCCAACCAGCGTCCCAAATATTTCTTTTCTGGAGCCGAACAATCAAATTTTCACCTGACAAGTTCTTGAGTATCATTTCATTCAATAATTTAATAATTTTTGTGAGTAGGTATAAAGGTGTGTATAGTTCGATTTATCTGCTTTATTTAATCGGATTGCCACGAAGTTTGCTGTTTTCCGTTTCCGAGAAAGAAGCGATAGTTTTTGCAGTTGCTTAAAATGAATATTACGAGCAATATTGAAAAAAAATCCTTTTCAGATTAGAGATTCCATTAGCAATGGAGCTGTAATGGTTGCTGCAATATTGAAACTTTTAGCTTCTAAAGCACATACTTGTTGGAGGTTGATTGATCAAATTAAAAGTAATACCAACAACATATTATAAAAACAAAAGAGCTGACGTTCAAACTTGATTTAGGCAAAAAATAACTTTTTCTCAATAAACTAACCCTAAAAATTATTTTTTTTTTAAAGGAAAATATAATTTTGAAGTAACTCATCTTTTCATATTAAAATATGAATAGTAGATACTGAGGATGAGTAGATGTTAACAATATAAAAAAAAAAAAACATTTTTTAAGAAAAATATTAAGTCTTACCGAATTCTTGGTTCTTATATGAATCTCTGAATAGATTTATTTGTCTCCCCTTTAGGTACTTTAAACGAGTAAAACAAAACTTTGAAAATCGATTGAATTTCTCTAATAACTCCCACGCTTCTCATCATCGCAACCATCAATATATCCAAAATATTTATCCTTCCCCATCATGCCCACATGATTTGCATCCATATTTCACCTTTGTTTACAAATTATGACGCAGAAATCAAAAATCACTTGATTCTTCATCATACGCCACCTGTCATTTTTGTTAGTATGGTACCCGTACTAAAACTACTGATACCCTCATAATGGGTGGCCTATCCACTATAATATATTTTCACATAACGGTAACTAAAAAAAATACAAAAACATGTGAAAATAAATTGAAAACCATACAAATCATATATACCACACATCGCAGACATTAAAAATCAAAGAAAAATTAAAAAAAAAATACAACAAAGAAATAACGAACGAAGGAACAACACTTGTCCGATATCGGATTGCAAATGCAATTTAATCGAAATCGAAAGCAAAACTCTATATATGTATATCTACATTCTATCATCTACCTAAACATCAATTTGATTAAAACGAAAGAAAAGACAGACATCCAGAGTGAGAAAGAGAAGGAGGATGCAATATTAAACAACAAAAAAAATATCCTTGTTATATTTTTCTTATGAAATTTCCAATAAATCATGCAAAAAACTAGAAAGTATCGAATTAACGAAATAATATCGAATATCGATGGATGAATTCGAATTAAAGAGGAATCTCTTCTCTTGTTGCTTTCTGACTGCCTCTCTGCCTCATTCTCTTTATAGACTCGTCGAATGACGATACAAATATCAGTCAAAAAAAAAAATATTATCGAACAGCAGCAGCAGCACAGCCAGTGTTCAGGATAATTTCATTGTCCAGCCACCATCATTGTTTGTGTCTCATATGTCTTCGTCTTCATCTTCATTATCATCATAATTCCGTTACTTGGCTAACTGTGTGTGTCTCTTATAAGAAGGATTCCCAAGAAGAAATGCAAATAAAGTGAAAAACAAAACCCCATCAGAAGCAAGTAGGTATAGAAGGTACCCTCTTCTCTCCTTAAGCCACTTTCGAACGAAATATACATATAATATCGACAAGGAAACCTTCTTCGATGGCGGGCTTCATCAGAATCCTTTTACTGTCATCACGATGATCATCATCATGATGGTATGTAGTATATAGAAACGACGACAACGACAAGACGACAATTTTTTCGAATTCAAATTGTTATAACATGAAATTTTTCATCTTTCCGGGATGGATATATCTGTACGAAGATAAAGATACACAGATACAAAGACATACTCTGAAACAGAATAACTAAGAACCAACCCATGCGCATCAGCGCATGTAAGGATATAAAGTTGTTTCTTTTGTTCTAAAGTATAAGCCCAGCGATGCAGGAAGTCCACTTGAGATCCTGTGTGAAATTAATTCCTGATGAATTTGCGTAATAATATCTCTCAGAGAACTATGGGACTTTGAATGAGATTTTTATGATGGTACGGGTATCGCACACAAGAAAAAAATCTCCAAAGATGTACGTCATCAGATAGAAAGGACAGAGAGGGAGAGAAAAAGATTTTGTTGAGATGCTTTTCGCGCGAAACATTTTTTCTATAGAATACTTTTTTATGTAAAAAATAAAAAACGAAAAACGGATAAGGGAGCAACCGCATCAAACGGAAATTTAATTATCGTAGAATGCAACACTCTTATACTACTATGCAGTGTACTTTGCTGCACTGAATGCTTGTTCTCATTTTTGTGTATATGATGAAGAAGTGTTCTTACTGAAGAGATATGCCCCATTGTATGTCAAATATACGAAACGTGCATAAGTTGGCATTTTGATTTTATTCATTCTTTTTTTTTAACTATAAGTCCACTTACTAAGGGTTACATGGGGTTTATTATTATTGAAGGAAATATAGTGCAGGTGGTTTTAGAACTAACAACATTTTCGAAAAGGCATGTCAGCATTAGGAAGGTATAAGTGCGGAAGTTCGTATATCAAAATTATTTTAAAATATGTTTACCTAGATTTTAGCTTGATACAGAAAAGTTGTTTTTTTTTTTGTTGTGTTCTCATTTGGGCTATATAATACAGTAAATTTGTGAACAAAAAGCTGCTAGAAGGAAAGTTTTGCAGTAGTTTTGATTTCTTTCATATACTTTATGATTTTGGAGGTGTTGAATCCGAATATGAGGTTTGCCACAAAAAAATTGTGACGCAACATGGTCAATAATGCAAAAAAAAGGAAATTTTTAACGATTTTGCAGTTTTTTGTACATTTTACCACGAAGGATTAGTTTATGGTTACAAGCCACCAATGCCCGACATGATTCTAACCAACAACAGAGAAGTAACAACACCAAGAGAAACTTAACACCAAACCCATCTGCAGATCCTGTCTTACTAGTTGAAGTTGAAGTAACCATCCAACGAATTCTGCTGCCTGACATGAATATAGAAACCTAACCTAAGTAAGGTTTCTGGAAGACATGATACTCAGGATACTCAAGAAGTTTTGATAGCAACATCATCCTCGGCATGCATTTCAGCTTTCGTGAATAACATTTCAAACTACATATTGCCCCCAAGCTGTCAAGACATAACATTAGCCCAACCATCAAGACACCGTATAGCACCCATCCTTGATACCAAGAAAGCATTCGACAGCGTATGAATTGAACAAATGGAGGATCCGAATCCGAATAAACTTCTTTAAACCGAAAATATTATACAAACAAGAAGACAAGGCTGCCGATCTGCTGGAAAATGTAGAAGCATCTTACTTACCTCCCACTTGACAATCGGATCTCAAATTTATCATAATCACAACTTACATTCACTTTTGATTGTCAATTGGCAAACGTTATCAAATATTTTATCTGAACAACTTAAAATTACTGCAAATTCTTTAATTGCAGGAAATCTTTACTAGAAGTTTTGATGAACTCTTTTAAGTGGTCACCCAGCCTAGTCTTTGTTTTTTTTTATTCTCTGCTTCCAAGTTCTTACAGGATCCGAATGTTTAGGTCTTAATTAGTGGGTTCAGCATCTTTGGCATCCTATATAGCTGTTTTCCTCGAAAAGTAGGTTCAGGTCAAGAAATTTGCTAGTACGAGTATTTGTTTAAAAACTTGCTTAATTGTTATGGAATCAGTCAAAAACTCATCTTCAAACTCAATGAGCGTAAAATGCATTATGAAGCACTTTCAATGTGAGGCTTCTCCATAATTTGCTAAAGCTGAATTTAGAGGTTCAAAAATATACACAATTAAATGGATTACAGTGTTTCAGGAGTTCCTATTTCTTACTTGATGATATTTTCCAAATAATAAAATTCTGTGTAATCGATATATTTCTTTCACACAAAATGAATAATTGCCACCTTGATTAAAAGGAAAGATACAAACTAAGTTGCTGTAATCAGCTCTCTATCTTAAAAGCGTTTATTATCAAAACTGACTTTAACAACCTCAATAGAAAATTTTCCGGTTAGTTCTATTCGAATTCATTTTACTCTCCAAGTTTACCGCGGTTTAGTCAAAATAGCTCTTCAAAGAATTCAGTTCATTTGAAGATGTACATATTAAAACTTGTAATTCTGCTAATGCAGTTTCAACAAATTTCGACACTAAATACTGGTTTAAACAATCTTATTCAGAAGGTTTACCGTGAAAGTGATTCAGCGACTTTGGCTTTTGTTCTATTTGATGATGATCTAATGACCGATTTTATGAAAATCCACCCAACTAATGCAGTGTTAATATGTACGGATAAATCTCCAATTTCCATAGAACAAATTGAAAGAAATACTATTTTTATTGTGGAAATAGGAAGGACAAATGCTAAAAATATTATCCAGAAATTAATCGAAAAACTTAGAGTTCGAAAATTCATAATCCTATATGCTGAAAATTTGAAATACCTTAAAACATATTTCGAATATTTCTGGAACCACAAGTTTACACGAATCTTTGGTTTTACCAATAATACTTCGTATGCTTATCTATTCTATGCAGACAATCCCATTCAAGAACTATCAATCACCAACGACCATGCATTACCAAATGCTTTTATGAATATGAATGGCTATCCAATTCGAACAACAATTCAAACTGACATTCCCAGAAGTTTTTGGTACACGAATAAGAACGGACAACGAAAAATCGGTGGAAATTCCGGAATGATGTTTGCAAATTTTATAGAAACTCACAATGCCACTTTTGAAGAAGTAATTTATGGAAATTCAACAAATTTGAATGTAACGGCATTCATTCTTGCTAGTTCTAATGGTGATATTGATCTATCATCGAATATACTTTTTCCAGTTGAAGGACTTGATTACAGTTACCCTTTGAGGCTGAACAGTCTAGGAATTATGGTGCCATTGCAAAGCAATGTTAAATCTTATCAGTACTTCATTAGACCATTTTCTCCAATCGTTTGGTTCTTACTTTTACTCACATTTGCTTATATTTTTCTTATGGATTACTTAAAGGACTTCTTTTCCAACTATCAAGCAGACTTTTGGCAAAGTTTTAGTGAAACCTTTCTGAAAATGCTGAATTTACCTTCAAGAATACCCAGGACAGCTTATCGTTTTCACATGCAAGTTCTAGTAATTGCCTTCATTTTTGGAAACTTTTACATTGATTTCTTCACATCGTTCTTGACTGTCTTCATCAAAGTGAAACAATTTGATTCGTTCGAAGATTTACGCGACAACAATGTATTCATTTTAGCTCCAGATATTCATTTAGTTGGTCTTTATAAAAATGGTGAAACCAACTTGGAAAAGATTATACTTCCAGTTGATCATCAATATTACTCCAGGAATATGAGTTCTATGAGGAATACTAATTATGCATACATCGTATCACGTGATAGAGCAGCTTTTTTGATTGGCTTGCAAGCATACTTTGAAAAACCATTGTTTCGCATGAGTTCGATTAATGCACACCATGAATATTTTCAAACATTTTTACTGGCCCAACACTCAAGGTTTAAGGAGATTTTGGATAGTTTTATCATAGGAATTTTTGAAACAGGATTGACAATTAAGTGGGAAAGAGATGCAGTGGCACAAGCTGTACAAGCTGGCCTCGAAATGGATTTGAAGCGAAGGGTAAGCCCTCAAGTTTTGCATACACCTTTGACTTTGGAACAATTGCGTTTTGGTTGGAGTTGTTTGATTATTGGATTCTCATTGGCCTCACTTGTATTTTTATATGAGTTATTTGGCTGGAAGGTTTTGAAAAAAAAATATAATCAGTCAAAAAAAACTTAAGAAGGTAAAAGTTTTTTTGAAATAAAATACTGACAGACGTTTTTTTTAAGATATCATATTTAAAACATTTGTGTTTTTAAGGTGTACCTTTGGATTATTAATAAATATTTACTATTTTACTATTTTTTGTACTTTTATGTTTACATTTCTGACTTAATTTAGATGTAATAAGAAACTTTTTAGGTATCTAGTTGTTATCTGCAAAATCCGTAATATGACACATTTTAATATCGAAAATCTTAATTCAACTATCACACATAAATATTTTAAACATTTAAATATGAATTTTGCTTTCGTTAAAATTGTATT
Source organism: Meliscaeva auricollis (assembly GCA_948107695.1). NCBI lineage: Eukaryota > Metazoa > Arthropoda > Insecta > Diptera > Syrphidae > Meliscaeva > Meliscaeva auricollis. The sequence continues at coordinate 9,043,259 of OX403618.1, forward strand.
GGTGCTTTCAAAAATGAACATATACAAATACATACAGTTCAATTGGAGTAGAAGAATTTGGAGATTAATAGCATATACTCTGCGAACTGACAAAACTAATGATGAGTGTACCGAATGCAACCGAGACTTTATGATTAAGTTAGAAGCAGAATCCAAAAATTCGAAGGAAGAGTTAATATATTTTACCCCACCCTAAGCTAGTTGTGTCACAAATTCAAACAAAGATATAAAATCATAAAATTTTTTAACACAAACAGTTTTTGGACCTTATTGCTTTGAAATGCTTGCATCTTACAATTTACGAAATGGATTTTCAAGTTTATAGTCTAAAAATGTTATCATTAAAATAATAAAATACGTTTTGTATTCTTATATCACACAGCTATGGAAATTAGAGCATAAGAACGCTATCACGAATTGATCGTTCAATCATAAATAAACTAGAAATTTCTCTAAGTATGTAGTTTACAGTTTTGTAAAATGCTCAAATATCACAAATTACTCAACAGATTTGATTGTAAAGTTCAAAAATACTATTGAGGAAAAATACTAAGAGGCAGTTTTTCAGTTTACTTAGTTAGCTCAGAGTTAGTGAACCTTGAGAAATTATTTGAACCTGAGTTAGCTCTGAATCATCAGTGAATGTTATTAACGACCTGGAGGTCTGGTTTGGGACCCCAGGCATTCCGAGATTTGTTGAAGAGTTAGCATTTGCATCCATATGTGGTACATTAATTGTAGTTGATTTTTAGATGTTGGATGATGAATTTAGTGGGCCGAGTATGAATTGTGTTTCGCATCATCTTTTTGATTTTCCAAGCGATCTTGGTACACATTTTGGTATCTCTTTGATGACTTCTATGAAGTCTCTTTGGTTTCTTTAAATCCTTACGCTGCTGTTGTCCCCAGCGTGAAAGAGTTTCGATAAAGTGGCGGTGATGTCGTAGCTTGTTTTTGTCGTTTTATCAAATGTTGGGAATATTTTCGTGTACCTACGGAATAATCTTCGGCCTTAGAAGTTTAGCTCATAATGTGTTGGTTCGAGGTGAATTCCGATAGCCGAGGAAAAAAAAAATACATACTAACTGAACAGTTAATTAAGGCATTTAATTGACTTAAACCTAATTAACTGCAGAGCTTTTTGACTGGTTATAGTCTTTAAGTCAGTAACTTTAAGTTAAAAGAATACAATTGACTGCTTTAATTAACTGTACAGTCAGTATTTTAGTATTGACTGCTTACTGCTTATTTTGCAGTTAAAGTACCTGCTAAGTAGCAATACTAACTTGCTAACTTCATTGTCAGAACAGACACGACATATTCTATGGGTTGGGCCCTTAAAAGACAAAGACTTGGAAGGTTAAAGGACAATCTCACTGCTTTGCTGCATAAAGAAATTTGCTCTTGGGAAGAAACATAATACCAAACTTTTAGTATGGGTTCTAGACAGAGAGCACTAAACCATGAATCCTCTTCTAACACTATAAAGCGATATCAACAAAAAGGAAACCATACTATAGCATGTTTGATAGAGTCTTAGAATTACTTTAAAACAGCACAGCAAATTGATCAAAGGACTCATTAACGTGTTGATGATTATTTGTCGTTTTTTTTTTACACAGGTTTCTAACCAAAAGTCAGTAGAAAACCAAATTAAGACAGAAGTACCGTAGGGATCAAAGTTAAGACCATTATTGTTCATTATTCATACCACCGACTAACCAAAAAATACTCTAGGCACAAGGACAAATCTGTATGCTGACGACTTCCTAGCGTTCGCAACATTACCGTACACAATCTTCACAACCTGTGGAATTAATACAAGAAATGGGGAGTGAAGATGCACGCCAACAAATCGATTTTATCTGCTTCCGACCACCAAAAACAAGATCAACAGCAACATACCAGTTTTAAACGTTGTTTAAAATATCCTACTTCCTATACCAACAAATCTTTTGCATAATTTGTTAGAATTTTTTACAATATCAATCATAATGGAGACAACGTTTAACGAATTTCTGCACCTATCTTTCCATTGACCGAGGCATCTGTCCTCCATTAAATAATAATTTGTATCTAATTTGCACAAAGAAAAGTCATCCAACCACAAATCCCAACACATCTGTCGATCAAAAATCAAAAAAAAAAAAACGAAGGACTCTTATTTTTATTTCATCACAAAAACAACGATACAAATTTCATTACTGACATGGAAACTATTATTACCATTTATGATTGGCATCCTTGAATCCTTTCACACAGCCAATCATAAAAATATAACCACCTCATCCTTTTGGATATTAATAAAAAAAAAAATAATAATCCTCATCCGCAACAATATGATTCTCATTTTATGTTGATCTGTTATTTCTTTTTTTACAAATATCTATTCTATGTCTCCTGCACAACCCTAATATGCAATCGACATATCCTCGCATCCATACACGAATCCTGGATAAATAGAAAACCTCAAATGTTCTATTGTCCTCAAAATGTGAGTGTTGCGATATGAACCTACATAAGTATAATCGCAACATTGAATAGCAGCAATCCCACCATCACAATATCGTCAAAATAATAATTCTAGCAGTTTTTTGCTGGTTGTTCTTCTAGCAAGAGGACCTCTAAGTACCGACAATCAGTATTTTTTTTTTTCGTTTATTGTCAAACAAAATAATCTCTTTCGGCCGTTGCACAAATTCCGTGTTCCTTTTGTTGCTGCTACCTCAAAGTACCTACATACGAATGAATGATTGTTCGCCCAATAGTGCCACGCCATATGGTGCAACACACGCATTTGAAGTGGATAACATGCTTTCCATCTTGAGCTGGCTTGAGTAGGTTATTTTGTACAAAATCATTGTAGCCTCCTTCCTTTTTTTCTTTTGTATTTTGCCTACAACTCTTGGGCTTGGTCTTATGGTCTTTGTGGTACTTGGGACTTTTAGACACAAAAGGCACAATTGCAAACCTACAAACTGCAACTGTACCAGAAGAAAACGATCAAGAAATTATTGAAAACTATCAGATCGGCAATTGCGGGAATCGTATAATTCACAAAACTCAATTAAAAGTTTCGATTTGTTATTCGCTTGCAATTATTCAGCTAGGCACGCACGCACCTGGGCCCCAACCCCAGCTATCACACACATTTCCTGCCACTGCGGAGCACCGCTACCCCCGCCGACCCACTTGCGTTGCGTCTGATTGAAGACCTTTGCGCTTGCGCTAAGAGTACAACCTGGAATCTAGTACATTAAACTATCAATTAAATGAATGTCGATGCAGAGTCATATATAGTTGGACTGAGCTGAGCTCTGGCACCGTATACCTACCTATAACCTCTATACAGAGACCTCAGAGAGAGGGTGTGGTCGAAATCATCGACTGCAAATTAATTCCTGGAGTCCAATAGTCCAGCGCACTATAGTCACATAGAGTAGGCTCAACGAACGTCCAGTCGAAACCATCATCAATGGCGAAATCTATGTGGCCCTGACTTGACTGGCACCCCGAAACAGATAGAGTAATGAATTTCGTTCGCCCGGCAAGTTGGCAAATAATTATTGTGAGCAATATATTAGGCTTTCACGATTGCGGGCCAGCAGAACAAATGCGTTGCCAATCTGTGCCGTAAACATTCAATTGATCGGGAACATTGTCTTAGGCAAGCCTACCTCTATTTCATTGACCATCTTACAAAACAAAGATATAGAGGCAGAGGGCTCCCAGAGTGTATAGAGAGTATAGTGCTTCCTATACCAACTGTGGATTAATTTCAGGGCAACGCCACATGGAATTAGGTTCGTATTTATATCTGCGAAACAAAACATCGGAATCTGGAATGGGCATCGGGAGTTGTAGTAATTATTTGAGTTTGCTGATACATCGGTACAGATAGTCTTCGTCTTTGTCGAAGATGGGTGGCTGATGCTAAACAAGAAAGGAGCAATTGATGATGGCATCAAGAAGATTATACTGCGATTTGATATGGATTGGATAGTGGCATTGCGGAAGTTGTTTCACTGGGGAAGAAAAACTAATTTTAGATACGTGGAAGGTTTTGATTTTTTCAGGTGCACTTTATAGCACTTCGAAACAGCATTGGAAAGATTCAAACGTCTCAAAATTGAATTAAAACTGGAAGGCCTTGGCCTAGAGAATGGAATTCCAAGTAATGATAATAAATATTGGTAGGTATTGTCAGTTTTTGACAATGTTGACAGAAATTAATAGCTGATACACGAAAAGATATAATCTGTAGCAATCAACCGACTTCAGTTTCCTAAAATGAACCGTAATATTCCATGGAAGTAACCAAGCTGGGGAAACATGTTTGTTGAACAAATGTAGTTTATGTGATGGGATCAGAAAACTTGACATTAACAGCAGTAGCAAAGTTTTTGAAGCGGTCCCTAGCAAGCTGCTATCAGTTACGAACACCAAGTTGTTTGAGGTCGTTCACCTTTTCATCGCGATTTTCTGTGTCACGTTGTTCATCGGGTTAAACGAAGACTGGCGCGTCGATATCAAAAAGCTCCACGTGTCCTAGTTATCGCAGTCCCATCAGGTCAATATTGCTGTTAAGGCCGTGGATGCATGGGCCAAATAGCGAGCTTCACTTTGGTTTAGTTTTGAGACCCAGCACATAAGATGAGGCACTTCTGATGGCAATTTGAGAATTGTTACACTGTTCGTTTTTATAGTTAGTACCGCTTAGTTGGTCTACCGAGAAATTGAAATATAGTGACCTGAGTCTATCTTGTCCCATGGATTTTTCGGACATCCAGTATAATGGTTGAATGCCTGGCTTTTATCGCAACATGATCCATTGACGTCGTACTTCGCGCGCTTAGGTATCATACAGGTATCATACGCTTTCTCGAGAAGACGGTACAATGCTTTCTTGATCCTCTGTTAGGGCATGGATCAGTATGGTGTTATTAAATTTGACTGTGATGCGGATTGTGACAAGAACCTCGTTAACAAATTTAAAGTGTACCTCTGACTTCTAGTCGCGACAGCCTACACCTGTACACCATGGTTGGCCCTTCTACAGAAATAAGTTCCCCGATCATATTATACCTCCAGCTTAAACTGCAGAAGTGGCCATGAGCCACTCGGCCACGTCAATACTCCATGGAGCGGGGAAAAATATCACTTTGAAAAAATAAATATTTTATGCTCGATGAAAATTTCCAATTAACAGAATTCTTACTAGAGAAAGATTAAAGAAGAAGCATTTCTTGCTGATGGATAACCAATATTATTAAAATATTTAAAATTTGAAAGCCATTTCGATTAAAAGCAAAGATACAAAGCAATTTGTTTCCATCAGGTTACTATCTCAAAAGCAGTAATTTTCCACACACTATTAACAACACTGACTATTACACCTTAATGCATGAGTTCCAGATCCCTTAAATTTAAATACATTTTACATCGCAAGGTGGACGGTGCCTTTATAGAAATAATTCTTCAAAGAATTTAATTTACTGGAAGATGTACTTTTTGCACTACGTAATTCTACTGATGCAAATTATTCGAATTTGTGGATCAAGTATTGACTTCATCAATCTTATACAAAAAGTTTACCGTGAAAGTGATTCAGCAACTTTAGTGTTTGTTGATTTTGAAAATGAATTTCTAACTGAATTCATGAAAATCCATCCAGCAAATCCAGTTTTAATACTAACAAACAAATATTCGATTTCTACTAAAAATTTTGAAAGAAATACCATTTTGATTGTGGATATACGAAGAAAATCTTCTAAAACTCTCTTTCAGAACGTTATTAACCAATTTAAAGTTCGAAAATTTGTAATCATTTATGCAAACAATACTGAAGAGCTAGAAAATTACTTCAAATATTTCTGGAATCAAAAGTTTACAAGAATCTTTGGTTTTACAAACAATAATTCATATGTTTATCTTTTCTATGCAGACCATCCCATTCAACAACTAAAAATGATCAAGAACCACCCATTACCAAATGCATTGATGGACTTGAATGGCTATCCAATTCGAACAACAATTCAAACTGACATTCCCAGAAGTTTTTGGTACACAAATAAAAAAGGAGAAAGAAAAGTTGGTGGAAATTCCGGACAGATATTTGTGAATTTTGTAGTAAGTCACAACGCCACTTTTGAGGATGTGATAATTGAAAATTCAACAAATTTGAATATGAATGCAATTATTTCTGCTATTGCAAATGATGATATTGATATTTCGTCAAATACCTTTCCGCCCGTTATAGGATTTCAATACTCTTATCCATTAAAAATTAATAGTCTAGATGTTATGGTGCCTATAAATTTTAATGTTAAATCTCACCAATACTTCATCAGGCCATTTTCTCCAATCGTTTGGTTTCTACTCTTGGTCACATTTATGTATATCTTCCTCATGGATTACGTGAAGGACTTCTATTCGAACTATAAAGCTGACTTATGGCAAAGTTTTAGTGAAACTTTTTTGAAAATGCTTAGCTTGCCTTCAAGAATATCGATTTCACGTTCAAGTTTTTGCAATGGCCTTCGTTTTTGGAAATTTTTACATTGATTTTTTCACATCGTTCTTGACAGTCTACATCAAGGTGAAACAACTTGATTCGTTCGAAGATTTACTCGACAATAATCTTATCATTTTAATGCCCTACTTGTATAATGATGCTATTGATTATCGTAAACAGCATCTAATACCTCAAGACTTAGCCATATTGACGAAAATTCTAATACCAATTGATTATCAAACTTACACTAGGAAGATGAACTCAATGAGCTATTACAACTATGCTTACATCATTTCAAGGGATAAAGCTGCTTTCAAGATTGGCTTTCAAGCCTTCTTCGAAAAACCATTGTTTCGTATAAGTTCGATTAATATTTTTGGAGAATATTTTCAAACATTTTTGCTGACACCGCACTCAGGGTTTAAGGAGATTTTAGATAGTTTTATTGGCCGAACATTTGAAACAGGTTTGACAGCAAAGTGGGAGAGGGAAACAGTCGCACAAGCTGTACAAGCTGGACTCGAAATGGATGGGAATGGAAGGGAAAGCTCTCAAGAATTGCATACACCTTTGAATTTGGAACATTTGCGTTTTGGTTGGAATTTTTTGAGTTTTGGACTGTCATTGGCCTTTGTTGTGTTTTTGTACGAGATATTCGGTTGGAAGGTTTTAAGCGTCTTAAAAAAAATAATAATAAAATTAAAAAAATTATCACGAGCAAAAAAAAACTTAAGAATTTAAATGAATTTATTCTAGTAGAGATCGTGTTTACGTGTTGTTTGTTTTAAAATCATGTCACAGAGCACTGCTTGTTTTTTTAATGTGATTTCATTTATTATCAGTGAATAAAATAAATGTACAAAAAAATCTTAGTTTTAATTTTATTTTCTATAGGTTTAAGAAGGGTTTCGAAAAGTTGCAATGCAACACTTCCAAAAGTCTAAGAAACATCGTCCCACCTTCTTAACTTAACATTGTTGCATCAGAGCAGTTTGACTTCAAATTTTAGTAATCAAAGGTATAGTTAAATGAGGAGTGTTAATTATTGTTTGATTGGCGGTGGAAAATTTGTTCGATGGCGTTTGGCAGTGTAAGTCGTTTGATTGATGTAGCGTAAGTAAGCTTAGCCCACCCATGGAAGTTAGCCTTGACATATGTTACAGTCTTACGGCGACTATTACAGTGAAACTTAGAACGAACTGATTTCTCCACCCTACAGAACGGAGGAGTCTTCCCAATAAGCCACTACCAACAGTCGATATGCTTAGTGGAGGAATTCTTTGGATGGATTCAACGTCACTCTAGTTCCACCTTATATGGGCTACTCCGACGTAATTAGATCATAGGCTTATAAGGAACGGTTATTCCAGTCTATGGTACTTAGAGTCATTGAATCACCTGGCCCTTCAGCTTAGGGGTTTTTGGCATTAAGGTTACCTCCCGGTGCGACGTAGGAGTGCTTTTTATGTTTATTAAACAATTACGAGAGCATTGGATATTGGATATGTTATTGCAAATTTCAGATCTGTGTGAAGTGGCGCCCAACGTCAAATTGGTGTTCTTTTATCACCGAGTTCTGAGCTAATTTAAATTTATGCACAAGAACTTATGAAGAAGAAGTTTTTCTAAATTAAATTTTTAACATTTTTCATTGAGGTAACAGTTCCTTGTAATAAAATGGACTAGTTTTTAAAAAAACTCATAGATCATCTTAAAGTTACTTTTTTTCTTTCGAAGCCATTATCGGAAGACTAACCATTTCTTCTATTTAACAATTATATAATTCCAATAACTTGAATGCATATATCATTCTTCACACAGAAATCTTCTCTTCTGTCAGATCCCGAGCCCGACAGACAGGTTTACCAACCATTTTGCCATAGCATGTGTCCATTTGTTCAAATCTTACCTCCAATTAACTAACATAAAACCCTACAATAATACAAAATCAAATCATGAAAACAACAGTTATTTCTGTTCACGATCCAACGACCCCATGATTAAATGATTCAAAAACTATTAGATGACCCCATAATCAACTAAACGTTTCGCTCCAATTTACCGGACCAAATAATTTTCGTTTCTTTTATTTCTCTAAAAAATAAAAAAAAAACAAAGCTTGGTTGGACTACGAAGAACAAGAACGTGTGCGATTCCTTTATAATAAAATAATTGCAGGCGGCAACTCAAGAACTAAACTGAACTTTTTAACCAAACAAAAAAAGAAGAAATTCGAAAAATTCAAAGTCACTCTCCATTCCATTCGTTGCTGATTGTAATTCTTTGATTTCGTTTGTGCCACGCCAAAATTAAATGCCTCCAATAGTCCAATCTATCTACCATCACCACCACCGCCACAATCAGCGAAAACATCCCATCGTTTGTGAATGTCCCTCCGACAATTTAAATCAAAAAGATTGATGAAATTATAGACTTGGCCCGGCGCTGGTTTTAAGTTGTTCTTTTTTTTCGAATTGGATCATCGGTGTCAAAAATTCCTTTACTTGCCACGCGAAATATAGAAATCAGGATGTGTCGTACAATTCTGATCTTTGGAACCATAAGGTTAGAGTGCATAGTGTTGTTATACTTCTCTGTAGGTACTTACTTTAACTAATTTTGATTATTTTCGGAGCAATCTGTGATAATAACCGGGGAAAGCTGAATAATATAAACAGCAACTCGTGTTTTTATCAGAAAAATCAATCATATATACCGGATGGATTTGTGATATATGCTGAGGTAGCTCCAACTCATGATATATACCAGAGCATTGTATTCGTCAGTAGAGAGTATTGTTCAGTAGAGAAATTCCAGATAGAAGCTGATGTAATCCATAGTAATTTCAAAATCAATCAAAACATAATATAAGTGGAGTAACCTGTGATATTTACTGAAGCATTTTGTGCTACTGGAACAATTCGATCTATATATTAGTTCAAACCATGATATTTATTAATCCATCATATGATATTTATCAGAGTAATCTGTGATACTTATCAGAGAAGCTTGAGGCAACTATCACAACTATCCGTGATACTCATTGAAGCTATCTGCGATAAATGCCTGGATAAACTGTGTTATTTATTTGAGCAATCGAGAGTAATCCACGATATGCACAAGAATAGCACATAATCCAGAATAAGAGACCAATTCGTGATATATTTGTGGTCAGTCCGGGCAATTGCCGGACAAATTCATGATAATTTAATCATGATAATTAAAATGGAGAGTGTATAATTTAGTGAGCTGTTAAATATGCCAGGGCAATTCATGATACTAACCGAAGTAATCTGTATCTAGAGAACTCTGTGATATATAATGGAGCAAGCTGTGATAAATCCTAAAGCAACGCATGATACCTATCGCAGCGTTTCGTAGTATATAATAGAACTACCTATTACACCTACCGGAACAACCTGTGATATATGTATATCAAAGCAATATCTGTGATACATATCAGGGATAGACATGATAGTTGCCATAGCTTTTCGTGATCCATTTCGTAGACTTCCTTCACATACATATACCATAGCAACCGATAATACTTATAATTATCTGAAACATAATGCCTGGACAACCCGTGATATTAATTAATATGTGATAAATATAATGATCACAGATATATCCCTGCCCTTGCAAGACCAAACCATGATTCTTCCTGGAGCAAACTGTGATATACAATATAATGGTATCCCGTCATACTCAATGGAGCAATCCGCAAGAGAAAATTTAGCCTTTTGCAGAATAAACTATCACAAACGTATTTTTCCCGAATCTGTTAGGTGCCCTTAAAGTACACTACCTACACCCTGCGAAAGTTTAATAAATAAAAAAAAAAAAAAACAAAATATGAATTTCTGCGAGAGGGCGCACATTAAAAATTCAACTCAAAACCAATAATAAAGTTAAATCGATAATTGAGGTCATTTTTTGGAACAAGATTTCTTAACAATCACTCTGGGAACCTTGTGATTCCACGTCGTCGTCATCATCTTTATAGTCGTCGCCCCCCTTTTCGTCCGATCATTTAATTCCAGAATCGGATCATCTCAATGGTTTTGATAGCTTTTCGAATTTAAAACAACAACAAAAAAAAATAAGAAAAATTCGATTAAAGAGGTTTGCGTACGTGATTCGCAAAGTCGCGTCTTGTTTTTTTCGCCATACATTGGGACCTTACGGCCCATATTGCAAAAAGGCATTGCGAAAAAAAGCTTAATAATCATAATCATACAAATCTGTAATGGGCGCCCATTTCATTTTCGGAATTTTGATTTGGATTCACTGCTTTCACGCAGACCCATCCATCAGATTTATGGGCTAGATCAAATTGACGCGAGTTAAAAACAAAAAAAAAAAACCCTTTTTGATGGATTCGAGACTCTTTCTATACAAATTGTTGATCTGATTCCACGTATAGAAAACACAACGCCAGTATTAGCCACGTCGATCGCGTGATTTATGACGTTTGGACTTTGGAGATGCTTCGGTTGGTTGATGGCGGCCGGCGCATCAGGTGCTTGATTGATTCGGATTTCTACTTCTCAGACACTGAAATCAAAATTAACATGAAGATTTGTGCAAATTACTCTCTACTCTACTCAGGAAATTTGGCATTCGGCGAAATGTGTTTTTAGGCCGCGAAACCCAGACATGCCATGTGGCGTTTTATTGTTTTGTTTCTCAAAAAAAATACGTCGCCGCCGTTGCATTCGACGTCGTCATCGTCGTCTTTTGACCAAAGAACAAGGGTTTGGCGCTGCAATAAATCACAATTTCATTTCATAATAATATAAATGTGGGTAATAACTGAGGGGAAAGAAATAACAAAATAAAGTTTGCATGTGGCGATGTTCCAAGTGCCACACAGCTCCTCCAGACGTTATAGCATTTTGTTCGAGTGCATGTTCAAAGAACCCTACACTAAACACTGAACTGGCTGCTGTTGGTGCTGGTTCTGTTTCTGTTGGTGGCATGGTGTTTGGTGTAATCGTCTTTTTGGCGGAGAACATATGTGGTCGTTGGTTATTATTATCGTCGGTCGGTCGTCGTCATCTTGTAATCAACCTCGTCATGGGATTGTTTTGCACTGGTTTCTGCAGTTCCAGTTGAATGAACAACATTAAAAAGAAAATAATAAAACAATGGAACACTTGTGAACAGTTTGTACTCGTTGGATTTCGGCATTGCTCTAATTATGATAGATTTTTTATTTAATTTTTGATTACAACAAATTTACATGTACCTACCTTTTACATTGGAAAGAAATTTTATGGAACAAAAAGAAATTTGAGATAGAATTCTTCTCATTGAAAATGATCAAACAAATTTCTGTAAATTATCCTTCAATATCGACAGTGAACTTCAGCTGAAGTTACTGGTAATCGTAGTTTTTTTTCTGGAAATATTCAAAAAACAAATTCAAAAACCTATGAAACAAAACTAAGTAGTCGAAGAAAGATCGAAAATGGATTTGCGTCCGCTAAGAATTTTGTTGACGTACAGTGGCCGTCAAAAGTCTACGTAGAGGAACTTTCTTTGATTATTATTCTATAAACTCAATAACATTTTGTATTTAAATAATGATATATGCACTATTTTTGTACTCACAAAGTTCAATAATTTTGTTTTTGATTTTTTCAAAGCCTTCAAACACCAAATTAACAGTCGTACGAAGACTACGGCCACTGTTTAAGAATGATTTCCTCATAAAAATACGTCAAACCATTTCTCCACCGACGACGTGACGTTTTTGATGTATTCATGTTCGTCAAAATTCCTCAACTCAAATAAACTACCTTTTGAAATTTCCCGAAAACTAAGACCCGAAATTATGAAATATTAAGTTCAGTGCAAAGTAAAAACAAACATCCTTTCGCCCGTGATATGCATGTGGTCGTTTATATTCTTGACTTTATGATATTTTTTTAATTTTATCAGTATTTTGACACTATTTTGTTGCACGTTTTTTTCTTTGGCACTAATAAAAAAACACCCTTTCGCCCAACAGACCCCTTAGCCACCTGAACCCCCCCCCCCCCCTTAATACGCCACTGTTTAATATACACATTTTTTTTTTAACTATACATTTTTTCTGTTTTTCAAAAAGAACTGATTTTTATGGATTTATCAACATTGTTTTGTTAAGAATCCAGAAATCGTACAAAAAATTGGTTAATACATAAATTACTTGTCTCTACTTTTATTCTGCATATAAACTGTTTTAAAGAAAAAAACTGATCACATTTTCAACTATTTTGAAATTTTTTTATGATTTCTCATGTTTTCCGTGATAAAATTGTTATGATAGCTTCAAATTCGTGTTCGGCACACTAAAAAACATAAAGTTACCCATTGAAAATTATTTCTTCAGAACTTTTCATCGCTAAATACGCTTTGACTGGACTACAGAGAATATTTCGGACAAATAATAAACTTCAATTTGAATTATCTTTGCGTGGAAAACGAATTTCAAAAAAAAGATTTAAAATGATTTAGAAAGGTGAAATGCAGTTATTTCACATCTCAATAACAGTTTTGTAACAAAGTATTTGCCAGTGAAGCAATTCGACGTTAAATGTACCAAAAAACGTGTGTTTGACATGTTCGTATAGGGTAGTTTTGACTTCAGATTCGTGTTCAGCGTGTCAAATTTCCGTTATCTAAATTTATTCAAATCTCAATCCAATTTTAATCTTATCTGAATCGAATCTCAATCCAATTGCAAACCAACATTAATTTAATATCAATGCAATTTCAAACAACTCTCAAGCAAATGTAAAACAATCCAATTTTGATCAAATTTTAACCCAATCTCAATCCAATTTCAATAATATCTCAATCCTATTTTAATTTTATCTCAATCCAATTTCAAACCAATCGCAATCCAATTTCAATCTATTTTCAATTTTATCTCAATCCAATCTCAACCCGAGTTGAAACCAATCCCAATCCAATTTCAATCTAATCTCAATCCAATTTTATACTCATCTCAATCCAATTTTAAAAAAATCTCAGTTTTCCATCCAAACTCAATCTAATTTCAACCCCATCTCAATCCAATATCAGTCCCATCTCAATCTCGTCTCAATCTAATCTCATTTCCACTGCAACATCACCGATGAATCACTATTAAGTTCACTTACCTGTTTAATGCAAACTCTGGAAAAAAATTATTTCCTCTCAAAAAAATAAGAAAAAAAACACTAAAAATTGTTTTAAAATTAATTAATAATTTAATTCAGTATCATTATTATTTATTTCTTACAATTATTGTAATTTTTTTTTTTTTCATTTTTGTTAAAATAATTATAATGTTTCTTTTTATTCAGCATATTTTTTTTGTTTTTTTTTTTTTATTATTTTTATTTGAATTAAAATTCTACATTTTATTTTCTTATTGTTTGCTCATAAAGTACTTATTGTTCTTAATTTAAAATTAATAATTTGATTATTAAATATTTTTTGTTGCTTTATTATTTTTATTGATATAACTTAGACTACACTTTGCGTAATAATAGCCAAAAATGCTTTCAATATCATTTTGTTTAAAAAATGAAATAGTTTTTTATTTATTTTATATTACTGCTTTAACTTGGTATATGAAATTGCTTACATCTATGTATATTTTTTTCTTACTAAGCATATTTTATTTCTGTCTGTGTTTAATGAGATTTTTGAAAATATCTCATAATTTACAGACAAGGGCAGAGAAAAGGGACAACACAAAAAAAAAATAACATAAAACTAATTAAGCAATTAAATATATATATTTTTTTTTATTGTGATTTATTCTTAGTTTTTCTTAGAAGATATGTATTTACAACTTTAGGAAACAAAAAAAAAACTAAGTAGGTAAGTTTATTTGTTTTTATAGCAATTACACCTAACAACATTAACAAAACAGAAATATATATATTATATAGTTACACTACGTTGATATACAAAACCCAAAAGCTACACAAAAAATTAAATAATAATTTAGCTATAAACTATTATTTTTTTTTTTAATTTTAGCATTTTTTTTGTTTTAATTTAATTAAATAAATATTTAATATTTATTATTTTAATTATGCGACTATTTACATCTGAAAATAATTATTGTGTGAATTTATGTTTTAAAATCAGACAATTAGTTATAAGTTTTTTTTTTTTACTTTTTTTCTGCAACATTTTTATATGAAGCACATTTTTTAATTTATAATTTAAGTGTTTCTGTGTTTTTTTTTCTTGAATGCCTGTTTGTGTGTGTTTTATTTTTTTTGTTCCTATAATAACTCGTATACTACAAAATACTGGAGAAAGACGCGTGTTAATGTGTATAATAGGTAGGTACCCTTAATTCCTAGAATAATATATAGATACAGCTTAAGACGATAGAGGGGGCAGATGTTGCAAGCGTGAAACGATTACTTTTTTTTTTTGTTTTTTTCTTTTATAATAGAGAAATCAAGCCAAGCAGCTTATTTAGGCACCGGGCCGAAGGCCTTTTATCGGGGATTGCACTTGAGATCAATGGTAGCAGTTAATTATATATGATTCAGTCATTAGATACGACTTACATCACCGGATTAAGTAGCACTACCGAAGAGAACAGAGTTTTTGTAATAGGATTGTTGACGCTCCTGCAGGGGGCTCTTTACATCGCGATCGGAGTTTCCAACTCGGGCTTTGCGCTCCATTTCGATTTCTTGAGCGAGGGTTTCTGTTGGCATGAATAAAATACAAAAAAAAGGTTGTTGTAGTTGTATGAGTTGTAGAAATATACCTTGAGGCTTGAATTCTTATAAACAAAAACAAAGATAAACAAGAAAAAATCTTACCAGAATAATTCTGCCAAAAGGCTCCGGTAGCCATTAAGTCAATGCCTGGATAATTCCATGGAGCCTTGCCACTACCTGGTGCAATCAATCCACTATCGGCTTGTGATGTAGGTGGCAGTAGGGGTGATACATGATTTACTGATCCCTCGCGTTCACTGCTGCGATCATGTTCACGGTCACGTTCACGTTCGCGTTCGCGTTCACGCTCTCTTTCGCGTTCTCGTTCGCGTTCACGATCCAAACGTTCAGCACTGCTACGAGTTTCACGCTCAATTGGTTCGCGCTTGAATGTAGGACTTTCCGAACGTCGATGACGGTCGTTTGTGGATGATTTATCAGACTTTTCACTTGATTTACAGTCGATATCTATCATGAATAAAAGATTTAAAGATATTTTTTGAAATTTTAAATATATTTGAAAGAAAAAGAAATATTTCGCGCAGTTTCGTGCTCTTTCGTGCAGTTTCGGGCACTTTCGCGCAGTTGTATTTTTCTCCTAAAAACATCATTAAAACTTACCTTGACCATTTTTATTTGAATCTAATAGCCCCTTAGCAGCCTCACGATCATCTACATGCACTGATTGTCCTTTTCGCTTACCATCAAGTTGCTGTTGATAGCGTATACGCATTTTTCTTTCACGTCGGTAGCGTTTTTGATATAAAACTTAAATAAAAAAAGAACAAAATATCTTTCATTAGTTGTGTGTTTGATTTTAACTCAAAGAGAAAAATTGTGTTGTGTGTGTTGTTTTTTTTTTTTTATTATTTGAATTTTCTATTCGAGTGAACCAACTTCTGATGTGAAATTTGATATCAACAAGTCAAATCAATTGCTCAATGCGAGACAACAACGTACACATTGCCTATAAAGATTTATAAACGAAGTAAAAAAAAAAAACAAAAACCAAACAACAAAGCAGCACATCGCATAAAAGAATTCATTCAACTGCGAATCCGTTTTGCGGGTGGGCCCACTAATTCAATTATTAATCCTGACTTAAGACCCAATATAAAGAATATACCTATATAAGGCATTTCTGTACTCCCCCCGCTTACACCGTTTACCATTACCGCCCCTTTGTTTGTGTTGGTCTTTTGATTTCTTTCACTGAATCACAAATCGCTGCTTTTCGGTTCGAATTGAGTTCAGTGAAGTGAATTAGATGATGCATTGAGTGTTGTTGTTTTATTTGCTGCTGGCTGCCGTGGGACTCCTTTTGTCATTTGGATTTTTTTTTTTTACTCCTTAAGGACAACTGATATGTGCAAATGCAAATCGTTGCGAGAGAATATCTTTTTTTAGATTATTTGTTTTTATAATTTTTCTTTTTTGCTTCTGCTCTGCATATGACACCTGATATCAACTGAAGAGAATGTGTCTCTTTTAGGTATAAGAAAAAAAAAATTCTCTGAAGTTAAAGATAAATTCGATATCTGGATTTTGGAATATTAAATGAACGCATCCCAGGTATACGCAAGCCTACAGACATCACAGAGGTATCTTATCTTTTTGTTTTTTGTGTACTTTTTTGCCTGGAGCTTCGAGGAACAGAATTCAAAAGAAGAAGAAACAGTTTTTTTGTGTTTGTATCTCTTAGTTCTGATATGCCTAATAAGATTATGCGACGAGGCCTGCAAGTCAAGTGAACAGGGGTTTCCAAGGAGCCAACAAGAAGTATTGCGTTGAAATCAGAAAAAAAAGAAATATAAAGATTTTAATTCTGGATGAATTACTTTTGACTGCGCTAATTCTTGGGATTTCGGTTTCTGTTTACTTCTTCGTTTTTGTTCTTTTTGATTTGTGTTGAGTTTATTTAATTTGAAATATTTTATCCATTTCGTTGATTCAGTAATTCCAATAGCTTCGTTTTTTATTTTAATTACATTTATTTGAACTTTGAATTTATATTCATATACGTATATTGGACACTATTCGAACTTCAAACTTATAATCGAATTTCGAAATCACTTACGAATTTCAAAATAATATTTAAATTTCGAACTCAAATTCGAATTTCAAATTTTTATTCGATATTTCAAATTTCGACACCATATTCGAATTTTGAACACATATTCGAATTTGAACTCATACTCGAATTAATTATATTCGAATGTCGATCCCAAAGTTAAATTTCGAACTGTAAACTTAATTCCAAATTTCAACCTTACATTCTAATTTCGAACTCATGTTCGAATTTCTTAAGTCAAATTTGAATTTCAATTACATTCATTGGAATCTTGAACGTATATACGAAATTCGAACTCCAATTGAAGAACGTCAGAACTTCAAATGCTATTGGCAGCATTATTTTTCCGAAACACCCTGTGAAGAATTTGCCCAAGAAATGAAGATTCTCAAACATATACTGATACACCTGCCTTAACTTTTCGAACGCCACCTGTAGTTCTATAGAATTCCTATGTTACAGCCAGGAAGGCAGGAGCACCAGAAAGAATTACTCCGCTAAAGAGTTATGAGGAATCGAAATCAATTTGTCATTTCAACGATAAAGGTAACAACTGGAATGGACATGTAGAACAGCAAAAAGGTATGAACGTCATTTAGCAACGTAATGAATCTTATGAAAGTTTAATAAAAGAGAATAAGAAGAAGTCCTAGAACTAGTTATGTACTACATTCACTATGCGTTGCGTTGGTTGCCTGACCAAATTAATATGAACAAATAGATTTTCATGCGGATTCTTCATCGAGTAGTGAGCGCCGGCCGCGCCGAACTGGTGCCGACAATCAATGATGGTTGAATGGAGCCGACAAAAGAATAGCTTTGGCGCAATATTATAGGTAAGGTTCTCTAGATAGACTATAAAGGTATGCAGAACAGTTGGGGAGAAAAGGTTGAAGGAATACAATGGTAGCCGACGACAACGACGCACAGATGCCCATGGGTGGGTGGACAAGAAGAGAAGATGTAGGAGATTGAGGGGAGACAAAAAGATTTAATAAAGATACAAAAAGATTTCCATCTTGTATAATTCTTCTTGGTTGTTTTTATTTTTTTTTTTTTTTTGTATTGTTTGGATGACTTACCGAAAAGGTGTGTCAAAATGAATTAGACAACCGCAGAGTTGCAAGAAAATAAAACCAGCAGCTTAAAGACGATTGATCACAAATAAAGTGAAATACATAAAAAGATCTAACAAAAAAATGCAGACAGAAATTTATGTTGAACTGATCCAGATAAATAAATACTTAGAAACAGTAGTCATGAAGGTTGACATGCACTTGAGGAGGGTCGATATTGAAGTTATTTTAATTTTATTTGCCTCAAAACAGACAAGAAAAGAGTTATTTCGAAATACATGGATATTTGGCTTTCCGTCGGCATTGGAAGAAAGCTACTTTTGTTTTTATTTTAACGGAAAAATTTTAAATTGTGATCATAACCAAATTTGTATCAAACTCATTTTCAGACCCTTAAACGGCTGTAGTCCTTTATCCTAAATCCTTTAATTATGTATGTCTTATGGAACTATTAAAATTGTGGGACTGACAAACTGGGTATATCAAAATAACAAATAAAGAACCACGTGAATGACAGGCTTGGATTTTAAATTGTAGTTTCTTCTCGAATGTTAACAAACTAACCAATACAAGGTTTATACACGGAGAGTTAATTTTTGGTATAATTTTTGATTAAATTTAGAGAAGTATGGTAAGTAAAAAAGGCCACGGGACATGACATGGTATTGACATTTTTGTTATTTGAATTAAATCTTTTTTTTTTTAATTTCTCTGTTCGATTTTTTTAGTAATGCTAGGAAGAGAGAGACCATTGGCCCGATTATGGTTCTGAGAAAAAATGAAACGAAAAGTTTTTCACTTTTTTACTCATAATTGCGATTCTCGTTCTGTGATGGAAAAAAAATCTCTAAGACCTTCATAATGAATAATTTTCTTTCACGGAAAAAATTGGAAATGAATGTCAAGATAAAAACATCCGCTACTTATACTGTTGTTTTTCTGGGAAATCTGGAGCGGCAATTTTTAACTGGTATCTGTTCAAGTATTTTTGAAAATCAATATTTGAAAAAGAAAATCATTCAAATCGGAGCAGTTTTGCCCAGTTCCGGGAAAATACCTTATTTTAATTCACTTAAAATCTCAACCTCTGAATTTTGTCTGTACCTAATAATTCGAGACTAAGAAAAAGCACTTGGCACTTAATTTTTAACAAATTCAACACATTGCAGATTAATTTCTGCACAATTGATTGAATTGTTCAATTTGAATTGGGGAATTAATATAAAACGTTTTAATGTATGTTTGAAAATTCACAAGTTTTACTTGTAATTTATTTTTTGCATTTTGTTTTCCCACTAAAATTAATGTTTATACAAAAAAATAAAATATAGACAAAAAATTTACCTCTCAATTTCCGTTCATCGACTAATTGCCTTTCTAAAGAGTCTTTGACTTCTCGTTCACGCATCACATCCATTTTTAATTCAGCTGTTGAAAAAAAGATAGTAAGAAAAAATAGTTTAAAATATTTAAGCTCCTTCCAAAAAGATTTATAAACAAAAACAGTGTTTTTATTGGAAATAGTAACCGATTCGAACGCGTAATAATGTAAAATTGAACATCGTACTATGACTGCCCCTAGTCTCAGAAAATTTTTATTCAAAAACATGTTTTCTGCCCGTTAATTATGTCAGTAATAATTTTGGACATCAGTACCAACCAAGATTTACTTCTTTTTATCAGAAAAGACACCTTTTTTATTATTTTAGCCGGATCCAAAGATAACATTTATTTTAGTTTGTTGAGAGAATAAGATACTAATTTTTGAATTCACGGCTTGTATTGTGGTATTAAAACTATTGGGATTATTTTCAGTGGATTGTTTTTTCCACTTTAAGCATTTTACAGAAAATTTTGTGTCAAGGTATTCTCTAACTTAAGGCCTCTTTTCGATTATCAACCTTCTTTTTCTGTCAATTTTAAAAGAATTAATAAGTAAAATTCTTGTTTCGATGCGAAGCTAACTTCAAATTCCTATCTTTGGGAATAAGTGCTGATAGTTAACCAATTTTACTGGTGCGTTTATTAAATAAATCAAAAATATGGCTGTTTTGCAGCAGTTTTTAGAAAAAAAAACAGTAAAAACTGCCGTTATATGAGTTTCACCGCTCTTAAACTAAGTATGTTTGTTTTATTCGGTGTTAATTTTATTTTCACTAAATAAGTTTTTTTTTCTCATAACTTTTATACGACAAAAAAATCAAGATTTAAAACGAAATTGTAGTATGTCTTACTAAGTGGACCGCACTGCACTACCGACTGCTATAAAATATAAACAATAAAATAGCCAAATTATTTCGGTTTAATTTTTCGTTATCCTAACGAAAATTCGTTTTTTCTCGTAAATTCAAGATTATTGCAAATCGAAATTATACTGTTCTCACTATTAATTTAAAAACAAGCCTTAAAAAACAAAAATAAATAAATTTTTATTTCAATTATATTTTGCTTAGGTGACGACCCAGTGACAAAGCAGGTAACATTGAGTGGTATAAAGTAATACGCTACTCTATTTTCATTGAATTGAAAAGGTTAATTTAGGTCTTAATATGCCGCCCACCAAAATATAAAACACCAATTTAATTACTTCAAAAGTTCCATTTTATTATAAGTATTGACTTTTGTACAGACAATCCAGTCACACATTATGTGTTTTCATTTTGCATCTAAACTCTAAACCTCAATTTAAAATGTCAAGCGGTTAATTAGAAAAAAAAAATAAATAAAAACAAATCTCCAAGCGAAAGTGAAACTTTGTTTACCAACAGAGAGCCGCGCACGATAAAAATTTAATGCCCTATGGGGGAATTTTTTATTTTTTTTTGTCTACCTACTCTGGTCTCTGGTGTCTGATGTCTGTATCGTAAATTAACAAAAACATACAAAAAAAAAATGAAAAAAAAACTCGTCTCTTAACAGGTTTTCACCTAAATTACAACTTTTGCAACAAAATATTTGTGTGTCGTGTTTTTTGTGTTAAATGTCGTTCATGCTTGGCACCGTGAGTAAAATAAATATCTAAAATACCATTCCCACCCCCGCTCCTTCAATTTAACGAACAAAAAAAAACTAAACAATAAAATTTGAAAACTTACCTTTCTCATAACTGATCTGTCGTTCTTGCTGTCGGGCATTGTCAGCGGCCACCTTCAGCAGGCTCTGTATATTCCGCAACAGAGTCTCTGTCGAAGATGTCGACTGGTGCTCAAGTCCAGCAATGGAATCGTTCGGAGGCAGTCCATCATTGTGTGTGATGCCACCGCCACCGCTGCCGCCGCCTCCGCCACCACCCCCGACTCCGCCAACACTGACATTTCCGCCATTACCCATGCTAGTGGTGCTGCCAGTCGCACTGCCCGCACCGCTACTGACGCCACCACTGACAACACCCACCCCGCCACCGACACTAACAACACCACCACCCGCGACGACTCCAGCGCCACTTGCCGCAACTGCGGCAGCAGCAGCTGTTGCAGCCAGGGTCGAATAATTTAACGCCCGCTGGTGATGATGCTGATGATGATGCGGTGTTGACGATTGCTGATGATGCGGCTGGTGATGTGAATGCGACGAATGCGAATGTGAATGGGAGTGATGCAGATCACGATCGCCGGAATTCGAAGTAACGGATATCGCTTGATGTTGCGCCGAAGAAATGTCACGCTCGCTATCGCTTAGATCTGTGGAAAGTGGAATTTCAAATAAAAAAAAGAGAAAAGAGAGTTGTTGGTTGGTGAAAAGAGATCGTGATGGGAGCACATATGATCGGCAATAAAAGATTATCTATGCGAAATTGGATCAAATGCTTACCATCCTCCTTGGCTATGTGGTCGTCGACTTCCGAGCCATTATCATCACTCAGATTCTCGTCATCGCCCCGTACCGATGGCGGTGGTGAGTGCACTTCATCGCTCCGATCGCTGCGATCATCACAATTGCTACCATGATCGGTGGCGCCTCCAGATTTCGACAAATTCAATACAGGACTCTGCCGACTAGGCGAACCTGCAACAACAACAACATAACTAGATTAGTATTCCATAACCCTGAGCAATTTTTTTTTGTTGCTTATTTCTTACAATTTCTAGAACTCAAGTCCCGTGGCTTCTGATCGGTGATCTGCTGGCGATCGTCAGTGCGCTCCTCGCGGAGTCTGAAATTAATTTTGCTTCTTTTAGATTTCAAATGTTTTTTTGCCTCATCATTAAATCCCTTTCCCCCCAAGCTTACCTCTCCAAGTGCTTGACAATGTCTTCATACGCAGCCCGACAATTCTCCCAAATACCGGATCGTGCAATCGCATCCATACTTGCCGCCGACATGCCACTCTGTGCTGCCGCCTTCAACATTTGACTGTCGGGTCGGCCATGCAAGCCATGCGGTGGCATTCCGGGACTCATCAGCGCCGATCCAGGGTGATGGTTCATCTGCATGAATGCCATGTGATTGATTGGTGGTGGATTGTATCCATTTGCCAGCAATGGTGATTTCTCCAATCTTGAAATATCTAAAAGAATACAAAAATGAAAATGAAAATGAAAATAAAAATGCGAAATCCAATTGTGGGATTAGGTGGTACAATCTCCCTTGCAGCGAATCAATTGTTGAATTCGCATAAAACCCACTGATTCTGAATTGAAAAACAACAATTTCATATCAATTTCATTGCGGATTCGTGCACGATTCAATCGAAATATCTACAATTAGGCAATCATACAATCAAATCAGTCAGTTCTGTGAGTAAAAGCATCAAAAGAGAAAGAGAGCTCAGTCAGTCAGCAATGGGAAATCTTTGATTTTGAATTTGATTTCATTTCGAATGCGCGAAGGCATCTTTGTGTTCCGAAGAGGCGTTTACCAGCAGACTGTAAAATGTTTTTTTTTGTAATTCGATAATGGACTTGGAAAGACAATGGAATTGACGGAGAATATTGAAAGATTTACCATTGAGGTATTTAAATTGTCGATAGACATGAAATGAACTCGTTGAAGTTGAAGATACTTAATTTTTTTGTTGTTCACTCATTGCAGATAGAGATATTTATATTTTCTTTTGCGTATGGGAAGTACACTCAAAAAAAGTCTTCACACCAAAATTGTTCTTAATAGAATAACTTTTTTGTAGAGGTCCAAAGCCACTATTTTACGAGTATGTATGTCTTTTTAAGAGAATATCGCGAAAAAAGGTGATCTTTGCAGGAAAAATCTTTAAATCTTCAAGCTGAAGAATTTGCTTCTCACAACGATACACTTCATAAGAAAAGTGAAAATTTTTTTGTGTTCAAAGTTACTCAAATCAAATTAAGTATATTTATTGATTTTCTCAAAATCTATAGCCTTTACTTTTGAGCTACAAATTAATTCTTAGGAGTCATAAGCTTTTTTACGGAATTAAAGGCGGTCAGAATTGTTTTAAGTAAAAATTTCTGGAAACCAAGTCCCAAAATAAGATAAACATAAAATTCACTTTTGAGTGTCCCTGGGTTTTAGGGGTCAAACACCATAACTCAAGTAATGTGTCAAAACCATTAATATTCTTCATTGAATATCTCAAAATTGAAAAAGTATTGATCTTGATTTGTAAGAATTCAAAAATTTTCAAATTCAAGAATTTCTCAAAAATGATAACTTTACATTTTTAGGCTACAATTGTGAGGTCTAACATTTTTAATGTTTTGAAAATTTCTACCCTTAAACAAAAAGTAATTTATTCGCTTTTGTACAAAGTTGTTAATTTCCTGATAAATTAACTGTAGGTATAATCCGCTTTAGGGGTCCCAGGGCATATTTTTTTTTTTTTGTCATAAGTGTAACTTTATGAAAAACTATAAGCTTTAATAAAAGTCTACTTATCTTTTTGTTTAGAAATTTGTACAAACTATACATTTTTTTCTAGGGGTCTATGGTTTTTTAGGGGTCAAAGTACACACTGAAATGTCTCAATTAAACATTTTCAGTAACTGATATATCTTTATATCTTTACAGGACAAGGCTATTAATCAATTTTTAAGTTTGTTAAAGCTACAAATTTTATTATATGGGTCAAAGATTTTTTAAGGGTCAAAGACTACTGAAAACTTTGTTGAGTGAATTCCGCAAAATTAAGCACCTCACAAAAAACATATTTAGGTAGGTGTCTTTTTTCAAAGAAATTGGTCTACCTAAAGATTGGGGTCTGAGACTGCAAAAATTGTCGAATCAATGTACTTAAGTGAATATCACATACAATATTTAGCTCTTTTATAATTTCCTGGACCATCAACCAATTTTCTAAAAATCATTCTTGCTAGTTTTTGACCCCCAAAAAAACACATATTTATGAGTCTTATACGAATAGAACCATTTTACTTATTTTCAAAGCTGTATCTGCCTTAAGATAACCAAATTTTTCTATGAGTGTACAGATTCTTAAAAAAAATAAAATGCACTTTTGTATCCCGAAGACGAAAAAGAAAAAATCTGAAGACATGAGACGCCCCCAAGCGAAGTCATTGTGGTTGTGGCGTCTTACAATATGAACATGATGCCTGTTGCAGTTGCATTGCATTGTATACATAGTTGTTTTCTGTGATGTTGTTTTCTGTGTTGTGTTTATCGCTTCATTCAATTAAGACTTCAGTGTGGAGTTGTTTGTATCTTTTATATGAATATTGTTTTTTTTTGTTTCTTTTTGTTTCTCATGTCCGAATGGATTTGAAAATACACGAGCGGTGTAATTCATGTTTCAGTTTTTTTGTTTTTTTGTTTCTTAAAATAGTGCATAATACATTTGAGTGTTGGCGTTTAGAGAGAATTTTTCTTAAATAATGAAAGAAGGTATTAAAATCATATATGAGTGATGACTAAGCATGAATCTGAATTACACTTTTTATAAGAGGAGAGAGAGACTTTTAACCTTTTATGAATTTGTAATGGATGTATCAGTGGCAGCGAGAAGTTAAATAGTATCATTTTGTAGTTAATCCAAATCACGTACAAATGTATGGGAAAAAATTATTCGTGGGATTTTGATTAAACAAAAATTCTGAAAATGGTCGTATTTACTATCCATAATGTTGTGAATTGTGATCCTAAGTCATTCCGCAGAAAATCTCCAATATTTATTTGAGGAACAAATCTCAAACTCGTTGGTTAATGTGTTTTCGCAAGGGTTTTGGGGAAAATTTTCTATCGTAAATGGCGAGAATACTAATGAGCGCGAAATCAAGAACTGTGATTTTGGAACTGTGAATACAAAATCACAATCATTATTACCTGAGACCTGTAACCCAAAACTATACAAGTACTTGTATTACAAGTGAAATCTTACAATTTACCATACAAAATTGATTGTATAGTTTTGGGTTATAGGCCCTAGTAAAGGAATAACATCCGAAACTGTGGTTGCACCAAAATGTGTATTTTTCACACAAATGTCAAATCTCATGAGAGAAAATCACAACAAAGAGTTAAAGAAAAGGAATTGTTTTATTTTTTTAAGAAACACAGAGATGCATCATGTTGCTCCAGTTCAATTAAGGATTTCTCCTTCTCCTACAAGTCATGAGTTGCTCCGTTAAAATCACGGTTTTCCCCGACCGAATAAGGGGTCGGTCTAGTAAATCACGGCTTCCTCCGTTTACCGATAAAATCATCAACTGCCTCTGTTTAATCACATATCTCTGTGGTAAACCACGGTTTGCGCTGTTAAAATCACGGATCTATCCGCTAAACTCATGGATATCTCCAGTAAAATCACGGGTTTCCCTCGTAGAATCAAGTTCACGGGTCACCCTTATCCAGTTTTCTATGGTTTTGAGCGCTAAGATAACGACTCGCATCGAAAAAATAACGACTTGTCGCAGTAAAAATACGGATGATTCCTGTAAGGTCATGGTTTTTTTCCAGTAAAGCATATAATAAATAAACAAATAAGGAACGAAAAAAGTATTTTGGTTGAAATGATTGGGTTTTTTTTATGGGAGTGCAGAAATTGTTCACGAATTAACAGTTAAAATCACAGATTCAAATCATAGTAAATAAGAAATAACAGCCATAGTTAAGTTAGGTATAGCTGTGATTACAAAATCATGACTTAGCAAATTTTTACCAGTGGTTTTTGAAGGACAAAAGTTTCTAAAAAACTTAAAGTGACCTAGAGGAAAAATTCTGGCCTCTTCACGTTTATCTTTGGACAAACGAAAAATCATCGATTTTTACACTATAATATCACAATTTTTTTATTTTGCGATTTTTGTTGTTAAAAAAAATTTTTGCTCTTGGGCAAACCTTGGGCAAAAGAGCCACGCATTTAAAGTTGACAAATTCACAAAGCCGTAAAGTGAACCATCACATAAAATCGCTTTTTTGTCCACAGCTTCACTCATGATTATTTCAATAAATTATTAAAGCATTGAAAAGCTGTACGATGAACATCAGTAGATTGTTGATTGCGATATAAATTGCAACATTGTACTTAATGCAAATCAATTAAAAAAAAAAAAAAAACAGCCCATTCAAATTTTTATTTGCAAAATCTCAATTAAATATTTAATAATACTCATTGGTTATTGATCCACCTACATCACTTGACTTTAAACGACATTAGAACCATTTTTTTTTTTTGCTTCTCTGCTAAACCAATTTTGTGGTGACATTTTAGTTGTTTTTTTTTTATTTTTTTTATTTTAAATTTTCAATAACTAATAATTATTTTAGAATCGAACGTTCAGTAAAAAAAAAAAGAGAAAATCATATAGTAAAATCGATACCGCATGTATGTGGTGTTTGGTGGATATAGAGGTATAAGTGATTTATAATTCCCAACCGGACTCATTCATTTGTCGAAGTGAATGTATTAGAAGTCTCATAACTAATAATTTCACACAGGCGAAGGCTATAAAATGTAAATTGTCCACCCCGTCCCTATATATTTTAAACCAATATGTTGTAAAGTTATATTCAAAGGCAGATTTGCAGTTAAACCTTTAAATATAATCCAGTTTCGCATCAAGGGCTTTTCTCAAAAGTCGGATATGGAGACAATTTGTTAAGAACGTTAAATTTTAAAGAATTTCATTGCGTCACATAGAAAAAAATTAAAAAAAGATCCTCAACTCGTAAAAATTTTCAAACTTAAATCAAAGGACACGGTAGTGTCCATCCGAGCTACCTAGCAACCTAGAGGGGGAGGCTCAGGGGTCTCAAAAGGCCTACAAGAACTTGAAAGAGAAAAAACGATTGAAAAATTTTACATTTTTATTTTACGGGCAAAGACCCGTTTATGATATGATTTGAATTGCTATAAAATGTTATATGGGAGGTGCTTGTTTTAAACAAGATATTCAAAAACTTCTGGCTGACTTAAAATCTTGAATTTGGCCTTAAAAAACGGACTTAGAAAATTATGCAATTATTAGAGGTTATAATCTCGAGATTCAAACCGAAGTTTTTTTTTCAAAAAGACCATACAAAAACCATCAAATAATATTGTTTTTGATATTTTGAAACGTTTAGGTTGGCACATCAATTTTTGTATAAGTTTGGTAGCCTGTTGCAGATCTTTTAACCAAGCTCCCCTACATTTTTGCCATACGTTGAGCCACCTTTTTTAATAGTACAACTTGGATCTTCATTTAACATTTGCAATTTTTTGAATAAGTTTTTAGGATTATGGGTTTTCGGTTTTTCGTGTTTTCGAGTTTTTGCGTTCTTTGTTCTTTGGTTGCAATGAAAATACTTAAAAATATTTTTTGTGCATTTACGAGCATTGCGTAATTTAAAACAAATTTATCGAAACCGAATTTTGGAATTTACTTTCGACCGACATTTATACATTTTCATACATTTTTTTTTATACATTTTTACATTTTTTAATTTTTTTTTACATTTTTGCACATTTTTTTTAAATCTTACTTTTATATTTTTGTTTATTAAACATTCTTCTTCACTAAAGATACTTAAATAAATCACTCCATTACTTTTGACTAAAAGCCTTCTTCTAAAAAGCCTTACTGCAGATTTGCCTTTGGCTATGACACATCGAATAAAACATACCTACCTCACTTTGTCTAATGCCATTAATTGATAAATTGTCAAATGGCCACCCTCAGAGGGAGGTATCGAAGTTGGTTTATAGGTTCCATTATGTGGATGGTTAAGTGCAGTTTCTAGAACAGCTCTTAGTAACAACAACAACAATGATTATTTACCATGTCTATAAAGCGAAACATGTAAAGCAATTTGTTAAATTACCTTTTTGTTTATTAAAAATTTAATTTTTAATTTAAGAATATATGCGCTGTTTTGGCAAATTGTTTTATTTTTTTTTATTTTTATATTTATTATTTTTTCTTATCCTGATGATGATATTGTGATTGTTTATCAAAATATAAATAATAGGTATGGGAACACACTTAAGTTCATTGCTATGATTAAATGAGAGAATTTGATTGTGATTTTATAATTTTAATGCATATAATGGCTGATGTTATGGCTTTTTTTTATATATATTTTGATGTAATCCATCTTTAATTTAGTTTAATGGTAAAATAATATATGTTATAATAAATTGTTTGTTTTTTTTTTTTATTTTTTCCTTTAAATATATTTATCTCAAAAAAATGTCATTAAAATAAGTGCGCGCATGTTTTGGAAAATAATTCTTAATGGAAAAAAACTACTTCGACTGTTTTACGTAAAAACAATTATAAGGAAGGATTACATTGACGCATATGGGTCATGATTAAATAATATGATAAGATTTTATTTTTAATGTAGAAACTGACGTGACAGTAAATTAAAAATAATAATTAAACTTATTGAGCTCATTTTTAAATTTTCTAAATAAATATTAGACTTTAAGATGATGAATTTTTAATTATATCTTTTCAATTAATGTAAAGATAAAGGATCTTATTTTAGTTTGAAACACGCTTGGATATTAAAATTGTGTGTGCTTCAAATAAACTAGAAAATATTAATTTTTCTTTTTGCTCTCTAATCTTTTGCCTAAATATTTTTTTCCGAAAATTATATAATTTTTGCTGCTCTATGCTAAAAGAGTCCTTTGAAAATGTTCATTGTTTTCTCGTTTTGTTTTTGAAATTGAAGATGTGCAATATAAAATTGCTAATTCGTATTTATTTTATTGATTTTGCAAAATTTGAAAAATAAATTAGTCTTGCACCTGTTCACGGTTCATATTTCAATACTACATGCTGCAGCAAAACGGTTGTACTTTTTTCAGTTTTTATTTTATTCTGTCTTAAATCTTCCAATTGCACCAAATTATAAATTAAAATTAAAAATTTGTATTTATGTTTTATTTGACAAATTTGTATTTTTTTTGTATGAATTTAAGATTTCTTGCAACAGAATTCGCTAATTTTGTCAAAATTTTTGTGAAATTTGTAGTGATTTTAAATTGTAATTTTTTATAAATGTCCAGCTATCAGGTAAAGAAGACAAAATCTTAGTGGAAACGCAGCTATGCCAATTATAATGGAACAAAATATAAGAAGTTCAGAAAGAACTAAAAAAAAAGACCTGGATGTGTGGATTACCTCAGAAAAATCGCAAAACAAAGTCGTGAAAAAAAACAGTTTTAAAGTTTTTTCACCGTACGGTATTTTTTTTCTTTATTCCGCGACTTTTTACGCTTTTTTCGGGACTTTTATTTGGAAGTTTAAGTTTTCTTTCATGGTACCTACTAGGTGCAATTTCCATGAATTTATATGCTATTTTTCGCTAACTTTCACCAGCATTCCATGATTTTTTCAACGGTTTTCCGCGATTGGTTTTTTTTTTGCATTTTTTTACGCTTTTTTACAGTTTTTAGCGGTATTTTACGCTATTTACCAAAGAAAAAATTATGAACTCCCATGTTTTTTCTAAGGTATGCCGCAATCGTGCAACAACATTCCGCGTTTTTATAACGGTTGTTGGTACGTGCATTTTAACGGGCGGTATGTTGCATATTTTGCGGCAACTTTTCACGTTTTATTTTCGGTGGTACCTATTTTCATGACTTCATGATGCTATTTTTCGCGGTATTTTACGATCTTTCACGTGTAAGTATTACGCGCATTGTACAACGGCAGTCCGCGGTATTTCGCATATTTTCCGCTTTTTTTATGACTTCCCATGCTATTTTTCGCAGTAGTTTTTTTTTTAACAACTATTCAGCTCCGAATTAATGGAAATATCACTAAACGCTGCCACCAAATATTCAATTGAACACATCTTTTCAATTTTAAATGTCAAAATGTTTCTTATAACCTCATTCTTGAACTATTTTCGCTAAAAATTCGCTTATGTGAAACTAGTTTCAATTATCCGAAGTTCGTTTAAATGAGAACTCCGCTTAACTGAAACAATTTTTTTGCATTTTTATAGTGTTCCAGTTAAGCGGAGTCGACTGTACATTTTTTTATAACAACAAAAAAATAAGATTTTCCTTACAAAATGTATTTTAGAAATTGCATGATTTGAAGAGTATGTTTTCGGTTTCAAGCACACGTCGCGTCGTTCTCACAGTCATGGCTTCATTCAAGTTCAGAAACAGTCGGTTTCGTAAAGGGACTTCTTTTTTTTGTAAAACATTATTTCATAGATAAAGATAAGAACTTAAATGTTACTTACCATTTATGTGTCCATTTTCGTATGCATAGTCTCCATTGTCCAAACGATGTTTCTTCAATTGCGGATGTTGTGATAGATGCGTTGGCGGCAACGACAATCCAACTGGTCCCCTTTTCGGCGGTCTACCGGGCCTAGAGCTGCGGAATGGCAGAGAGTTACTGTCGTACAAAACAAAACAAGCTAATACCGTCAAAGGGGGCTCCTTTACTATAAACACACATTGCACAAAGTAAGATTCGTCATTTCGAACAAAACAAAAAAAAAATTGATATCGCACTTTGATTCACATGCAAGAAAGTGGCACCCTTTGTTCAGCATATAAGTATTTAGCATAGGAATATAAATCTAAGATAAGAATCTCTCTAAAATATTGAGGCTAAACACAATGAAATAATGAATTTCCCTTTTTTTATTCGTTTTGAAGTCGTTGGGTTTCTTTTTTCTTTCCTTTTTGTTCGAAAAGAAAAATAAAAAAAAATCCAACTTTCCACCGAGAAACATAAAACTTAACAAACACAAATAACTATTTTTTTTTTTTTTTAAGTCAAATATTTAAATGGCTACCGTTTGTGGTTATCATCCCAGGGTCTAGTGTGTGGTATTATAAGTTGATTTTGAGTATTACACATACACAATTAGTGGTAGTAGAAGTAGTAGTAGTAGTAGTGGTGGTGGTATTGGTGATGGTATGCAGAGAATGAGAAGAAACAAATTTTTATTTTTATTATTTACTAATTTTTTTTTGTTCTAATTTTTTTTATTTCAAAACAAAAATATTTTCTTATCATTTTTGATGAAGAACAACAGTGGCAACACTTTTTGTGTTCATTTAATAAATATTTAATCAATTCAACAAATATGCTATTATTTGTTAGTAAACTTTATCATTATCAGTTTGTAAATTTACCAAAGAAAACAAAAGAAAAAGAAACAAAAAAAAAATGTGGAAGGTAGTAAATTAGCAATGAAAGTGAATGGGAGTAAATTTTTTTATGAAGACAAAAAGATGATAAAGAAATCTGAGTAAATACAAAAAAGTAAACAAGAGATAAGAACAAGAACCGAAAATTGTCTAAATGTATGTTTTGAAATGATAAAAACAAAAAGCCTATAAGAAGCGTTTATATTTGTTAAAGCTACCTAATTATTTTCTAAGACCAAATAAAAGAAGTTGAGGTACAGAGAGACCGATTCCTTACAACATTAATTGTAAGGTAAATTGGCGCCTTTTTTTAGGTTTGTTTTCAAAGACCGGATGTGTTAGTATAGGTTTAAATATTTCACCATTGTTTTATTGTTTGGGTTGTCTGAAATTTACTTTCGAAATAAATAAAATGAGATAAGATTTTGTGATTTATACATTCTTTTTTGAACCACTACTCCCATTGCATTTCACCAAGGTATCTTTGACATTAAGTAATTAAATTTTTAAATAAAAACGACTGCGAGACATTTTGGCGACGCACGACAGAAATGACAGGTGAGAATATTTGCAAGCAGAATAATGAACTTTTGGTCATTTGTTAACTAAAGAAATATCTTATTTACCTATACAAATAACAAAAATTGAATAAGAATTACGCAGTATCTATATTTTATTTTCGGAGTAGGAATGGCCTAATTTGATGATGATACGCCAATAAATTTGTCGCTAATAACAGTGATGACAACATTTAAGTAGCTTAGCAAAGTTGATGTATTGTTAGCAATGCAAACCTGAAAATTCATTTGGATTTAATCGATTTCAACATCAAATATTTCATAATTTACCGTTAATTTAAAGTTAATTTGTCGCTAATTTGTTGTTATTAGTTTCGATACAAAATTTGTGCCTTTTTTATAGTTGGACGTTAAGTTAGCAACTCATCTACTTAAAAATTGGATTGGACTTCAGTGATTTATCCAATGACGATTTATACTTTGCCGTTAATTTGTCGCTTCATTGACTTATAGTAGGGAACCTATTGATAAGAATTTCAGGTATTTTGTTAACCCAGAAAAACCACTCATACAAAAGTGAATTATACTTCAAATATTAAACAGTTGACTTTTTCAAAGTGTGACGCTTATTTGCCGCCAATGTACTGTGATATTTTCGTTTTTGTCGCTTTTTGTGTTCTTTCATAAAAAAAAACGGGTTCTTAGCTAAGTTAACGTAAAGTTAGCAAAGAATCCCTTAAGAGTCATTTGGATTGCATGTAGTTCACTATAAATTATTTTATCGCAGTCAACTTGTCGCTAATTTGTGTGATGATTTCGATTTATCGCTAATTTGCCGCTAAATTGTGTGTACTTAAAAATGTTGAATGTTCTTAATTTGAATTTCCTCCATTTCCTCTTCTGCCTTTTATTTGTCGCTTCAAAATTCTAATAATATCGGTCAGAAAGTTGGGTATTTTGGTTAGCAGCAGAGGTTGAAGCCAATTCATTACAGCACTCCCAAACAAAAGTCTAAAAAGTCGTCAGTTAATTCATTATTAGCTAAATTATAAAATATTCGCTACTTAGAAGTGTGTATTTTCAAACTAAATTGATTTCAGTTCAGGTGGAGAATTACATTGGAGACTAGTGGTGATTTGTGAGGCATTAGAATACAAAACGGGGAAGCACAGCTAGTAGAGTTCTAACGGAAAATTGAACCTTGGATCAATATTCATCAAACTTATGACATTTTTTTTTTCAAAATATCTATTTCGAATGCAGTGTTCCGTCAAGTTAAATTAGTGAGGTAACTTTCAGAAAAAAAAATTATATCAACAAAAACTGGAAAACGCAAACAATGCATTATAACAAGTCAAACAATTTATTGCTAATTGATTGATAATAATAGGTTAGGAACCTTCATTAAAATAACACTCTAAAAGGTCAGGTTAACATTAACATATTTTTTCATCTTCTATCTTTATATGAGTTGAAAATCGCTGATGTAAGAGTTTGGATTTAGATTTTTCATGAAGAACTTCACGGCACGTTTTGGGACCCTTGCAAATTTAAAAAAAAAAAATTCCGAAAAGTGATATTCATATAATTTTGAACACAAATGAAGAACATTGAAAATGTAAAAGGAATGTACCTAGCAGGTATTTATTTGACAATTCACTCCAATTTTAATTCTCTGATACAAAAAGAACATCGAATTTTTGTCGATACAAATTTTTAGCAAGAAATTTTTAACTTAAAGTTTTAAAAGATGTTTATTTACAAAAAAAAGAAACAATTTCACTGAAACAATGCCTTTCAAGTAAAAACGTGTACAATTAATAGATTGCGTCATTTGAAATGAAAAACCTCAATCATCATCATCGGAAGAAAAAAAAATTTAAATTACAACTCAAAATATAGATATCATTTCTCATAGCATTGAAATGCATTGTATTTTGCACACTGCCCATGCCACTTAAGCATCATTTGCATGTTTAACGAATTGCTCCTCTATAAAGACATCCAGAGCCCATAATTATCTCACTTGGAACACAATAGCACCAACAACAACAACAACAACAACAACAACAAAAGCAATAACTACACAACACCTTGATTTGCTTAATAATTAATTATTTTTTTTTTTCTTATTTTTTTGCATTTCTCTCATCATTTCCTTGTACATACGAGTAGTTACTCTGTTTAACATTTTTTTTTTCTTCTGACTGACGAATGGAATGAACGACTCACCGAACAAAAATTAACTTCAATAATTTCAATTGAATGCGCAACTTTGTTTTTCTTGTTTTGCATTCAAGTGTTGTAGGTAGTTGAGAGCCAGAATTTGAAAAGGGTGTTTTTTTTAAGCAAGAATATCAATAATCAAAATTTTGACGAAAAAGTATAAGAGATTGTCCACAAAAAAAAAACCTAGATAATTCACATAACTTTTGTTCGATCTTTTTCGTAGTTTTTTCGAACTTGCAAAGAAAAAAAGAAATCAGCAATATTCATCAATACTTCTGTTTTTTTTTTTTATAAAAGAGAAAGGTTTAAAAGCATATTCGTCAATAAATTTGAAATTCACGAAAACTGTATTTGGCATTTGTGTTTTTTAGAACTTCTTAAAGTTAATTTCGAAAACTCCAGTTTTCCTTTAACAATGTCTATGAATATGCCCCATAGTATACCTTTTTTTATTTTAAATTTAAGGATTTTCCTAGTTTCAAAAATAAATTATTTAAACCATTCAAAAGTGATGAGAATTTTTTCGGGAGTAAGTTTTTAAATAATGTTTCCTTAACTTTCGAAACAGATTTTCTAAAATTTATTTAAAAGAGTTTTTAGGTTTTCTCTTGAAAGAACAACAAAAAATTGAATAAATATATGACCTCATCTCGAAAATTTTTAAATAGGTTCGAAATTTTGAAAGAAAGATATTTTCAAATCTTTTCTGGACTTTCGAAAGCGATCTTCGAAAACACATTCACTCAGCATGTGTTTTATTTGAGAATTGTGAAATTGAATCAATATTTAGAAATTTTTAACTACCTATTTGTGGCATCAACAAAATTTTGAAATCTTTGTAAAGTATCGATATTTTTTTTCGAAATACTTCAAATCAAGATTTTACAAAATTCAGTTTTTGTTCATTTAAAACTTTCGAAAAGAATTTCGATTGCGTATAAACATATTTTCAACTCGAAATTTGTTAAAGAAATTCTCAAAACTGAAATCCAGAATCATTTATCCGTGTTTCCAAGGTAAAATTCAATTTTTTTTCGAAGGTAGTCAGATGATTATAATTTTTTCTTTGAATATTTTGTTGGTTTGAAATAAAATTTCTTCAAAACTCGCATGCCTAAAATACAGTTCTTTTTCTAAATGGTTTGATCATAGATATAGTCAGAAAGGTGACAGCCTTATCCCTATCGAAAATATCATCAATCTTCATTATATAATTGAACACCCTGTAGGTACAATTCTTTCCACCCAATTCAAAAACAAATCCCAAATGTGAATCCAACTCTACTCCGAGTGTTGCATACACACATTTTTTTCTGAATTCCAACTTCCAACCATCATCCAACAAAGTGTTGAGTTCTCAATTAAAATTTTGCAAAAATTTTTTAATAGTTTGGCGTGATAAGCGCCCATCATCATCATCCACAAGCCACCCAACAAGCATGATGCACATCTGCAATGAGAATTGCTATTATTAAATACCAAAATGAAAAAAAAAAACAAAACTAAAATACATTCATGTATCTACAAAAAGAAAACAACATAACCTCTTTATGCTGGCCATATAAATGCTCCCCTCATCTACATATTTGCTGCAACCGTATCTTATTTCATATTACAGCCAGCAAGTGAAATGGCTCAATGAATAATTACAGAAACAAATAGCAAAAAAACAAAAAATCAATTATTTTTAACACTTAAACGCACACATGGAGATGCAGATAAATAAGTTAGGTTAGGTACCTATACCTAATCTATAGCTTGGCAACGCTTGAAACTTTTACAAAAATTATTGAGCGAGCAAAATAATACTGGCATGCAAATAATAAACAGAGTGTACATCAGATAAAAATTATTTAAAAACAATAATCCGACACTTTGCGTATCTAAATCCAAAAATCTATCTCCACATGCGCGCTCATAATTATGATGGTCATGAAGTTTTATAAGTTTGAGTTTGTTCGTTTTTTTTTTGTATTTGAGATTGAACGCCACCGTCCACCACCGCGAAAAAGCGTTACAAATTGCTATTAACTGCTTAGATGCACATGCAGTGCCGCAAATAAGATAATACCGAAAAGATACCAATGAAACGTCATAGTCGCGTCGCGCCACCATCAGATGTGTACAAGTACATACACACAAAATAGGTAGGTACTCGTACTTATAATTTCTACGAAACACAAACATTCAACGAGATACAAAATCTAATAAAAATAAACTTAATTACAGAATTAAATTATAAACTGTACCTACATAATTTACTATAAGATTTATTAGATATACAATATGCTATGCGTAGGACATGTTATACGCGAATAGAACAGACACACTCACTACACCAACAAAGCTGGAGTTAAATTGGAGTTTACACGATGCGACGGTGAATGGCGCCAATGATGATTGTTTGATGGCGAATCAAAGATCAGGGCCGGACTTTCTTTTTTTTCAGTTTTAGAAGTGTTTTTTTTTTAGGAGGCCTGAAAAACTGAAAAATCGTCTAAAAATTTTACTTTTTTCTCATCGATGATGAGATGAAAATTCTGTCTCACCAGTATAACTTTTCTGTTACTTTAAGTATCTTTTTTAGATCACGTTAGGTCAGAGGTTTCATACACTTTGTATAAAAAAGAAAAATATGTATAAACCTCTAATACTCAAATGTTTAAAATGGTAATTTAACACCTTCTTCTGCTTCAATTCAAAACTCAAACTCAGCCGAAATGGAACATAACTTTTCAGAAATCGTTCACTTAATAAATAAAATACACGAGTGGGTCGCACGTACTTGCTCTTAGGGTCAAAGTTGCTGTTTACGTTAAAGCTTCTTATGCTTCTTATATAAAGTTTTTAAAAATAAATAATTTTATAAGAAATACAAAAATTAAATTCATTACTAAAATGACATAACAACTTCTTAAATTATTTTGAGCTCCAAACTTAGTATGCCATTTTATTTGATTAAATAAGTTAAATTTTTAGAAAAAAAAATTTGAAAATCGTTTGAGCCGTTTTTAAAATAATTAATTTTAAAAATAAAATTGGTATGCTATTTTAAGGATAATATTATTACACATCTTAACCAAAATTTCAACAAAATACAGTCGCCTGTTTTCGAAAAATTAATTTTTCAAAAAAAAAAATTAAAAGATTTATAAAAAATCCAAAAATTGTTTTTTTTTTTAAATTTCAATGTCAATTTGACACCTTTTTAGTCACCCGGAGACCTCCTTTTAAAAATAATCCTTTTTTGACACCTTTTAGAAATTTTGACACTTTTTGGACACTTTTCAACATAAACAGACAATTTGTTCGAAAAAGAGCTAAATGACCCTTGTTTTGAAGATATATTTAAAATAAAAGGTATAGAACAGTTTTGATTCAAAGAACGAATCTCAAAAAAACACTTCAATGAATTTCTTTAAACAAATTTATACGAATTTGTTAGTTAAACGTTGTTTTTTTCGCATCAGTGCGTCTGCGTAAGCTGAATGACTATTTTCTAAACTTACTTTAATAAAAAACAACCTGACTAACAAGTTCAAAGTTAACACTTGCTTTGTTTCACGTGTACCTAATACAAACATTCAATTGAATGTCGTTGCGTTTTTTTTAAATTTGTGTGGGACACTTTTTTTCCTATCGGACACCTTTCGAAAATTTTCAGAGGTAACGCTGCCCTATAGGACCTACCTACACCGCAAGTAAAAATGAGTATTGAACCACTTTAAGAGGCATCACGACATCACTGGTCCACTACCTTTTGATGATATAAAAATGGCACGTCCTCTGACCTAGAATACGGATTAAAGTTTGTTCGGTTAAATGCAAACAGAAACGGCATAATGAAGCCAACAAAAAAATAAATCCAATATGGCGACTTGTAGCGTTTGTTTTGGAGAATCTTTCATAACAACAATTTTGATTTTTATTCAATTTTTTCTTTTTTTCTCGAAGGGCCCAAACATTCATAACAGGTTTAGCGTTTAGGATAGAACCAACCCTGGATGATAAATATAGCAAAGTATTATTATTTTGCACCTGTTTGTGGAGACTTAACTTAAACTTTAACGCTTGCTTTGCTGGTACAGCTGGCTTAGAGTGTTGCACTGGACTTAACACACGATCGAATCGACTTACGCGAAGTGCAAAAAAGTATCTTTTTCTTTCATTGCAATATTTCAACAAGAAGGTAGGTTTGGTAGGTAGGTAAGCATTTAATTTTTCAATTGGCAATTAATTAATCGAGCGCATTCGCTCGAATATAGATTTTGTGGTTTTATAATTGGAAATATTGGTGTGGAAAGGTATTTTTTGTTGAAATTGCGCTACTTCATAATATCGGAGGTAGGCAGATAGCTATTTGTTATTACTTAGACATAATACAATCCATATCGAGGTATGACATGCAAAACAAGTTTGATATAATTATTATTGGAATTTATGAATAATTCCATCGAATAACTCGTACTTGTCGATTTAGTGTGATTTCATTTACACTTTCATGTTATGGAGGAAAGATTTTTCAAAGAGTATTCACTATTGCTACAATCTATAATCACTTTTGCTGATTCTTTTCTTTGAATTGTTCCACACACGTTTAATAATATCAAATACAAATTTCTTTGAATTTTATTCGATTTTCGTTGAATTGATCAAACGCTAAGTACATTATTGTAGCCAGGTGATTCAAATCCGATTAAGATATCTTTTCCTATTTCCAAGCAATTGTCAGTATTTTTGAATTACATTCTATAGATACCAACACTATCTTCTATATAAATGAAGTGCCAGGTGTAAAGATAGAAAATGAATAAGAAAAAAAAAAAAAAACGAATGAACAAACAAAATGCATAAAATTAACATAAAACAGATTCGATTACACACGACACCGGACGCCCGGCTAAATACCAATACCTTTGGCTTTTGTATAGTCATAAGCGGTTGACAGGTTGTCTGTTTGTTTAGGATATGCAAAGACAAAACCATTTTTTCTTTGAAGTCTACTGGGCTTTCAAAGAGGTGACAGTTCAAGTTAAAAAAAAAGTTTTTCTTTCAAATGGAATAGGTAATAGTGTATTCAGTGAAGTTCACTTAGGTAATTGAAATATTTTTTTTTTGTGCCTAGGTAATTGATGTTGGAATGAATTAAAACAACAACTAAGTAATGAATAATGAACTTTCTTTCCATGAAATAAATACAAAAAAGATTGTTAACAAATCAACGTTCAAGTTTCAAGTGTTTGCAGAACTACTAGTATTTGTGCTGATTAAGAAATTACAATCAAATTAATGCATAAGTATAAATTGATAGACGTTTATGAGACTCGTTAAGAATCGCTAAAACAAAGTCCAATAAACTCAAAATTCCCCAGGTCAAAATTCTAAAAACTCACACAAAAAAACGGACTAGAGAAAATAATCATCAATTATCATTTTTTGTATTTTAAATCTTTTTATTAAAATGCTCATTTCAAACAAGATTTTAGGGTTTTCCACTTGGACTTGAAGTGAAATAAGTGAAAAATCGCGAAAAAAAAGTGTGGAATACCTGAGTAAGAAACATGTGGATAGTGAAAAAAGCGTGGGGCTTATAAGTTCACCACTATTCCACGCTGTTTACCGTGCTAGTCCGTGGTATTTTGCATATTCTTCCGTGAAGTTTCACACTTTTCACACGACTTTCCATGTTTATAAATAAACTTAACTATATATAGGTACATTTCTAACGTTTTGCTCTATGACTTTTTTCACTTCGTGATATTTTAAGCTTTTTTCGGTGATTCTTAGCACATTTGTGATGACCTTTTGTTGCTATTCTCTGCGGTATTCCGTGATCTTTCGTATTCCGCTCTTTTTTAAACGGTATTTCACGCTTTTTATCACGGTATGTCTCATATTTTCCAGCGACTTTTTACACTCTCTTGGTGACTCCATGGTTTTCTCTGTGACTTTGTTTGTTTTTTTTTGCACAGTATTTTAAGCTTTTTCTCGCGTCAGTAAGCGCATTTGTTCATAACTTCCCATAAGGTATTTCGCGATCATTCACGTGGTGTTTAAAAGTTCTTTCACCACTTCACCAGTATTCCGCACTTTTGTCCACGTGATTCTGTGCTTTTTGGGGTGCATATTTTCCACGAATTTTAAGGCTTTTTTCCGCGACTTTCCAAGCTTTTCTCTGGGACTTTCTTCACTTTTCTCCGTGATATTTTACGCCATTACCGTGACTTAACATGTTATTCTTTGAGGTAATCCACGATCTTCCATCAGTATTCCGCGATTTTATTCCATTATATTTCGCACATAACGCCATCTGCTGGTATTTTCCAACCCAGTATTCCGTGTTCCGTTTCTGCCGTGTAAGTATCAGAGATGTTGTTTTTTTTTTTTATTTTTTCAATGCATGGGAAAACTTCTCAAGACCATGATTTTCCGAAATTTTAAAAGTTAAAAGTTAACCCGACTTTGTTTTATGTATTTAGAAGATAAGGGGATTCCATCAATCAGCATTCGAAATTTTATCGAAATTCGTATCGTCAGTAGGTACCTCCTGAACGCCAAGTATTCGATGATCAATATTTCTTAGGCAGGATATTGTATCACCTTCTTGTTTTGACATAGAAACAGTTTCAATTAAGAATTATATTTTAAAAATGTCTTAAACTCCCTTTTTGTTTCAGAAGCAAATGTCTAACCTAACCAGTCATTAGTAATTAATAACACCACACTTCTGACAGAATCCACCAATTGCACCCTTTACATACATTTTATTTAATCTCAGAAAAAAAAAAACACAAAAAAGTGTTAATTATAAAATATTATCTACTAAAAATTTTCGGTTCACCGATAATAATCTCTAATCGACTAGAAACAAAATTCTCATTTACACTCATAATTCTCTTGGACTATCATACAGCTATTTCCTTATTTGATTTAGTTAGGTTCTAATGGGTTATGAATTTCTTTTTTTCTAAAACAGCACACACACAAATTATCCCTTTATTATTGTTAGCCGTTAAGCGACCGAAAAAAAAGTGTACATAACCCTTCAATTCCCTTTCGGGATTATCAAACCCAAAAATATTTTTCTCATATCCCAAAAAAAAAAAAAATAATAAATACTTTTAATCTACCGCAGAACCAAAAAAAAAAAAAACTCCTTTACCTAATTACCCAAGTGTGATAATGTGCACTCATCCTTAAAATATGTACTTTTTTGTTGTTTTCATTTTAGGGTGGTTAAATGTGATTTACTATGGAAACCCCAGATGCGGACAAAATACTTATAAGCTTTGGATTTGTGGACATCGCAGTTTAACATTAAAGAATTTTCCATTTAGCATTCGATAAGTCTTGGTGTGTTGTTGTTGTTTTGTGGTAATTTAACGCTTTTCATTGTTGTCCGTCGTCGTCGGTCGGTCATTCAGTTGAATGATAATAGGTATAAGAAGGGAAGTGGAATTTCCTTCGATATTGATGCATTTTTATTAATTTCCCTGACCACAACGTAGACTGGGAAGTCTATTATATGTAGCTACATAGTTGGGCTTTGGTGTGTGCCGCTCGCGCGCTCAACTTTAAGCAAAAACCAGTGTTTGAGGTAAGCCATCCACTCCATTTATAGATGCTATATACAGCGATAGATAGTAGATAGACAGATACTATTGAACCACAACCAGATTGATCATCTGAGATAATAATTTCGATCGAGTGCGCACAGGGTGCACACTGCAATGTCTTCGAGTCGTTTTAGTATACTCAACTCAGTTCTGTTGCAAACCACAAAACCAAAGATCAGCAACAGCAGCACACGCTAAATGTGGCAGCAAAGAACAGCAGCGGTATATAGTGACAATGGTAGCGAGCGGCAGCAATCGGGTTGAACTGTGTGTGATCTCACTTCAAATCAGAGAATCGGGCGGTATGGGCGATCATCGACTGCAGTGGCGCGGCGATCGATTTTAATCAATCGTTCGATCAATTTTCAGCGTTTTTCCGCTGATTGGTTATCGAAGTACGACATTAATCTGTTGTGATATTGATGGTGGTTAGTTGAAAGTTAAGTCGTTGTTTTTTTTTGTAATTTTATAATTTGTTTTCTATAGAATTCACCATCACCAGTTAAATGGTTGAATAGGGTAACCCGGAGGAGAAACTTTGGAAAGAAGACAAAAAACAAAAATAGCAACTCGATCTTAGTAGCTTAGTCGGATCAGTATTTAAAATAAACAACCCAGTGCATGTACACTGTGTACTGTATATTATTCCTCAAGTAAAAATGACACCAAGAAGCAAAGCAAGCTTAAATATTTAACTATACCATAATAATTCGACTCCTTATAATGAACCTTATCATTATAAGCCGTGTTTTTTTCAACACTTAGTTTTTTTCATTTTATTCGGTTACAAAAACAAATTATATTGAGAACTGTTGCAAAAAGGCTTACTATTGTACTGAATTCAGTACTATTGGGCCTTTTCAAGTGCGCAAGTAGGTACCTCTTTTCAATTCAATACTACTTATTTGTACAATTTAAATTTTTGAAGAGCTTTAAAGACAAAACAATCAAGAAGAATTTGAAGAGCTAGATTTAGGTTCGAAGTGTAAGTTTTTCAACTGTTGCTATTTTTCTTAAGATAACTTGTATCATTTTCTGTTTTACTTGCAAATATTATTAAGAGAGTGAATACCAAGATAATTCCATAGAGAAATCTTATTTTCATGAAGAAAATCTTATTAAAATCTCAATAAAATATTCACATATGTTTTTCTGCATTTGGCACTTGAACCAAAATTGGGTTTATTATTTTGTATAGCAGGCTTGCCTAGAGGGTGGGTGTCAAACAGTCTCGACAGTCAGGTTCAATCCACAGCATGAACACATTTTTTTCACGTAGTGCAGGTACACGTTGTGTAAATGATAAGTATAACGATTGGCACACTTTCAGAATTAGTCTAATTCATCATGAAACATCATGAAACGTAAGGAAACCACGTTTTC
Source organism: Meliscaeva auricollis (assembly GCA_948107695.1). Lineage (NCBI taxonomy): Eukaryota > Metazoa > Arthropoda > Insecta > Diptera > Syrphidae > Meliscaeva > Meliscaeva auricollis. The sequence continues at coordinate 9,086,932 of OX403618.1, forward strand.
GAGACATATTTATGTGCGTGTGCCGCTGTTGTTGAAGGCGTTGAAAATTTGTAAGCACGATAACTTTTGTTAGAATCAAGATAATAAGAATTTGTAAACGCCAAAAGTTAAGGATTATTTAAACTTAGGTTTAATTCAAAATTCAGCCATTTTGAATAAAATCTTCTTGTATACTTTTTATACAAAAACTTCCAAAAATTTCACTTTTGTATGGGGAAGACTACAAATTTGCATTTTTTTTTTTTGTATTTTTCCAATAAACAATGGTACTGATTTTCAAAATAATGAAGTTATCCAAAAACCTGAATACTTAATTCTCAAAAGTTTTGGTAAAAATCAATATTTTACACTTTTTTGTAAAATAAATCCTTGCAACGGTACGGAAAAAAATTAATTCATATTTTTTTTTTAATAAGGTTTTCCTAATAAAAATAAGAAATTTATTTTCTTAGATAAAAACCTAGAGAAATATTATAGTTTTTATTCTATTTACTGTAAACCATTTTTAATTGTATACCTAAGGCCATTGTCCTGACCATTTTCAGCAAATTTCTAAAAATGTTCCTGGGTCAAATTCAACTTTCACTGATTTATAAATATAAACTAATTCATACTGCTAAACATTTTTAAGAGGTCTAAGAATTTGATTAAGTTTGATGAGACGTATTTTGAAAACTAAAGTTAAATTTTCTTAAATGCGTAGGTACATAAGGTTACCGAAAATTAATCCACTAACGTCAAATTTTTCAAAAACTTCAAAAAACAATAGAAAGTCTCACCCGTGTTACATCTTGTATATAGATATTCAAATGCTAGGCAGTGCAATAGTTCCAATACATTTAATATTGAAAACAATTAAAACACCTAGATATGTATTATATTAGATGGTAAAGTGTTTTAATACTTTATTGAATGAAAAATACCTTAAAAAGATAGGAGTGACAAAACATGACTTGTCACACCCGTTACTCTCTAATCAAGCGACGCACATTAATGTTTCTGGTATGAGAGGCAGGGGGCGATATGTGCGATCAAAAAATATTGGATATGCTCTGAGGCTTATACCTACCGTTTCAAATAAATAAAAAAAAGTTTCAAGCCCCTAACTTAATTCTAACCCTTTCAGTTCAAGTTTCTCACGTAAATAGCATGGGGTTTTGCTCTTTAAAGAATCAATATTTAAAGCAAGCTAAACTATTTGCTTTAAAATTTTGAAACTTGGCAGGCAGCTACTGATAAAAGGTTAAGGTGTACCAAATTTTATAATTTTTCAAAAAAAAAGTTTGTCTAGAAATAAAAACTGAACAACCTACTATGTATTATAAAAATTTTTCTATCCAAAAATTTAGAACAGCAACTAACTACAGCGAACTCTAAAAGCGTGCTTAGCCTGGACCACTAATTTGTTCGTGATCGAAATTATTACTTTCACTTGAGCAAACAGAAAACTATTTTTCTGCATAGTACGCTTTTCCTCTGCCTATAATTGAGTTGAAATATTTCAATCGAACTGCTTATTTTTAGGTATTTCTAATAATTGGTAGTTTTCAAAGTTTAACATTTTTACTATACAAAATAAAATAATAAAATTTGTAACAATAAAATATAAATGTATATGTTTATGGATCAGAATGCAATAGAAAATGACAAATAAGTACAAAAAAAAAATTATAAAAAAAAATCAACAGATAAACAAAAATCTATTTTTCGATCGTCCGTAGGAAATTAAAGAACAAACAGTTCAGCTCACAGGGATGTAGTGTCTGTTGAGCCTGATGAAGAAAATCCATCCCTTTTTCGACTTTCTTTTTAACATTTTCAACAAAATTATTATTATTTTATATTCAAACATTTATACAAATAAATATAAAAAGGAGTATTTTGAATATAAATTACCTTTACCTTACACTGCAAAAGATTATATTTATAAAATTTCAAAAAAAAAAAAATAATAAAAATATGCATTCACAATTAGGTTATAAGAAAAATCACATTCACCATTGTTGTTCTTGTTTAAGAAAAAAACAAAAATATAATAAATTTACGTATAGAAAAAAATATTTAAAGTGTTGTTTTTCTCAATGTTATCTCTCTCTGCATTCCATTTTAAAATTTTGTTGTTGTTTTTTTTTTTTTTTAAGTCTACATACCACACCCCTGGTCTGATTGTTCACCCCTTCCGGCGGACGATCCTCAGAGTTAATGGCGGTTTTTTTTCTGTTCGCGTTTTTTTTCTCACTCATAAGGAGTTTAATACTTTTTTTTTTAAATTTTTTTGGCAAGTTAGAATTTTGTTTACCTCTCAGGTGGCTTGATTGATAAGCATCTGTAATTAAAAAAAAGAAAAAAATCGGCCGTTCGGTTGAATGAATTATTTAGGTTATAAGCTTAAATAAAAATAAAAAAAAGCAGAAAAATAAACGCAAAGCAAATGAAAGCAAAAGTTAATAAAAACAAAACTGCAAGGAAGTAGAGGAAAAAAATATAAAAAAAATTGTTTTTGTATTTTCAACTATAAAAGAAAAGAAATTAATAAACGAATGAAAGAAAATAAAAAAAAAACGAAAAATTTATATAATTAGCATGTTACTGATGGATGGAGTTTGAGAATAAATGCCCAGGTTCGTAGGTAGATCGTAAGTCGAGTTATAAGAGTCCTTCCAGAATGCATTTTTTGCACTCTCTATGAGTGGGTACTGACAGAGAAAGAGGAATTCAATGTGGCATAAAAACGGAGGTAGAAGAAACTCGAGGGATGCCTTTGGGGGCCATCTCACGCATGTATCGCTGCTTGAATTTTTTTGTTTTTCTTATTTTTTTGTAAAAACGGAAGGATAAGGGTAATAAAAGAAAAGGTGCAGACTGTGTTATTATCGTATCGTAGGCTTACAGCTTTAAGCAATTGAGGTAAATATTATTAAGATATTGGTGGTGTTTTCAAAGCTAAATATCATTATGTTATGAAGGTAGGTAGGTACTTTTCAGAAGTGATGAAAATACAATTTAAAATTTGCACACAAAATAAAAAATTATACAAATCAAGACAAAGGAGAAAATAAGTGAGGTTATTGGAAACCTAACTAAATAAATGACGAGAACAGGTTCCGTGAAATTACTCCTTAACGAAGTTACTTAAAATTAAAAATTTGTTTCAATTGAAGTTCCCGAATTTTTTTTATTAAAAAAACAAGGTTTAGTGTCTTTTGTAGGTTAGTATTGCTACTTAAAAACTTTATCGAAATGTTCAATTGTAGATATTATCAAATAAAGACGAAAGGTAAGCATCAGATTGCTCTCGACATATTTGGAATTTTCTAAATTTCTAACTTTTGAAAGTTGATATACCTACCAAAAAAGTAATAGTATTTTGAGTATGTTTTTTTAATGGAAACTGGGCGAATACTATTTAAAAAACCTATATAATTCCGAAAAGCTCCATAAAGCATTTCGAACAAAATTATTTTGATCGAGAATGTTCTTTTGTCAATTGCTGTCCATCGTCCTTCAAAAAATATTTAATATTTTATTTTTTATGAAGTATAAAGAAATGTAATAAACACGAACAGGGGCAAAGGAATAAAACCATTACCGGTCAAAAATTTTGAGTTTGCAATTCTGCCTTCACGCAGCTATTCTAAATAAAATTATTTCCAAATTTCACAAAATTGCGTTCCTGTTTAATAAGTTATAAAATCTATTACAATTTAAGGAATAACCAATAAGATCCCGAAATAAGTTTAATGAATGTACGAATTTTTTTGAGCTCAGTTTTCTAAGCAGTAGCCATGCGAAAATTCTGAACTTCCAATATTTTTTGATTAAAGAAGAGCTATTTTTGGAAACTTTAAGTTGCACCTACTGAAACAAACTGGAAAATGGTTAACTGGATTATGGATAGTATTTTCAAAAAAAAAAATATGTGCCAGTAGGTACTTAGTATTTAAATAAACAAATGCGAACAGCTTAGGTCTTTTTTTAATTCATCGACTTTTGTGCTATTAGCTGAGTTTTAAATTTCCTAAACAAAAAAAAATCAAAAAACCTTAAGAAAAAAAAACCAAAGCCCTGCACATGGCAACGAATAAATTGGCATTATTGAAAATAAATGGTCAAGTAAATAATAACCACGAGGTGTTTCATCAATAATTTCTGGCTTTTATAAGATTTTAAACGAATCATTCCAACAACATCAAAAATTATGTGTTCTTATTACACACCTGTTGCATCCTCTTTGACGATGATGAAGAACAAAATTTACAAAAAAGGACGCTTTATAACCTAAAAAAAAAACTTAGCAACATATTAATTTATTTGTTGGTATGAAATAGATCTACTGACTCCACAAGAAGGTTTTTACTTTGGTTTTTTTTTTTATTCTTGTATTCTTGCCTTTTCTCCCCCAAGTAAGCTACTACTTACTTTTAGACACTGAAGTGTAGGTACCTATCAACAACTGGTTACTTCTTCCAATAATAATAACATACCTCTTCCTTTCTGAAGAAAAAGAAACGTATAAAGTCCATAAATGAATTCGCAACCTGAGGTATACATTATACCGATATTTATATCTATATACCTGTGTGGGGCGGCTACCGATGATAGTTTTTGCAACGTTGCATTGCAACTTGCAATCCAAATGATGTCGAGTCGATATGTATGTCTATAGTTTGTCTGAAATTGCATTTTGTGTAACATTTTCGCAGGAAACACTTTGACTTGCCATTTAAAGCTTTGGAAACACTGATTCAAATATAACAACACATAACCGTTAACCTCTAAGCAAGCTAGGTATGCTATTGCATTTCATATCCTATAATAAACTTTGAAGGAGTTTATACATTCGATTGCATTGCGTACTTCCGGTGAGTTAAATTTACACATACCAGGCTTTGCTAGCAGGTAGCTTTTTCTAGTCTTTCTTGAGTTTTAAATAGTTCAAATACTAGTTTATGTGTGTGTGTATGACTGTACGTGAATTGTTCCTTTTCTTCAATAATAATTTTAAGCTTATAGACCGGAAAACGGAAATGAGAATTTCAAATGCAATATTCAGTTTGTGAAATGTTTATTTTTAGAGTGAAATTATTTGATATTGAATTTGACGCATTTCAATTGCGTGCGTGGATGACTGAGAGAATTTGAAGTTTGTAAATAAGCATAAGGTATAGATACTTTGAAAGTGTAGAAAATAGAAAAATTAATGTAAGGAGTGAATTCAAAAACATTTATAGTCTGGGGTGTTACGTTACATTATTTCTGTGGCAAAAAGCTAGAACAGCTTAAGTCCTTTTTTTGGTTTTGAGAAAATTGCGTATTACTCGTAATATTAAAACTTTCGCACAGAAGTTTTGAAAAAGAATTAGGTACCTAAGGTTTCGTTTTAAGCACATTGTATCTAATTGTGGTTCGTTTTTTCCTATTGGCATTAACAAAAATTCTTACTCATGCAATAGAGAAGATACTAGATTCATAATCTGTCATGTTGTGATAAATTCACTTATATTGTTCTGCCTATCTGCCACAGATCTATAGTTGGTAGTCTAGTAGATTGGCTAGTTTTCACAATAGTTGTGTTTTGTGTTGTGATTATATAGCTGAGAAATTTAAACATTTAAAACGTGTTCTAAATAGTTTTATGTAGAATAGCAGTTTACTTATCTCTTAGGGACATGGTTTTGATTGGGTAAAACTTTTCGCCATTATTTTTAAAATTTGCTTAACACTTTAAAGATTAAATTTAATAATTAAAACTAAGCAAATGACATATGGTCGGCTGAATACAGGGCACTTTAAACAAAATTTGCAAAAAAAAAAAAAACAAAAAAATAACAGCATGTAAAATTTGAATCTTTCATTATGATTAAATTGTGTAGAAGACAATTGAATACAAATGTTAATAGTGGTCAAAAGTTTACTTAGTAGCTTTACGCGTTCAACCGAGTGTTTTTGAAGAAACAGTGTTAACGCGTAGTTACGTTTGTGTAAGCAATCTTATAAACTAGCTTAGAGGTAGATTGTAACTAATATTTGCAATGTTTTCGATACTCTGATCCATTCTGAAAATTTGTCAAGTAGGTAAGTTAGTCAAGTAGACAATTTGTATTTGAGTTCAGTTTCTCGAAATACTTTGGAAAGGTGTTTGTAAGTAGTTTCGGTTCTGCGACACAGAAAGTTTGTTAACTTGTTATTCATATTTTTCCAAACTTTTCCAGACTGTACCACCTAGCCACTACATTTCTGTCTATACTACTTTTTTTTTTATTATTTCTTTAGCTTAATTGAACTCTACCTTTACTTTGACATAAATGGTATTAAATAGGTAAATTGTAACGTTTTGCGTTTTTCTTCTGACAGTTTTTTCTTCATTTTTTCTACTGCACAAGACGATTGAGCAAAAAATGTCCACAGATGTTTTCGATGATTTCTTATGTTTGCCCTCAGAAATCTTTTTCAGCAACTTCAGATTTGTACCTCAAAAACCATAGAGTGAATATTGATAGTAATTGAAGGGCCCCGTGAAAGAACGAAAAATGTCACTTTTGTAGGTTTCTGCAGAAATATTTTTTTTTTTTAATTTGTAATACAGCATTTTTTGGTTTAAAATAAACAACTATTAAAAAAAGTTTATTTAAAAAAAAAATATTTACCGAAACTTAAAAGTCAAAATGTTTGAAAATATGTATGTAAAAGACAATAAAAAATAATCATTTTTCCAAGATGAACTTTGATCGTTCTTTCGCGGGGCTCTTCAATTTATAATTTTCCACCTCAAAATATTGACTGGATTACAGAGAGTAGAAATCATTTTGCGATAAGAGTCTTAAATATAAGTTTATGACCCTAGATCTCGCCTACACTGTTTTATATCTAAGAGCTATTTCACGCCTTCAATTTGGCAACAGCAAATTGAGAGTCATTAGTCAGGAAAATGCACAGTAAGTTTATTTCAAATCCAAAGTAAGTTATAAAAAGAAAACAAAATACGGTCTTGTCAGGTTCTGGCTGATGACTGAAAATATTTTTTAATTTGATTAACTATGGGGCCGACCGGTTATAGCGATCATGAAAAAAATTCGTTTTAAAACACAACATAAATCGATGAAAAATGACTCAAAAAGTAGTTTGTGAAAAGATATTTTACAATCGAACCATAGGTTTTTTTTTTTGTTAAAACTGTAATTACTTATTTTCCTGATACCTAGGAAAATTTTTTGTCAGGAAAAAAAAAAGTTTTAACAAAAAATAATTGATCAATTGTAAAATTTCATACGATTATTAACTTTGTTTAATATAGGTATTGCCTATTTTCGGCAAAAACAGTTTTCAATTATGTATCTATATTATGATATTAAAATCCGGTGAGTGGGAAAGCCATTGTATAATCTTTATTTTAGTTTGTTAGAAAGTTATAGACTTTTACAATCTTAGTAGTAGGAACGGCAGGATTATCCTCCTAAAAAATCATTGGACTATCAGTAAACCGTAGTTAGGTTTGCTCGTTGTTTTTCGGAAGAAATTTATGAATAACTTATCTTGACTTAATTTCCGTTATTCCATAATAACCAATTTCTGCCCAAATGCCCCAAATCATTATACATCCTCTTCCATGTTTACGAGAAGTAATATTCTGTAAGTTGTTCTTTCGCTTTCTCATCCTAATCTAGCATACTCTGCATTTTTTCTAGTAGTAAGACTAGAATTGAAAGCGGTGCGCAAAATAGCTAGTTCTTCTCTATGTTTAACATCTATTGAATGTCCATTATTGTGTGGCTTTATCACAATTGTTTGGGTTTATGTCCAAATTCGTTATTACTTGACGGTTCCTGTTAAACCATTTTTTGATAATTTTAAAAAGTAGAATACGGTAAATCTCTTAGAGAATTTTCGAACTTCTGTATTAAATGGGAAAAAAATTAAATTGTTATCTCATAAATCATTTTAATTGAATCATTAAAACAGTTTTTCAACTCTTGGCTACCTAAACGGATTGTTCCTCACTTCACAATCAGGGACACTAGCAGGTATCTAGTAAGGCCCTAGCCTTATTTCTTTACTATAAATAAGAATATTGAATCTAACATAAATTCCGGAGTTTTTGCTAATTTCGAATTTACGTATGAATATCAATTGAGTTAGCTTCAAAAATGATAAAAACCTAGAACTATCTAATTTAAAATTAAGTCGAACGCTGAATTCGTTATTTATAATTTAAGGCCTAAACCTAACTATTTACAATTTAAAAGTTCAAGTGATCTCTGCTCCAAAATGCCTTTCACCCAGGTAGGTACAACGATGGGCTCATCAGTTAGATGTATGCACATAGACACATAAAGGCTTCCTATTTTTATGTTTTCTTTAAGTTTCAGACGTGAAAGAAAAAAAATATGATGATGACAGAAGATAAAAAAAAATAAAACCAACAAAAAACCCAAATTAGTTAACCACAACCAAAAAAAAAACGAAAGAAAAAAATATAAATTAAAAAAACTTAAAATACTGTGAAAATCAATTGGTAAAAATAAATAAAATCTTACGCACACGTACCTCGCCGTCGTGCAGTCCCTGTAGAGAACATCGAAATCCTTGCAGCACAGCAGCTTACACCGATTGACGCCCGGCTGTATCGCTCCCAAGCCACGCAATATCCGCACCTGTTCGACATTGCAAACGAGCGGTACAATATCTAAGCGCTTCAATTTTGTATAAACCGTATGTAAGCCCCCAACTAAATGTTTGAGGAACAATTCGAACGCTTGCGGCAGACACAACATAGTTTCGCCGGATATGATAAACGCGGCCACTTTCTGCCCGCGATATTCCACCAATTTACACTCATTCGCGCTCGGATCGGAGGTGGATATGGGTGGCGGGCTGTTGTATGACCGCGGCGGTACATGATGGTGTGCCGCCGCCATCAACTCCAAAGGCGATGCATGGTGCATCATTTGCAATGAGTTCAGAAGCCCCAGACTGTGCGGTGGCAGACCGTGGGGCATTCGCGGCGGCATACCCGCCGGCAGTCCACCACCATTTGGCGGTGGACTGTGCTGATGATGTTGCTGCATTTGCTGCATCATCGAGTGATTTAATGCAGCGGCTGCAGCTGCCGCTGGACTAGGCGGCTGTGGATGCCGCGATGGTGACATTGATGGCGGGGAACAACTGGACGCGCGATTTCGATTCGGAACTGGTCCACCGTTGGTAGGACCGCCGCCACCTGGTGGCGTCTGTTGCTGCATTAGCATTTGATTCATTGCTGCAGCGGTATTATTGTTGAGCGTGTAATGCGGGCTCGAACGCTTATCGTTCGGATTGTTCATGGTTGTCATTGACAACGAGACAGACGACGAGGATTCTAACTCACGCGGCGAGGCACAATTTATAGCTTGGACCGAGTCAATTGAGGACGCGACACTGTGTTCACTTGTGGTCGATAATGTGTCAATTGCAGAATCCATTCTATTCAAGAGGTTCACAAGGGGGTTTTTATTTTTTATTTATTTTTTTTTTTTCAATTCAATTTTTCATTTGTATTTTTATTTTTTTTATTTATTTAATTTATTTAATTTATTTAATTTAATTCATCACTTGTTCTTTTATTTTATTTTAATTCGAACACAAAAAAAATCACAAACACATCCGTCTGGCATCACAAGTGCAATGCAAATAAAAGCTCAAACGAGCCAGCAAATCCGAAATCCGATTCGGAACGCAGAATGATTCAACATAAAAAAAAATTGTCACTACTATCAGTGACAAACATTTCCACAAACACACTCGACTCCAACAACTGTCGCCCGAATACGAATACGAATAGCAATCGCATCAATTAAATCCACCACTGCCTTTGCTTTTGCCTTTGCCTTCGCCATCGACAAATGACATTAAACAAAAAACAAATAATATAACGTGCGAGTGAGAGCGAGAGATACAGATAAATGGAATGAGTAAATAAACACGAGGTAGAACGAGTGAGATATAACGATATTATTATGACGATCGAATGGAACACACAATCGGAACAGACAATCGTCGTAGCTAGTGAGTGTCGCAATCGGAACGGAACTCGAACTGCTACTGCTCGACGATGCCAAATTGAAAACCAAACCCGTCCTCGCAATCGGAGTCGGACACGAATCCAGATCCAGAGAAACAATTGAAATGGCAATTCACAGGACGACAACGACACACAAATACACGATAAAACGAAAACCACACAAATACACTGACGAGGACAACTGCCACTGCCACAGTCAAACACCGACACCACCCGGGGAGGCAGAGCAGCAAATTAAATTGTACACAACAAACCCAGCGCCAGCATCAGCAGCATAGCACAACCCGTCAAGTCAACAACGAACGGTAAAACAAAATATACAAAATACCTACTACTAGGTACTCTGTGACTGTGAGCAACGGAGAATGACGCGCGCGCTTGCTATTGCTACTCTCGCTCGCAATCGGAATGATATCTGATTACTGTTGGATCAAATGAGTGCTCTGCCCTGTTCGTTCTGTTTCTTCCTTTCCCTTCGCCCACTTTCCTCTATCCAAGTTCACTCCAACGCCAACCCAACCAACAAAACGATGACGATGAGAAATGATTTCTCGAATTGTTCCTTCTCACTCTTCTGCTACTTGCTAACTGCTGCTACCGATGACGACAGCGACGAAACGAAAACGATTACAGTCGTCCACCTCATACATATCTAGCGCCGTCCCTGTTCGACGTTGGCCTCCGGTGTGTATCGTTTCATTTCGTTTTGATTTCGTACTGAGAACTGTTATTTTTTTTTCTTGCATCATTTTTTTTTTGTTAGTTTCTTTTTGTGTATTTCTCTTTTGGGTTGAATGTCTATTTGTGTATGAGTGGAAGAACTGTAAAATGCCATTTGTGTCTCATTGCTGCCGCGCCAATCCAAATTGGAATGTGAACGTTTTCTCTGTTACTCCTACTAACTTTGCTAGCGCCATCTCAATCTCTTTCGTACAAACTCTTCCACATTTATATATGTACAAATAAAAATTATTCAAAAGGAAGATGAAACAAACAAAACCAAGAGAAGAGCTAAAAACAAAAAAAAACAAAAAAAACTCACATACTCCTGCTGCTGGTGCTGCTGTTCTCAATGCTGAAGCTGATCCCCGCCGAGACCCAGCCAGACCAAAAGAAGTAGAATGATAATTTTTCCTAGAAAATGTGAAGAACCTTAAACTAATAAAAGAAGGAGGAAAACAAATTCAACTCCCTTTTTGTGCTTTGCTTTGGGTTTCTTATTGCTCTGTTTGTTTTTTTTTTCTGTTCTGTTTTTTGGAAGGAGCAAGGATTTCTTGTGTTGGAGCTTCATAGAAGGAATGAAATGGGAAAATGTATAGGTATAGATAAATATGAGCGAGCGCGCCGGGGAAGATTTTCATTACGAATTGTAATTTAGAAAGAGACAACAAATGTGTTATTCGCATTGGCTGAGTGTGTGTGGGGAGATTTTCCTTCGAGTTTTTTTTGCTTTTTTGCTAGGTTCTTTGTTTTTGTTTCTTTTCTTGGTTTGTGGATTTCTCTTATTTCTGTTGTACGATTGTTCGTAGTGTTTTTTGGAACTGTGTGCTTGCTTTGTTTGTGCCTGGGGGGTGGTGGCAAAGGCATTGGCTATAATTTAATGCACACACATGCTGTTTTTTTTTGTGTTCTTTCTTTGGTCTGGTGGTGAGTGTATGTAGGTACCGATGCTGAGTATAGTAGTTTGTCGGCTTTTGGGGTGGAGTAAAAAGAGACAAACCAATCGCAGTTAGCGAAACATATAAACACTAATATAATATGAAAATGGTTTTAAGTCAATTGTAGGTGAATATAAATGCGAAATAGGAGTTGTTGTTGTTGTTGCTTTTGGTTGTGTGTGATTATGTAGTAAGGTGATTGCATAGGTAAATAGATTAAGGAAGATAATGGATTTTAGAGATAGAAATATATTTATCTCATTGTTTTAGGTAGGTACATAGACAAGTTGATAGAATATCTAGAACTTTGAAGGTGGTCCTAGCTACTCACTGAAGGAACTGCCAAGGTGGTTTAACTTCTCATAATTTTAGAATTATTTCAACAACTTAATTGTTAATAATTATATTGTGTAAGCTTGGAAAGGGGCCTACTTATAGGTTGGTAGGTATACCCACCTACCTAGGTGCTTAACTTTTTAATGGTGATTTTAATTTAATAAGTTTTTCTACACCTGTCTTCGGTCAGGCATGGGTCTTCGGATAGTAGCAAGGTAAGTAAATAGATATCTACCCCATCGACACTCCCTTTTCCTTATTCAATGAAAGGTTGGTACCTAGGAAGAATAGGTGCCTACATATCTATAAATAGATACACATAGGTACTTTTGTCTTATGGGTTATTTCTGGAAAAAATAAAAAAAAGTAAATTATTTTATTTAATACAGAATTCAGACGGAGCATTGCCAGATTGGAATTTTATTGTAGATACCTATTGAGGAAGCGAAATGAATCCGGGAGTAGGTACTGAAACAGATGGAGAATGTGACTTCATTTACCTACTTATTTAGACGGGAGCTATAGGTATCTACTCACAGTTGAACCTGACACAAAAGACAATATAATGGACTGATGGCAGCAGCCATGGATTGAAGGCTGACTCGAAACAATTGGAAATGAAAAGGAAGAAAAGAAGTTTTTGTGTCACAGAAATTCTTCATAAGATCGATTTTGGAACAAGCATGGGCAACCCTTTTTCTTCTTTTTTTCCCAAGTACCTACCTAATTATGGCCAATTTTGAAATTAGCCCCAAAAGGATCTAACTCATACGCATTTCGCTACACAACGTTGATGATGATTTTGCTATCATTTAAAAGCGAATAAAGTTAATTAAATTTTGGAAATTATTAACTCCAAATTTAGGTAATAGCATCAATTTCATTTTTGAATGCGTAGATGACAAAAAACTCGCATTTTTGGAGATCCCTGTCACAAAACAACAACAACAGACTTGACTTTTCCAGCCATCAAAAATTGATTTCTAGCGGACGATACTTTACACAGTGATTCTTATTGTCCTGGTACCTACCTACAACAGAAATCGACAGCTTTCTACTCAAAGACCCATCGTTTATGTGAATTACAGGGATAATGTCAATATAGTTTTATATCTTCGTTTAATTTGACTTAATGTTTGTGTCTTTTGTAGGTACTTTATGAACTCTTAGGTACCTACTGTCTTTATATTTTGGGTATTCAAGTAACTGTATATTCTGATGATAAGAGTGTTATTTGTTAAAGTTTTCCGTTGTTGGTTTCAAACAAGAGTTTTTACTCAACTTCAATTTTTAGAAAGCATTGGATGTATTCAAGTGACCACAACAGTGTATGTCAGTATCTGAATCAGATCGATTTAAACTTTCTTTAACATTTTCAGGCCATATTCGCAGAAAATGAGGAAGTGAATCCAACATTTTATGTGCTTAGTTTCTACCAACCAACAATAAGAAACCTTAACGGAGAATTTACTTAACGTTACTGAGATTACTGAGCAGAGTGAGTACGTAAAACGCTGTAATATGCGAAAGTCCAACTGTATGCCCGTTTTATGGCAGCAAACCAAAATTAATTTTCTTATTCACAAAAGGAGATTATTTTTCTTTCTGCTAAATCTGAATACATATTCGCTATCAATCCAAAGAACTCGACTAAAATCAAGTAAACCATACCCGTCGTCAGATCTCTTCCGGATCTGAATACCTAGTGGTAGGGTTTACGTACACAAAATACAATAAACTATTGTAAATCTTACCCGACCCGACGTCAGATCTATTGTGTATCTGAATAGTGGAAGGGTTTCCATATATAGGTACGCGCCGGCAAAACATACGTTCACATTTCTGCAAGATTAAGCGGCAAGCCTGTGGGCGATCTCACTTGCCCGACAAGTAGAATTTACCTAAATCTCTTTTTGTACCTATGTACCATCAGCAAATTCATAATAAATAATATCCAAGAACATAAAACCAACGCGTTGGCAATACCTACCATTTTATGTTTGTAGGTACCAAGGTAGGTACTTCTTATTTTTATTCATCAGCAGTCTTTTCTATTTCCTCCGTTTTTTGCCAAAAAGACCTGATCCAAAACACTTCTTGCACACATATAAGGCTACACCTATAAAATAAAACTTTTTAAATAGGTACCAACATTTTTGTCTTTCATTTTTCTTTCCATTTGCTCCCTAACTTCTTTTTTGTTTTAATTCCTATCTCCTCCTTCTCTCGGTCCTTTTGCCAAATCATTCAGTCGCACTATCTGTCCCTTTCGCAGTCGTCGTTTTTTTAAGGAACGATTTTCAATTCCTTTACATTATGTACCCACAGTCGTACAAGTGTCACCAGAGCATTTCGAAATTCACAGAAGAAATAACAGTAATATACCTGAGCGCAGTCTCTAGCTCTCTCACACTCTTGCAAGGAAAGCGAAATAAGAAGATGAAGAGTGAAACAAAAAAAAAAAAAAACTAAACCCCATTTTAAGTGCTCAATCCCAAATCCAATCCACAGTCGTTGAATAGAAGACCAACAAAAAAAAATAAGAAGTTCACACAATGAAATGAGAGAATGAGAGCGAAAATAAAATTGGAAATAAATAAACAAAAGGTGGAATCTTAGGTTACCGCCTTTGGGCGAGTATGTTAGAGTAGGATAGTGCGATGGCCTGGGATCGGGGGTGTAACAAGGAGAAATAGAATGTGATCAAACATAAAACGACACAAGAAATGGAAATGCCAAATGGCCTTTCAGTGTGTGGATGGGAATGGAATTCAACTGAGAGTGAGATGGCGATAGAGACAGATAGAAGGGCGAGAATGAATGACATGTGTGAGTGCGGATGGGAATGGAAATGGAATCGTTTGGCAAATAGGAATTGTCCAAATGTGATTGGGGTAAGACATCATCCCTTCCAATGTTGAGGAGTGGGAAGTCAGTAACGAATAATTGTGACAGTTACAAATATTGTATTGAATTAAAGTATTTTTTTTATTTGCATTGCGCAGTTGTACCCTGAATTCACACACAATATCGAATTGGAAATAGAAGGCACCAACCTACCTGAATCCTTTTTATAAGACACAAGAGGGGTATAAGTTAATGCGTTACTTTATTCAATGTTATTCGCAATCCCAACAATATTTTAGCTTGCATTTCTTTTTATATATTCTATTTTCCTTGCGTTTTTTCTTCATGACAACACGAGTAGGTAGGTAATTAAATTAACGAATCACATTTTGTTTTCAATGATAATTCATATTTTATTTATTTACCATGTTTCTCACTTACTCTTTGACTCTGTCATTGTTCTGCAATTTCCCATTTGAAGTGGATTTCATTTTTAAAACTTTTTGTGTGTGTTTACATTTCGTTTTCTTAACATGAAGGAACAAATGGGGAAATTGAATTGAGTAGTAAATGTTTTTTTGTTTATTTTTAATTTTATCTTTTCATTTGTGACACGCCTGTGCAAATTTATATAAAAAAATTCTTGAATGTGATTGGCTGTGATACGAGTGGAATGGAACAGAGAGAAGAGGAGAAAATGAGTAAACTTAACGAATGATTAGTTTTCTCTTTGTAAGAGAAAAACGGAAAAGATTTAGTCTTTAACAAGATTAGGCTAACTTCTCTTTAAAGTTAAGGGTTAATTTAATTTAAAATATTTTGTGATAAGAGACACTGGACTAGGTAGATGGTGACATGCATGGAAAAGTCGATACAATTGTATCGAATTCGATACAAATGAGTTTGCTCGAGTACAAAAGTACAATTTACGCCAATTCGATACAATTTATCAATCAGCATCCTTCAAAAACCTTTATGATTTTAGTTTTAAATAAAAAAAATCGTAGGTATCTATTAAAAAGCTATTCTATTTCAGATTTTTGCACTGAAGTAAGTTAAATTGAAAATGGGTACAATGATCGATGTTTGGAAGTACCTGTAAAATTGTATATCTCTTTCATCAGATAATTTGGAACAATTTTTTTCATACCAGAAGACAATAGTATGACAAAATTTCGAAACCGAATTTAAGCGAAATTGTCCGGCTTTAATTGGAACAAGGAACTTAATTAGTAAATTTGACTTAAAGAATAGTGTATTTTGAATGCAAATGCTCAAAATGAAAGCATAAATTCTTAAGAATTCATAGATTAAACTACAAACTAAGGATTCGTTATTTCCAAAACAAATTTTTGTTGATTACGCACTATTTTCTTTTTTTCGAACTGCAGTAGCTTTTTTAATTTTGAAAATAAAATATTTAAAGTTCAGGTTTTTTTTTTTTTTTTGAAAAAAAAAAGATTTCAGTATACAAATGGCTCCATTTCAGTACAATTTTCATACAGTGTGCAGTACAATTCAAAAAAGTTATTTTCCATGCCTGCACTGGACTTTACTTCGATCGAAGTAGATTTACTTCGGTTTTGTGAAAAAAAAATAATTTACTTCCCTACTTCACTCGTACAAGATCTACTTCTTTTTTGTGAGTTGAACAAAATTCCCAATCAATACATCGATCGGCATCGTCTAAGGAAAGAAGCACTTTTATTTCCAACAAACTGTACCAAAGTGTCACAATTTTCGTTCTGATTTCTCTTTCGTTTCTTTAGTACTTGCTAATGTGTTTGTGAGTTTATTTTTTTCAGTTTCCATTTAACTTTAAAAAAAAAAAAATTATAAAAATTCGTTTCCCGCCTGTTTTCCAGCCTCGTTTCCCGCCTGTTTTCCCGCCACATTTCCCGCCTAGTTTCCCGCCTGGTCATTATTTAACTTTCATGTAAACGTACGTCATTAATGAAATGGTTTTGCCATTATCTTCGGTACTTTAGTGGCACATTTAATGAAAGTTGTCACTCGTGTAATTCCGTCATTATTTTTGTAAGTCAGTGACGCTAACCGTCGAAGTTTCAAATATCAGATTTAAAATTTGACATCTACATATCAGAATTTGCATTAAATTAATAAATAATTTTAGACTACCACCAATTTATAACGTTACGTTACCAAGCACATACAACAACCTATTGGGACAAGCACATACATCAACCTTTAATTTTTAGTTTATATCAATGTTTTTTACCACGTATAGGTGGCGTACGTAAATGAATGTGACTCTATTTAAAATTTGAAAAACTACAATAACCTAACCTAACGTAACTGCTATTATCATCTGTAACGTAATTCTTTTGTAACGAACCGAACGAAAACAAAGAGGCCAACTCATGGAATCCTACCCATGTGTTACGTCGACGTTTAAAAAAACTGACAGCTAGATAAAATACATGATAAACAGAAAACAAGGTATGCTTATTATGAATGCCACGTCGCCATTTTGGAAAACTGATGACGTAGTAGTCATCTCCGATGCTGAAAATACGTTTCATTGTTGTTGGTTTTAATTAAAAAAAATAAATTTTTCCAAATCCATAACTGACGTTCGGGCGAACTGCCCATGAGAAAGATGACTATGACGTCAGAGAAAAACTGCCAAAAATCTAATGAGCATACCTTGTTTTCTGTTTATCATGGATAAAATACACACGTTCTTCAAATGGAAGCGACGGAAAAAGTAGTCGGTCCTTCAACTTTTTCATCCGGCAGACTCGTTGACATTAGGATGTCAATAATAGTTTAGTGTATGCGTAGATACGATACCCCCTAATGAGAACTGAAGGGAGAAGGTACTCATGAATCCAACAATTTTTTCTGCTTGAGTACAACCTTGTCTTCAGACACGCTCTAAGCTCTTCATTCGTCGATTTTTGTTGTGCGGGGTGTTGTAATGGTTCTACTGATTCGTTCCGAACTAATGCGTCTTGTAAGCAGCAACAAAAATTTGTGTAGCTGTCAAATTTTAGTTAAACATAGTGGCTAACAGGGGTTCTCTTCTCATACCAACGCGACAAAAAAACGCAAACCTTTTTTTTTTATAAAAATGCTATCTCCAGCGATTTGAAAAAGTATTGCGTAAGTTTGAAAGAGCCTTGAATCACCTGACACTAATGGAAATGAGAACTTTATAGGCCGCATAAGACTTAACACAACGTGCGGCGAGGCAATGCGTTCAAAATTGACTCGTAAAAAAGGGGGTCAATACACTTCAGACACGTCACGCTCGACGGTCAAGAAAACTTGCAATGAGAAGTGAGCCCGCGAATTGTGCGTCATTTTTTGTTAATCTTTAAAATCGTAAGTGAAAATTTTCACATATATGGAGGTACAAGATCTTTTTTTGACACCAAAAATTCCAAATAATTTGACCACATCCTTTTTTTTTACAAAAATTTATTTACATTTTAAAAATTATAGGATACATTCGGTGTGATAAATAAAACAAAGAAAATTTTACAAAAGAAAATCGTGTTTATACAAAAAAAATAAAATCCTCCAAACTAACTAATCCTTTTGATTTCGATAATAGAAGCTGTCACTCAGTGAACCGTGTCCAAAGTGAAGTGCGTCAGGTACTGATGAGCTCGTACGACTTCTGAGATCTTGAACATCCTGTGAGTGTTGTAAGCTACTAATGTATCCCAATGAGCCTGAACCCAGGTAAACATTGCCGTTGGGAAGCTTTACAAAGCCCAGTCCTCCAGAGCCCAATGCAACAGTATTGGGTGTTGGCTGTTGTATGAGTTGTTGGCTTCGTTCTTGGAAGCTCGATGCTCTATTCTGAACTTGTACATCCTCGCCGAGGGGGTGTGTGTCTCCAATCATGGAATGGTAGCTGTTGAGAAAAAAGTTAGACGGAAGAAAATTGTGAACTTCTTGATCGATGTCATTGTCGATGTGTTCGTAGACTTTGTACTGCTTCAGTTGTCGTCCATCTACCACATAGATGTCTGGAGAAGCGAGTAGTCCTGCGGTAGTCTGTGTGGGAGTAGAGACTGAATTAATAACCGAGGCGGTTGGAATATTTACTAATGAGGTTGTGACTACTTGTTGGGGAACTACTTGTTGGGAAACTACTTGTTGGGGAACTACTTGTTGGCGAACTACTTGTTGGGGAGCTACTTGTTGCCGAACTACTTGTTGGGGAGCTACTTGTTGGCGAATCACTTGTTGAGGAACTACTTGTTGCGGAACAAATTGTACTTGGGAGGGCTTTGGGGGTTGTCTTGGGATTGATGGTAACGCAGGGGTGCTACTTTGATAGAATTGTGTTGATGGTCTTTTTGTGGATTGTGGTGTTATATTATTTCTCTGTTGGATTGTGTAAGATTGTTGGTTATTTGTGAGTTGTGTGCTGACAGGAACTTGAGGCTTTGGATAAGAGTATGGTTGTGGGGCCTGTTGGTATGGAATTTGCTGTTGTTGAGGTCTTTGATACTGTGTTGTCTGTTGTTGTTGGAAGCGTTGAACTTGCTGCTGGGGAGCCGTTCTTCCAATAAAGGAAGTTGGTGTTGTACTTTGAACTCTGCTGTATGGTGATTGATATTTTTTAGTTGGTGTTGGTATGTATGTTGTTAGTGGAGGAAGTGTGGGAATTGGTGGAACTTTCAAACGTGTTTGTGGGGTCGATTCTACCTTTTGTCCAAATGGAATGCTAGAAAATTGTCCTGTGGAACGTAATGGAGGAAATGACGCCGGATTAAACGGTCTGATCGGGTTGTCATAGAAATAACCTGTTGTTACTGCTGAATTTATGGTGCCAATACAGAACATCAAAGATATTATTATGAATGAAAACATTTTTAGTTTTGTCATTATTTTTATCTGTAAAGAGAGGAGACGAACAAAAGTAAAAGGTTAGATTTCAGTTGTACCTATTATTTTATAAAATTTATATTAAGATTAAAATATTTAAATATAACTCGAACATAATTTACTATCCTCTTCAAGGTATTTCGAATTGAGAAGAATTATTAAATTAACGTTTTACTATTTCTGTAAAGCACGGGTCATACTCATACCAAGCTCCTGCCAGTCACTGACAAGTTGCCACTATCTACCAGCAAAAGTTTAATATGTGTATCTGTAGACTCTTTCGAAAGATTCTAACTCATTTCAATGTACCTGTTATTAGGTCCTAATAACAACTTCCTTTATTTGGCATACCAGGCTACGTTAGACTGTCTTCTGACGCGTTGAACTATATCGATCCCTTCCTTAAGGTAATACTTTCACGAGGTCTAAGTTAATTCACCAGCTTTTTGGTTGTTTTTATTTCGATGCAAGATTTTCTCAATTTATTTTTATTAAATAACCGATTTAAAAAAAAGAGACAGGACTTGGCACCCATATTTGAATCTTGTTTTGATTTATTACACCCGGAAAAGAAACCTCTTATTATATAAATAATGTTGTCATTGTATTACTTTCCTTCCAACCAGTTCGTACACTATTTACAATACATATGCACTCAAAAAACCAAGACTCCATTATTTGCAACTTCAAATTGGATGAATCAATTAGCACCTTGACACTTAGCAGTGATAAAAATCTAACACCATATAAATTACTGATTTGTGTGCGGCCCACACTAAATCTCAGCGAAGCATAAAATCTGACCCTAAGATCATCAAAATGCTTGTGAAAAATGAAGTCAGCTAAATCTGTTCAGGCGGAAAATTTTTCATTAGCACACACAGTGGCATGCGATATGGTGTGGACGTGGAGGACGTGTAGGCGTTTTTGTGGTTGGTTGGTTGTCAGTTTTGTTTGTGACTTGTGAGGGAAACCTTAACAAGATTACCAGAGAAGTAGGTAAGGTATTTCTATATAAAAGAACCTGAAAAGCCAAAACAAAAAAAAATATAAAAACTGGCAATGCGGTAGACAGATAGACGCTTGACTCTCCGTCTCGAGTGAGTAATGCCACAATCATCTGATAAAGCTTAAAAGATCGGTGCGGAATCGGCTACTGACTACTGAATAACAATCAAGATCACAATGACTGTAGTAGTTGCTACTACTGATGGTAAAAATATTGCAGCAGCGACACTAGCTCAGAACAAAGATTGTGTGGGTAGTGGACAGCTCAGAAGACAAAGTGAGATTACGTGATTGTGATGGAGTATAATTTGTTGCAATGCCACTTTGTCAGTAAGAAGTGTTAGTCTATAAGCATTAAGACGAAGAGTAATGAGGGCTTAAATTAATGGGTAAAATACTGTTTATGGAGTTTAGAGTTCAATTTTGTCGTAAGTTGTTAGTTTTTCTTCTTTGTCTTGTAAGATTGATGGAAGAAAAAGCTTATGTAATTCAACTTCAAATTATATAATTGTGATCAACAGTATTTGTGGACTCTAAGACATTAGGTATCTTCCGGAAATCATTGATTTTCTGATGAAGCGAGGCTAAATTTTCAGTCACATTGACGTACTGCAGAAGAAGAAACATGCAAAGTAGTTACAACTGGAAACTGTATAACCAAATTAAGAACTTGGGTGAACCCGGTAGTGTGGATGACCCCTTTAGAAAATACAGGCAGTGACACAGTTTACCAGTAGTGAGAATAGTCCTTAAAAAAATTGAAGAAAATAGTGGACTAGGAAAAAGCTAAACTCGTACACAAATTTAAGTCACTCTATTTGCATGCCTCAGAAATATCAGGAGATTATCAAAATTCAAGATATAAGAACAACTAAGATTAGGAAGATTAGAAACCTTAAAGACTTGGGAACCAAGGAAAATTAAGTCTGCTATTTGTCAGGTATTTACTCCAAATCAGCGAATACGATAAATAGTGGATACAGACCAAGAATTTGTTTCTTCATTAAAGCCTAAGGCATTTTAACTAAACGTCAAGGCATTTCTCTTAGTTTTTGTTTTGATAATTGTGTAATCAAAAAAGAACATTTATTATCAAAATGTTTATTAAAACCGGGCGCCAAATTAAACGAAAATCAAAAAATAACACACCAATTTATTAACATAATAACGCCAATTAATCAATTCAAGTCAATATTTCCAACGATTAATTAAGGCGAGACACCGGCGATCGGTCGGTTAGTGGTCATTATAATGATTTTCATTCACATTTATTGTATATAGCGATCAATGAAGGCGATAAGCGAAGACAGCTACTGTCCTACATTACAATTTACATTTCATTCAAAACCAACATACAAACATAATGCAGAATTGATTTCAATGCCAATGACACAAGATAAATCATTTTCTTTGGATCGTGGCTTGAGAAAAAATCATGTCTCTCCAAAAGCGTGCAGCCTTTTCCAGCCACATTTGCCATGATAGGTGCAACTATGTATAGTATGTGTGCACAACTCCAGTGCACCTGCTAAAGCGTGCAATCATATTGTCAGTGCATTGTCTGGTGTTAACGGATATGTGTTGCATGAAGTGTATGTGAAATTGTGAATATGTTGCATGCAAGACTCTCCTGCTGTTTAAGACCTTAACAAAGCGATTTTGGATATTATTTGGGGTTTGGTTTTACGATGGAGACACAGAGATATATATTTTTCAATATTATGTTAATTAACACAATTTTTGGTGCCATACTCTGCGGGGCCATATGGGTTAGGTGTTTAGGAGTTTTGCATATTTTGGATAGTGCAACACGCCTTTTTTTTTTTTTTTTTTTGTTAGTGAAGGTATTGACCTCCGTAGTTGTCAACATGAATAGGTTTTATCGATACAAGAGTGATAATTGCATATATCAAAGTAGGCGCTAGCAGATTATTGTTTGTTTTGATTATTTTTAGGGCAATTGGATTGATGTTTTAGAAAGGCTATGACCTTTTAAAATTAATTCATGTGTGATACATTTTTTTTTGTTTAAATTAATTTTTCCTATGATTAATTTCAAGGTCATCGATGTGAGTGAATTATTAATGTATTTCTAATTTTTCGCACGGAAAAAGAAGAAGTTATGCAAAAAAAAAAAAAAAATAGAGACAAAGCGTTTTCTGATTTATGTAAATTGTTGATTTGTTTGACTTTTCATATATGCTGTATTTTGTTTTATTACAAATTTGTTTGAAAAAAAAAGTTTAAACTGAACAAAAGAATTCTTCATTGAACAAAAGAATTCATTTATTGAATTTATCATTTTGTTTGTTTTTATTTTATCTGATTGCAAAAATATAATTTATGTATATCTCATTTGCATTTCAATTAATTTTCATTCATAACCTACACTCCACACACTACAGACTACACAATACTTACTCCTACTCTACCAAATCATAAAGACAACAAGCGGGAGTGTCCATATGTGCTACATACGGTTTGTTTTGCTTCTACAGAAAAACAAAATGAAAAACAAAAATTATAAAGCATTTACTGAAATACTCTATACGATAATAGACTTCGTTTAATTATTTCGTTTGTCAAAGGAAAAGACTAGTTAACAGATGAAGGCGCATATAAATTAAAATTTTATAGGGTACCATATTCTATTTTTAAATGCCAAAGCAAACCATCTTTGATTTAGCCAATTTGGTTTTGTTTATACTATCTCTCTCAATTGTTGCCTAGTTAAAAACTTAATTTTGTGTACATTTTTGAAGCATGCAAGCGTATTAACCGAATTGATGATGGTGGAGAACAGAATATTACGCCCCTCATTGAAAAATTTTAATATATTCATCCTTTATAAGCCTACATCACTCTGTCAAACTTCAAACTGACATCCAACACTTTGGCCCAATGACAGTTTTCACATTTAAAAAGCAAAAAAAGTTTACCTTAACCTTTTTAACAAAGGTTTGACTATTTAAAAGCCATTTCTTTCTATTTTTTGGCTCCAAAACATAAGCGAAAAGCTTTCAATCAAACGTCATTGTGCCAAAGTGTCGATTTGACGTTTAAAAACTATGAGACAGAGATATTTTGTTTTTTTTTTTTTGTCTAAAAGTACCTTTTTATAAAGGTGTTTGGTTATATTACAAACAATAGGTGGATATTACAACCCCTGAAAGATAAACCCCATATTTTCAAGAATTTCAAGAATGTAAGATTTAGATACCAGTTCAGTTAAT
This sequence comes from Meliscaeva auricollis, assembly GCA_948107695.1. Classification (NCBI taxonomy): domain Eukaryota; kingdom Metazoa; phylum Arthropoda; class Insecta; order Diptera; family Syrphidae; genus Meliscaeva; species Meliscaeva auricollis. Next base: position 9,110,937 of record OX403618.1, read on the forward strand.
ATGGCAGGATATCACGCAATCTGAATGAACAACCGGACATTTTTTGATTTTTTTTTCTTTTTATCTCTACAAATCAACTATTATGCAAAGTTTCTGCAAAACATCACAAAAATACAAAAAACAGTGTTTTTGGGAAGTTCAACATTCGATATCTGAAACACTTTGCATTTTAGAGAAATGTTGATACTAGATTCGAATATAGAAAGTCAAAATCTTTTGCAAAAATTGTATTTGGGTTCTAAGGCCTGGGTAATATTATACTGTCATTTACGGAAAAATCGATCAAGCGTTTTGGTTAATTTTTCAATTTTTGGCAATATTTTTAAGAAAAACTGTGTTGTTTGTTTTACACAATCTTAAAAACAAGGACTTAAAGAAACCATCTTAAAACCATTCTAAACTTTTTTCGCAAGCAGGTTTTATTTTGAGAGAAATTGTAAGAAACACTTTTTCGCCCAACTATTCCCTTCCCCAAACCATTTTCTTTTGTCCCTTTCATATACCATTTTTATCCTAATCCTGCTCATAATTTTTTCAACTTTTTCCCTCTGAAAACTGGATTGTTACAAGTGGTCTAGTATGCTAGTACTTTTAGTACCTACATTTCTAACTTTCATAATCTCAAAAACAAAAACTACGTTCGAGTTAGTAGTTATATTTGTCTAATTTGCGGCTAATGGTGTTTACAATGAAAATAAATCGATTTTTCCATTCATGATTCTTTAAATTTTCTGTTAATAGTTCTTGTCCTTATTTATAAAAGCCTAACTGACCAGAATCTTAACATTTTAGTTATCTATCGCAAGCAAACGACCTTCTCATTCAAATCACTTCGAATGCATTTGTTGTGTTAAGACATTTATATAGAACATTTGAGGTATGAATTGACATACTTTTTGAAAAATAAAAATGTACCATGTTTTAATTAAAAATATGTCACTAATTTTAGCTTCACACATGACATAAGCAACATGTTTTCAATACCTCAAATCAATTTCTGCAGGCCACGCAGTGAGAATTGCATAATTGCATGACTAGAAGCAAAACACACACTTCAGTAACACTTTTCGAAAATTGAAATCGATGAGTTTGTAATTTCCATTTAACCAAAAAAAAAAAAAAAACACCTCACCATGGTGTACTAAACAACATATAAGTTTCACTCTTTGCGTGGCATGTTTCTAATGCGTAAACCTCTATGATACCTCACGTAATTTAAAATCCCTCGCGCGGTCTAGATCTATGTAGGTTATCGGATTAACTCGACTAAGAAACAGGCTTTCAAGCTGTCATTTGGTTCCCATAAGCCTATAAATCAGTTCCAAGTTCCAAATTACATAAATGCACATACACAAGCTGTGAGAGGAGGCATGAATAAGGAATGACTTTCTTCAATATTAGACGCGCCAAAGCAATTACAAAATTCTCACACACAGTTATGTATAATCCAGTCATGGAAGTATAATAGTTGCTTTAGTTAAATTTAAGTCCTTGCATGCGTGCCCGACTGATCTACGCAGGTCATCGCCTTGCCGCCGCCGACTTGAATAAGAGCTCTATCTACTCTAAAGTCGTTCGCGTTGCATGTTTTTACAACACATGGAATGGTGTATGGTAATCAGAAAATGCACGTAATAGTCCGCCAACGCTGAACAGCTCAACACACCCCACTATAGCCCCCATCGATCGCATCGTAGCGTGCGTCGTCGTCGTAGTTCAGTTTCAATAAAATACCAGGTTTGGTCAGAAAGTTAATGCTAGGATCACATTGCAACAGACAGTGGGGCAGAAAAGCATACAAATTGAAATATTATTAAGGAGACAATTTAAAAATTAGCAAAGTCGAGGGTATTTTTAAAATCGACACAAAATACGCCTACCGACACGCCCATATTTTTTTAAAATTTTAATTGAAGACTTATCTTATTCCTTGCATATTCAACAATTTAAAAAATTTTTACCTCACATGAAAAACACCCAGTTTTTTTAGAATTTACCAAACATATAACCAAATTGATAAGAATAATTTTCAATTTATTCCAAGTTTCCATACATGCTGTCCCACTGTCATATCGGTCGCTTGGATCAAAGAGCGATAATTGATCGATGCGAGTGAGTAATCTTGGTGAGATATCAACATCGAATAGTAACACAACGCAAGATTGACTCCCTCTGGCAGTGCAGAGTAGTATTTTTTGGCCAAGCGATTTAGAGGACTACGACAACTGTACGTCTCGAAGTCAAGACGCACAAATTTAGCAGGCCATAAATTTAACTCTCGTTTTTGGATAGACAGTTGCAGGTTTTGACTAGACTAGTGGTATTGAGCCCCAAAGAGGATATAGTAACTAGCAGCATACGCACTTTGTGGCAGTTAATCCTTCATTGCAAGCAATATCTGCTTCGACGGCTAAGACGGCTATACGACAACAGCGGCAACGACACCGGTGTGTGTCCAAAACTGCCTGCAGTTGGATTTTAATTATTTTGCTCTAAATGTTATTTGTTTTTATACGGACTGCACACACAGTTTTCTATATGCCCCTACCGAAATGTAAATTTAGGCATAGGAAGGCGATAGTAGTTGTCATTAATTTGAAACCCAATTTTTATGGCATCTTGTACCACAACCTACTTAAAGCTCAGTATACAAAGTATAATTTTTGGATAGGAAAATATGGAAAAAAACCGACTTAAAAGACTGATGTGACTATTCGGCCTTTAATGTCTTAAACTGTGGGATATAGAAATATAGATACATACGCTTTACGCAGTTTGGATTTTTTTTTGACTGGGGAACCTGATTGTGCTGAGCCACTCCACTGGCGGAATGCATGATCGCCTTTTGGTAGACATAACCTTATTCGATTGACGTGATTGCGGCTGGTATACGCAAATTTTTATGTTGCGTTAAAAAATGTGTTGCGTTTTGATTGATGTTTTCAATTAAAATATAAATAGGCGTGCACCGTAATGGCTGTTATGTTGTGACAAAATATTTTTGAGAGTACTTATGTGTTTGGTTGCATGGTTCAATTAAGATAAAAATCGTGAGTACCTTATAACCTTTTATAGACAGTGACAGTCGTGAAAATTGATCTTACATAAATTGAGATTTATTATCACTCAAAATTGATTCAGTTATTTCTTTTTTATTTGCAGACATAGTCAACCAAATAATGCAGATTGGAAAAATGATAGACAATTGCTGTCACGGTTTTACAGTATGAAAAGGAAACTCTCTCCATGATGTCAGTTTATCCTAAAACGCTAAAACCCACGAATGCCAAATTTCATGACCAGACAAAACAATATAACCCGAATTTCCTACAAAGGATTACCTACTATCTAATGGACACCGATAAGATTAGGACTAGCACTGGTTTTAGTATTCTGACTCTGTGAAGAAATTTGCTGTTAGAGTGGCTATTCTTGTACTAAAATACTGAAAGAAATGGAGAAAAATTGTAGAATAAGTGCCCAAATTACAATATCAGTATAATTCTTAAAGGGACTTCAATGGGAAGATTACTTACTTACTAACTTAGGTCCTCAGACCTTGATGTGTCCATTGTGATCCCCTTAAGGGACATAGGGCCTCCCCTACAGCAGTTCTTTCCAACTCTTCCCCAGCTGTTCAGATTCCCTTTCGACTGTCCTGTGCCATGTGCCTCTTGACCGACCTGACCTTCTACCTGTCTGTGTGAGTGGGTTCCACTCCATCGCTTGGCAAGCAATGAAATCGTTGCCTTTTCGAACCTCATTGAACAACGTAGTATAAGAAAGGTACTTACAATACAATTATTTGATGTAAACCTAGCGATTAATTTTGCTCATTATATGAACCGGAAAATCTATCATTGTATAAAATTCTAACGCTCTTGGGTGACGAGAAGTTTTTCAGAATTTTGACTCAGTTAGTGTTAGTTACAGTTTTTTTCAAATTTTGTAGTGCCTAATTTCCTATAGAGCTTCGTAGTAAAAAAATGTTGGTCTTGTATTTTTAAAGGTCCAGGTCAAACCCAAATTTCATTTCTTCAACACCTGACTTAATTTAATGGAACTGCAAAAATTCGCGTCAACTTGACACACTATCGGAACGCACAGTTATATTACCACAAAAAAACATGCAATTTAACATTTCTTCTGCAAGACAATATAAAAAAAGAGATAAAACGTGATATGTCACATACTTACTACCCCAACTCTATTCAACAACAACTGTTCAAGTACGTGTATCAAGTGCGACACATCGGTCGTTAAAATTAAATTAAATCACACTAAAAATCTGTTCACATGCGGTTGAATGAATGCAGACTATCAACTTCTACATTCATAGACAGATACAGATACAGTATCTCAGCATTTACGTAGGTACATATTTTACTTGGAAATTGCAAATTCAGTCAACTCAGAGGGGCAACCAGAGATCACTCTTTTGATGATGGAAATAAGATAAGATTTTGTAATGCAACTATAATACCTACCTATACTGCAGCTCAGACTGTACAGATTACGATCAAATCATTTGGTGTTATTGTTTTGGCGAGTTACGTTCGTTTTGGCTGAAGCATTCATCACATTCAGATCAGATATACATTTATTTAGATTAAACATGAATTCGAAAGGATTCTTGGAAAACTTGTGGAACTAAATTTGTGATCGAAATGTTATGATACTGCGGCTAATGGTGGCATTGTTCTTGCCTTAAATGTTTTTTTTTAAATGTGTTGTCTTTGTTAAATGTTAACACAAGTAACAAATTTCGAAATAGAGGTAATGTACTTTGATTGTTACCATATCGAAGAACAATAATTTTTATTCATTTAATCTATGATCAAAATCATATGTTTTAAATTGAATTTAATTGCTACAAGTACAATATGGATTAAATTTATAGGATCAGTTCCTTAGTCTTAATAGAAGTCAAACTGAAATTTAAATATTGGTAAGCTGTGTTTAAGGACAGGACAACTGTGTGACCTCACCATCTTATAATCAACTGTTGGTACTGTCTAATATGCCCAAGGTTATATTTTGGAAATGAAGAACGAAACGTATTATACACACAATTATTATTTTAACACTCAGCCTTAATCTCAAGTTGATTCCATACACTTTGTCTATTTTTTTTTCAACTCAATTTGTGTAAAATAACATGAAGGAAAATAATAAGAAATGTTGGACAAAAATAAACCTTGACAAAAATATCAGCGAGAAAATTCCATAAAGATTACCTCCAAAACTTATTTACGTCAGTTTCCAGATTTCTGTTTCAACAAGTAACATTAAATGTTTAACTTAATTGACATAAGTTCTTAGATTGTCTTTAATTGTTTTACTTAATTGATTTTATGATAATTTCCCAAAGACAAAAACAAAAATAGTATAATTGATTTTTTTTTTTGTTGAAATATAACGACCCTCCAATTACCAATTATAACACCACAAAATCCAACAAGCCAAACAAAAAATATCACATTGGAATATAAGACTTGACATCGATATGAATCATGTCACGGATTGAAAGACACAACAAAAAAATCAACAGCAATACCGTCCGTCCACCAGTGGATAAAAAAAAACAATAATTCTGCAGAGGCAGAGCCTATAAGACCAACTAGCTTAACAAACTTGAAAAGATCAATCAGGAATAATTGGGCCAATCTTCACACAATCTATTCGTGTTTCAAATATTACAAACGAACTATGACTCTGCGGTGGTCCCTATAGATTTTAATAATTTCATTCCAGTATATTTATATAGCCGGAGAGTGTTGAACGAATGTCGTTGCAAATTAGCATATTTCCAATCAATCAAGGACTTTGAACGGATCTCAGGTAGCATGTTGGTTACGATATGTTTGGCTTAAGACAGACAGCTTAAAATAGGAAAAAAATGACATTTATGCAAATTTTTTGAAAGAAGTCTTTCATTTTGGCAAATAGGTGCGATTGGTCTTTGCTACTTCAATATACAGATGCTGATTGAATTGAATGGCTTGACGATTTGTTGGTCACAGGGTGATTTTAGTGTTCAGTTCAATTTTGTAATTTTTTTTAGGAGGCAAAACATTTTGTTTCTTATTTGGATCAAAAAATAAGAACTCCAACGAAAACTCCTTAAGTCCTTTTTTATGTTAAGAGATATTTCATTTAAAAAATAATGTAAATAATTGTAAAAAAAAATGCTGTCTATTATAAAATCGATTTTAGTATCTTTAAAGTCCAAAATAAACAACTTAATTCGAAAAAACAAAAAAATTACAAAAACATTCAAAACTCGATTAACCATAAGATAGGTTATTTTTACTGGTAGTTTTTGTACTGCATAGTTTGAACATAAAAGAACTCTTTTGATATTTAATTTATAAGATACCTACTGTGATAGCTCACTTCTTCACCCACTTGTTTTAAAATAAAATTATTGTATCTTTAAAACTATTTCTCTGAGAAGAAAAAAAAATGGTTTCTTATAGATAATAATTGATAACACATTGTAAAAACTTTGTTTACAAATGTTTTCTTTTACATTCACCATTCTCAAGTAATGCTCAACTATATTACACACCTACGTATATCGTTTAATATTTTTACCATTTTGTAACAAATCATTTAATATTTTTACCATTTTATAACAAATGATAATAAATGTTAAAGATTTTTGTATTTGTATTCAAAGTTTATTAGAATTTCATATTTCTCGCCACCATTTAACAGGCTATTAATTTTGTTTTAATTGAATAAAGTATAGTTCAGACCCCCATTCATTAAATAGATAATTAACTGACTATAATAAAATCTTTTTAACCATTTAATTGCTATCAACAGAATGATTTACTTTTTTCGGTTTTTGTTTATTTTATTTATTTCATAAAATCCAATTACCACTTCAAAACATTAATTAAATCTAAGATTGAATTACAGGTTTGTGCCCACTTCATAAAATGTTCACAATTTATTTTTTTTTTTTGATAATCTCGGAATGCAACTAAAACACTTGCACAATTTTAAAAATATACTAACAAAAAAAAAATAAACATTTTAATTCATCTAAATTATTATACAGGACTATGTTATAAAAAAAATGTTAAATATCATTTTCATATAATTTTTTAATTGCCATAAGGATCGTGTTGGTTTCGATAAAATATTTGTAAGAAATAGGTAAGTACATTGATATGCATTAAAACAAAAAAAAAAAAAACATTTTAGGCATTACAATATTATTGCAGTGTAGCATTGTGAAAATTTTATCAAGGTCAACGCAACAATATTATCATTTCAGTTTTTAGTAACAAGAATTTTCATTAGAAAAAAATCACTTGGCCAACAAAGTAGGTCCAGGATAGCCCTCTTTTATTCGTCATTAAACCAAGCTTTAACTATCAACTTTTATTATAAGGGAAAGAAAGTTTATAATAGTACCAGTTGTGCATATGATTTCGGTGACGTGAAATAATACCAAACGAAAAAAAAGCAAAATTCCAAAAATTTGGCTTTATTTCAGTTTGAAAAACGAAATAAGCCCAAATTCTCAGTTTGGCTTTATTTCGCTTTAGAAAACGAAATAAAGCCAATTTGGTGTTATTTCGATCGAATTTTTCGATTCCTCAAATTGACCCTTTCGTAATGGCTTAATATTTTTTTCACTCCCCATATCTGATCGTCAGTTTGGATTTTTTTAGTTATTATCCTGTTACAAATTTGGCGTTATTTCCATTACTTTTTTGGCATTATTTCGTTTTGGTAATTAAAATAAAGCCAAATTGGTATTATTTCGTTTCGAAAAACGAAATAAGACCAAATTTCAGATTTGGTGTTGTTTCATTTGGTATTATTTCACGTCACCTATGATTTCTTATAAAAGGACATCTTTAAACACAAATAGAAACAGAGAAAAGTAAAAAATTACAATTTCCCCTATTCACAAGGTGGAATCGACTCTTCAAAAAAGATTAATAGTAATCTTTTTTGAACATTTTGTTTTTTAAGAAAATTGCAAAGAAGTAGTTAAATTTGTCAATTTCCTTAGGAATTTCATACTTGCTTAGTACAAATAAACAATATCTAAACGTTATTTAAAATTCTAATCAACCTTTCAAATCAATCAAATTCAATTCCTTTCTGTTGTTAAAATTTCCGTATTTCTTACTGTACTTTATTAAGACTTAAGACTACATTAGATTTCGAAGAAAAAAAAAATAGTTTACATTTTTAATTAACAACAATGTATTCGTTTTACTTACAATTATAACGGCGGTGGCGGTAGTATTTTATGCAGTTAAAATGACCTTGTATAACGCATTTATTGAATTGAATTATGAATCATTTGAGAGCTTAATACAAAATTGAGAAGAAACTACCTTAGCTGCTTGCTTTTATTGACTTTCAAATGCTATGCATTTAATGTAAATCAGTATTAAAGAGATTTGAAATATTTTGTTCTATATATACAAAATAACAGCTGCTAATTGTATTATTTAGCTTTACTATTAAATTAATACTTATAATACACATAAGTATATTATGTACATATGTTTGTGTTATTTCAACACCTATTATGTAAATGACTTGTTTTAATGCTTTCATGTAAGTTTTCTTAATCCAGCGATTGATTTGACCTGACAGCAAGCCTAAACCATAATAGCTTTACAGTAAGTAGGTATACCGTCTGGTTTATTTTGGCTTTTAATTTAGATTTATTAATGGATTTAACTGAATGCACGTATTTTACAAGGCCTTTGATGAATATTGAACTTTTATTTAATTTTTTTTTTTAATCTACCGCGGTTATGGTTTGGTGAATATGAAAAATATATGTTAACTATTTTTTATATAACTTACAATGCTAAAATTGTTATTTATTTCTTTAATTTAAATTCCTCTTTTTAGATTAGATATTTATCTATGTATTCTGGACCTTGAAAATCATGAAGTTTTCTATTTATTTGATGGGTAAACTATTTTTATTTTTCACGAAATGAATATTTGATTTATAATTATTTGTTTACCACAAAAATATATTCATTAAAGATCTGCAAAACGCTCCTTCAAACAAAAAAAATAATATACCTAGTCAAAGCAAATAACACACAACATTATATTTAAATATTTGTTTAACGGAAATTGCATTTCAGGTATCAAGTTTTAATTTATGCAATAAACTCGTTGACAACTCTGGCTAGCAAAATAATTTTTATAATATTGTCGACTTTATTACATAAATGGTATTTTCAATAAAAGAAAATAAACAGTGGAAGCTATATAGTTCAAAATGCAGATATGTACTTAACTAAAATGAATGACTAGGGTAGCACGAACTTGGACTTGCGGTTGTTGAAGGCCAAGGCAAAATAAATATACATTTTAAAATGTGCAAAATACATAAATCACTTCATAACATATGGAATAGATATCGCTATAACGGCATACATACTATATAAAAAAAACAAGCAAATATACAGAGTGCATTTTGGAAAAGGCAGTAAATGCATGTAAAAATGAAACATTTCTTTTTCATTTACAGAAATTAGTTGTCCTAGAATTATTACAGTTCAATCGGTGTTAAAAGGTAAAAAAAAAATATAGTGATGACTAATGCTCTACTTTGCAATGTTCCTTCATCTCAACCAAGGGTACTTTAACCTACATTGCGCTCCTCTCTTTATCAAAAAAATATTTATAGTTATCTCCGAATGCTTTCCTAATGTCCATGACTATGAGGTAGACCTAATCTTCTTAGACTGGGGAATAATCTGTTTAAAAAAATCTGTATTTCGAAACCAGAGTTTGTTATTTGCAACCGAAAATTGGAATTAAATTTAAACTACATACTTTTTTTCAAAACATATTCGGGAGTACTACAAAGACAAACATATTAAACATTTCCTTTGTTTAAAAACGATTTATTTAATTTATTATTCAAAAGGAATTATTTCTTACTATCTCTTTATTAAATTATAACAATTCAAAAAACATAATATTTTTAAATAAAGTTCGAGCATCAACTCTTTTGTTTATTGAATAAAATTAGATTTTCTTAAAAAAATATTAAAGAAAATAATCCAATTTTTTCATTAATAAGCTTCCAAAAAACCTTACTTCTTGCCTTACGCTGATACCACATCGCAATATGACTTCTTAAGTCAATTTTAAAATAGATATGTTGGTGAAATCTGTAATGCATGCATAAATGTATTATTATTTTATTTTCTTAAACGATAATGCACAAATCTTTTGCAAACATACTAATGAATACTTTGAATTTCTTGTGAAATTGCATAGAATATCGAAACGGGAAAAAATGTAAATCACTTTAAAAAGGATTATTTTCATTTAAATACCAATATACTAAAATATTTCATAAATTTATATGTATAGCGAAATGCTAAATACACTTTGAAACACATAAAATAAAAATTTAAATGATTTTCTACTTATTCCAGGATAGCGCTATCTCTATTCTTATGCCATTTTTCTCCCTGGATAAAAGAAACCATCATTAACACACAGTTTGCTTAGGTAAAAGGAAAAGCTGTTAAACTATTATTCCAAATTTATTCACAATACAAAAACTTTTTCAATGCATCAAATAATATAAATGTCTTATTGTGTTTTTCATACAAAACCGAACAAAAAAAGATTGTTTTATCTCTTTTGGAATGCAATTATATAAAAATATTTTAAAACTTATCTTCAAATGTGTGATTTTTCTATAGAATAACTGAAAACTTTGGAAGACACTTTATCGCACTAAATTGCAACCACAAAGGTTTGAAATAACGTTACACTGATTGGATACCTAATCAAACACTTTCTTATAAGAAACCTCCAGGCCTTTGGAGTAATCCCACTGACCTAATCGATATTTATTATTTAATTTCTTTTTTTTTTTTCTTAAGTTTTTATTTATTTTTATTTCACTCTCAATTTATTATAAAATAAAATAAGATAAAAATTATGCCAAACAGATAATTCTGATAAGTGATGATAACCCGATAAACTGGTATGAATTAAATAAAAAAATTAATACAATTCACAACACTTATTCTCTTAAGTTACCTTTTATTTATAAATTGTTAATTCAATCTATGGCACAAGTAATATCCAATCTTGATTAAAAGTACTGATGTTTATATCCTTTTATTTTGTGATTTTGATTTTTATTTATTATCAAATAAGATTAATAAGAAATAAATTAATATTTTCGTTATTCGTTCGTTTTTATTATAGTTTATCACATCCAACACACAATTCGCAAAATTGTTCAACAATTTATTATTTTTTTTTTCAGATGTTAACTGAACTTTATTTAAAACAAAATAACGTTTTGTATCCGTTTGAGAATATATCCCGCACAAAAAAAACCACACGCCATCAACAACGATTGAGAATCAAATTTTGACTGAACCTAAACTAAGGCTAGGCCAATGCATTTATAAAAAAAATCTTAAAACTGCACAGAAATAGCAACAAATTCTGCGAATTTTATTTCAAGCTTAAAGTACATCTAAACTTATGTTGGGGTAAAGCTGTTTAGTTCGTCGTGTCGGTGGCAGCGTGCGGCGTCGTCGTTGTCATCGTCTCACACACAACATTCAGTAAGTCAGTTGGCCGGCAGTAGCAAGAGACCAGTATTAGATCGAAGCTAACTTGTGTCCGTTTCAAATAAAACTGTTGTTGCATGCGCGATAGATTTTGTGGATCGATTTGAACTGTTTACCAAGTCTAACCTGCTCTCTGATGGTAAGAAATAGAAAAAAAAAATTAACAAAACAAAAAAAAATATCACCACTGAATGATGGAACTATATATACGATTTGGAGACTTATTTTTCACAGCACTAGAATTAATCATGAATCGTCGTTCGATCGTCGTCGTTACTTTTGAAACGAAAAAAAGGAAAGGAAGGCAGCAAAATGACACTTTTACACGAGATACATTCGCTTTTTTTGCTATATCAGGAGGTGTCATTTTGTTGTGCGGGATGAAATTATGTATTTACACATTTAACGAGTCATAATTGAGTCAATTTGATTTAATAAGAAATTAAAATTGTATTAATTTTCTAAAGGCACTTAATGCATGATGGGGTCAAGTACATATTTAAGATTTAATTTTATTATAACTTTTCAATAAATATTATCTATTAGAACTCATTAACCGATTTATATAAAAGATTATTCTCTTTCAGAATCTTTTTATACATATTCACACATTTAAACAATTTTTCAATAACCTTATGCATTTGGCAAAGTAAACGGGTGTATCTATTAATTTTGAACTAAGGCCCACGTCTTAAAAAAAAAAATATTGTTATATTGTTTATTCAGACATATCGTTTTAAAATTTGTTCTCATACAATTTCGTTTGAAACTGAAATTAATTTATAATTTAGATGGCCTATCATTATCCGCTTTATAAATTAAAAAGTACATATTTGTATCCACCCTCTTCTTTTATTGAAATTGAAAAGGCCCCGTGCATAAACAAAAGAGCTGATGTGCGAACCCAATTTACAAAACTTATTTTTTTTTACAAAAGTGAGTTCAGCGACTGCCATTCGTACTATTGAAAAAAAAAGTAAAATAAACAATTAAAAGTTTTCACCTTAAAAATTTCATCTGTGAATAAAATACGTTAAAAAATATTAAAACTAAAATAAGTACAAATGCGTCCCTGTAAACATTTTTAAACGTCCTTCAAACGTGACTAAGTATCTTTTGTGGACTTGTTTCAAGATGAAGATGCAAATTTTATTCAAATTTTGGACATCACAAGCAGCAACATCATTAAAGTCATCTCATACCGCCACCATCGTGATAGCAAGTATCCAGTTGCTATATATTGTAGATTGTAGATTTAAAATGCTGATGAATCTTCTTGTGGTTCCTATATATGCATTCACACAAGTAGGAACGAGTATGTGTATGAAAGTTAATTTTTTTTTGTTTTGGTGTGATTATCTTAATGTCACATTACCATTAAATCGCGATTACTTTCATTTAAGATTTTTGGTGTTGGGAGCGAGATTAACATCCATTTTTCAGCTAACACATCAGTTCAACATTAATCAATTGAGATTTTTGTGTAACGTCAAATAAACTAACTGTTTACGTTCACTTGTGTGTTTGTCCGCTTGTTTGTTTATTTTTATTTGTCTAATGCAAATATACTTGAAACATTAAAAATCCAATTTATAAGTTTTTAGGTTATAAGGTAAAAAAGTGATGAGTGTTTCATATAAAACAAAAATGAGGTCAGATATTAATTTAAATCATAGAAGATAAGAAAATCTGAATTTGATTTATATGCGAATTTACTTTAAATGTTTTTGACAAAAAATAATTAAAAACATATACGAATCTCTAGAGTGTTGTATTATGTCAGCAAAAAAAAAATAAACGAATTTATTACTTTGAAATGCAATAGCCAATTCCTATGTGTACAACCTCTTGACAAATATGTTTTTTTTTCTATGTACTGACATTGGTATAGGAACCGATTTTAGTATAACTTTTAGTCTGTAACGTCTCGAAGCCTTGAATTGCGACTAAAATTGCAATCTAGTTTTATAATGTTTCAAATAATTATACCTTTCGAGAGTCCATGCGTAGGCTTATACACGACAACAACGACGCGACGATACGAGAGCGTATGGAATCGATGGATATCTATATTTGGAAGACAGAGAATGCAATTAATGCGACTTTTTGAAATATTTGACATTTGATTGCGCAACGCATAATAAAAGTCGAAAATATTAACAGGTAAAGGTATTGGTGTGAAATTATATTATGGATTATGAGATTTAGATATAAAGTATAGGTAAATGTAAATTATGTGAAGTACCTACTTTAAAAGTTTTGTTTCAACAACAACAAAATGAGTTGTGATGATCTATCGACAAACATTTATTGTGTTGTTATTGTATACATGTGAAACGTTTTTGAAAATAGCATACCAAATTTTTGTTTTGAAAAATCTTTTGAAAGTTTTATATATACATATATAACTAACGATTTTCAAATTTTTTTTTTGTGAAAGTTTGCGCTGTAAGATCAAATTCAAAGAAGCTATTTTAAAGGGCCAACCCATAGAATCCGTCGCGTGCGTTCCGTCAACGAATCCGTTGTCGATGAAGTTAAAACTTTGTCCATTCTTATGGGTCGTTTCTCATAAAAACGTGTTTATTTTATAGAGCAGTCAGTTGAAAACGTCGACTTCAAGCACGTGGCGGATTCTATGGACTAGCCCCTTTAGTCATTTTAAATGTAAACTAAGAAATTAGGCACTACTAAGCGAAACAACGTTAGTGAGGTGTTTCTAGTACATATTAACTTAATCATGAAATCATCACACGCTTTTATGAGATTTTTATTATTTGCTTAAGGGTCATTCAAAGTTTTATGGTTTGAATAAACTTATGAGTAGAATCCAGTTCCGTGAGAATATCTATCTTAAGTCTTCATTAAATTTAAAAAAAAAAATGTATGCAAATTTTAACCAAAATATCTGTTGGAACAAAAGTACTAGATACAAAGAAATGTATAGATATAAAAAATGCATACAAAAGTTTTATGTTTTTATAATGTTTATTTTTCCATGAGGAAATATTATAAATTATGAATAAACTTCTTTACTCATGATTCGTGAATCATGATATTAAAATTTTACTACCACAATAAGTTTTTGTCTGCAATTTTTTTATTTAAATTATATTCCTAATTACTTACTATTTTATTAACACTAAAAATTAAACAAAAAATAATTCTAGGGCTTTGACTTAAACTAACAACTTGTATATGTACCACCCATTTTTGTGAAGTTTTTAAAGTGTTTTTGATGTGCATTAAATACATCTTAAAAATACTTAATTAATTGAAAGGAATTAAATAAGGGAAATTTAATTAAAATAACCTTCAAGGTTATTGCAATAAGTTGTGCAAAAAATTATTTTCTCAAAAAAAGTGACATTGTTGTCTTGTTGCTGTTTGAAAATTGTTGACAGTTATTGTTTGTTCCCCCAATCAAGCATGTAATTAGTTTGTACGGTAGCCTTGTTTTTATCTTACCATCGACTTTTTTTTTGCAGATATTTGTTTTTGTCAATTTTGTGAATTTATAAATCTACATACAAAAATGAAAACATTCAAATTGGAATAAAACAAAAAAAAAAAATAATCAATTATACACATACCTTCTAAATATCAAACTCTATTATTTTTACAAAGCAAAAAAGATACAAAAATATGAAAAACCTTAATATGGTATAGCTGACTTATAAACAATGGTCGAAAGTATAATACTAGTACCTACTTTTTGCGTTTTCTTGTAAACGAAAACGAACGTTGCGTTGTACCGACCGTGCACCGCACCGCGCGGTCGCCAATGACCTTAATTCAATCTTGTGCTCTTTGAGGAACTCTATATACGCTATGGGCAAGCAGTAAGTCGGATTTAGATACTATAAAATGAAAATGTCGTAACGTTTTGTTGCGAGCATACAAAAAGTTGTGAGAGATACGGATGGAGGCCGACGACGGCTGTGGCTAAGTCATCTTGATAAGAACTCAATGAGGAGGCTTTTAAACTAACATGGGGGCTAACTATCTTGTCTGATATTTATAATTTGTTGGCATTTCGAGTAAATTTGCTGAAAGTTTACTATAGAACATTTGCTTATTATGAAAACAAAGTGCGTTCAAAGAAGTGAGAACTACAAAAATTGCGTGGAGTAATCATATTGTTCTACTTTGGTGCATTGTTTTCAAATCAAATTAAAAACGAGTTATGTACAATAGCATCTTTTTTATCAATAAGGAATCTGGAGTTCATTCAGGGCCGTTTCCAGGTATGACTGAATTATGTGTACCACATAGGCGGTTTGTCAAAAGAAATGGTTGGTCCAAGTAGAATTATTTTTTGTTTGTTTTTTTGTTTAAAACGTAGCAAAACGTTGGAAAAATATATAGATTTTCTTGACATTATGATTTCTGTTTAGCCAAGTGTTTATTGACCCTAATTTCTGATTAATAATAATTTGCACATTTTGGTATGTGAGGTTAAACAAAGCTAATAGTTTTAAGTTAAGTACATAATTGTTGCTCCCTTATCTACAAAATCGTTATTAAAAAGTACTGTTTGTTAAACTTTTAAACTTGGGCGCTTTGAGAGATCGATACAGCCGGGTTCCGATTCATTCATCATCAATTCATCATTTTCATTGAGTATCTGCTGGAAATAGATCGTTTAAGCTAAAATTGGAAGTTGGATTTGTGTTGATTCATTGTCATGTTATGCCATTTTGAGAAGCTCCCAACATTATCGATACAATATATCGTGGAGTTAAGATAGAAGGTCTCAATATATTGTTTGACATTTTAGTCTCATTTGAATATTCGTGATTTGAGGCTTATCTTAGTTGTCAAAATCTTGCAAGTACAAGGTCTGAACACGTTTAAATTGTTGTCATTATAGAACTAACAAGACATTATATTCTATCAACACTCTTAGAAATATTGTCGTAATTAATGACGCAGCATGTTTTGTTTTTTTTTTTATAAAAAAATTCCAATTTTTATTTCAGATGGTGTATATCTATCAGGTCAGGATGTACGCCGAGAAGGCCAATAGTTATAAATATAGAAAGATAGTTTAATGATTTTAAAGTTTACTAAGGGGTCTTTTGGGTGGATAGTGAATGGATGCATCTTCAGTTTATTTCAATGTGTTAGTTTATTGTTTTATTAGAAAGTTTCTTGTACTGTTGTGTGACTCAAACCATTAAAAAAGTACTGCTTTAATTAATGTTTAGTCAATTAACTGCATTCATTTACTGTACAGTCGGTATTCTAGTTCTTACTGCTTACCTCATATTTTGTAGTTAAAGTACTATTTAGCAGTACCTTACCTACTAACTTTCAGTTAAAATTACAGTCAATTAACTACTGAATTGACTGCAGTCTTTTATAGCTCTCCAGATCTTGATTAAACTATACGTTCTTGTTGTTGAAGGAAAACTTCTTTGCAAAAACCTTAACTTATCTAACCAATTGATCTTTTAAATCTTATGTGAAATACAAACCCCTGACATTTCGTTCAAAATTAAAATTTATTTATGTGTGTAAGTTAGAAGTTACTATATCAAAAACTTGAACTTCTTCTTTTATGTATTTAAGTTTGGAAAGAATCTTTATACAAAGTTGTTTTAAATAAATGATCTTATTATCTCGTTATACAATATTTCGTATTAATGTTTTTTTTTTTTTACTTATAACCCAAATTAAATTTTTGCACCTGTTACTTACTAAACAAGTTGATAATACTTTCTTTCAGAATACATTCTGGAAAAGAACCAACAAAAAAAAAACAATCATCTTAAAGGCTTTTTGAACTCACATCGAGCTAGTTTATTACTTTTGAGTTCATAAGAATTATACATTGACGCCATGAGTCGTCAATTTTTATCAACAAAAAAACCCCTGACATTCATGAAATTTATTGTAGTCCTCAACGGCTAATGAAATAAATTAATGAGATCTCGTGAAACAAAAACAAGTTTAATTTTTTAATACTTTATTTTTTTGTAAGAAATTCACAAAAAAACTCAATTGTAGCAACATCTGTTATCAAAATTGAGGTTTAATTCCATATTTTCAAGTTTTGAATTAAATCCCTGAGTTGTTAACTAAAAAAGGGGTCAACATCATCATAAAGACACTCCCATTCGAACATTCAAACAGGAGTTTGTTCATGCTTTGAAACAAATGTAACGAGTTCTTTTTGTGCAGTCAGTACTAAAATACTGAACTAGTTAATGAAAGTAGTTAATTGACTAAAAGTTAATTAACTGCAGTACTTTATGAATTTTTATCATAGTCAGTAGAATTATTTTTGTACTGTTCTTTTTTTTACAGTTCTATTTGTGTATCCTTTTAACTTAAAATAACATTCAGGGCTCTATATTCCTGCAAGAAAGTGTCATAGAAGTGTGGCAGTACGCCTGATTAAATTTTAAAATACAATCTTTCTACTGACTAGAAGGCTAAAACCAATCAAAAAGTACTGCAGTTAATTAACTTAAAGTCAACACAGACGAATCCAAAATTTAACGATGCCACAGTGCTGTGTCTGTACCTAATCCCAGCAATTATTTATTCTGAAAGCGTTTTAGAATCACTACTTCATTCATTATAAATAAGTACGTGTTAAACATTTCGCCTTCCTTAATAAAGCAAATTTTAAGATATTCTCATATATCAAGACTCAGGCTGTGATCATAACTTAAACTCAATAATCTTCAAGTCATGAACACAAATCATACCTAACAATCAATCTTTCCCCAGAAGCAAAAGCATCGAAGACTATTTTCCATCGATCACCTTAAACTTTGTGACCATAATTTATTTCCAATGTCTCTGGATCATGATTGCCCTTTTAAATAAAAAGTTATCCGTTACGAATTAAATTATTATTGAACAAATCCATGATTTGCTTTTGATATCTTTTGATAGATCATCCCCATGAAGAAGTGAATTTAGAGCCCTAAGGTGATGATCAAATATCAATGTTCAACTTGCACTTATTCCTGTCACTGAAAAAACCACTTTCAGTAAAAAAACATAAATCAAAAGTGTAAAAGATCTTATCTAGGATCAGCTGAAGTTTCCACAGTGTGTTTTTTATTTAATTACGTCACGTACAACAACATCTTAAATGACAAATTAAGCAGTAAATTTATCTTAATCGATCATGTGAGTGTGTTTGGGAACGCTAACGACAAACTACGAGTATGTCAATTCTATTAAATGACTTCGATACAAGACTTCCAGCACTTTGTCACAAAATGCCAGCCTGTGTGAATGTAACATTAATTTTCAAACACTTTTATTTTTGTTTTTGTTTTTTATTTTATTTTTTCTAAATATCAAAAGACAAACGTTTACATTTTTCAAAACATCTGCCTGAAGCTTTGAATCTTGGTGTAATTTGAGCTTCTTGCCAGCTGCTGTCTACATCCATAGAAATGGAGAGGGAGACACATATACACTCCAGGTCAATTTGTTGCACAATAAAATGTAGTATCAATAACGATGCCTCCTGGGTCCTGAGTATATAGATAGTAAAGCTGTAGTCAGCGTCGTAATCTTTATTGGATTTAGAAAAAGTACCTTCCTTAAGTCCATGCAATTTAATCATAAATCCCAAAATATTGCCACTGGCACAATATGGCGAATATTTTGATTTGTGTACATAGCCGTTGAGGACTGTTTAATTGTCAACTTAGTTTGTGTTCCCGCGTGTCTTCGAAAGTTAGCTGAATAGTGACAGAGATGTAAATTCATTGACTTAGCTTAACAATAAATGCCTGAGGCACTTAACTCGTCAAGTCAATTATCACAGCCTTATTAATAGGTTTAGTGTGGTAAACGATCAAGTAGGTTGTAGGAGGTAGCTTTGGACTTTTATAGGATTTATTTTCATGTAATGCTAGGATTTAATAGTTTAATAGTCGAGTGCGCTCTAAATTCATTATAATTACTTTAAAATTTAACGAAAATTGACTGTCACAATATTATATTGAGCTTCGTTAAAAATTAAAACGTGATGAGCAAGGGCTAAACTGAAGTACGAGCAGATCAGTAAAGGTACTCCCCACTGAGTTACCCGACACACCGAACAAGTAGTTGCATGGATCATTTTGCTCCTTATAGCCTAAGAGTAAGGAATGTAGCTCCTGGTGTAGAGTTGTAAAAACTGCAGTCTTTTCGGAAAATAAATTTTTTAATTAAAAAAAAGTACTTTGACTGCAAAACTACAGTCAGCAGATATCAGTATTAAAATACTGACTAAACAGTTAGATAAAGCAGTTAATAGACTAAAAGATAATTAACTGCAGTACGTTTTGACTGGTTTTAGTTTTCTAGTCTGTAGAAAGTATTTGTGTTTTAAATTTTAGTCAGGCGTACTGCCACACTTCCATGAAACTTTCTTATAGGAATATAGAGCTCTGAAAGTAACTTTAAGTTAAAAGAATACAAAAAAAAGAACAGTACAAGAATATTCTTATACTAACTTGAAGGCGAAGACCAGTCAAAAAGTAATGCAGTTACTTCACTTTTAATCAATTAACTGCTTGCATTAACTGTACAGTCAGCATTTTAGTATTGACACTAAAACCAGTCTAAAAGTACTGCAACTAACTGCTTTTATTAACTTTACAGTCAGTATTTTTGTACTGTTAACTGCTTATTATGCAGTTAAGGTACTTAGTAGCAGTAAAAACTTGCAGTTAAAAATAAAGTCAATTAACTGCAAGTGAATTGACTGCAGAGCTGTAAAACTCTGATGATGAGGCTTTTTGCTTCATGTTCAACTTTTGACAGAAATGTCAACAGAAAATTTTGGTGTGTCGTTTATTTTAAAAAATGCCACATATCGATCTCAATTTTTGCTAAATTTTGACCATTTTCACATTAGCATTTAAATTTGGTTTTTAAATACGGTATATGTTTCCATTTCAAGATTGAAAGGCACACATAGCAAACTTAAAAGGTAACCCAAAACTCAAAATACCTCTCTAAGCTTAAAAGTTTTTTCACACTGCTGTCAAAAATGTTGTTGCATTTATGTATAAGTATACAAATATTTCAAAAATGATTGTTATCTAAACTACCATCTCTCTTAAATATCATGTGCAGATTAAAATCCATCTTGATCGAATTTTTATTCTTCAATTTATATGGTCATATGATTTTTTTTTTGTAAATCGCAACTTTGAGAAGGAATTTATTGCTACAATTATATCAGAAAAAACTAAAATGGTATTGATTCCATATTTCTCTATAGAAAAAAAATAACAAACCCTGATGTTTTTCTTAAGAGATGGCATTTGTAATGTCAGTATGACCGCAATCAACTTGTAATTTGTCATCCCAAATTTTGTTAGTTTTTTTTTGTTTTCTCTGTTGAATCAGTGACTCTGCTAGTCGTGGTCTGATTTTCCATGTTCACCATAACAAACTAGATCCCTTAAAAGGTGCAGCCATTGATGACTGGCATAACGACGTCAAAAGACAACGACAACCAACAACGGCGGCGACGACAGACGACGACGGACGCCGACGACACGGGAGCACAAAAATGGTCAACAACCAGGCTTAAAACAATAATTGAGTAATTTTCCAACTTAAGGAATGATCTACTGCGAGTTTCGGATTATACAATGAGAGTCATAGGGGAGAGTAAAGGGTAACTCGAAACAAGTTGAACTTTTCAAAGGCAAGCGAATGCCAAGCATACGGCTACACGGGCATTAGTTAGAAGTCTTTTAAAACAACACAGCACCCGGACGACAAGCAACGCAAAACTATTAATCTCTTTTGCACCTATAAATGGATTGCTTCGATCAGCTGTTGATGTATGCTGTTGCTGCTCATTAACCTTTCGGATCAGTTTCTTTCTATAAGAGCCTCAAGGGTGTCTACTCTCCAGTGGAAGATGCAGACTCAATGCGAGGGCGTGTGTGAGGTATAGAGCAGTCGCTCTTCGAATGAAAAATAAATTACATCGGATGGCTGTATCTGAACTTTGCTTAGCTGAAAACTGAGATGAAGGATTTGGGTGCACAAAGGTGTAATTTTGTCGATGAATCGATTTTTTTTCTAATCGCTTTGGAATATTTGTGAGTATTGGCGCTGGACTGTCAAAAGAACCGCAAAGGCAGCATAGAATTCGTGACATTTCACGTACACGCCTAGAAACACTTATTACTTGAGTTGAAATTTTTATGGATGGAGATCTGATCTGCCTCCCATCGGCAACGCACGCTGCGAAAGCTTCGTCTCGTGTAAATAAAGTTTTTTCGTTGTGTCTCTGTTTTTTTTTTTTTTGTCAGTTGCTCTGTTTTTAATGTACCCAAAAACATTTACACAATTTAAAAAAAAAAAAATAAACAAGAAATAGCCACCCATCACTCCACCCATTTATTAATTTAAATAATAAAATCCCAAAATCCGCGTTGTGAAATAATAATTAATAATTAAAGAAAAAAAAATAACCAAAAGTGCTTGTGCAGTGCATATGCATACGTTATACATATAATTGCAAACAACAGCATCAAACAAAACACAAACAACAACAACACCAACCACTGCATTAACAGCAACATAAACCAAACATCATCAACCGGTTTTAATGATAAAAAACAAAAAAAAAATTGTCTGTGTCGCGATAAGCAAATTGGCAATGAGCACAGTGAGTAATCCTTTCATTTCCCTTCCCATCTTCTTTCGCAATTAGTTTAGTATAGCAACTGTGGTATTGTGGGAAGAAACTCTTCGTACATATTCACAGTTGTTATCAATCTGACTCGGATAGATTATTGATTGTCTTACTAAATAGCCAACAGGGGCGGATCAGTTCAAATTGTCACTAAGGCATAACACTAGTGACAATTTGTTTTGTGAAGTTTCAATTGGTGATTTAGTTAAGGAAATCATTATAGGTAATTGTCCGAATAGGTTTTAGAAAGTTTTGAGTCTTTTAATGGTTTGTAAATTCAGGGTCGATTATGCCAACGTTCGTGGGCTAAGATCTAATTTCTGTGACGTGTATATTTACACTGTTCAAAACAGGCCAGCTGTTTTGGCACTGAGTGAAACGCAAATAGGTGAAAATACAGACTGTTCTGAATTTAATCTATTTGGGTATAGCTTGGTGCCATTATTCTTTTCCCACCATGGTCTCGCCGTTTATATAAGAAACGATGTCGCATACCAACTTCAACCACAATACGGTTCATGTACAAACACATATTTTAGAGTGTGTGAAGTTAGCCCCCCTTTTTTTGAAATCATTATTTTTGAAAGTTGTTCCAGGTTGTTCCCGGTTTGTACCGGAATGTTCCAAATTTTTTTCGAAAAATATTCAAAAATGAGGGTTTTAGACCTAAAAAACCGTTTTTGACCTAGCCCCCCTTTTTTCGAAAATTGAATTTTTGAAAGTTGTTCCGGGTTGCAAAAGTTGTTCCTAACAATGTTCCAAATTTTTGGACCTCTAACTTCAATATTTCAAAAGTTATGGCCCAAAAACAAAAAAAATGTAGCCCCCCTTTTTTCGATTTTTTGAATTTTTATATTTTTTTCTTGTTGAAAAAAGTGTTCTAAACATTGTTCCAAAAAATTAAGCTCGTAAAATTTGTATTTTTAAAGATACAATTTTCGAAAGGTTTTTTCAAAAACTGTAAAAAAAATATACTTAAAATTTTTTTTTTTCAAAAACTAGTTTCGAAAGCAAATATTTAATGACTCATACATGTTTTGAAAGCAGTCTATATTTTAACAATAACAATATAAGCTAAAAAACTCACTTTAAAAAAAAATCCTCAAGTTTATAAATTTTCAAAAAATTTCATAAGCCCCCCTTTTTCAAAAACCAAAAATCCAAAACTTGTTCCAAGTGAAACTGTTAAATCCCTGTGACATAGCGAAGTTTGATCAAAATCTATTAAGAACTAGATGTTCAAAGTGACTTAAACGGTTTAAATAAACTTTAAGCTCACCTGACCCCCCTTTTTGATAAATTCAAAATCAAAAAATTGTAATATGTTTATTTTACGATTCTCTATAACATATTAAAATTCTATTTCTTTAAAATATTTTTTTAGCCCCTAAAATCTCAAAAAACTGACCCCAACCCCCCCAACCCCAAAACAAAAAATTTTAAAAATGTTCCAAATGCACAAATATTCAAACAAAATTGTTCCAAAATTTCATCAAAATATATTGGAAAATACAGATTTAAAGCCAAAAAAACAAATTTACGATATTAGAAAATAAGATCGTTTTAAACCACATTTTTATAAATTTCAAAAATCAAAAAATTGTTTCACAACTGTCAAGGTACCGCTCAAACCGATCCATGCTAAAATTGATAAAAAATTCATGTATGATTTTATTTTTGTTGATGTGCTCCCTAGGCCCCCATTTAACAAAAATTATGATTTAAATTTTTTTCTTAAAAACACTACAACCACTTTAAACAACCCTAAAGGTTTCATTCGAAAAAAATAAAAACTAAAGATTTTAAAAATAATAAATCGTAGACTTTACGATATTAAATAAAAATTCTTGTTCTGGCCCCCCCTTTTCGAATTTCAAAAATCCAAAACTTGTTCCAGGTTGTTCTAGGGGTCCTCTAAAATGTTCCCGAAAATCGTTTCTTAATATTGATTTTTAGTATGAAAAAAATCAGAAAAATGCTCCCCCGGCCCCCCTTTGGACATATCCAAAATCCAAAAGTTGTTCCAAGTGCAAAACCACCCGAATCCAAATGTTCCAAGGTTTCATTCAAAAATATTGAAAATTGAACATTTAAAGCCGAAAAAAGACTTTGGGTGAAAAAATCCTGTTAATATTGTTCTGGCCCCCCCTTTTCGAATTTCAAAAATCCAAAACTTGTTCCAGGTTGTTCTAGGGGTCCTCTAAAATGTTCCCGAAAATCGTTTCTTAATATTGATTTTTAGTATGAAAAAAATCAGAAAAATGCTCCCCCGGCCCCCCTTTGGACATATCCAAAATCCAAAAGTTGTTCCAAGTGCAAAACCACCCGAATCCAAATGTTCCAAGGTTTCATTCAAAAATATTGAAAATTGAACATTTAAAGCCGAAAAAAGACTTTGGGTGAAAAAATCCTGTTAATATTGTTCTGGCCCCCCCTTTTCGAATTTCAAAAATCCAAAACTTGTTCCAGGTTGTTCTAGGGGTCCTCTAAAATGTT